>CM062289.1:223771433-224971433 GCA_031216915.1 Pictodentalium vernedei | reverse complement strand
AATTTTTAAAGCAAATTCTATAAAATTGGTGGGCGGTTTCCAAAGAAACGTAACATACCCAGTGGATACTTGTCTTATATCCCCATTTTCCGACGCATCCCAATGCGACTTGCAAGCACTATTACATTACTCGTCCCGACTTGCCTTGTAAGAATTCATGGGAGAGTACCCAACTGCTCATAGGCACTCTCCAATATGAAGTGTTACAAAGAAAATCTATACAGACTAAGTAATTTCACTTAAAAAAGGTAATATGGAGGAAATAAGAAGCATTTAAAATGTGGGTCATGCACTTAGGCTCAAATATGAACTTCCTGCACTCTACCCATTAACGCAGGAAGAATAGAATAGAACGATTTTGTCTTGACCCCTTTACATTATTTCAGATGGAACACAATACCAGGGACATAAACAAAACAAGAGGCTCCAAGGGGCCTGAGGCACTCACCTGACACAGGACAAGGGTTTTTAAATATTTATTCATTGATTGGTGTTTAAGGTCACATATTTATGCACAATGGCTAATCATGACCGCAACATGGAGATAACCCTTATAAAAAAAAGTACCATGGTAAACCATGGTAAATCCCAAAATACCCTGGTAATACCATGGTATACCATGGTATTACCAGGGTATTTTGGGATTTACCATGGTTTACCATGGTACTTTTTATAAGGGAAAGTCAAGTTTAGTCAATCGTTTATACCCATGTTGCCAATTTTAGAGGACTTCCACCCTAAGCATTGGTGACTGGGTCCTATTTTACCAGTAATACAGAACTTGTTGACCATAGTAAACAAGCACTGCCTCACTTCCCGGGGTTCCCACAGGTTTCTTTTTTTCTCACAAATAGATTTGGCCTACTTAAAACTAATTAATGAACATGGTTTCATCAAAATTGTCACATTGAACTGACATGGAAAAAAGATCAAACTCTCCGAGATATAATACAAAGTGAAGAGATTAATATAATTGACCTATTTTTAGTGTGGCAGTGGGAAATTATTTTTCTCTGGTGGTCATTGGTAAACATTAGAATACATGATCTAGATAAGAGATCATTTATTTAATCATTTTAAAGTCAAATGTATCAGTTTAGTATTAGTACATACCACATGATTACAATTGACCCTTTACTTTTAATGGTGGTGGATTCTCCCAAAGAGAAATGCTCTGCAAATTTCTGAGGTAGAATATCCTAGATTGTGCTTGCAAAATGTTCCCATTATATAAACAGTTCTGATCTCTTGTTGTATGCCAGTTGTATTTAGGTTTTGAAATCAAATCAAATCATGGCTGCCATAAAGCAGCCATGATATATCAACCAATACTTCATAGATTTTTAGTTCAAATCGGCAGACTTACCAGAGGAAATAAGCATTATTGCTTCCCTTCCCTTGACCTGTTTAATTGCATCTAAATTACTAGTAGGAGTACCCGCCCTTCATCGTCCATACCAATTTTCATTAAGATTGGTCCAATGACAATAGACAAATTACCCAGCAGTGTTTTCTAGTCAAGTCTTGGCAGCGACTTGACTAGAAATCACTGCTACATGTAAGCCACTGGATGTGAGCTTGCTGTGGTCAGGTGTCAATTTAGAGCAACTGTCTTGGCCCTTAAGGGTTAAGAGTTTAAACTGCACCGCAGCTGCAAGTTTTGTTTCTTTGCCGGACATATTTTTCTAAGGCAATTTTAAAGGAAATTTTGTTTTACAAAACAGCTTCTTCTACAGCAATGATTGGCGTAGACAAATTTTGAAGGGTGTAATGAATATAAAAATTCCTAAGAGGCAAGTTTGTAGTACATGTACATTTAAATTTAGCATTTGATTCCATTTCTGGGTATACATTGCACTTTCCAAGCAATAATATATAAGTTAGGGTATTATTGTAACAAAATCAAAGGAATATTGTGATTGCTGAACATTTATTTACAACCAAATACGCTAGTACTTGTAGGTTGTGAATAGATGATGATGTACATGGGGAAATGTATTTATTTCAGTACTGGTACTTTTTATGAAAGAGAATTCCAATAAATTGTCAAATCGATATGATAAACCTTTAAACATTGGTTATTCATATGGTCATTGAAAGATCTACAATATTTTAATGCCCATGAATTTTTCTACCTCACTGGAGAACAATTTAATGGCCATTAAAAACCGTTCTGGGTGATTTCTTTTATTTAAAATGGTTTAATGGCCATTAATTCTTTTGAAATCTATGATTGTCAACATGGGTTTCCTTAATGCCCATTAAAAATGCTTTATGACAGTATGATGGGCATTAATTTATCTAATTTTATTTAATGGCCATGAGTTTAAAACCCAATCATGGCCATTAAACAAAGTCATTACAGATTTTAATGGGTATTAATGGGCATGAAAATTATGAAGACCATATTTAATGGCAAATTTAATGGCCAAACATGAAAATGACCATTAAATTGAGCAATTTTAATGGTTTCATTACCCAGCCATTACTTTTTTCATTACAGGAATTAATGGGTAAAAATAATGGTTTTTGGTGTTTTAAAGGGTTTTTAATGGATTTTTAATGGGTTGCTTGCCCAGTAGTGTGTGATGGCAACAGGGACCCGAAGCACGAACACCTTTAGAACAGTCTACAGGTCATATTTATGAAGGGATTTCATTGTAACATGGTAGGATGACTCCAAATAATGTCTAGATGAGAACATCCCATTTTGATCGCAATCATTCAGCCTTGATGGGTGCCCAAGCCCAAAAACCTTTAGCATAGGCAAAAGGTCATATTTATGGAAGGATTTCATTGTAACCTGTTAGGTTGACTCCATATAATGCCTAGATGATGACATCCCCTTTTGGTCGTGATTGGTCACCTCTGATGGCTACAGGTGCCCGAAGCCTGAAAACCTTGAGCACAGTCTACAGGTCATATTTATGAAGGGATTTCATAATAACATTGTAGGATCACTCCAGATGATGCCCAGATGAGATTGTCCCCTTTGGTTGCGATCATTCAACCATGATGGCTGCCCGAGCCCAAAGCCCGAAAACCTTTAACACAGTCTACAGGTCATATTTATGAAGGGATTTCATTGTAACTTGGTAGGTTGACGTCATATAATGTCTAGATGAGAACGTCCCCTTTTGGACACGATTGAGCAACTGTGATGGCTACAGGTGCCCAAAGCCCAAAAATCTTTAGAACAGTCTACAGGTCATAATTATGAAGGGATTTCATTGTAGCTTGGTAGGATGACTCCAAATAGTGTCCAGATGAGAACATCCCCATTTGGTCGCGATCATTCAGCCTTTATGGCTGCCGGAGCCCAAAGACCTTTAACATAGTCTATAGGTCGTGTTTATGGAAGGATTTCATTGTAACTTCCCCGTGGGAACCCCGGGAAGTAAGCAGCACTTGTTTACTGTGGTAAACCAGTTCCGCTTTACTAGTAAAATAGGACCCAGTCACCAATGCTTGGGGTGAAAGTCCTCTAAAATGGGCAACATGTTGATCAACGATTGACTAAACTTGACTTCATCTCCATGTTGTGTCACGATTAGCCATGGTGCATAAATATGTGACGTTAACCACCAACAAACAAACAAACTAAACTTGACTTCATCTCCATGTTGTGTCACGATTAGCCATAGTGCATAAATATGTGACGTTAACCACCAACAAACAAAGAAACTTCATTGTAACTTGTTAGGTTGACTCCATATAATGCCTAGATGATGACATCCCCTTTTGGTTGTGATTGGTCAACTGTGATGGCTACAGGTGCCCGAAGCCTGAAAATCTTGAGCACAGTCTACAGGTCATATTTATGAAGGGATTTCATTGTAACTTCGTAGGATCACTCCAGGTGATGCCCAGATGAGAATTCCTCTTTTGGTTGCGATCATTCAACCATTATGGCTGCCCGAGCCCGAAGCCTGAATACCTTTAGCACAGTCTACAGGTCATATTTATGAAGGGATTTCATTGTAACCTGGTAGGTTTGACTTCATATAATGTCTAGATGAGAACAGCCCCTTTTGGACACGATTGGGTAACTGTGACAGCTACAGGGGCCCAAAGCCCAAAAACCTTTAGAACAGTCTACAGGTCATAATTATGAAGGGATTTCATTGTAGCTTGGTAGGATGACTCCAAATAATGTCTAGATGAGAACATCCCCGTTTGGTCGCGATCATTCAGCCTTGATGGCTGCCCGAGCCCAAAAATCTTTAGCATAGTCTATAGGTCATATTTATGGAAGGATTCATTGTAACTTGTTAGTTTGACTCCATATAATGCGTAGATGATGACATCCCCTTTTGGTCGTGATTGGTCAACTGTGATGGCTACAGGTGCCCAAAGCCCGAAAATCTTGAGCACAGCCTACAGGTCATTTTTATACCCCCCCGCAAACAAAGTTTGGGGGGGGGGGGGGGGGTATATAGGAATCACCCTGTCCATCCGTCCGTCTGTCCATCCTCATAAGCACAACTCCTCCTAAACCATTTGAAGAGTTTTCATGAAACTTTACACAATGGAAGAACTTCATGGCCTTGCTCTTCTCGAATACAACCGAGGGATCTTAGCCTGCATGGAGTGTGTCTCTCTCCGCACAGAGGACAACCATTTTACGTCCCCACCCGATAGGATGGTATGCTGTGACAGCATCAACCCCACAATTGATGCTGACAGAGAGTGTTCAGACACCTCTGTCAGCATCAATTGTGGGGATGATGCTGTCACAGCATACCGTCCTATCAGGTGGGGACGTAATTTAGTGAATTTAGTGATGCTACCATGCACAGCAGGGTAGCATCACTAAATTTACCCTCTGTGAACCTCAGTCTGAATCAGGTTCTCAAAACTCAACAAAAAGAGGTACCCAGAGGATAAATTGGCCCACTGTATGATATAGCATCATCAAATTCACCTTCGGGGACCTCATTCTGCAAATGTCAGACTGCTTATTTTCAGGCCTGCTTAAGGGCCCTTGGGACCTCTTGGTTCTGAACTGTGCTGGATGGATATGACCATTAAGCTGATGGAGAATTACTCTACAGAGACTGAAGATCTAGAAGGGGTACTGAAGCAGGGGAGTAGATATATAAGGGGAAGGGTGCTCAAGGATTGTAATAGAAACTGGCAAGCTGGAATTAGGACCAAGAGTTCTTTAGATTGGTTATATGAAAAGGATAAACGATGCGCCAGCTTTTGAGGATTACCTGGATGAATCTTTTGGGGGAGTCATTGTTGTTCAGAAAGAGATCCATGTCACTGGAGCTGAAGTGAAGAATCCAGAAAGGTGAGGAAAGAGTATGCCCAATGTGTTACTTAGGTGTAAACAATACCCTGGAACATTTCATTTTAGAATGCCCAAAATATTTGCCAAGTAGAACAAGATTCCTTGAGAAACTAATGTAAAAATGGGATGGAAACTTGAAGGATAATTGAATGAAGAATGACATGAGGAAAAAAGTGTCAGTTTTATAGTTGGGGGAAATCGAGAAGTCGCCAATGGGTGAATTAAGAAACAGTTTTTGACTGAATGCTGAGAGATTAGGAGAGAGAGTGTGGAGGAATGCCCCAGCGGACACTGGGTTAATATAGGCCTCCTTGTTAGAGGACCACGACAAGTCAGTGGAAGGCCAAAGATTTATTATTCTGTTTGGGGGCGTGGTGGCGTTGCGGTAACCGGTTCTCGTCAGATCACTGAAGTTAAGCAACGTTGAGCCCAGTTAGTCCTCGGATGGGTGACCGTCTGAGCGATCGATTCGGACTTCCATGTTGTGTCCTTGGGCAAGGCACTTAACCGCAATTGTCTGCATGGGGGCACGATGATGCCGTGTACTAAGGCGTACTGCACATCGATGGTGCGCATGTCTTCAACCAATCTAACCCTGCCTGTGCTGCAGTGCAGAGTTACAATGTTGGGGAGCTGGCAGCTGCTTGTCATTGCTCGGTGGTTCTTTATAGGTACTCCGGCTTCCTCCACCTGTAAAACTGTCACAGCCACAATTAGCCATTGTGCATAAGTATGTGACCGTAAACACCAATAAACAAATAAGTATTCTGTTAGGTAAATGGTTAACATGGGCTGCTGTATTTCTGAGCAATTTCTAGTTTTCATTCTGATAAATAAACTTTTTGGTCTTCACTGTGATGATAAGAACATAGGCTTAGAAAATTGCAGGCATTATGAAAATTGTTTTGCTCCTCAACTGTTATGCAAATGGTTCTGATAGGGTCACATGCTTCATATCAAACTGATATATCTTGGCCAACTGTTTCAGTTTGATTCACAGTTCTCAGGCAGTAAGGGCTGTAAGAGATATTAATTTTATTTTCTTAAATCTAGTGGCATAACATAACACCTTTCATGTGGGTGTTTTCTAATTGAACAAACTACCTATTTTTACAGGGCGGTATGAAGATGATTTTGTGGCTGAAAGGATGAAACAGCTACAATTGTGGGTTGACAGACTTGTACGAAACCCAGTCATTTCAGTTTCAGAAGTCTTCCAACATTTTTTGACATGTACAGATGAAAAAGTAAGACTTTTAATGAATTACTTGCTTTAATTTTTCTGTGGTTGATTCATTTACAAATAATATTTCATCAGGCTTTGTAATGAAGTTAACTTTTAACTGATAGAGTGCTAAGTTATGTTTGGTCATCAAAGTTTTTTTTTTTTCATGCCCTGTTACAATTTATGGGAGAGTGCTCTTATAATTCCACAGAATATGAAGCCTTTAGGCCTAAAAAAAGTTAAAAATCTGTTTCTCTGGCCCTCCTGCATGGTCCTTTTGGCTGCTTAATGCTCTCTTTTAGATGGTTTATGTCTGATATTTTACCCAAGTTAATAAAATTGCTAAGTTTGTCCCTTGAGTGCAAGAAGGCTTTGCAATGCTTTACCATTGCAAAGCCTTTTTGCACTCAAGGGATGAAATACACCACCACCAATGCTATTTTGTAGATTGTAAGGCCTAAAACATAAAACAAAGCAAGAACATGAACTTTTGATGGAAAAAAAAAGTATAATTACAAAAATAAAATAAAAAAAATGCCCACCCACATGCAACTTAACAAAACATGACATGAGAAACAAGATCCACTTTGTGGCGCATCCCAGTGGGACCAAATGGAGCTGAAAATAAAAATATTTTGAAGTTCTCATATTTCCCAAACTACACAAATTAGAGAACTGTTATTTGGTATGAAGTATCATTCGGACCAGTAAAATTGAATATTAAAACAAAATTGCAGTTAGTTGTATCATAGTGTTCTTCAAGGGGAATCAGAAAAATGCTGAGTCAGTATATATTCAAAAGTGTTAAAAGTCTTTGAGAACTACCAATCAGAATATTTTTATATTTGGTTTTCAACAATCTTGGGGGGTGGGGGGGAGGAGGGGGGTGGGGGTCATATTCAAGTTTGTTCAAATCGTGTCCCAGGGTTGATATTTGGGATCCCTATGGGAGCCCTAATTTTAACTTCATCCAGTATGAGTAATAATTTTTAAAATCTTTTTCAGATCCACTGGTAAAGAAGATCTATTGATATTCAGAAAACAGCATCTTAATGGATGTCACATCTAAATTTATGCAAATCAAGTTCCTGGGTTCAGATTTGAGCTCCCAATGGGAGCCTGAATTTTATTCAGTGCAGTATGAGGAATATTCTTTAAATATATTCTCAAAAATCACTAGTCAGAATTCTTGATATATGGTATACAATATCTTTGGTGGGGAGTGAGGGAGGGGGAGGTGTCATATTCAAGTTTGTGCAAATCAAGTCCATTTTGGAGCCAGAATTTTGGCAGCCAAAATTCCAACTTAGTCCAATATGAGCATTATTCTTTAAAATTTGTCTTCTCCAGAACCACTTGTCAGATCATTTGATATTTGGTTTACAACATCCTTATTGGGGCAGATCAAGTTTGTTCCCATCTGTTCCATGGGTTAATATGGCTGCCTAGGGGATCCCAAATTTGAACTTGGTGCAACATGAGGAATAATCTATTTAAATCTTCTCCAGATTTGCCAGTCATAATCTTTGGATATTTACTATACAACATCCTTGGGTGCATCAGATTCAGGTTTATTATCTCCCGGCAAAACGAAGTAGAGATATATAGAAATGTGTTTCGTCCATCCGTTCATCCATCCATAACAACTTTGGTCCTTCATATCTCAGTCAGGGGATGTTGTATTTAAATGGTCTTTGATATGCTGATAGACCACCATGGGGGAAAGGATATTCAAAAGTAACAGGTTTTATTCATTTTTAGCTCAACTTTAACATAGTCAAACTTGAGCTTATGCCATGGCCCGTCATCCGCCTGCCTGTCAACAATTCAATACAGCTCAGGTTAGAGGCCGTATTTATGAAACAATCTTTACAAAACTTCTTGGGTACCTTTGTTATCACCTTGGGACGAGAATGGGTGTTTTTGGGTGCAGTCCAAAATTCAAGATGGCCACCAGCAGCCATTTTGTACCAAAATTAGTGCAATCAGTCTTTTGTACAGAACTTCTGCATGAAAGTTCCGATTTGAATAAATGTTTGTATGAATGTTTAGTAACATGGAATACATCACATATAATACAGGGTTTTTTCTCGTGCAGAAATTATGCAAGTTAGGTGAACTTTGATTTATTCAGTGCTACTTATACACAGTAAGTACACATGTCAATATGGCTTGGGCTAGGGGCCGTATTTATGAACCAGTCTTCACGAAACTTCTTGGGTACCTTTGTTATCACCTTGGGACAAGAACGAGTGTTTTTGAGTGCGGTCCGAAATTCAAGATGGCTGCAGGGCAGCCATTTTGTACTGAAATTAGTGCAATCAGTTTTTTGTACAGAACTTCTGTATAAAAGTTCAGATTTGAATAAATTTTTGTATGAATGTTTAGTAACATGGAATACATCACATATAATATAGGTTTTTTTCTCGTACAGAAATTATGCAAATTAGATAAACTTTGATTTATTCAGTGCTACTTATACACAGTACCTTTGTTATCTCCTTGGGACAAGAACGAGAGTTTTTGGGTACGGTCCGAAATTCAAAATGGCTGCTGGAGGCCATTTTGTACCAAAATTAGGTACAATCAGTTTTTTGTACAGAACTTCTATATGAAGGTACTGATTTGAATAAATTTTTGAATGAATATTCAGTAACATGGAATACATCACATATAATACAGGTTTTTTTCTCATGCAAAAATTATGCAAATTAGATGAACTTTGATTTATTCAGTGCCTCTTATACACAGTTAGTACACATGTCAATATGACTCGGGCTAGAGGCTGTATTTATGAACTGATCTTCACGAAACTTCCTGGGTACATTTGTTATCACCTTGGGACGAGAATGAGTGTTTTTGGGTGCTGTCCGAAATTTCAAGATGGCCGGCGGCGGCCAATTAGGCAAACTTTGATTTATTCAGTGCTACTTATATACAGTAAGTGCACATTTCAATACGGCTCTGGCGAGAGGCATCTAAATGTCACCCACCTCTACAATACTTTACCTGTACATTTGTTACAGGCTACGGTCAGTATTTATGTACAGACCTTTACAATACTTTACATGTACCTTTGTTATCAGGTCATTGCTGTGTCACATACTATACATGTACATGTCTCACACAAGTTGAGCTACAGTGTCATTAACACTTTCATTTTTCTAGAATTATGGGTCTTTTCTCACATATTTTCAACTTAGAATTCCCCTTTTTAGTAAAACACTTCTTGGCGGGGGATACAGGTGGCTTTGCACCTTGTTCAAATCATGTTCCTGGGTTAATATTTCAGCTCTTTATGGGAGCCTGAATTTTAACTGAGTGCAATATGAGAAATAATATCTTTAATAGATCCTTCTTTGAACAATGTTCTAATGGGAGTGCCTCGGGTCCTTTCGGGCTTTTTGTTGTTATATGCATTGCCAAATTTTTGAGTAATTAAAACATGTTTTCATTGCCCTTAACCCTTAAGGGCCTAATTTCCTAACTTTTAATGCAAAGAAACAGACACCCCATGTAGTGATTAATGCTTCATATCACTGTTCACAATAATCGCCATCCAAATTTTAGTGGGTTTTTAGCTCACCGAAGGGAGCTTAACTTATCACTTGCCGTCCATCGTCGTCCGTCGTGAACTTTACATTATCGACTTCTCCTCCCAAACTACTGGACCAAATAGAACCATCACTTGCCGTCTGTCGTCGTCCGTAGTGAACTTTACATTATTGACTTCTCCTCCCAAACTACTGGACCAAATTGAACCAAATTTGGTGTGCATGTTCCTTTTCATATGTCAATTCAAGTTTGTACAAATAAACTTTCTGCGTCCACAGGTGGCACCACAAGTGGCATTACTCTGATAGCACCCATAAATTTTTTTTTTTAAATTAAAAAAATCTTCTTCTCCTGAACCATCATTTAGAATCTTTTGATATTTGGTACATAATATCTCTATTGGGGCCAGATTCAAGTTTGTTCAAATCGAGTCCCTGGGGTAATAATTGGGCTCCCTGTAGGAGCCCAAATTTTAACTTAGTGAAATATGAGGAAATTTCTTTAAAAATCTTCTTCAGATCCACCAGTCAGAATTCTTTCATATTTGGTATGCAACATCTATAGGGGGGTCAGATTCATGTGTGTACAAATCGGTTCCCTGAGTTAGTATTTGGGCTCTCTATTGAAGCCCAAAGTTTAACTCTGTACAATTTGAGGAAATGTTTTTTAAAATCTTCTTCTTCAGATCCACCAGTCAGAATCCTTTCATGTTTGGTATACAACATCTATAGGGGGGTCAGATTCAAGTTTGTTCAAATTGAGTCCCTGGGTTCATATTTGGGCTCCCTATTGGAGCCTGAATTTTAACTTAGTGAAATATGAGGAAATTTCTTTAAAAGTCAACAGTGAAATGTGAGGAAATTTCTTTAAAAATCTTCTTCTTCAGATCCACCAGTTAGAATGCATTCATTTTTGGTATACAACATCTTGAGGTGGGTCAGTTTCAGGTTTGTTCAAATTGGTTACCTGGGTAAATTATTGGGCTCCCTATTGGAGCCCAAAGATCAACTTAGTGCAATATAGGGAATTTTTTTAAAAAGTCCTCTTCTTTAGACCATGTAGTCAGAATGTTTTCATAATTGGTATACAACATCTCTAGGAGGGTCCGATTCAAGTTTATTCAAATCTGGTCTCTGGGTTGATATTTAGCTTCATATGGGAGCCCGAATTTTAACTTAGTGCAATATGAGGAAATTTCTTTTAAAAGTCTTCTTCAAATCCACCAATCAGAATTCATATTTGGTACACAACAACTCTAGGCGGGTCAGATTCAAGTTTGTTCAAATCGGGTCCCTGGGTTTATATTTTGACTCCCTATTTGAGCCCAAAGTTTAACTTAATGCAATGTGAGGACATTTCTTTAAAACCTTCTTGTTCAGATCCACCGGTCAGAATTCTTTCATATTTGGTATATACATTTGTAGCATCTCAAGACGGATCAGGTTCAAGTTTGTTCAATTTGAGTCCTTGACTTATTAATTGGGCTCTCTATGGGCAGGGTTGGGGGGGGGGGTGGGGGGGGGGGGGGGCAGGGGGAGCATGTTAGGTTCAGGTTTGTTCAAATCCATTCCTTAGTGTTTTTCCATAAAATTTGCTTTTTCATGGCTTCATTCCTTTGTAGTGTTGATGAACCATTTCTAACTGAATGTGACCCGAAACACTTCTTTGAACCACTTTGGCTGGTGAGCAATTAAGGCCCCTTGGGGCCTCTTGTTTCAGTTTTTGCTCCCAAAACATAGGTTATGACCCTGCAGTGGAATGAGCTCATTGATGTTGATTTCAGACATCATTCTTAGATGTTTTGTGAACTATATTTTCCAAAAGAGCTACTTGATGGTGATTATGTGATAAACTGTAATGCAAGAAACTTTACTCTTGAAATCTTACTTTGCCTTCTATTTCTAATTGTAATTCATCAGTTAAATTTGACCTCATTGTTTTTTCTGAACCCGTAATTTGATTGGTTGAGAGCCGATCGGCTCAGTGCTCAAATCTCAGGTATATTCACTCTTACCATGCTCTAATTGCCAGAAGCGGGTCAATTAGAACATGTCTGTATCCACGCTACTTGCGAGCAATGGCACTAAACCACTCCTATCACAGATCGAACCACCCTGGAATTCTTTTCTTTGGCAACAGTAGTTCACCTTGTGAATTTGATGATGTCAAATAGACATAGATTGAAAATGATATATTTTTATACTGTACCAATGACCCAGACTTAGCTGGTGCTAACTCCACAAAAACCAGGGCCAAACACAAATTTTGCCCCCCAATCCCCAAAATTTGCATCCAAAACAAAAAGAAATCATGTCCTAAAGGACCTCCATAGTACGACTCTACTGCGCATGCGCAGTGACGCAGTCGTCCCGAAATTGGCGCCAAATATCATTCTCTGTTTGGCCCTTCATCAGTCAACATCTCACTGATCTTTGTGCTTGTAAATCTCAGTTTAAAGGATGCCAGACACGTAATTCTTGGAGAAAATGTGATTCTAAGGAGGATAGAAGGAGGAGAGGAAAAAAGAAGTGGCAAAAAATAATCAGGGCTGTACTTAAAATTTTTTGTTGAAATTATGTTAAGTTGCCTATTTTCGAGGCAAACGCCTCTTGTTGTCATTCTTGCTAATTGTTGCACTGCTTATTCAGTGTTTCCTCTCTCCTAACCTTCTAAAGTCCCCCCTTGCAATTCTCCCATGCTTTTGGCATATTTTTGAGAAGTTTCATTTCTAAAAATTCCCTGGGAGAGTTGCTTGGTTACAGAATGTTTTCTGTTATTTTCCCCATAGTTACGTTTTCACCCATGGGTGTATAACGTTTGTGTTCTGCATCTTCCATCTGATGTTCTGCAGATTCTCCCCTGGGAGTCTCTGTTTTGCATCAGATAGAGTGTAATTGATGACTGATTCCGGGCCAGTTTTTTCAGTGCCTGGAGTCATGTTTTCTACTGTGTTTACACTGTTTGTTTTCATTGGCAACAGCCTTTTTTGAGGGGGGCTGTTTGCCTTTGTGGTAGTTTATCTCATTATAAGATACATTTATATTATCCGAAAGTGTCTCATTAATTATTTTATATAATTTTAAAATTTTTGACCACACTTTGCCATCGGATCCATCGGGGCTCAACGTTACTTTTCAGCAACTTGGGCTTCTCTGAAAAAATATTTTTTCAAAATTATTTTGTTTTGCAATTGTTTTTTCATTTATTAATGGATCATGTTATTATGTATCTTTGTGTCAGGGGTTTTTGCGAGTAACTAGGACTTATTGTTGTTCTTTCACAATGAAGGGAATTTGTTCAAATTGTAATAGGAAGAAATCTTCCTCTGACTTTCATGATTATTGCATTAATTGTAGTCAGTGTTCTCGCATTAATCCCTGTCCTGTATGTGAACATTGGGATGAGAAACATTGGAAACGTGTGTCACGATATGTTGTTTCTGGAGAAAGAGCGATGCCGGCTCTTTCTCCACAAGGTCACTCTACTCTCTCAGTTTCTATTTCAGAGGAACCAGAACAGGGTGATGTTTCCATGTTATCTTCTTCAAGTGTGCGTCCGTCGTCACAAATAAATACAGAGCTAGCGGCAAAAGTGCTCATGGAGATTAGACAAATGTCGTCCGCTAGCTCGCCCGGTGTAGCGTCCATTCACCGAATGGTTCGGCAGCCGGGTTCGTCCGATGCGGTCCAAGAGGAAATTTTGGGTGATGCGAGCACTATAAAAATAATAGATGCACACCCAGTGACGGCGGATAGTGAACGAGAACGGAGGAAGCCTTTTAGTCCGGTTCCTAGCTCGTCCAGGTCCAGCCGGGCCGCGAGCGAGAGAGGCCCCTCTCTCGTACAACAACATCTGGGACCAGATGTTGTGGTACAAAATGTGTCTTTAGCGGAGCATACGTCCGTCGCTCGGGACGCTCCGTTGTATAAGCAGTCCGCAGAGACTGTTAAGGCTTCCTCTTCTCGTCGGCGCACACGACCGCACCTTGGCTGCGTGACCTCCGATATTTTGCCAGCTTCGCCGATGAAGGATTCTTCGGTGACCAGGTCACACCATCCGGCAGCCAGGGATTCGAGACCGATGGACTCCGGACGTTCGCATAGGAAAAGTATGCGGGAGCCATCTGATGCGGAGCTGCCCTCGGCGAAGCAGCGAAAGACCGCTCCTCCGCAGGTCTCGACGTCGGACATTCTAGTGCAGATAGCACAGCTTATCGCAGCATCCCAGCAGCCGACAGAAACGGTGTCGGATCGAGAATTATCCGACGGCGCTGGGTCGGTACGCTCCGCCGAAGCATCGGGGGCGGACGACCGGGAACATCGGGAGGTCCGACCGGATGGTGAAAGGGATACGGATGAATTGGAGCTATCCCTTTCAGAACAACACAAAGCTGCCGTGGACTTCATCCGGCACTTTCTTTCTCAAGTTGTTCCGTCGGGCCAGACTGCTGCGCTTCCGGACAGGAGAATTATAGCGTCATTGGACTCTGATTTTTTCGAGCGGTTCAGGGACATCGCTCCCGAGTTTCCGTCGCAGTCCAATAATGTTGCAAGAACATTTGAATTATTGAACGACGCTATTTTTAAACTTGCTTCCAGGACGGGGAAAGCAGGCTTCTTGTCCGCAAATACTCTCAACCTGCCTTTCATTAATGCAAGGAATAAATTCGACACGGCAGGTCAGGGTATACCGAGAGTTCCTCTGCGTATGGACGACGAGGCGGAAGACTTAGAGCTATCATTACCGTCGTCAGCTTCTATTCCAACCGCAGTGTTGGAAACAGCTATTGCGTCTAACAGAGCCAATTTAGATGCCTTATCTTACGCAGATCACCTTACTAAGGCGTTATCACTGCGTCTTCAAGGGGAAGAGTTTCAGGATATACAATCCTCCTTAAGACTTCTTTCAAGGGCAGTAGCTTATTCCACGTGTAACTCCGCCCTTTCAGTGGCAAATCTGGAGTTGGTTAGACGTGACGCAGCCCTGTCTACATCCACACTAGTGGATTCTAAGGTGAAGAACTCTCTTAGAGTCGCTTCGGTCTCAGGAGATCTTCTCTTTGACGGCAAGCTTTCCGCTATTTATGATAATATTAAAAAGAAAGCTAGTGATTCTCTGTTGTTTAGATCCGCTCCTAAAAGGTCGGATACAGCAGACACGAATAAGGCGGGCACTTCTGGGTCTTATCCGCCCAAGAGAGGTTCCTATAGAGGTTCCGGTGCGTCCTCTAGCTCTTATTCGAGAGACCGTCAGGATAGTGACTCTCGTTCGGGACGTCCTTCAGGCCGGGACAATCGGTCGGACGCCCCGAGGTCGACGAGGCGAGGTGCGGGTCGTGGAAGACGTGGTTTCTCCTACCGCAGGCCTCGCAGATCCAGGAGGTGACGGCTCAAACCTCTATCGCGTTCCGGTTGGCGGAAGGTTGTCGAGTTTTTCTCAAGAGTGGGCGTCGATTACGGACGACCCGTGGGTGAGAGGAGTGACTTCGGAAGGTCTAAAGATATCCTTCAAACGAAAGCCTCCATTAACTCGAAGTCCAAAGTGGACTCATCTTCCGTCAAACCCTCAGAAAAGAGACGCTCTGCTATCAGAGGTGCAGTCTCTTTTAATGAAGAACGCGGTAGAGGTCGTAGAAAACCAGGAATCGCTGGGATTCTACAGCCATCTGTTTCTGGTTCCGAAACCAGACGGCTCGTTCCGTCCAGTCATAGATTTGAGCTGGATAAACAAGCTGATCGTCGCTCCGAAGTTTTATATGGAGACGATTCGATCGGTCAGAGCGAGTATTCGGGTGAACGATTATGCAACGAGCATAGATCTCAAAGATGCGTACTTTCACGTCATGGTACATCCGACATTCCGAAAGTATCTACGCTTCGCAGTCCTAGGAGTGGTGTATCAGTTCCGGGCCATGTGCTTCGGATTGAATCTAGCACCCTGGGCTTTCACTCGGGTAATGAACTCGGTAATGATCTACTTCCGAGCTCATTCGTCTGCGGTAACGTCGGCCTACCTGGACGACATTCTTCAGAGGTACGGCAACGAGTTAACGCTTCAGAACGATGTTCAGAATCTTCTTCTATTGCTCCGACGTCTCGGTTTCATAGTAAACGAGGAGAAGTCGGATCTGGTGCCGTCCAAGTCATTCACTCATCTGGGAATGAGCTTCGAGACGCACAACAATCTCGTTCGTCTGCCGTTAACCAGAGCGAAATTAGTCAGTTGTTACGCTCGCTATTGTCTGAATACAGACAAAGTCACGGCGAGAGAATTTATGAGACTGATAGGTCTGTGCGGAGCCGCCGCGGATCTCATTCCGATGGGACGGCTACGCACACGGCCTCTTCAAATTTTCCTGACTCAGAATTGGAGTGTGAAAATTCATTCGCTCGATGTAGACGTTCTCTTGTCAGATCAAGTGAAACAAGAGATTCAGACTTGGGCAAACATTCAGTGGTTAACTCAAGGAGTTCCGCTGCAGTTGCCGGATCCGAGTTTTACCATTATGACGGATGCCAGTCAAACAGGTTGGGGTGCATCATTAATCCCAACGGATTCGAGATGCCAGGGTCTTTGGGATCCGCAATTCCTGTGCAAGCACATAAACATCAAGGAAATGATGTCAATTTGGCTTGCGTTAAGTCACTGGATGGACATTATTCACGATGCTCATGTCCAAATCCTATCCGACAATACGACAGTAGTGGCGTATATACGGAATCAGGGAGGCACTCATT
Source organism: Pictodentalium vernedei (assembly GCA_031216915.1). Taxonomy (NCBI): domain Eukaryota; kingdom Metazoa; phylum Mollusca; class Scaphopoda; order Dentaliida; family Dentaliidae; genus Pictodentalium; species Pictodentalium vernedei. The sequence goes on along the minus strand of CM062289.1, from coordinate 224,954,620 downwards.
CAGTTCCGTTGTTCAATCTAACGGAAAGAATCCTTCTGTTTGCGTTGGAACATCACGTTCTTCTTTCGGTCCGTCACATACCGGGTCGTCTGAATGTGCTAGCAGACTCCCTTTCACGAAAGGGTCGCTTGTTGCCGTCGGAGTGGACTCTCAACAAACAAGTATTCAATCAGATTTGCTACCAATGGGAACGGCCAATGATAGACTTATTTGCGACACATCTCAACAATCAGTTGCAAACGTATGTGTCCCCGTGTCCGGATCCAAGAGCATTTGCAGTAGACGCTCTATCGATCCCTTGGGACGGAATGATAGGATATGCGTATCCTCCAGCGCCGTTAATTCAACAAGTATTGCTAAAGATAAAACAATCTCAATGCAAGATTCTGTTGGTAGCATCTCTGTCGCCACAGAGACCGTGGATAAATCTACTCAGGTGTCTGTTGTGGGACCTACCGCGGAAGCTCCCTCCACGAGAGGATCTTCTTTGGCAGGGGAAATCGCGCCAACTACATCACAACCCGCAAGGTCTCAACCTTCACGTTTTTCCGTTGTGCGGTCCTTCTTGCATGGCAAGCACTTTACAGGACGAGCAGTGGACGCGATTTCTAACTGTAGGAGGACCTCCTCTTCGCTAAACTATGCGGCTAAGTGGAAGGTTTTCCGTCGTTGGTGTAGGGATCATTCTGTTGATATATTTGATCCCTCTATACCAGACATTGCTAACTTTCTAGTATACTTGTTTGACGAAATCAAACTGCAACCTGTTACTATAAAGGGTTATAGATCTATGTTATCTGATACCTATGCACATCATGATAGTTTACAAATTGGATCTAATGTCTCTTTATCGAAATTGGTTAGAAACTTTTCGATAAATAGACCCAGAACTCTTAGATTAATTCCTAAGTGGAATTTAGCTTGGGTTCTCCTTAAATTGAAGGAAAAGCCATTTGAACCTCTTGGGACAGTAGATTTCAAATTCTTATCTTATAAGACAGCTTTTCTCTTAGCTTTCTCTTCTGCCAGAAGAGTCAGTGAGCTTCATGCACTATAGGTGGATGATTCTCATTATCGTAGTGTTGGGAACACTATCACCTTCACTACTAATGTCGGTTTTTTAGCTAAGAATCAGGCTCCTAATAAATATCCGGAACCTATTGTTATTAAGGCTCTTCCGTCTTCAGACGGGTGTAGGCCTTTACTCTGTCCTGTTAGAGCACTACGTATCTATAAACAGAGATCTCAGTTCATCAGAAAGGGACGGAAACGTTTCTTTCTGTCTTTGATGCCTAATAGAAAGGACATTTCAGTCCATTCTATTGCTAGATGGATTCAGTTAACTATCCGTACTGCGTATGAAGATTTATCTTCTTCTCAGCAGTCTGTGCTTAAGATTTCTGCTCATGAAGTAAGAGCTCTTTCTACTTCCTGGGCTTATGCTAATAGTGTTGCTGTTACAGATTTAATGAAGGCTGCTTATTGGTCTCAGCCATCCACATTTACTAATTTTTATCTCAGAAATTTTGAGTCCATTTCTGGAGACCTGCATTGTTTAGGTCCGTTATCTGTTGCTCAGAATGTCGTCCACTAAACAGTTGCAACTATAGTTATGCAGGCTTTCTGTTCCGGCAGTGACTCCGTCCGACTGCCCTCTTCGCTCTGGGCTATTTGACCCAGGGCAAGGGGAAGGGGGGGGGGGGGGGGGGGGGGGGCGGGTGTTCCCTTAGGTCACCTGCTTTATAGTGAAAAGCAAGGGAATGCCTCCTCCAAGACAGTATTTCTGAGTCGCTTCCGGGATGGTTTTAAAGTGTAATATTAATGTTTAATTTCATTCATGTCTTATTTTTAAAGTGTAGCTCGGTGTGAAGCATTTGTATATGTCAAGTGTCAAACGGGCTTTAATATACAATACTCGGACACTTTTAAATGATTATAAAGAGTCTCAATTCTCTGGACTACTTTATTTATTGGCTTGCTTTAAAAATAATTAGTATAAGGGTTATACTGGATGTTAATAGAGAACATGAATGTTATTGTGCTCAATTATTAAGGGTAGTGTATCTTTCTAATTTAAATATTAAATAAGAAAGATACATGTAAAGCCTAATACTCCTTTTCTCCTTAAGGGGTTACCTCTTTATTTTATAATTGAGCTTATTGGATTTTCCTCTATGTCCTAGGCCCTCCAGCCTGTTTACTATTCAGCTGAGTCTGGGTCATTGGTACAGTATAAAAATGTTAAAAAATTTATAGTAATTTATATATTTTTTATACTTACCAATGACCCAGACGGGGATGGCCCTCCCTGAGTTGGGAACTCTTGCCTCCCCGCTGAGTACATAGCGCTGACCAGGCACTGCCAGTAAGAATGATATTTGGCGCCAATTTCGGGACGACTGCGTCACTGCGCATGCGCAGTAGAGTCGTACTATGGAGGTCCTTTAGGACATGATTTCTTTTTGTTTTGGATGCAAATTTTGGGGATTGGGGGGCAAAATTTGTGTTTGGCCCTGGTTTTTGTGGAGTTAGCACCAGCTAAGTCTGGGTCATTGGTAAGTATAAAAAATATATAAATTACTATAAATTTTTTAACTTTTTTTATTATTTTTCTTTAAATAAAACGTGTTTGGAAATTTTTTCCATTTCTAACGATGACCAGAATTACAATGGAGATAAATGTCTATTGTTTCGTTAGACATTCAAGAATTTGACTATGGAAAACCATTTGTTAACTCGCCCCTTTCGGGGCGTGTTAACAAATGCTTTTCCATAGTCAAATTCCAGAATGCCCAACTCAACAAGAGATGTCCTCCTAAGCATGACAAACAACCTGTCTGTCAAAAGACGATCACAACTATTGATGAAGTGAAGTGAGGATTATAGTATAAAAAAATACACTAAACATACACTGAAAACCAAATACTGTTGAAAATACTCTTCTCAATTGTTTAACCCTTTAACCAATGTAACAGTCAAAACCGGCCAGCGTTCTTCACAAAAATCGCCAATTAATTTTCATTATTTTTTTCATTTTCTGTCTCAAAACATAGGTTATTACCCCTCTTTGGAACGAGCTCAACGAGCTTGTTCCAAAGAAGGGTCATAACCTATGTTTTTGAGACAAAAAATGAAAACAATTAGTTATTCAAGAATTTTGCTTGAAAGTGTCGTCTGCTTTTCATGTTAGGTAAAGGGTTAAGTGAAAAACAGCTTGATGAGAATTTTGAAGAGTAAACCATTATGTGCTAGTAGCAATCACTTGCCAAACAATTTTGTCTTGTCATAATAATAAAACCTGTATTGACTCTCCTAGATGTTGAATTAAACAATAAATGTTTCTTTTTTCCCTGTGGTGAAATGGAGCAGTGCTTGATATCTGTAGTAAACAAGTTGCATTCCACTGGTATATCAGGATCCTGTTACCAGTGACTTATTTGAGAGACTGAGTGTCTTTTAAAATGGGCTGAAAAAGTATAAATGAATGGCCAAACTTGATTTAATACTTCGGTTGTGGTCATGATATGGAAAGTGACCTGAAACAATAAATAAATGAATTCTTATTTTATCAGATTGATAACTTGTTACATCATCGTCAATGAAAGTCTGCAATTGTTATTACTCAACAGCATTCCACAAGCAAAAACAACACACAGGTTTTTGATTCTTGCTACTTAAATCAGTTCATGAAGTCATTTATCTGACGGTTTGGGAGTGATGTAGTTTAAAAATTTATGTGTAAAACATAATTTTTTATTCATTTCAGAAATGGAAACAAGGGAAACGAAAGTCAGAGAAAGATGAATATCAGGGTGGCAAATTTTTTCTCACTTTAGAAACACCTCCACAACCTTTAGAGATGAGAGATGTGTAAGTTTATATCTCTGTATGTACTGTGCAATACAAAACTAATGTAAAACAGTGGAATCCACTCAACTGATAAATTGCTAGATTATTTGTAACAAATCCTTCTCAACTAGAAGCACTATTAGAGCTCTCCTGAAAAGTGCAGAAAGCCACTTTAGTGGCTTTACACTGTATTTATTACCTCGTTTGCTCAGAAGTTGAAACACAAAAATGTTTAAGCAAATTGTTTTATTGCATAAACAAAAGAATTGTTTATGAAGAAAATCTTACTGCACTGGGGCCCCTTTTACTTGTAGTGTGGTACCCTTGAGAAAAAAACGTATGTTACAAATCACCTTTGAAAAATAATTCAGCACTCTACCAGCTAACAAAATATTTGGGTTATTAAAAAAAATTATCTTTTCTCAGTTAGTTTTTCTAGAATTTTTTGACAAAGGTGAGAGACTTTTTCTTCCCATCAGTTTTTCCAAATTTTTTTGACAAAGGAGGGTAGCTTTTTATCCATTCAGCCCCTGAAAACAGTTTGAAATATAAAACTAAAACGGGTAAAGAAAATTTTGTGTGTAATTTTGAGGTTGTGGTAGGACTTATTAGCTCACCTGACTGAAAGTCGGGGGGGGGGGGGGAGGGGGGGGGGGGGGCTTATGTGATCACTTTCTGTCCGTCGTCCATCCATCTGTCCATCCATCTGTCCATCCATCCATTTTTCTGTCTGGCATGAACTTTATATTATTGACTGCTCCTCATAAACCACTGAACCAAATTTGATATGCATGTTCCTTTTTATATGTCAATTCAAGTGTGTTCAAGGAAAGTGGCCACATGCACAGGGGGCACCACAAAGGACATTGCCCCCATAAAGTGTTTTCCAAAATTAAAAAAAATCTTCTCCTCCAGAACAATCAGTTAGAATATTCTGATATTTATATAACATTTCTAAGGGGATCAGATTTAAGATTGTTCAAATTGAGTCCCTTAGTTAATATTTGGTCTCTCTATTGGAGCCCGAATTTTAATTTAGTGCAATATGAGGAAATTTCTTTAAAAATCCTCTTCTTCAGATCCTCGAGTCAGAATCCTTTCATATTCGGGCTCTCTATTGGGGGAGGGACAGGGTGAGGGGAGCAGGTTAGGTTTAAGTTCATATCCATTCCCTAATGTTTTTCCATAAAATTTGCCTTTCACATAACAACCCTTAGAAACAGGTCGGCAGCTGATAGAATTGGAAGCTGTCAGGAAGACCTATGATAATAGTCATCTGACATGGACACTAGAGTTAAAAGATTAAGGCCCCTTGAGAACCTCTTGGTTTTAAATAATTTTAAAGACAGAGGTGCCTGATAAAAAAGAATTTAATTGCCTTACTTTTACTGAATATGACACACGTGTGAAGAACATAAACACTTTTATTATGGCAACTACACATTTTTATAAAACCCAGATATAGACTTCCAGCGTTTAACCAGTTAATAATTAAATATTGCTTGATGGCATAACCCATATCACTTGTAAACACCAAACCATTTATCAGACATGTATTACAAATTTGATCTGTAAATTCATATAGATTAAAGAGTGAATTCTTGATAATTGAATAGAAAGTATTGTGGTCTACTTTGTAGTCTATCAGAAAATTACATGACAGTGTTTTTTACATAGAAAACAACCCAGTATAGCAATAGAAAACAATGGAATAGTGGCAAGAGACCTGTCATTTGACATGAAGCATTCTAATGACCAGTAGAATTGAACTGGCAAAAAGTGGAATCGTTTGTGTCATAGGGTACCCAATGTAGAATCAAATGCTGAGTCTGCACACTTTTCAAAAATTCTTGAAAATGTTCTACAGAACCAGGAGTCAGAATCTTTTGATAATTAATACACAACATGCTTGTGGTGATCAGATTCAAGTTTGTTCAAATCAAGTCCCTGGATTCATATTTGGCCATCATATAGGTACCTGAATTTTAACTTGCAATATCAGGAAAATTCTTTTAAGCTCTTCTTTAAATCCACCAGTCAAAATCTTTTTATATTTGTTATATAGCATCCTTAGGGTATCAGATTCAAATTTCTTCAAATCAAGTTCTTTGGTTCATATTTGAGCACTCAAATTTTTACTTGGTACAATATGAGGAATATTCTTTGAAAATCTTCTTCTTTAGATCTACCAATCAGAATATGTCCAGGTCTATGACGATTGAAGTAAAAGTGTGCATTTATCAATATGGTTGTCGCATTTGGGTAGGTTATTTGGTGCATTTCTTAGGAAACAGTGTTACAAAATAGAAAAATTTGCTTAATAATTTGGAAAAAAAATTGAAATTTTCAACTTTTTTATATTTCAGAGATGGAAAAATGGAAAATTTCTGTAAATTTGTAAAACAGATGGATGACAACGTAAAACATTTAATACAGGTTGCAAGTGACAATAGAAAAAAGCATCTGGGACGTAAGTATAAAGTTATTTTTATGTTACAAGGCATTCTGTCTGCTATGTTTATCACCCTGTATTTACAAATAAATTAGAACATTCTCTTATCTTTTGTTAATTTTTTCCAGATCGGATTCAAGATGGCCAACTGGTGGCCATATTGGATTTTGCAAAATACTTGTGGAGCAAACTACTTACACAGTTTCAGTTGCATTTTCATAAAACTTCACCAAAAGGGTCAATATGATGAGGAGCAGTGTGTGACATAATCTTTTTCCTGATCGGATTCAAGATGGCCAATTGGTGGCCATATTGGATTTTTTTTTTACTTAGAAAAATTAAATGCCCCTTTTCAGTCTACTTAGAAAAATTGAATGCCCTTTTTCAGTGACCCACTGTAGGCGGTATGCCACAGTGGAGGTATACCAGGCAACACACCATCTCTAGTTCAAGCAAAAAAGAAATTTTTCCATATTCACGTATGGAAACCTCAAGGGCTAAAAATAGAAAAATTTTCAAATGCTCATATTTCCAAAACTGTACAGATCAGAATTATTATGTGGTATGAAGCACCCTTAGTACCAGAAGAACTAAACGGGTCAAAAAAGTTGGTTGTTTGATGGTGTACGATATGTGGGTAATGGGATACTGTTGAATCAGTATTTTCCAACAATTCAAAAAATCTTCTCCAGAACCACCAATCAGAATCTTTTTGATATTTAGTTTCCAACATTCTAAGTATGCTCAGGTTCAAGCTGTTCAAGGCAAGTCTCTGGGTTCTTATTTAGTCTTTGGAATGGCTAAGTCAACTATGCTTTTCCCCCTGTTCTGATGCTGCCACTGTGCTTATCACATCATGTTGGCAAACTCGATCAGAAATGACCCCAGACTGCATGTCCCACATACATCGAACTACAGAAACTGAATAGGAAGAGCATTCTGTTCTTGGATTGGCAAGTACCAGTCACACTTGGCCCATAGTTGATTTTTTACAATTTTTCAAGTACTTTTGAACCCTGGCTCAAAAGAGTATGAAAGGTAGGGACTTATACTATAATGCCAGCCTCTTGTAAACGCTAGTGGTAGGTATGAAAAGAAACAAACTTTACTGTAACATTTAAATTTGTTTGACTTTTCTTGATTGTATTTGTATGATTTTCAGTTGTCTCTAGGTATAATGCTTTAATAAGTACCTTCTTTTTTGCTGAGATGTATACTTTTTATTTTTGCAAACTTTGGTTGGAAAAACTAGAATTTTAATTTCAGGAAATTTGATAATTCAATTTCAGGTGAATTAGGCCACACAAAATAAACTGATTGATTTTTTTTTCAAATCAGTGAGGGAGGGTTCTTTCTCAATTTTAAGTTTTTTCTTGCATATAATGAGCATGGATTAAGAGACTTACTTGTGTCTTTTCACACACAGAATATACAAAAAGTTTATAATTATACAAATTAACTCATTCAATTTTAACCCTTAACCCTTTGAACTCCTAAGACTGATTTTTCAGTCCAAGGCATAATTTTGTCACATTTTTGTCTTATTATACAAGGTCTATATATGGGGCTATTATTTTATCCTCTCTGTATATTGATACTGGACTGACTCATCTCACTGTAATTGCTCCCAAAGGTGATACCATTCCAGAAAATAAGGGTTCAAAGGGTTAAGGGCCTAATTCTGACTTTGATCACTTTTTAATGTAACAGAACAGGTGCCCAGCTGTCTCTGGGGAAACTTGCAAGTTACTTTCTAAGTGCCTTGACAGTCGTTTCTAGGCAAGTAATGGCTATTTATATAAGCAGCCAGAACTTGTCTAGAAACAACTGCAGAGCCACTGGATATAGACTGTCTAGTCTTCCCCTCAAGGCAGTAAAAACATCCAAAGTATGGGGGGGGGGGGGTGGGGGGGGGGGGTGATTTCAGTGAAGGATTGCCTGAGAATCAGAACATTTTTTATTTTTTTTTGTCTTAGTATGATGTGAATATAACGGATTGGTTATATTATGTTTTTTAGCCTTCAAGAGAGAATATCAGAAGATTGGGCACTCATTCAAAGATTTGGCAGCAACTTTTAATATGCAAACATCTACATGTGAGTATTTTTAGATAATTATTGTCATCAACAGAAGATTCTCTTTGATAAGGCCTAAAAAGGTTAAACATCTGTTTCTCAGGCGTTCCCACATGGTCTTTTTGGCTGCCGTATGCTCTCTTTTTATAACCAATGCAAACTTAAAAAACTAAAAACTAAATGGTTTATTGTCTGATAGTTTACCCAAGGTAATAAAATTGATAAATTTGTCCCTTGAGTGCTATAAAGCTTTACTATGCTTTAGCATTGCAAAGCCTTTTTGCACTCAAGGGACGAAATACCAGGGTTTCCACTAGGGGAAAATTTGTGGGTCCGGTAGGTTAAAGAATGTGAGACTCACACGCCAAAGGCGTGTGCCGCACATGACATGTGCGTATAGAGGTCTGGGGGGGTTGTCCCCCCAGGAAAATTTTGATTTTTAGGTGCTCTCTGGTGGCCTCTGGGGACATTCTGGTCGCTAAAATGCTGAATAATTGATGTGGAAAATATGTATTTTTTCCTCCTACAATTCTCTAATTCCCACGGGACACACAATATTACATCTGGTCGGAGGTTTCATAAAAATACAAACCCAAAACAACACAAAATCCAAGAATCCTAACAGTGACTGAGCTTTGTTTACAACCGCTCGCTGTAATATTCGAAAAGAACCATGATGCGGACGTGTGACATCATGCACGTGCAATTACCGTACTGACTCGTGTAGAAGCCCGGGGGGGGGGGGGGGGGGGGGGGGGGGGGGGGGGGGGTGCTTGTAGTGGATAAATTGCAAAGTGTGTGGGGGAGGGGGGGGGGTGGCTTCGGGATGAGTAATAGTGCTTGCAAGACGCATTGGAATGTGTCTGAAATTGGCGATATAAGGCAAGTAAATATCCACTGGTTATGTTACGTTTCTTTGGAAACCGCCTACCAATTTTATAGAATTTACTTTAAAAGTTCTCATAATTATCTTGTACATACGTTTCATTTTCAGATTTCGGGTTTTAATCCTCAATTTAATGAATAAAACAAACAGAAAACCATGCGGTGTTGTTTTCATTTTTTATTGTACAGGCTACTCTCGAAAGTCGAAGCCAGAAATGGACGTCAGGTATGTCAATCAGCACTGCAAACCACCCCCTTGAAAGCAGACAAACATTGTCTGTTTAAAAATAGAGGTTTTTTTAAATATGTACATTTTTAAAAAATTTTACGAATAAAACAAAATATAGCTTCACACAAACTCAATAAAACAATCATAATATGAAGACCAGATAGAATTTACACAGCGAAATATGAATAACAAAATAGTTGCCTTCCTTGGCACCATTCGAAAAATTGATTTTACACTGAAAGTCTTAACTTCACATGTTGCAGGGCATGATGAAATGATAAATGAGCATGTTTTATTGAACCAATAAGTCATAAATCATATCCCTGGTTATATTGTTATATAATTCTCAAATACCAGAGTTGTAATTATTTTTTATTTTTAATTACCACTTTCTCATTAATTTCTGAACACCCGTTTTTCACAATGAGTTGTGCACGCTCGAAAGTGGCAGTGTTCTTTCACAATGAGTTGTGCACCGCTCGAAAGTGGCAGTGTTCAATCAGTATCTTTGTGATGATATTCAACCACTGTGAAAACTGAAAACTATATGTTGTGGGCGTGTTTCAGACAACTTCTGACAGCAGCCTGCACACTCATTTGAAACAAGTGACAGCTTCCAAAACGAGTACATTTGTCGCTCAAAATAAAAGCCAGTGATTTCGGACCAAACACGACAATTTGAGTCCGAAATTTTATAGGCGACGTTTAGGATTTGAACTTTGTTTCCCCCTCTCGTCTGGGGATCATAAGGTATCAGGTTGTCGCCAGTAATAGTAGGCATAGTATACAACATAATTGTGCCTATATTACGTGGAAACAAAAGATCCCGAGTGTCGTTACAATACAGCATTGTACTCGACATTTTAACCACCAGCTTTTCTGACTGATCATGGTATGATTGGCGGGGGGAATGGGTCCGGACGACGGACCCGCTGCCGGTATAGCGGAAATCCTGAAATACACCACCACCCATGCTATTCTGTAGATTATGAGGCCAAAAACATAAAACAAATTAAAAACATGAACTTTGATGGCAAAGAAATAATTAAAAAATATAAAATATAATAAACCGCCTGCCCACATGCAATTGTACAAAAAATGACCTGAGAAACAGAATATCTACTTTGTGGGGGCCTAATTAAAATATTTTCAATTTTGATTTCTTTTGAAATGATTTTGATTGTTTTTGAATCCTTAATATGTATAAATTATTTTGTAGTTTAGCAGTGCGGTGGTCTTTGTCTTTGGCTTAAATATTATTATGAAATCTTTTTGCTCCAAGTGTAAGGCCAGGAAATCTGCCTCGGATTTACATGCTTGTTGTCTTGCTTGTTGTCTCAGCACTCTTCAGATACATGTTCCACTTTGGGATGCCAAATGTTGAAGGCGGCTGTCACATTATGTGTGGTGAAGTTCCGATGCCGGAACTTTCACTGCCGGCTAATTCTAGCTTTTCAGTTTCTTTTTCAGAGGAACAAGAACATGGTGATGGTCCAGTGACACCCATCCATCTTCATGCTCTGATGAGCAAACAGAGCTAGCTGCAAAGGTGCTCATGAATATCAAACAAGGAATAAGGCCTCTTATTTCTTTACAAGCAGCTAGCTCGGTTGATGAAGAGGTTACCCCATTAGTGGGAGCCGTAACACAGGATAAGTCCGCAGTGGTCGAGGAGATTTGGGTAGAGCGAGCACCTCAAAATCAAAAGCTCACCCTGTGACGACTACAAAGGGGAAGAAGCCATCAAGTTTCACAGCGGGACGCTCAGCAAGATCTGGGGTCAGATTGCGAGCAAGAGAGCCTTCTCCGTCCCATCCCGTCCCGTCATCAGTTGGGGCTGACTGTTACGGTTGCGAGAAACTTCACTGAGTTGGAGCTAATGTCCTCATTGGCCAATCAAGGCACTCTGTCCACACTGCAGCCGTTTATTACCAAGCCCATTAGACCGCTCACTTGCTATCCAACTTCGGACATTAAAGTCATTCCACAATGGCGCTCAAAGTCTTCGCCTCTGAAGTTGGGTCATCCGATAGCTAATGGTTCAAGGCATGATTATGCAGAGATTTGGGATGTTCAGCGAAAAGATCTGGGGACAGATCTCTGTCCTGCGAACATCATGCGGCAAAGAAACATAAGGCCGCTGCTCCGCAAGCCTCAGTAATGGACTTGCTGTCGCAGATTGCGCAGCTTATCACAGCCTCCGAGCCAATGCAGGTGTGACCATCAACAGACTTCAGGAGTGAACTGTGAGTGTCAGACGGTGATGGGTTGGTACGGTCATCTGTTCATTTGGATGAAGCTGACTGAAATTCACAGCTAGACCAAGCGGATGATGAAAGGGAATTGGAGGAAGATTCTCCAACCCTTTTGAAACAACATATTGAAGCAATGAATTTTTATCATCATTTTTTTCCTGGTTTTATTCCTCCTGGTCAGCAAGCTGCGTCTGCTAGGCAGAAATCGCTATCATCCCTAGATAGGGATACCCAGCGGAGAAAAGATGACGTTCTTTCCTTCCCGTGTCAGTAAGTTCATGTGTCGGAGGCCTTGCAAATTCAAGAAAGAAAAAATTCTTTCTTATCGACATCCTCTATTCACATACCATTTCCTGGACCTCGAAAATTACAAACAGTTGGAGAAGATGTTCAGAGATCTGGATATCTCGTTACCTGCATCATTCAGTGTCCGCTCAGAGGTGATCGAATCTACAATTGAATCTAGTCGGGCAGTTTTGGATGCTATGTCGTTCGCAGATCATATCACCAGGGCTTTGGACCATCGTCTTGTTCAGAAAGAATTTGATGAAAGAATTTGACGATATTAATTTGTCTCTCGGAGTTCTTTCAAGGGCAGTTATGTATGCCACGCATCATTCCACCCTTACAGTGGCTAATATGGATGGAGCCTTGGCATCGTCTTCATTGATAGACGATCAGAGTGAAAAGCTCTCTATGAGTCACTCCAGTTTCTGGGCATACCTTGTTTGTCAACAAGTTATCCTTAGTGTACGAAGAAGCTACCAAAAAAAGCTACCAGCGCTCTTTTGCTGAGGTCAGTTTTCCAGCAGCAGTCGTATGCTGGACGTGGTAGGCGAGGGGGCTCCAGTTTGCTGTCAGCGAAGAAGAGACCCTTGTATGGCTACTCAGGCCATTCAGTCGGTAAAAGCGAGCATTGGAGGTGAACGACTTTGCAGCAAGCATAGACCAAAAGGATGCGTACTTTCACGTCATGGTTCATCCGGCTTTCAGAAAGTACCTGCACTTTGCTCTTCAAGGGAAGGTTTATCAATGCAGAGCGCGATGTGTTTTGGTCTGAACCTAGCACCTTGGGCATTCACTCTGTAATGTCATACTTCAAAGCCATTGTGCAGAAATATGTGACCTTAAACACCAGTAAATAACTTCCAAGCGCATTCAGTCGTGGTAATGTCGGCTTATCTGGACGACATTCTTCAGAGATTCAGTGACAGATGCACTTCAGAATGATGTGCAGAGTCTACTTCATTTATTCCGACGTCTCGGTTTCATTGAAAATGAAAAGAAGTCGGATTTAGCTCTGTCCAAGTCCTTCATTCAGTTGGGGATGAGCTTCGAGACTCAAAGCAATCTTGTTCCCCTTCCAATAACCGAAGTGAAATTAGTCAGTTGCTACGCTCGCTTTTGTCTAAACTCTCTCACAGTATCAGTGAGGGTGTTTATGGGACTGTGCGGGGGCAGCGGCGGACTTGCTTCCTTTGGATCGCTTACGCACGCGTCCTCTCCAAATTTTCTTTACTGAGAGCTGGAGTGTCAAGACGCATTTGCTCGAAGGCCAGGTTGTTTTAACAGATCTGATAAAACAAAAGGTTCAGATTTGGGTGGATCTCGAGTGATTAACTCGAGGAGTTCCTCTTCAGGTACCGGATCTGGTCTTTACTATTATGACGGATGCAGGTCTGACGGATTGGGGTGCATTCCTGATTGCTGCAGCCTGAAGTGCCAGGGTCTTTGGGACTCTTCGTTCCTGGAAAAACACATAAACATCAAAGAGGTGATGTCTATTTGGCTTGCACTGAAACACTGGATTCCTCTTGTAGCGAATGTCCATGTACAGATTCTGTCGGACAATTCGACAATAGTGCCTATCTCAGGAACCAGGGTGGCACTCATTCAATTCCTTTATACAAATTTATGGAGAAAATTCTCCTATTTGCTCTGAGTCATCACATTCTTCTCTCAGTCCGTCATATTCCGAGTCATCTGAACGTAGTAGCAGACTCGCTCTCAAGGAAAGGTCGCTTGATGCCATTGGAGTGGACTCTCAACAAATGAATATTCCGGCAGATTTGCTACCAGTGGAACCATCCCATGATAGATCTCTTTACCACGAACCTGAACAATCAGCTTTTGACGTTCGTGTCACCTTGTCCAGATCACTGAGTGTTCGCAGTACAGACACTATCGATCTCATGGAACAAAATAATAGGATGTGCATATCATCCATTGCCACTGATTCAGCAGATTCTGTGAAAAATCAAACATCTCACTGCAAAATCTTGTTGGTAGCACCTCTGTCAGCTCAAAAACCTTGGATCAGATGTCTGTTATGGGACATTCCCCAGAAGCTTCCTCCTCTCAAGGACCTTCTGTATCAGGGGAAGTCCCACGCACTGCATCAAAACCCAGAAGGTATCAACATTCACGTATTTCCGTTGTGCGGTCCTTGCACAGAAAGTATTTTTACAGGACGAGCTGTGGACCCAATTTCTAACTGTAGGAGAACCTCCTCTTTGCTGAATTACGCAGTGAAATGGAGAGTTTTCTTTCGTTGGTGTACTGATCAGTCGATGGATATTTATAATCCATCTCTTCCTAAAATTGCCAATTTTCTGGTCTACCTGTTTGACGTACTCAAACTGCAGTCCGTCACGATTAAGGGTTATAGGTCTATGTTAGACACATATTCTCATCATGATAACTCGAATATTGGATCAGATCCTTCTTTATCCAAACAAGTTAGAAATTTCTTTATCTATAGACCTAGAACCCTCAGATTAATTCCTAAATGGAATTTGGCTTGGGTTCTCTTGAAGCTTCAAGAAGCTCCTTTTGAACCGTTAGGTGATATAGAATTTAAATTCCTAAAATGGCATTTCTCTTAGCCATTGCTTCTGCCAGAAGAGTTGAACTCCATGCATTATACGTTGAAGATTCCCATTACCATAGTGTGGGTAATGCTATTACTCTTACCTCGGAAGTGAGATTCTTGGCCAAGAATCAAATTCAGGATAAACGGCCAGAGCCTATTGTCATTAAGGCCTTACCATCCTCGGACAACCATAGACCGCTGTTGTATCCAGTAAGAGTGATGCACATTTATAAACATCGACCTAGCTTTATTAGAAAAGGAAGAAAAAGGTTTTTCCTTTTGCTTATACCTAACAGAAAGTATATTTCTGTACATTCAGTCACTAGATGCATTCAATTGGTAGTAAGAATCGCTTACGAGAATCTATCGGCGGATCAACGGTCTGTCAATAAGATTTCAGAGCATGAGGTTAGGGCACTGTCTTCTTGGGCTTATTCTAATGGTATTGCTATTACTGATTTAATGAAGGCAGCCTACTGGACGCAACCGTCATCATTTACTAAGTTCGATCTTAAAAATTTAGAGTCGATACCAGTGACCTTAGATCCTTGGGTCCTCTTTCTGTCACACAAAATGTCCATTAATAATACATCTCAGTGATGTTTTAGGCAGTCTGCTCGAGCACTGACACCGCTCCACTGCCCTCTTCATTCTGAGGATTCTTCTTCAGAACAAGGGGAAGGAGGTGGGCGAATGGTTTTTCCCTTAATATCATCTGACTTTATAGTGAAAAGCAAAGGAATGCCTCCTCCAGTGTCAGTAGTCCAGTGTCGGTGCTGGGTGGTTTTAATGTGTAGCTCAGTGTGAAGCAACAATTATGTCTCATTTATGTATTGCTTTTAAAGTGTAGCTCAGTTTGAAGCACTTGTATATGTCACATGTCAAATGAGCATTAATATACAATCCTCGGACACTTTTAAATGAGTATAAGGCATGTCATTCTCTGGACTTATCTTATAATTGGTTTCCTTCACCGAATTAGCATAGAGGGTTCTGCTGGCATTAAATGGAGAAATTATTGTATATTACTCCAATATATGATTGGTGTTATGTCATTCTCTTTTTTTTGTTAGGAAAAAGAGAAAGACATATGTAATTCCTCTGTCTCTCCTATTCTCCTGTTGGAGCTATTCTTTATTGTGGAGTAATAGAGATATTATATTCATCTAAGTCCTAAGCCCACCAGCCTTTTTACTATTCAGCTAAATCTGGGCCATTGGTTTTATTACAAAAATATGATAAATTTAAAGTAATTTGTATATTTTTTATATTTACCAGTGGCCCAGATGTGGATGGCCCTCCCATGAGTGGGCACTCATACCTCCCCACAGATGTATATATATATATAACATTTAGCAAGCATAACTAGGAAGAATGATGTTGGCTCCAACTTTGGTACCTTCCTGGTTACCACACATGCACAGTTAACAAAAGTATGGAGGATCAGATAGGACTTTGAATTTTCAGTTTTGTATGCAAATTTTTAGGATTGGGAGATTCAAAATTTGTGTTTGGCCCTGGAAATTAATGAGTTTGTACCAGTTAAGTGTGGGCCATTGTTAAGTATAAAAAATATACAAATTACTTTCAATTTATCATTTTTCACCCCCAAAATTGGATAATCTCTCCTGCCAATGTATAATATGTACAGGTGTGACTTTTATATACGTCGGCTGGTACGGTAGTGATCAGGTACATATTAATTCTCTGGTTTATTTCAGATACCCAAGGTTTGACTGCTGCAATAGATTATACCGGTGATGCATATAATGATATTGGCGATCTTTTTGAAAAACAGGTGAGCTGTATTGCTGTACTGTTCAATCCTTGAACACTTCCAACTTGGAACAGTCTTAATTAGGTACTTCATCTTGAAGCCATTAGATAAACTAGGTTTTTTTATGATATTTCACAGTGAGATGGTTTAAAGTCAAGTATTGGCAGCCAGTGTATTAACTCAGTCGCTGCCATACATCACCACCGCACTACATGCCACTGCCATGCATACAGTAGAATTATACAGTTTTAATACATACTGTTTGGATTTTGGGGAAAAACTTTGTTGTTTAGAGGAATATCTTTCTAAAACTTGGTCTGTGGGTAGGTATAGGTCTGAGCGCTAAATTGCATATGGAACTCAGTCATGTAAGGTCACATGACCATGGCAACGAAGATGACCGCCACACCAAAGTAAGGAAATATCACCGTATTCTTGGGTTTTGTGTGATGAAGTCAAACCATTTGTAGCCAAATAATGAATTTTTATACTAAATGTTGTACTCCTATTGTGGTTATAGTACAAATTGATCAGCAGATTTGAAAAAAAATAGTTAGACCTCATATTGATTTTTTTTTTTGGTGGGGAGGGAAAGGGATGGGATATATTGAAAACCAAGATGCCTTGTCACGGTTGGTATGGCTGAACCCAGCATGGATCAAATGGATCTTCTAAACCATATATTTGCCATTCAAAACTAATTGGGTCATTTGCTGACTCTGATGGGGCACCACAAGGGGCATAACTCTGATAGCACCTATAAAATACTAACAAAATCTTCTTCTTCACATCCAGTGGTCAGAATCTTTTCATATTTGGTACACAATATCTCTAGGGGGGAGGGGGGGGGGGGCAGATTCACATTTGTTCAAATTGAGTCACTGGGTTAATGTTTGGGCTCCCTATGGAAGCCCAAATTTTAACTTAGTGCAATATGGGGAAATTTCTTCAAAAATCTTCTTCTTCAGATCCACCAGTCAGAATACTCAAATATTTGGTATACATCATCTCTAGGGGATCATATTCAAGTTTATTCAAATCTTGTTCCTTGGTTAATATTTGGGCTCCCTGTGGAAGCCCGAATTTTAACTTAGTGCAATATGAGGAAATTTCTTTAAAAATCTTCTTCTTCAGATCCACCAGTCAGAATCCTTTAACATTTGGTATACATCATCTCTAGGGGGGTCAAATTCAAGTTTGTTCAAATCAGGTCCCTGGGTTGAAAATATTTGGTCTGGTTGGGACTTAGAAATTTTGGACCAAAACTCTAAAAAAAAAAAAAAAATTTCCGATTTTTTATGCATTTTGTTCAATTTTGAGACGAAAAAAAAACAACTTTAGCCTGAAAATTTTGGGTCTGGTTCAGACAGAAATTTTGGACCAAAATTTTCATTTTTTTTGTTTTTATGCAGTTTGTTCATTTTTGAGATGAAAAAAAAAAAAATTAGCCAGCATATTTTTGGTCCGGTGTGACAGATTTTTGTTTACCCCCTGCCAAAGTCTCCCCCCCCCCTCCCCCAGGATCGATTAGGTGCAGGATAAACCTAATGTTATAATTCTTATTCTAATCAGGACGTGTTAAAAAAACGAAAATACTGTAAAATCTTTTTTGATTTTTTATGCGTTTTGTTCAGTTTTGAGATGAAAAAAAAAACATTTTATAGCCTGAAAATTTGGGGCCTGGTTACAACTTTGAAATTTTGGACCAAAATTCGGAAATGTTTTTTCCCATTCTTTTTGATTCTTTTCAAAATCCAGTTCCTAGATGAATTAGAGTGGTTTGATGCAAAAATGTTTTTAAAATGTTTACTTGTCGGGGAGGGGTGGAGGGGGAGGGTGGAGTGCAGTTATATGTAACAAAATGTTTGACTGCAAAATATATTTTGCGAGATTTAGAGTGATTTTATGCATCCTCAAACCCACCCCACCCCCAAAACCCACTCTGCCACCCCCCACCCCCCCAAAAAAATAAAATAAAATAAAAAATACCTCTCTGACCACCAAACCCACTCCCCACCCCTGGGGGTCAGTTAAGCGGAGGGAAAAACAAATTGCTACAAAAATGCGTTTTGAAGGAATTAAAATGTTTATTTATGTTAAAGAAAAAAGGACTCTAATAATTTCATGACTTCATTCCTCTGAAGTGTTGATGAGCCATGATTAGCTGAATGTGATCCAAAATGCTTCTTTGAACAACTTATCAGGTGAGCAATTAAGGCCACTTGGGGCCTCTTTGTTTGAAAAATGTGCCAAAACAAACCAACATACGTTTTGATCCAAGCTGTATTCCTATCGGTGGGAGTTGTGGCACGGCATTTTACTACCTTTCACATTGAACATAAATAGAACACCATGATATCATAAATCATAAAAAATAAGAGATTTATTCCCCTTAGAACAGTCGTACTGCTATCTCGTTTCAAATTTTGACTTCAGTTGCAATCGGTAGCAAAAGGGTAATTCGACTTTAGTCGCATTCGGCAGTGAAAGAGTTAAGCCATCACTTTACCAAAAATTGTGGAAAATCCCCTGGTCTTTGCTTCTGCAGGTTTTATTATGCCCCCCACCTATTTGCTGAAGGGGCATTAAGTCTTACTCTTGCCCATCCGTCTGTCCATCCACATGTACATACATTCGTACGTACATATGTACATCCGTCCTCAAAATGGTTTCCAGATGATAACTTTAGTTTGACAGAACGAAATGAAATAAAATTTTATACATAGGCTTATAACCATATAATACAGGTTGGGATTGATAGTGGGCTTGGTCTGATATTTTGTGGCAGAGTTATGGCCCGTTTCCAACTTAGAAGACATGTTTATATTGTTTTCCAGATGTTAAATTGAGTTATAGGTATCCAATTTTAAGCACACCACTTGGAATATAGCTTACTGTAGACAAAATATACCAGATTGGTTTGATTTTGAGTGTGTAATTTTTATCTGAGTTATCACCACTTTTAGACTTTGTTCAACTTTAAATACAGTTAGAAGTGGATTCTGTGCTATAACTAGAGTTCTGCTTGACCATTTTTAACCAGACTTGATTTGCGGTGTGTACACTTGAGAGGAAGAACGTTATTTATGTTGTGGTTATGGGCCCTAAGATCAAGGTCACTGGGAGTCCATTCATATGTTTGTCTTGAATGTGGTTTCCGTATGATAACTTCAGTTTGACAGAACAAAATGAAACAAAATTTTTATACTTTTTTCAATTTAAGATGTGCCTGAACAAAGTTTATATTTACAAAGGTTAATCATAAAGTTGGGGCATTAGTGTCCTATGGACACATTTGGTGGCCTGCTGTATTGGAGTAGTGGTTTAATGGAGATAAGATATTTATTAATTCAATATCAACAAAGATAAATGACAAGAAACTTATGTTTGGTAGTGGGGGTGGCGGCAGCATAGCCATCCTTGGCATTGCACTTGTTTATTTTTGGTTTTTACTGGGGTTTAATAATACTTTTGACAGCCAGAGTCACCTCCTGTCAGACTGTTTTACAGGTTTTAGGAAGCCAGAGTGCCCAGAGAGAATCAGCGAGCGACTGGTGTCAAAATAACAAAATTTTAAAAAGCAACTTTGACCCATAATGCAACTTAGAATTTTATCAATTTGATCTGTTTGACAGAGCGCATTGAGCTCTATAAAACAAGATTGAATCGGTGAAATTCCTAGATGCATTATGGGGAAATTTTCTGCTTTGAATTTTGACACTTGTGTGCATACGGTTAATGAAGCACCACATTTATTGTTCCAGAATGGTAACCCTTTACCTAACATGAATAGCTGACAACACCTCCAAAAATATTTCTTGACTTGACTAAAATGTTTATTTTTTAACTGACCCCATACCTCAGGTTCTTCCTTTGAAGTTCATGAACTGTGTTTTTGAGTCAAAAATTGAGAAATAAAATTTGAGAGTGCTGACCTGTTTTTGGCCATTATGTTGTGAAAAGGGTTAAAAAACATGACAGAAATCACTTGTACATTCCCAATGTTATAATCCTCTGTAGGTAGGAAAGTTGACATTTGTTGCAGTCTTTTGGCTGATCTCACAGCACCACATAGGTTTTTACACCTTAACTTTTTAATTTAACAAATTGATCAGCCATTTTGTACCGAAATTAGTGCAATCCATTTTTTGTACAGAACTTCTGTATGAAAGTTCTGATTTGAATAATATTTTGTATGAATGTTTAGTAACATGGAATACATCACATATAATACAGATTTTTTTCTCATGCAGAAATTATGCAAATTACATGAACTTTGATTTATTCAGTGCTACTTATACACAGTTAGTGCACATGTCAGTACAGCTCAGGCTAGGAGCTGTATTTATGAACCGATCTTCACGAAACTTCTTGGGTACCTTTGTTTTCACCTTGAGATGAGAGTGTTTTTTGAGTGTTGTCCAAAATTGAAGATGGCTGCCAGTGGCCATTTTGTACCAAAATTAGGTGTAATCAGTTTTTTGTACAGAACGTCTATATGAAGGTTCTGATTTGAATACATTTTTGAATGAATGTTTAGTGATACGGAATACATCACCTATAATATAGGTTTTTTTCTCGTGCAGAAATTATGCAGATTACATGAACTTTGATTTATTGAGTGCAACTTATACACTGTAAGTGCACATGTCAAAACAGCTCGAGCTAGAGGCTGTATTTATGAACCGATCTTCACGAAACTTCTTGGATACGTTTGTTATCACCTTGGGACAAGAACGAGTGTTTTTGGGTGCGGTTCAAAATTTTAAGATGGCTGGCGGTGGCCAATTAGACAAACTTTGATTTATTCAGTGCTACTTATACACAGTAAGTGCACATTTCAATACGGCTCTGGCTAGAATCATCTGTCACCCACCTTTACAATACTTAACCTGTACATTTGTTACAGGCTACAGTCAGTATTTATGAACAGACGTTTACAATACTTTACATGTACCTTTGTGTGTCATTGCTGTGTTACATACTGTACATGTCTTACAGAAGTTGAGCTACAGTGTCATTGACACTCTTATTTAAATACCCATATTATAAACACATTATTAGGCCTATAAAATATTTCTTCTTTTTCAGGCAGATTTTTGTCAATTTTATGATGAGGGAGGGAAGCTCTTTTTTTTTGTTGATTCACAAAACAGTTCTGAAAATAGTTGGAATCAGAAATTTGACTACTTACACAATTATGTGGCAAACCAAATGTTTTCAACAGTGAAAATTTCCTTTAATGTAGTTGAAAATTTAACCAACTATATCTTGTTTAACAGATCTCAGTGAGCTTTCAAATAAGGTTTAATTGGTTAAATATTTGTCCCAAAAGTGCAAAATAGTGCCATAGATGAGATTTCCAGGTGAAAAAAAAGTGATGAGGCATTTTTCTATGTTGAGGTACCTGAGAAACAAGAATTTTTTTTAAATAGCCTTACCACAATTAGTCGATCGCATAGTCATTCGTTTTCTTGACAAGTATTATAACTTGTTTGACAGGGCTCATCACTTTAATCTGCCATACATGATATAATATATTGAATGTTTGTATTGGATGTACTCAGGAAAAGTAAGTCTCAATAAACAAGGGAAATTCAGTGATTGTATGTGTAATTTGTGACATGCTAAAGGAGTTTACATTCAGTTATGCTCTATAACCAACATGCAATTAACAGGTAAAATTTGTACTGAAGGTATGGTAAATAGTTTTGTGTTGGTATTTATATTCAGTTAACAGAGTTATTCTATTAAGAGATATCCAATTAAGTGGACTCCACTGTACCTGAAAGTCTTTGGAAGTACTTGAATATTGTTTTCAGAAAAATACAGTAGCCCAGAATTGACCAGTTCATAAGTTTGTTGAATATATTACAATTTATTACAGTACAGTATTGAAAAGTTATTAATTTTGATATATTACTGTTATATGCACTGAATTTATTTACAGCCAAGGAATGATTCAGTTCCATTGATGGATTGCCTCCATGAATACAGGGGGATTTTGTCCAGTTATCCAGATGTTTTAAAAGTACATGAGGTAGGTACATAATGATTTATTTCTTTTTAGGTCACCTGGCCCAAAGGGACATGTGAACTATTGCCATCCTTTGGGGTCCATCGTTATCTGTAAACTTTTCTCATTTTTATCATCTTCTCTGGGACTGCCGAGCTGATGTGAACCAAACTCGGCAGGTATGGTCCATTGGAGGTCCTCTACAAATGATCCTCATTTTGTTCCCCGTCAGATGAAAAACATGTCCACCAGAGGCATTCTTTGATTCTGCTTGGTGGATTTTCAAAACTCTTCTCTGAAACTACAAGGCCAAATGTTTTGAAACTTCACATGCTTGATGACTGGGACACCCTCTATCAATGATCCTCATTTAATGTTGACCAGGTTGCAAACATGGCCACAATTGTGATCCATAGTTAACATGGAAACCCTACGGGAAATCATATTTTCATCTTCTTCTCTGGAACTACTGAGCTGAATGGACCCAGCTTGGCAGGAATGATCTACGGGAGGTCCTCTACAAACAATCCTCATTTTCCCATCTGATGAAAAACATGGGCACCAGAGATATTCTTTGATTCTGATTGGTGGACTTTCAAAAATCTTCTCCTCTGAATCTACAAGGCCAAATGTTTTCAAACTTCACATGATTGATGACTGTTACACCCTGTACTAACGATCTTTATTTAATGTTGATTGGGTTGCATACATGGCTGCAGTTGCAGCTTTATAGTTACCATAGAAACCCTATGGGAAATCACATTTTCATCTTCTCTGGAATTACTGAGCTAATATAAACCAAACATGGCAGGAATGGTCTATGGGAGGTCCTCTACAAACTATCCTCATTTTGTTCCCGTCGGATGAAAAACATGGCCACCAGAGGCATTCTTTAATTCTGATTGGTGCATTTTCAAAAATCTTCTTCTCTGAAACTACAAGGCCAAATGTTTTGAAACTAAAGACGCTTAGTGACACCCACTACTAACATTCATCATTTAGTGTTAATCTCATTGCAAACATGACCACAATTGCAGCTTATAGTTACCATAGAAACCCTGTGGGAAATCACATTTTCATCTTCTCGATTTACTGAGCTAATGTGAACCAAAAATGGTAGGAATGGTCTATGGGAGGTCCTCTACAAACGGTCCTCATCTTGTTCCTGTCGCATTAAAAACATGACCGCCAGAGGCATTCTTTGATTCTGATTGGTGCATTTTCAAAAATCTTTTTCTCTGAAACTACAAGGCCATATGTTTTGAAACTTCACATGATTGATGACTTGGACACTCTCTACCACTGATCATTATTAGTCCCCTACGGGAACCGTAAGGGGACTATAGGATTGCGCTCCGTCCGTCCGTCTGTCTGTCAGTTCGTCTGTCTGTCCGTCTGTCCATCTGTCTGTCTGTTTTTTATGTTACCACCTCTCCCTCCAACATGCTTTAAGCTACACCTTTCATATTTGGTACATGGATAAATGGTTCTGAGGGAATGATGCACGCTCAAAATTTTTTTTTCAAAATCCAAGATGGCAGAATGGCGGCCATTTTTGTTGTGTTTTTTAAGCAATTTTTCTCTAATTTCATGTTACCACCCCTCCCACCAACATGGTTCAAGCTACACCTTTCATATTTGGTACATGGATAAATGGTTCTGAGGGGATGATGCACGCTCAAAATTTTTTTTTCAAAATCCAAGATGGTGGAATGGCGGCCATTTTTGTTGTGTTTTTTAAGCTTTTTTTTTCTCTATTTTCATGTTACCACCCCTCCCACCAACATGGTTCAAGCTACACCTTTCATATTTGGTACATGGATAAATGGTTCTGAGGGGATGATGCACGCTCAAAATTTTTTTTTCAAAATCCAAGATGGCGGAATGGCGGCCATTTTTGTGTTTTTTAAGCTTTTTTTCTCTATTTTGATGTTACCACCCCTCCCACCAACCCACCAACATGGTTCAAGCTACACCTTTCATATTTGGTACATGGATAAATGGTGCTGAGGGGATGATGCACGCTCAAATTTTTTTTTTCAAAATCCAAGATGGCGGAATGGCAGCCATTTTTGCTGTGTTTTTTAAGCTTTTTTTCTCTATTTTCATGTTACCACCCCTCCCACCAACATGGTTCAAGCTACACTTTGCATATTTGGCACATGGATAGAGGGTTGGGAGGGGATGATGCACGTTCAATATTTTTTCTTCAAAATCCAAGATGGTGGCATGGCAGCCATTTTTGTTGTGTTTTTTAAGCTTTTTTTCTCTATTTTATGTTACCACCCCTCACTCCAACATGGTTCAAGCTACACTTTTTATATCTGGCACATGGATAGAGGGTTGTAATGGGATGTTGCATGTTCAATATTTTTTTTCCAAAATTCAAGATGGCGCCATGGCAACCATTTCTGTTGTGTTTTTTAAGCTTTTTTCTCTATTTTATGTTACCACTACTCCCTCCAACATGGTTCAAGCTGCACTTTTCATATATGGTACATGGAATAAGGATGTTGTGAGGGGATTATGCACGCTCAATATTTTTTTTTCAAAATCTAACATCTGTCTGTCTGTCCGTCTGTCTCTCTGTTTTTACCACCTCTCCCTCTAATATGCTTCAAGCTACACCTTTCATATTTGGTACATGGATAAATGGTTCTGAGGGGATGATGCACAGTCAATATTTATTTTTCAAAATCTAAGATGGCAGAATGGCGGCCATTTTTGTTGTGTTTTTTTAAGCTTTTTTCTCTATTTTATGTTACCACCCCTCCCTCCAACATGGTTCAAGCTACGCCTTTCATATATGGTACATGGATAAAGGGTTGTGAGGGGATTATGCACGATATATATTTTTTTTTTAAAAATCCAAGATGCTTGTATACTCTAGTGTCTTCTGTGACAAAAACACCTTATGTCACAAAAGCGCCGTAGGGGACTAATACCACCTCGGTGGTCAAACACTTGTTTAATGTTGATTTGGTTGCAAACATGGCTGTAATTGCAGCTTATAGTTACCATAGCAACCCTACGGGAAATTCACATTTTCATCTTCTCTGGAATTACTGAGCTGATGTGAACCAACTTGGCAGGAATGGTCTATGGGAGGTTCCCTACAACTGTTCCTCATTTTGTTCCTGTTGGATAAAAAACATGGCTGCCAGAGGCATTCTTTGATTCTGATTGGTGGATTTTGAAAAATCTCTGAAACTACAAGACCAAATGTTTTGTATCTTCACATGCTTGATGACTGGGACACCCTCTACCAATGATCTTCGTATAATGTTGATGGGGTTGTAAACATGGCTGCAGTTGTGGCTCATAGTTACCATGGAAACCCTATAGGAAATCACATTTTCATCTTCTCATCTGAAACTACTTGGCCAGTGTGAACCAAACTTAGCACAAATGATAAATGGAAAGTCCTCTGAAAACAGTCATCATTCTGTTTCACTTAGATGAAGGATCATGGCAGTCAGCTGCATTCTTTGATTTTGATTACAATAACTTAGGGATATTTAGTTCTGCCAGGTGAGTGGTTACAGGCTCTCAGGCTCTCTAGAACCTCTTGTTATGTCTCCCCTTCCCAGAAGGGAGACATATTGTTTTAGTGCATATTCTTCTTCTTCTTTTTCTTCTTCTCATACAAACTTTGTCCGGGCCATAACTTTTTTGTCTTTTGACCTACACCTTAGATACTTGGCATTTGAATGTATCACCATGATCCGGTGTGCAGTGTACCATAGTGACCTTCATGTGACCTTGAGCTTTGACCTGAAGGTCAGATTTATGCGCTTTTTTAAGGGAAACTGTCTGGACCAGAACTTTTTTGTATTTCGAGTCAGGCTTTAGATATTTGGCATGTGGATGTATCACCACGAGCCGGCGTGTAGCGTACCATTGTGACCTGCATGTGACCTTGACCTTTGATCTGAAGGTCAGATTTGTGCTTTTTTCAAGGAAACTTTGTCCGGACCAAAACTTGTTTGTCTTTTGAGCCAGGCCTTAGATATTTGGCACGTGGATGTATCACCATGAGCCGGTGTGTCGCATACCATTGTGACCTTCATGTGACCTTGACCTCAAGGTCAAATTTATGTACTTCAAATAGGGAGTAATTGTCCAGACCAGAATTTTTTTGTTTTTTGACCCAGGACTTGGTTATTTGACATGTGGATGTGTCACCATGAGACCGCATGTTGTGTACCTCGATGACCTTCATGTGACCTTGACCTCTGACCTTAAGGTCAAATTTATGTACTTCAAATAGGGAATAATTATCCAGACCAGAACTTTTTTGTTTTTTGACCTAGGACTTAGATATTTGACATGTGGATGTATCGCAATTAGACCGCATGTCACATGTAATCCTGACCTTCATGTGACCTTGACCTCAAGGTCAAATTTATGTACTTTGAATAGGGAGTAATTGTCCAGACCAGATTTTTTTTTTTTGGACATGTGGATGTGTCACCATGAAACCGCATGTCCGCTACCTTGATGAACTGCATGTGACCTTGTCCTCTGACCTCAAGGTCAAATTTATGTACTTCAAATAGGGAATAATTGCCCAGATCAGAACTTTTTTGTTTTTTTACCTAGGACTTAGATGATTGACATGTGGATGTATCACAATGAGACCACATGTCACCATGACCTTCATGTGACCTTGACCTCAAGGTCAAATTTATGTACTTTAAATAGGGAGTAATTGTCCAGACCAGAATTTTTTTTTTTTGACATGTGGATTTGTCACCATGAAACCGCATGTCCACTACCTTGATGTACTGCATGTGACCTTGACCTCTGACCTCAAAAGGAAGGGGAGACATATGTTTTAGTGTGCTAAAACACTTTCTAGTTTAATTTCTTATCAACCTACTCACAATTGTTTACTACAGGCTTGCACTACAGTGGAAGTCCCTAACTCGGATAAAATACTCTCTATTTTTGTCTTTCCCAAGCAAGTTGGGAAAGAAAAGTGGTGCAAAAGCACCAATAAAAATAAGCCAAAACTGGGTCGAGTGCAACCGGCGCAGACCCAGTACGGGACGCTCTCTCCCAAGTACAACTCCACGACTTCCGTTGCCAGTGCGCATATACCGTCTCTAAAGACTCATTCTTTTTAAAATCCGCTTCGTGTCGAGATGTTTTTGCACGCTTATCAGTGTTCCACCAGCTCGATGTTTGATGATTCCTGATTCATTATACCACAGTGTATCCTTTGTATTCTCAGGAACAGTGTTTTATATATTCTCTTTTCTATTATATGTCCATAATGTATATTTATTTGCTCTCTCTCGAGTCGCGCGCGAATTTCGCGTGCCACGCGGTTCGGACTTAGATTTTTTCACAATTATTGTTAATGCTTTTTTTGCAAAATTTTCTAATTGTGTTAGAGTTAGGTGTCAGCGGGTTACCACTCCTGCAGTGTTTCTTCTTTCTTTTGAGAGTAGTCTTCCTGTTGGGTGGTTCCCGGTCGACCTTCTGGGGTCTTTGTTTCTGTCACCTTTCTCTCTTCTTTGGGGGTGTTCTGTTTTCTCATCTCCACTTCTCTGCTCTTCTCACCTCTATCATGCCCAGGACAATTCCCTGTGGGCAATGTCTGCTGCCAAAGCATGTGGACGATGTACATTCGTCTTGTTCCTCCTGTAATGGGTGTTCGGCCGAGCGGCCGTGTGGTGTCTGTGGAACATGGTCTTCCACCTTCTGGGCGTCAGTAAACCGTGTCGTTCGTTCTCGTGGCCGTGCCTCCCGCTCCCGCGGGAAAGGAGAACGTGGTCGTTCGGGGCCTCCCGAGCCGACTTTGTCTGGTGAGAGTTATTCCTCCTCCGTGGGGGATGTGCAGTCTTTTCCTGTGGTGGATACTGCGGGAGCCGTTGAGTGTTCTGGTGTAGAGATGCCTGGTTCCGGGACCACGGTCCCCCTCCAGTCGACATCTGAGGCTGTCACTAGGGTTGTGACTCCTCCTTCGGAGCCGAGCCGGTGTGCTCTCTCCACTATTTCACCAGCCTCAACGACTCTCGACGTATCTACTACTGCTGCTGGCCCGTCTGCTTCGTTATCTGTTTCAGCCAGCCTCGGCTTTTCGCTGCAGGGGACTGCAGGACTGTCCGATACTGTAGACGTGGGATATCGGCCTCAGCCTTCCCTGACTTCAACTCGGCGAAGTCGGAAGGGGCTGCCGGCCGAGCCCATCGCTGTGGTCTCTTCGCCGTCGAGCACCACAGTTGTGTCTTTGGATTCGGATGTTCGTAGTGGAAACACTATGAACTCCGTGGCGTTTCCGTCTACTCACTCTGGTCACACGACCAGTTTTGGGGGACCAACGCCTTTTGTGCAGCCTGGACCTTCTGCCCCGCAGAGGTCCGCGGTGACTCTCATGAGTTCTCGCAATATTGATCCTCGGGGTGCATCGTACCCCTATACACGTCTGCTTTCAGATGTTTCGGCTGCCGCCCGTCGTCCCGCGTCGGGTGTTTTGGAGGATCGTGACCCTTCGCTGGTTAAGAGGGTCAGAGGTGAAGCCACTTTGCTGGTTCGCTCCCCTGTCGAACTGGTCGGTACAGGCAGTGAGCTGAGGGAGGCCCTCTCCTTACTCATTCAGGTTCTTTCTAAGAGCCTTCCTGTTGCTTCCAGCGAGGCTATGAGTGGTTTCCAGGCGCCTCCTATGGCGCCGCCTCCCGGGATTGGAAACAGGCCGGTTTCCGATTCCTCTGGTGTCCCGACACCATGGGAGGCGTCGGCTGGTTTGCCCACGATGGGCTATGTGTCTTCCGACTCTGGGGAGGAGTCCGACATGCTTGAGGTCGAGGGCCAGCAGTCTTCGGACTTGGGGGCGGCTCTTGACTTTGTGTTTGGGTTTCTGCCTGAGCTCAAACCTGCTAACCAGCCGACAGTGTCAGCCTGGCCGCGATCATCGGTCGCGCGCCAACAGCCTATGGAGCAACCTGCTTCTGGGCGCCTTCGACCGTGCCAGTCGGTACAGGTGGTTGAGGCTTTTTCAGCATTGGATGCCAAGCTGAATTCCAAGGCTTTGAAGACTTCGTTCTTCACCAGGGTTGACACCTTTTTGCCTCCTGTGCGTTATCGTTCCTACGATTCCGCCAATCCGTCAGTCTGCCAGGCTTTGACGGTTCTGGATCAGGACTCCACTTCCCTCGGGCTTTCCAAGCCCAAGTCTGCCGTCATTCCAATGACGACTCTGGAGTCCACGTTGGGCTTATCTAGAGAGATGCTTGGCATGCTTTCTCTCTCAGATCACGTCGTCTCAGCTTTGGCTGCTTATCTGCCTCCAGATAAGTTTGACGAGGTACAGGCTCCTTTGCGTGTGCTGTCCAAGGCGCTTATGCACCTTACTCACACGCATGCCTGTAACACGGCCAATTTGGAATTAGTTCGAAGGGACGCTGTGCTGGACACAGGACGATCCCTTCCCGAGGAGCAGCATGCTACTCTTCGATCTGCTTCTTTGGCAGGTCCGCAACTTTTCCATGGTTCCGTGTCGACGGTCCGGGATGACGTCCTACGTCATTCCAAAGATCAGCTGCTGTTTCGTCAGCTTGATCAGCCTTCTCGGGGAGGCAAGGGCCATTCCAAGCCTAACAAGTACCCTTCTGCTTCCTCTGTGAAGCAAAAGGCTGGTCCTTCTGCGCCGCCTCTACTTCTTACTCACGGGGTAAAGGTAGGGGTCGGCAGAATCGAGGGAAGTCTCAGGATTCTTCATTTAGCAGAGGAGGTGGTTTCTCCTCTCGCGGACCTCGTCGGGGCTTGAAATGAAGGTCCTCACCTCGACTCGTCCCAGGTTGGAGGAAGGATAGCAGAGTTCGCAGACCATTGGACCACCATCACATCCGATCCATGGGTGTTAGATGTTGTTCGGTCCGGGCTGCGCATATCCTTCCGACGGCACCCCACTCTGTCAAGGGTGCCTCTTCCAACCACAGTTCCTTCAGACGTTTTACGTCGGGAACTTTTGTCCACGGAGATTGCCAATCTCCTGGCAAAGGGGGCGATCGAGGTCGTCAAGAACGTTCAGTCAGTGGGTTTCTATTCCCGCCTGTTCTTGGTGCCGAAGAAGGACGGCCGACTCCGACCGGTTATCGATCTGAGTATCCTGAACCAATCTATCATTGCTCCCAAGTTCAGCATGGAGACTTTCAGGTCGGTCCGCCAATCAATTCACCAGGGAGATTTCGCAGCCAGCATCGACCTGCGAGACGCTTACTTCCACGTTCCGATGCATCGGGCATCACGGAAGTATCTCAGGTTCGCTTTTCTGGGGCGAGTTTACCAGTTCAAGGCCATGCCTTTTGGCCTCAACCTGGCTTCTTGGGCGTTCACCAGACTGATGTCGCATGTGATAGCGTTCCATCGCACACAGTCCAGGGTGACTACTTCGGCATATCTGGACGATATCCTCCAGAGGCATTCCAATGCTGCCTTACTGGAATCGGATGTCGCCACTCTGTTAAGCTTGCTCACGTCGCTAGGATTCAGAGTTAACGAGGAGAAGTCGGACCTGGTCCCTTCTCAGTCGTTTTGTCATCTGGGGATGTCTTTCCAAACCAAATTCAATTTGGTGGCTGTTCCCCAGGACAAGGCTGTGATTCTCTCAGCTTTTGCTCTGACTCTGTCCCAGTCCAGGTCCGCGACCGCTCGGAGTTTTCTCCGGCTGATCGGTCTCTGCGGTTCGGTGACGGATCTCATTCCTCTAGGTCGGCTGCGTGTCAGACCTCTCCAACACTTTCTGCTCAGTCGTTGGAGACCGAATGTAGATTCTCTGGATCAGGTGCTTCCGTTTCCGGACTCTCTGTATCCTCACCTTCTTCCCTGGACAGATGTTCAGTGGATTACGCAGGGTGTTCCGCTGGACTTACCCACGTCCGATCGCATTCTGACGGCAGATGCCAGCGATCTCGGATGGGGTGCGACATTGGATCCTCTCGGTCTTTCCCTACACGGGATGTGGGACCAGGATCAAGCAGCTCTACACATCAACCAGAAGGAGCTTCTTGCTCTTCTTCTGAGTTTCAGGCAGTGGATCCCTCACCTGTCGAATCGCCAGGTCCTTCTACTATCCGACAATTCGACGGTGGTTGCTTACATTCGGAACCAGGGCGGCACGCACTCGCTTCCGATGTACGAGTTAGCTCGGGATCTTTTACTGCTCGCTCAGGATGTTCACGCCGGAGTGGTTGTTCGTCACATTCCCGGTCGTCTGAACGTCCTAGCCGGCTCCCTGTCCCGACAGGGCAGGGTTATTTCCACCAAGTGGATGCTTCACAGGGCAGTGTTCCAGTCGCTTTGGGGACGTCCCCACATCGACCTCTTTGCAACTCGTTGGAACCATCAGGTGGACACTTTCGTGTCCCCGTGTCCAGATCCTCTGGCTTTTGCCGTGGACGCTCTGTCACTCGATTGGAACGGTCTAGTCGGCTACGCCTTCCCGCCGGTTCCGATTTTTCCTCAGGTTCTCGCCAAAATTCGAACCTGCAGTTGTCGAATCATTCTGATCGCTCCCCTGTCGCCTCAGCGGGTGTGGATCAATCATCTCCACTCGCTGATGGCGGCAGTTCCGGCACGTCTCCCGCTACGTCGCGACCTTCTTTGTCAAGGTCGCCCGAGGAGGTTTCACGTCGACCCGACTTCATTGTGCCTTCACGCATATCTTTTGTCAGGCCCTGTCTCCTCCGTAGAGGTTTTTCGAGACGAGCAGTGGAGTGCATTTCTTCTTCAAGGAGGCACTCCACTGGTTTAGCTTATGCAGCTAAATGGAAGGTCTTCTGTCGATGGTGTGCTGATCACTCTGTTGATTATGCCAATCCTTCGATTTCACAGATTGCGGAGTTTCTGGTATATCTTTTTGATTCTCGGGGTCTCCAGCCTGTTACCATCAAGGGTTACAGGTCTATGCTTTCAGAGACTTTTTCTTATGTGGGGAAGCGTCGTATCGGCACTAATCCTTACCTCTCCAAGCTTGTTCGGCACTTTTCTTTGAAAAGGCCTCGGACTTTGCAGCTCACTCCACGATGGAATCTTTCGTGGGTGCTGTTTTGCTTGGGGGGGGGGGGGGGGGGCGCCGGGCGCCGTTCGAACCTTTATCCCAGGTGGATATGCATTTTCTCACATATAAGACGGCTTTTCTGATGGCATTTGCTTCGGCCAGACGGGTTAGTGAGCTTCACGCCCTCTCGGTTGACCCGGCCTTTTTTAGGAGCTCTCCCAACAGTGTTACTTTTACCACTGATTGCTCCTTTTTGGCTAAGAATCAGTTACCAGATACTACTCCTCCTCCTATCTGTATCAGGGCTCTTCCCTCTGTTGAGGGTACTCGCCCTTTGCTCAGTCTGGTCCGTGCTATTCGCATTTATCTTGATCGGACACGCTTCATACGGAAGGGCAGAAAACGTTTTTTTCTGTCTCTCATTCCGGGTCGACAGAAGATCTCTCCTCAATCCATTTCTCGATGGATTTGTCTTGCTATTCGTACGGCTTATAGTCGTTTAGCAGCTGGCGATTGTATTACCAATCGTATTTCTGCCCACGAGGTGCGGGCACTGTCTGCCTCTTGGGCTTATTCTAACTCTGTCAAGCTGTCGGATGTTATGCAGGCAGCCTACTGGAGAAATGCTTCTACTTTCTCCACCTTTTATTTACGGCAGTTGCAGGAGCAGTCGGAGGACCTTTTTGCCCTGGGTCCTCTTTCTTCTGCTCAGGCTGTTGTCTGCCATAGCCATTAGGCTTCTTGAAGGTCAGTTTCAGCCTTGTGCTGTTACTGCCCTTTTTCTGTCTGTGTGTCACACAGGCTCATATGTCTCTTTTCATTGTCCTTTACCAATGATTGCGACATTATGGTTGATAAGCCTCGGGACCTCTTCCTTCTACTTCACGGTTCCAGTGCACTAGGGTTATGTGGGGGTTGGTTATGCGATTCCCTCCAGCCTTTTGTCTATTCAGCCTGTAGTAAACAATTGTGAGTAGGTTGATAAGAAATCTAAATTTTATAGTAAATTTCCATTCTTATTATATCTACCACAATTGTTTACATGGAGGCCCTCCCGTCTTCTTTACAGGTAAAGAATCTTTCCTCCCCGCTGATCACATAACTCTAACGTTTATGGATTCAAAAAGAATGAGTCTTTAGAGACGGTATATGCATACTGGCAACGGAAGTCATGGAGTTGTACTTGGGAGAGAGCGTCCCGTACTGGGTCTGCGCCGGTTGCACTCGACCCAGTTTTGGCTTATTTTTATTGGTGCTTTTGCACCACTTTTCTTTCCCAACTTGCTTGGGAAAGACAAAAATAGAGAGTATTTTATCCGAGTTAGGGACTTCCACTGTAGTGCAAGCCTGTAGTAAACAATTGTGGTAGGTATAATAAGAAAGGAAATTTACTATAAAATTTAGATTTTTCTTGCAAGAAAACACTTCAATTTGGAACAGTGCATCATTACTTTGGTAAACAAATTCTGTTCCACTGGTATAATAGCACATGTACCAACATCTGAGATGAAAGCCTGCTGAAGTGGGCAGCATGGGTTTAATGATGGGCTACAATTCACTTTATGGT
Source organism: Pictodentalium vernedei (assembly GCA_031216915.1). Classification (NCBI taxonomy): domain Eukaryota; kingdom Metazoa; phylum Mollusca; class Scaphopoda; order Dentaliida; family Dentaliidae; genus Pictodentalium; species Pictodentalium vernedei. The sequence continues at coordinate 224,920,637 of CM062289.1, read as the reverse complement.
TATAATAGGCTATTAATTGAAAATCGAATATGCTTTAATTTTTGCATTTCACTAAAAAAAAATCTTTACATAATCTGTTGTGCTATGCAGGGTAAGTCACACTTTCTGGATATAAAAATTGATAACTGCCTTATCACACACTATATGAAAATGTACCCTCACTAAGGCTGTGCAGTGCACAGGGTTAGTTGCATAACAGAGATGTTCTTATTTATAACTAGAAAGAGAAGAGTCAGGGCTTGCCTTGAGTCGGGGCCGATCGGCCCCGCCCCAAGATCGGACCTGAGAGGCCCCTTCTCGGGGCTTTTTTTTCGGCCCCGACTTTTTTTTCTGTCTTGGCTCCCGAAATCTCAGTGTTGGTTGGTTTGGGCAACGAAATTTTGCAAGATTAATTTTTCCATTCACGTCTCATTCATGCAAGTGTGATTACAATAGAAGAAGCAGCAAATAACAGATAAAATAATAATACAAACTGTTTTTGTCTGATTCGAATTAACATCCACCTAAATCCGCATGAAAACTGAGAAAATCCCAAGATTAAACAAAAAAAAACAAAACACATTTACGAGACTTCGAAAGCACGCTTGTCAACTAATGGGGGAATTCCCTTCAATCCCACAGTACTATGCGCGGGTACATCCGATCCTAACATGTGAATAAATGCAGCACTAGACACAGAAACTGACGTCAAAATAAATGTACGAAATAAAATAAAATGTGTACCTGTGTCTACGTGGAGAGGTGGTGCGCTTTCAATTTCTGAAATATCCAAAGCTGTGGGGAATTTTCATGGATTGAAATTATTTAAACGGTTAACTGAAATGTTTTTTTTTTTCAATTTTTAGCTGAACTTTGGCGAAGCCAAATTTGAGCTTTTGTCATGGCCCGTCGACTTGTCCGTCTGGCCGTCTGTCCATCTGTCCATCTGTCAACAATTGGATATGGCTCGGGCTAGAGGGCGTATTTATGAACCGATCTTTACGAAACTTCTTGGGTACCTTTGTTATGACCGTGGGACGAGAACGAGTGTTTTTGGGTGCGGTCCGAAATTCAAGATTGCTGCCAGCCGCCATTTTGTACCGACAATACAGAAATCTGTTTATTGTACAGAACTTCCATATGAAAGCTCTGATTTGAATAATTTTTTATATGAATGTTTAGTACCATGGGATACATCACATATAATACGGGTTTTTTTTCTCGTGCGTAAATTGTGCAAATTAGACTATTTTGATGTCTTTTAGTGTTACTTTCAGCACTGTAAGTGCAAATGCCAATACGGCTCGGGCTGGAGGCCGTATTTATGAAGCAATCTATACGAAACTTCTTGGGGACCTTTGGTATCACTGTGGGACGAGAACAAGTGTTTTTGGGTCCGGTCCGAAATTCAAGATGGCCGATGGCAGCCATTTTGTACAAAATTAGGTGCAATCAGATTTTTGCACAGAACTTCCATATGAAAGCGCTGATTTGAATAATTTTTTGTGTGAATGTTTAGTACCATGGGGGATACATCACATATAATACAGGTTTTTTTCTCGTGCAGAAATTATGCAAATTAGATGAACTTTGATTTTTTCACAATGTGACTTACACACAGTAAGTACATATGTCAATACGGCTTGGGCTAGAGTCTGTATTTATGAACTGATCTTCACGAAATGTCTTGGGTACCTTTGTTATCACCTTGGGACGAGAACGAGTGTTTCTGGGTGCGGTCTAAAATTCAAGATGGCTGCCAGTGGCCATTTTGTACCGAAATTAGGTCTAATCAGTTTTTAGCTCATCTTGACAAAGTCAAGCTGAGCTAATCTCATCGCTTCCCATCCGTCGTCCGTCGTCTGTCGTCTGTCGTCCGTCGTCCGTCAACACCATGTTTTGGTCTTCTCCTCCAAAGCCACTGGGCCAATTCAAGTGAAAGTTTGTGTGAGTGATGGTCCCAAAGGGGCATTTCATTTTTGTTCAACTCAGCATGCCCAGCCCCATTGGGATGGAGTGGGGGAAAATGCTACAAAATATTTTAAAAATCTTCTCAAGAACCAGTGTGTACAATGACTTGATATTTGTTATGGAGCTTCCATATGAGGTGTAGAATCAAGTTTGTTCAAACGAAGTTCGTGAAGTAATATTTGGCTTTGTAATAGGAGGGGTAAGATTTTTGGCCCCGCCCAAAATTTCTATTTTCTGTACCGATAGTCCGGTATGAACCAAATTTGGTTTGTGGTAGTATTGGGTCACAAGTACTTGACCCATGCAAAAAAAAAAAATTCCCGCATGCCCATGGGAACCCTGGGAGCTAAAAATAAAAATATTTTCAAACGCCCATATTTCCCAAACCCCACGGAACAGAGAGCTTTTATTTGGTATGAAGTATCCTTATGACCAGTAGAATTGAATGGTAAAAAAAAATTGCCATCGGTTATGTTAGGGTGTTCTGTAATGGGCATCGAAAAAATGCTGAGTCAGCATATTTGCAAAAATTTTAAAAAATCTTTTCTCCAGAACCAATCATCAGAATCTTTTGATATTTGGTATACAGCATTCATAGGGGGGTCAGATAAAAGTTTTTTGAAATAAACCTCATTGGTTCATATTTGGGCTCTCTACAGGAGCCCAAAGTTTTAACATAGGGTAATATGGGGAATATTCTTTAAAAATCTTCTTCTTCAGAACCACCAGTCAGAATCTTTTAATATTTGGTATACATCATTGTTGTGAGGGTCAGATTCTAGATTGTTCAAACCAATTCCCTAGGTTAATATTTGGGCTTCCTATGGAAGCCCAAATTTTATCTTTGTTCAATATGGAGGGTAATTTAAAAAAATCTTCTTCTTCAGATCCATCAGTCAGAATGCTTTGATATTTGGTATGCAACATCTCTATGGGGGTCAGATTCAAGTTTGTTCAAATCAGATCCCTAGGTATATATTTGGGCTCACTATGGTAGCCCAAATTTTTACTTAGTGCAATATGAGAAAATTTCTTTAAAAATCTTCTTCTTCCGATCCACCAGTCGGAATGCTTTTATATTTGGTATACAACATCTCTAGGGGGGTCATATTCCAGGTTGTTCAATTCGAGTGCCTAGGTTAATATTTGGGCTCCAATGGGAACATGAAATTTAACTTAGTACAATATGAGGGAATTTCTTCAAAAATCTTCTTCTTCAGATTCACTTGTCAGAATGCTTTCACATTTGGTATACAACATCTCTAGGGGGGTCAGATTCAAGTTTGTTCAAATCGGATCCATAGGTCAATATTTGGGCTCTCTATGGTAGCCCAAATTTGAACTTAGTGCAATTTGAAGAAAATTTCTTTACAATTTCTCTTCTTCAGATCCAACGGTCAGAATGCTTTCATATTCGGTACACAACATCTCTAGGGAAGTCAGATTTAACTGTGTTCAAATCAAGAGCCTGGGTTAATATTTGAGCTCTCTATGGGAGCCGGAATTGGCCATTTTGCTGAAGAATTAAAAATTTTGTATTCAGTACCCTCTAGAGGTACTAAGATTAATCCACATAGGTTGTATCAAGGGGCTTCATAAGGGAGCTCTACATTTTACTTATGATCAACTGAAGAAAAGGCATGATGCCTAGATTATTTTTGTCACTCCTGAGGGACTCAAGGATTGACAGTGTAGCCTATGGAGATGGCTTGCTTAATGTAGACTCATTCTTGGACTCTGTTTAAATTGTGTTCTGTACAAGATGAGCGCTTCAGGCCCCGTGGGGCCTCTTGTTTGTACACAACTTCTATATGGCTCAGACTAGAGGCCATATTTATGAACCAATCTTTACGAAACTTCTTGGGTACCTTTGTTATCACCGTGGGATGAGAGCAAGTGTTTTTGGGTGTGGTCCGAAATTCAAGATGGCCACCAGCAGCCATTTTGTACCAAAATTAGTGCAATCACTCTTTTGGATAGAACTTCTGTATGAATGTTTTGATTTGAATAAATTTTCGTTTGAATGTTTAGTAACATGGAATACATCATATATTGTAAGGGTTTTTTTTTTTCGTGCAGAAATTGTGCAAATTAGATGAACTTTGATATATTCAGTGCTACTTACACAATGTAAGCACACATGTCAATATGGCTCAGGGTAGAGGCTGTATTTATGAACCGATCTTCACAAAAGTTCTTGGGTACCTTTATTATCACCTTGGGATGAGAATGAGTGTTTCTGGGTGCGGTCCAAAATTCAAGATGGCTGCCAGTGGCCATTTTGTACCGAAATTAGGTCCAATCAGTTTTTTGTCACAAGTTATATACAGCTTGTATTTATGAACTGATCTTCACAAAACTTCTTGGGTACCTTTGTTTTCACCTTGGGACAGGAACGAGTGTGTTTTGGGGCGCCTTTGTTATCACTGTGCTATGAGAACAAATATTTTGATGTTCAGTCAGACCCACTCTGGGACTCAAAGATTTTTTTCTAGTTTAGCATCTGACTGTCACCCACCTTTACAATACTTTACCTATACATTTGTTAAAGGCAACGGTCAGTATTTATGTACAGACCGTTACAATACTTGATATGTACCTTTGTTATCAGGTCATTACCTATATGTTTGTCATTGCTGTGTCACATACTATACATGTACATGTCTTTGTCTTGACAAGTTGAGCTACAGTGTCATTGACACTTTCATTTTTCTTTGAGACAACCCTTGCATCGAAAATACACACCCCACAGTATGTACGAAACGTCCTAAAATTTTATCAACAAAAAATCCAAAATGTCTATGTACGAAATGTCCAGCACCCACATGATGGGTCCAAGTCGTTTCGTCCCCGGGATTTCTACTAAGGTTGCCATTGGAAAGAATGTAACAACATAAAATTACCCCAAAAGGCCCGACCTCAATATCTGGGGGACTTTTTTCAGGCCCCCCAGCAGGCCCCAACCTCAACATCTGGGGGACTTTTTTTAGGCCCCGAACATTTTACTCAAGGCAAGCCCAGAAGAGTGATTAACCCTTTGCATTGTACAGAGTTAGTTGGTAAGCTAACATGTACTGACTAAGCATAAGCACTGTGCAGGATTAGTTGATAGGCTTCCACATCACACCTACATGCAGATATGTAGTGACTAAGGTCGTAAAAATTCACATAGGGCACAGGATTCAAGGAACTAATTGAGATCCTTAACCCTTTACTCAACGACAATATCAAAATTTATTATTTTAAATATTTTCTTTAATTTTTCAAAAAATTTTAACGAAACCATATCGTGTGACCCCTCATTGGAACGAGCTCATTCCAAAGAGGGGTCACATGTTATGGTTTAATTGAAATATTTTGAAGAATAGTATTATTTTTATACAACAACCAATGACCCAGACTAGCTGGTGCTAACTCAAATTAATCCAGGGCAAAACACAAATTTTGTGCCCCAATCCCCAAAATTTGCATGCAAAACCGAAAAAAATTAAGTCCTAGATGGTCCTCCATACTTTTGAGATCTGCGCATGCGCAGTATCCAAGAGGATACCGAAATTGTCACCAACCATCATTCTTTGTTTGGCCCTAAAGTCAGCATCAATGAACTGACATCTGCGCTTTTAAATCTCCTTTTTGGAGGATGCCAGACACAAATCAATGGTAAACTTGGTGGATCCAAGGCTGGAAATGGATGATGGAAGTGAACAACGGTGGTTAGAAATGTTCAAGGCTGTTACTTTATAATAATTCTAAAAATTATTTCATGTTTCCCAATTTCGGGACATACGCCTGACATCATCATTCTTGCCAATGATTTTATCCACTGTTTGTAAAGCGTTCCTTCCCTATTCCTCCTTGAAGCCCTCCTGATAAACTCCCATGGTTACATCCTCACACTAGGGATGTTAGGTTTTGGTCTTGCATCTTCTATCCGATGTATCATTTTTTTCTTCTTTTGAAGATCTTGCTTTACATCTGGTAGCTTTAAAATCTTTTACTGATTTTGGGCCTTTTTTCTGTGCCTGATGTCTTTTTTCCATTTTTTCCATTGACATTGTTTACATTGGCAATGTTTTTAAATATTTGTAGTATTTAGATATTGTATTACTGCAGGATTGTTGAAAGATAAATTGATTATGATTCCGGTAGTGTAGCTCAAAAAAATTGGATTTTGTCCACACTTAGGCTCTATCAGGATGCCCTTGGGCTCTTCATGTTCCCTTTTGGAACTTATGCTTTTTTCAAAAAAATTTCAAAGAATTTTTTAATTTAATTTTTCAGTTTTGATTTTGCTTGCAATTATTTTTGTATCTTTACCATATATTTATTGTGGAGTTTGTAGGAGTACTTATTTTGCTCTAAATGCATGGCAAGGAAGGAAATCTTCCTCAGATTTACATGCTTCTTGCCTTGCCTGCAGTCGATGTACTCATGCAGATTCTTGTCCTATATGTGTGAATTGGGATGACAGACATTGGAAACCGGTGTCACGGTACGTTGTTGGCAGAGAGATTCCTATGCCAGTGCTCTCACCGCAAGATAATTCATGTTTTTCCGTTTCTTTTTCAAAGGACCAAGAACATGGTGATGGTATTGTGACACCCACCAAAAGTATGCTACCATCGTCGTGCTCTGATAAGCAAACAGAGCTAGCTGCAGGGGTGCTCATGAATATTAAGCAAGTGATAAGGCCTCTAGTTAGTGTTCTTAATCCCTTGCAAGCAGCTAGCTCGACCGGTGAGGCAGTTACTCCATCCGTGGGAGCCATAACACCGAGTATGTGGTCGAAGGAAGTGTAGATTTGGGTAGAGCGAGCACCTTAAAAACAAAAGCTACCCAGCGACAACGGAAATAGGGAGGAAATCAGCAAGTTTCTTGCCGGGAGGCTCAGCGAGGTCTGACAAGGCTGCAAGTGGGAGAGGTCCCTCTCTAACCCAACAACATCTGGGGCCAGAGGTTATGAGAAACTTGCACGGGCCGGAGCATACGTCCACACCTGCCGATCGGGATGCACCATCTAGATTGCAGCAGGCCTCGGCTACAGTCACGGCGGCTTCCTCCGCTACGATTCATAAGCACACATGACTGCATCATAGCTACCCGACTTCGGATATCCAGCCATCTGCGCGAAGAAGGAGCCACTCTTTGCCCGTGATCAAAGGCTTCGATCATCGGGACGTTCGGAGAAGAGATCCATCTCCGGAACTGCGTCCCAGGAGCAGCAAGCAGCTAAAAACAGAAAATTGCTGCTCCTCAAGCCTTGCTGATGGACTTGCTGTCACAGATTGCACAGCTGATCGCAGCAAGTGCATGAGCAGCCTCCTGTAGACTCCGGAAGTGACCTGTCAGATGGTGCTGGATCGGTCCAGTCATCTGTTCACGCAGATGCGATTGACCGAGATTCACAGCTGATTCAGTCGGATGGTGAAAGGGATAAGGAAGAGGATTACCCATCCCTTTTGGAACAACATATGGTAGTGATGGAAATTATCCATCAATTCTATCCTGGATATGTTCCACCGAATAAGCAAGCTACGTCAACAAGCCAGAAACCACTGGCGTCTTTAGAGGCAGACTTTATACAGAGGAAGGAAGAAGTTCTTTCTTTTCCGGTACAGTCTAGACAAGTGTCACAGGCCTTCGGCCATGTTGACGATGCCATATTTAACCTCTCTAGTGTGAGGAAGAAAGGCGATTTCTTAACATCTTCCATAAATATACTGTTCCTTGGACCACGTTCTTTTAAAATGGTTGGAGAAGATGTTCAGAGAGCTCCTCTGTGTTTAGATGAGCAAGCCGTGAATTTAGATATATTCCTACCTGCTTCATTCAATATTCACTCAGATGTGTTGGAATCGGCTATTTCATTGAATAGAGCGAATTTGGATGCGATGTCCTATGCAGATCACCTTACCAGAGCTGTGGCACAACTTCTCAACTGGAAGGAATTCGAGGACGTGTGTACCTCGCTAAGAGTTCTTTCCAGGGCAGTCATGCATGCCATGTATAACTCTGCCCTGACAGTGGCAAATCCGGAGTTAATCAGAAGTGATGCTGCCCTTGCATCGTCATCACTTATAGATGACAAGGTGAAAAGCTCTCTTTGGGTCGCTCTGGTCTCTGGACATACTCTGTTTGATGACAAGCTTTCATTAGTCTATGAACAGGCTACTAAGAAAGCTTCCAGTGCTCTGCTTTTGAAGTCGGCGTATCAACAATGCGGTTAACCGGTGTAAGCGAGGACATTTTAAATCAAAATCATCAATATGAAAAGGGAACTACATCAACTCTGGAAAGGGGCATAAGTCTGATCAGGATTATCGGTCAGATGCCCCTAAGCCTACGGGATGAGGATCTTCGCAGGGAGGACATAGTTTCTCCTCCCGTAAGCCTCGCAAGTCCTACGGGGGATGATCAAGACCTCTATTGTTTGTCAGTTGGCGGAAGGTTATCAAACTTCGCGAGAAACTGGATAGCAATCACGGAAGATCAGAGGGTGAGAAGTGTAGTCTTGGAAGGCCTACGGCTCTCATTCCAAGTGAAACCCCCACTAACAAGATGTCCGTGTTGGCCAAATCTTCCAGTGGATCCTTTCAAAAGAGAGTCTCTCCTAGCGGAGGTACAGGCTCTCTTATTAAAGGAAGCAATAGAGGTCGTCGAGAATCAAAATTATCAAGGCTTTTTACAGTCACCTGTTCCTTGTACCGAAGCCAGACGGCTCGTTCTGACCAGTAATAGACTTGAGCTGGATAAACAAGTTAATCGTGGCTCCAAGGTTCTCTATGGAAGCCATTCGATCGGTAAGAGCAAGCATGCAAGTGAACGACTATGTGGCAAGCATAGATCTAAAGGACGCTTACTTTCATGTCCTGGTACATCCGGCATTCAGAAAGTACCTGCGGTTCGCTGTGTAAGGAAAGGTTTATCAGTTCAAAGCAATTTGCTTTGGTCTGAACATGGCACCTTGGGCTTTCACTCCAATAATGAACTTGGTAATGTCATACTTCCGAGCTCATTCTTCTGTGGTAACGGCGGCTTACTTGGATGACATTCTTCAGAGATACGGCAACAGAATTATTCTTCAGAACTATGTTCAGGTTCTACTGCAATTGCTCCGACGTCTCAGTTTCATTGTAAATGAGAAAAAGTCAGATCTAGCTCCGTCCAAGTCATTCACTCACTTGGGAATGAGCTTCAAGACTCACAACAATCTGGTTCATCTGACGTTACCCAGAGCAAAATTAGTCAGTTGTTATGCTCGCTTTTGTCTAAACTCAGACACAATAACAGCGAGGAGTTCATGTGACTGATGGGGCTGTGCACACCCCCCCCCCCCCCCCCCCCCCCATCCCAGATATTCTATACCCAGAACTGAAGTGTGAGGACACATTCGCTCGAAACAGTATTGTTTTAATGGACCTAGAAAAACAAAAGGTTCAGATTTAGGCATTTCTTCAGTGGTTAACTCGAGCTCTGCTTCAACTGCTGGATCCAGCTTTCACAATTATGATGGATGCGAGTCAGATGGGCTAGGGCGTGACCCTAAGTCCTGCAGACTTGAAGTGCCAGGGACTTTGGGACTCTTGGTTCCTAGAGAAGCACATAAACATCAAGGAGATGATGTTAATATGGCTAGCACTATAACACTGGATTTGCCAAATAGCGAAAGTCCTTGGTCAGATTCTGTCGGACAATACAACAGTAGTTGCTTACCTCAGGAACCAAGCCGTCACTCACTCGATTCCATTATGTGAATTAACGGAGAGGATTCTCCTATTCATTCTGAATCATCACATTCATCTCTCAGTCCGTCATATACATATAGCACACTTGCTCTCTTGAAAAGGTCGTCTGTTGCCATCAGAGTGGACTCTCAACAAGCGAATATTCAGGCAGATTTGCTACCAGTGGGATCAACCCATGATAGATCTTTTTGCGACACACCTGAACAATCAGTTACCAACATTTGTGTCACCATGACCAGATCATCAAGTGTATGCAGTAGATGCTCTGTCGATTTCATGGGACGGGATGATAGGATATGCATATCCTTCAGCTCTGTTGATTCAGCAGATTCTGTTAAAGATCAAACAGTCTCATTGCAAAATCCTGCTAGTAGCACCTCTGTCATCACAGAAACCTTGGATCAATCTTCTCAGGTGTCTGTTAATGGGACGTTCTCCAGAAGCTTCCTCCACAAGAGTTTCTTCTTAATCAGGGAAGTCACACGCACTGCATCACAACCCTGAAAGTCTCAACAATCACATATTTCCATTGTGTGGTCCTTCTTGCACCGAAAACATTTTACAGGACGCGCAGTGGACGCAATTTCTAACTGTAGGAGGGCCTCCTCTTTATTGAATTATGCAGCAAAGTGGAGGGTTTATTCCATTGGTGTAGGGATCAGTCGATAGACATATACGATCTGTCCATACCACATATTGCCAATTTCCTGGTCTACTTGTTTGACGATCTCAAACTGCAGCTTGTCACTATTAAGGGCTATGGGGTCTATGTTATCAGATACTTACGCTCACCATGATAACTTGGCTATTGGATCAGATACTTCTTTATCCAAGCTAGTTAGAAATTTCTCTATCAGTTGACCTAGAACCCTCAGATTAATTCCTAAGTGGAATTTGGCTTGGGTTCTGTTGAAGCTCAAAGAAGCTCCTCTTGAGCCATTAGAAGTCATAGAGTTCAAATTCATGACCTGTAAAACAGAGTTTCTCTTAGCCTTTGCACCTGCTAGAAGAGTCAGAGAACTTCATGCATCATCTGTTGATGTATCTCATTACTGTAGCATGGGCAATACCATTTCCCTCACTACGGAAATGGGATTTTTGGCTAAGAATAAGATTCCAGATAGCGGCCAAAGCCTATTGTCAAGAAGGCTTTACTGTCCTCAGATAACCGTAGACTTTTGCTGTGTCCAGTCAGAGCAATACGCATTTATAAAAGTTGATCAGATTTTATTAGAAAGAGAAGAAACCGTTTCTTTCTCTCTTTGATTCCTAACAGAAAAGATATTTCTGTTCATTCTGTCAATGGATGGATTCAGTTGGCAATACGCATTGCCTACGAAAATCTATCTTCAGATCAGCATTCTGTCAATAAGATTTCAGCGCACAAGGTTAGAGCACTGTTCACTTCTTGGGCTTATTCTAACAGTATAGCCAATACTGATCTCATGAAGGCTGCTTACTGGACACGGCCATCTTCATTTACCAAGTTTTACCTGAGAAATTTAGAGTCCATCTCCAATGACCTTACATCTTTGGGTCCTCTTTCTGTTGCTCAGAATGTCGTCCATTAATGTTACATCTATAAAGCCTTTAGGCAGTCTGCTCCAACACTGACGCTGTTCCGCTGCCCTCTTCGTTCTGTGGAATTTTACCTCAGAACAAGGGGAAGGGTGGGGGATGGTTTTTTCCTTATGATTATTTGGCTTTATAGTGAAAAGCAAAGGAAATACCTCCTCCAGTGACAGTAGTTCTGCGTCGGTGCTGGAGTGGTTTTAATGTGTAGCTCAGTGTGAAGCAATAACTATGTCTCATTTATGTACTGTTTTTAAAGTGCAGCTCACTGTGAAGCATTTGTATATATTACGTGTCAAAAGAGCATTAATATACGATAATTGGACACTTTTAAATGAGTATAAAGAGTCTCATTCTCTGGACTATCTTTATATATTGGTTTTCCTTTACCGGTTATGCTGGCATTAAATGGAGAATTATATATTATAATATTAGAACTTTTCTTTTCATGTTCTATCAGTCGATAGCACCTGAGTTTGTGTGATTTCTGAAATAAAATCTGAAGCAGCGAAGCTGCTGAATGTTTTATTTCAGAAATCACAAAAACTCAGGTACTATCGACTGATAGAACATGAAAAGAAATGTTCTAATTATTTTATTATGCCGAATAAAAAATAACTTTCATTGTTAAGCTTTAACTGCAGTGTTCATGCCATCAATCTTGTAATAACAATGCAGTCAAATCCAAAAACATGACGTCATTTTGAACGAAACGAATGACGTCTATTCGGAAATGACTTGTCACAAGTGCCGTCGCTTTGGGAGTGGCTATATTACCAAATGCCAGTGTTTACAACTGCATCATGCTGTTCATGTTATAATTCATTGTTAATTCTTGTGTGATAAGAGGTATAAATTAATGGAATATAAATTCATGTTTCTTTGACGACGACAGTAGTTAGAATTAAGCGGAGTGAAACAATTTATTTTGAACTTGAGGCGGAGGCTCAGTGAGGTCGAGGAGTACTAAACTTGTGGAAATATAATTGATTGAAGTCATAACTCATATTCAGGATTCACTGAAGAAGTGGTGAACAACACGTGAGTTTTCAATATTTCTGATTCTTTTGAATTCATTGTTTGCAAGTTAAAATTAAAAACACACCCACTGAAGATGATATATTTGTTGGTAAGTTTGTGTCTTTCGGTGAAGAAAAAGAGTTAATCAGACACAGCTGATCAATGGTAGTGGAGCTTACATTTTCTTTGTTCTCTTGTCTCCAGGGAAGAACGTTCCGATAGTACCCGTATTTTACCCTCAAACTCCAGTACTATGACTTTTAGAAGGTGTCAAATTAACCAATCACGGCTGATGTTACAAACATGAGGCATAATAATATGTAATACTCAGTTACATTGTTGGTGTTATGCCGTTCTCTTTTCTCATAAAAGAGAAAGACATATATAATTCCTATCTTCTCCTATTCTCCTGTAGGAGCTATCCTTTACTGAAGTAATTGAGAGATTGGATGTTCCTTTATGTCCTAGGCCCTCCAGCCTTTTTCCGATTCAGCTAGTCTGGTCCATTGGTTGTCGTATAAAAATATAAATTTTAAGTAATTTATATATTTTCTATACTTGCCAATGGCCCAGATGGGTATGGCCCTCCCATGAGTGGGCACTCACACCTCCCCACTGTTTATCACATTTAACAGGCATCTGTAGAAAGAATGATGGTTGGAGCCAGTTTTGGTACCTTCCTGGATACTGCGCATGTGCAGATCTCAAAAGTATGGAGGACCATCTAGGACTTAATTTTTAGCTCGACTTTGGCGAAGCCAAATTTGAGCTTATGCCATGGCCAGTCGTCCGTCGTCCATCTCTCCGTCTGTCCATCTGTCCGTCTGTCTGTCAACAATTCAATACGGCTCGGGCTAGAGGCCGTGTTTATGAACCGATCTTTACGAAACTTCTTGGGTACCTTTGTTATGACCGTGGGACGAGAACGAGTGTTTTTGGGTTCGGTCCGAAATTCAAGATGGCAGCCAGCCATCATTTTGTACCGACGATGCAGAAATCTGTTTTTTGCACAGAACTTCCATATGAAAGCGCTGATTTGAATAATTTTTTGTATTAATGTTTAGTACCATGAGATACATCACATATAATACGGGGTTTTTTCTCGTACGTAAATTATGCAAATCAGACTAACTTTGATGTATTTAGTGTTACTTTCAGCACTGTCAGTGCAAATGCCAATACGGCTCGGGCTAGAGGCTGCATTTATGAACCGATCTTTACAAAACTTCTTGGGTACCTTTGGTATCACCGTGGGACGAGAACGAGTGTTTTTGGGTGCGGTCCAAAATTCAAGATGGCCACTGGCAGCCATTTTGTTCAAAATTAGAAGCAATCAGATTTTTGCGCAGAACTTCCACATGAAAGCGCTGATTTGAATAATTTTTTGTATGAATGTTTAGTACCATGGGATACATCATATATAATACAGGTTTTTTTCTCGTGCAGAAATTATGCAAATTAGATGAACTTTGATTTTTTCAGTGCTACTTACACACAGTAAGTACACATGTCAATACGGCTCGGGCTAGTGGCTGTATTTATCAACCGATTTTCACGAAACGTCTTGGGTACCTCTGCTATCACCTTGGGACGAGATCGGGTGTTTCTGAGTGGGGTCCAAAATTCAAGATGCCTGCCAGTGGCCATTTTGTACCGAAATTATGTCTAATCAGTTTTTTGTACTCAACTTCTATACGGCTCAGGCTAGAGGCCGTATTTATGAACCGATCTTTACGAAACGTCTTGGGTACCTTTGTTATCACCGTGGGTTGAGAACGGGCGTTTTTGGGTGTGGTCCGAAATTCAAGATGGCCATCAGCAGCCATTATGTACCAAAATTAGTGCAATCAGTCTTTTGTGCAGAACTTCTGTATGAAAGTTCTGATTTGAATAATTTTTTGTATGAATATTTAGTAAAATGGAATACATCACATACAGTACGGGTTTTTTTCTTGTGCAGAAATTATGCAGATTAGATGAATTTTGATTTATTTAGTGCTACTTAAACACTGTAAGTGGACATGTCAATACGGCTTGGGTTAGAGGCTTTATTTATCAACCGATCTTTACGAAACTTCTTGGGTACCTTTGTTATCACCTTGGGACGAGAACGAGTGTTTCTGAGTGCGGTCCAAAATTCAAGATGGCTGCCAGTGGCCATTTTGAACCGAAATTAGGTCCATCAATTTTTTGTCACAACTTCTATACAGCTCGTATTTATGAACTGATCTTCACGAAACTTCTTGGGTACCTTTGTTTTCACCTTGGGACAGGAATGAGTGTGTTTTGGGGTGCCTTTGTTATCACTGTGCTATGAGAACAAATATTTTGGGGTTCAGTCAGACCCTCTCTGGGACTCAAAGATTTCTTTTCTAGTTTAGCATCTGACTGTCACCCACCTTTACAATACTTTACCTATACATTTGTTACAGGCTACGGTCAGTATTTATGTACAGACCGTTACAATACTTTATATGTACCTTTGTTATCAGGTCATTACCTAGATGTTTGTCATTGCTGTGTCACATACTATACATGTACATGTCTTGACAAGTTGAGCTACAGTGTCATTGACACTTTCATTTTGGTTTTACATGCAAATTTGGGGGATTGGGGGGCAAAATTTGTGTTTGGCACTGGATTAATGTGAGTTAGCACCAGCTAGTCTGGGCCATTGATAAGTATAATAAATATACAAATTACTTAAAATTGATCATTTTTCAGCTGCTGAATTTGCATATTACGCGGGTGGATGTGGCCGATTCATTGGGTAAAGGGTTAACAACGGTTTGTTGAAAATTTTAAAAAAATGAAAACATCCTATTTCCAATTAACAGCTTGTTTTATGCTGTAGTCTGATATAGCCATAGATCATAGATGCTGACAGTGACCCTAAACACTTGAAAAACCAAAGAACTCTTCAAACTTGTACATTAATCCTTTCCAGACAGACCAGCCAAAATTTGGCCAGTGAAACATGTAACGTCTAGGCAAGCTCATATATTTTCTTTAGTTCTCAGTGTGATCTAACTCTGCAAATTTCATAAGAAAATTTACACAGGTACAATTTGTTGCTTGTTATTTCTCGTGTTGCGATGTTTATTGTGACAATATAAGTTAGGTAGACTTGTATGGTTACAAAATGCAAATTCATGGATCTTCTTAGATACAATTTTCTATTCTGATGGGGAATTTGATGGCAATTTGGAAGTATGTGCATTGTCACGCATTTAGCTACGTTCTATTGGCTTCTAGTTTTCACCCTTCACCGAATGAATCAGCCATATCTGCCTGTGTAATATGCAAATTCGGTAATTGAAAAAAAATTATTTAAAAAAAAATTCCAACAAAACTTGGTTCAGCGAGGGGTTAGGTGATATGGGCTTGGTGAAATGTTTTGAAAAATTTGAAAAAATATTATTTAAAATAAAAAAATTTGATATCATCTGTGTTTGTTAAAGATTTAATAAGAAATAACTCAAAAAACTTGTAGGGATGAGCAAGCATCAGTAGTTTCAATCTGCAGTCATAAAGTTTCAGGTTGGTAAACTTGATTGATCTGCTTATATGTTCAGTATTAACTGAAAGCTCTCAGGTCACCTGTCTAATTCTGTAAGAAATTCAGTACTGTTATGGCCTGGAACCAGTCTAGCTCTCAAATAGGTCATTGACTATGTTTAGATTCACTCATCTGGAATATTTCAGTTGGTTGGAAAAGCAAACCTACTGTTTGCTTTTCCAACTAACTGATGTATTCCAGACAATCGAATCTGAAAAATTTCATGAAGACACATTTTCTGTAAATCACAGCTGGAAGTGTTAATCAGTCGAGGCTTGATTTGATTGATACTTTGATGACATTAAATCAGTAATGAAGACTCACCACAGCTGTAGTGTTATGATTATGCCAGATAGTTCCACAAATTATGTTAATATCTTGATGTTTTCAAGGGAACTTAAATACTTATACATCAGAATATGTATAACAATGAATGGAAAGAATACCTGTATATCTTTGTAAATAAAGGTACATAAAATTTCATCAGTGCTCGTCTGCATGCAAATCTGCACAAAAAATTGATGAACAAACAGGCCATAACAGCACTGAATTCCTTACAGAATTAGATTGGTGCTCTAAGAGCTTGTATTGACTCTTCTAGCATCTACCATTAAATTTATATGGAATATACCATAATGTAAAACAAGATTGAATAGGCTAATGCAACACACAATATTTCTCACCAAAGCTTAATTTATTCTAATACTGATTGACTATGTCAGCAGGGTTCATACTTCATTTTATATAAGCAGGGTTCGTATTGGTGTTTAAGGGCTTCAGAAATTTTGGAATTTTACACTTCACCTTTTCTTGCCCCTGAAACCATTGAAACAGACATGTTAACCTACAGAATAATTATTTAGGAAACCTCAGGGTGATTTTCAGGGAAATGGGATGGATTTCAGGGAAAAGTTCGTGCGGGGACAAAACAAAAGAAAAACTTGCGAACTTTCAGCTCATGGCCCACCATTAACACCAGGTTATATCCAGATGTAGTTGTCATTTATGCTGACACATTTTTGCTGTGTCAAAAAATCATAAAATATTTTTTTGATTTGACACCCCCCTCCTGCATCCTCTCCACCAACAGAGCACCACTACCTGTTGTTTGTTTTTATCAAAGTCTACTAAACTATTAATTTTCCAACTCTGGAAATGTTAACAGGAAAAGATGTCCTAATGTTCAGTTACTTCACGAAGATTAGTACTTGGAAAGTATCTTTATCTAAATCCTTCATGCATGTGTGGATGTTTGTGCCCTGTACACAACTTTTCATCATTGAACCATTTTTTTTTTTTTGGTTTAATTCCATTCGAAAATTTCTGGAAACAGACAGCCAACAGTTAACAGTTCTGTTGTCATCACAACGGAATAAATGAAGTGTTAGAAAATAAGTCCATTGTGTATAGATATGGAGTCATAATTTTTCAGCATCCTAAGTGACTTTAACCTATTTTTAAACTGTGTTAAATAGTTGAGGTCAAGGTGTTGTTTACGTTTTGATTTGGAAAAGGGATGAGAATTAAAGCTATTCTGTGAATAAGTAAATATATATTATTTAATTCCTTATATTTTTTTAATATTTTATTTACCAAAAAACTGCATTTAAATAAAGGTGGAGTTTTCAATTATTTTAAAGTAAGTCACCTATTTTCACTTCGACACTCTTACAGTAATAATAGCTTTACTGACGAAAAATTAACTTATAAAAATTTGATTGTCATAGAAGAGATTTCCATGTGAAAAAAGGTGATGAGGCAGATTGTCTGAATTTTTTTTTAATAGCGTTACTGATGAAAAATTAACTTATAAAAATTTAATTGTAGGGAGCTGTTGGGAAGGCAAAGGAATGTATAAGATTACAGGAAGAACAAAAAATGACTGAGTCTGAAGTACAGAGTGTTTTGCAGAGAGCAGATGTAATTTCATATGGAACCTTGGCATCTGTGAATCATTTTGAGCATGAGAGAGTAACAGATTATAAACTCATGATGCAGAATTACTTGAAATCTCAAATAGACTTTTACAAACAAGTGAGTATCATGGGTTATAATGTTGCAGATTATTAATTCATCAACAAATGGACATAAAATTTGTTTTCAAATAATTTATTGGAGAGTAACAAAACAACAATGAAAAAAATCTTGCTGAACTAATCCATTCAGATGGTTGAAAGAAATGACATCTTTTCTTTTCTATTATAATTCATTCTTTTTAGGGCTACCACACCTGAACAAAGGATGACATTCCCAGTCAACTGGCAATTGAACCTATTCAACCCCCCCCCCCCCCCACACACACCCTTGCACATATGTCTATGCAATGTTGTCTCTACCAAGCTTGTGTACCATGGACTTTTGGCATCTTGCAACTCAATTTGCAATATGGCTAATGTTTTTTTTTTAATAGCGATATTCTTCCCACAGGCTTTTTAGCTCACCTGACTGAAAGTCAGGATAAGCGATAGTGATCACTCACCATCCGTCATCCAGCATCTGTCATCTGGCGTCCATCATTCGTGAACATGATGTTTGCACCCTTGTAAACTGCTGAATCAATTTTAGTTATATTTGAGGTGATTGCTTGTTCTGACATCGCATTTTGTTTTCAAAAATTTTAACTTGGTGTGATATGAGGGAATTTCTTAAAAATTATTCTTCAGATTCACCAGTTAGAATCCTTTCATATTTGGTATACAGCATCTCTAGGTGGGGCAAATTCAAGTTTGTTCAAATCGGGTCCCTGGGTTCATATTTGGGCTTCCAATGTGAGCCCAAATTTTAACTTAACGCAGTATGAGGGAATTTCTTTAAAAATCTTCTTCTGATTCACAAGTCAGAATTCTTTCATATATGGTATACAACATCTCGTGGGGGGTGGGGGGGGGGGGGGGAGTTAAGGTGCACATTCTAATTTGTTAAAAAAATTTCTTCTTCAGATTCACAAGTTTTGCTCTACTGGAAATCGGGGCATTATGTCTGTAGATGTAAATAATTAAATAACTTCATTTCTCTGTAGTATTAACTAGCTTTCGATGTTAATTAAATCCTTCTTTAAACAACTATTGTAAGATGAGTGCCCCGGGACCCCCTGGAACCTCTTGTTGTGCCCTGACCTCTGAAGGAGAATTCGGGGGATCTGTTGAAGCCCTCCATCCATCCCTCTGTCTGCCCATCCATCTGTCTGTACAAACGTTTTGCATTGTAATTTCAAAGCCTTTGCACCGATTTGGATCTCCTTTGGTATGTTGATAGACCTGCATGGAGGAACAAATATGCACAAGGAAGGGGCTCCGTCCAATAATTTTCCCAGAGTTATGGCCCTTTTTTTACTTTGAAAATTTTTTCCACTTTCACTATTTCCAAAATTTGTCTGTCCCACAGTAGATTCAAGGCTACTTCGAATTTGCATATTGGTTGGGGCATTGCCCCACGCCTTGCATTGCCCTTGTTGCTATTTTTAGCTCACTTGAGCAAAGCTCAAGAGGAGCTTAACTGATCGCTTTCTGTCCATCATCCGTCCGTCGTCTGGGGTCTGTCGTTAAATTTACATTATTGACTTCTTCTCACGAGCTGCTTGACCAAATTCAACAAAATTTGCTGTGTATGTTCCCTATCATATGTCAATTCAAGTTTTGTTCAAATCAAGTTGACCCGCCCCTCGGTAAGGCCACGCCCAAAAAGTGTGCTTAAATCTTAAAAAATCTTCTTCTCATGAACCAGCAGTAGCAGAGACTTGATATTTGGTGTGCAGCTTCCTTTTGAGGTGTAGCCTCAGATTTGTTCAAGAGAAGTTCGAGTAACTATATTTGCCTTCATTATGGGAGGGGCAAGAATTTTCGCCAAGCCCAAAATTTCTATATTTTTATACTGTACCAATGACCCAGACTTGGCTGGTGCTAACTCTAACAAAACCAGTGCCAAACACAAATTTTGCCCCCCAATCCCCAAAATTTGCATCTAAAACCAAAAGAAATCATGTCCTATAGGACCTCCATACTTCGCCCCTACTGCGCATGCGCAGTGTCAAGGACGTTCCGAAATTGGCGCCAATTATCATTCTCTGTTTGGCCCTTCATCAGTCAACATCTCACTGATCTTTGTGCTTGTAAATCTCAGTTTAAAGGATGCCAGACACGTAATTATTGGAGAAATGGTGATTCTAAGGAGGATATAGAAGGAGGAGAGGAAAAAGGAGTGACAAAAAATAATCAGGGCTGTACTTAAAATTTTTTATGAAATTATGTTAAGTTGCCTATTTTCGAGGCATGGGCCTCTTGTTGTCATTCTTGCTAAAAAGTTGCACTGCTTATTCAGTGTTTCCTCTCCCCTGGTCTTCTAAGTCCCCCCTTGCAATTCTCCCATGCTTTTGGCATATTTTTGAGAAAGTTCATTTCTAAATTCTCTTGGGAGAGTTGCTTGGTTACAGAATGTTTTCTGTTATTTTCCCCATAGTTACGTTTTCTCCCATGGGTGTATAAACGTTGTGTTCTGCATCTTCCATCTGATGTTCTGCAGATTCTCCCCTGGGAGTCTCTATCTTGCATCAGATAGAGTGTAATTTTGATGACTGATTTCGGGCCAGTTTTTGCAGTGCCTGGAGTCATGTTTTCTGGTGTTTTACACTGTTTGTTTACATTGGCAACAGTCTCTTTTGAGGGGGGCTGTTTGCCTTTGGTGTAGTTTATCTCACTATAAGATACATTTCTATTATCCGTAAGTGTTGCATTAATTATTTAATATAAATTTAAAATTTTTGACCACACTTAGCCATCGGATCCATCGGGGCTCAACGTTACTTTTCAGAAACTTGGGCTTCGCTGAAAAAATATTTTTCAAAAATTATTTTGATTTGCAATTGTTTTTTCATTATTAATGGATCATGTTATTATGTATCTTTGTGTCAGGGGTTTGTGCGAGTAACTAGGACTTGTTGACTTTTCACAATGAAAGGATATTGTTCAAATTGTAATAGGAAGAAATCTTCCTCTGACTTTCATGATCATTGTATTAATTGTAGTCAGTGTTCTCGCACTAATCCCTGTTCTATATGTCAATATTGGGATGACAAACATTGGAAACGTGTGTCACGGTATGTTGTTACTGGAGAAAGGGCTATGCCGGCTCTTTCTCCGCAAGGTCACTCTACTCTCTCAGTTTCTATTTCAGAGGAACAAGAACAGGGTGATGTTCCCATGTTATCTTCCGCAAGTGCGCTTCCGTCGTCACAAATTAATACAGAGCTAGCGGCAAAAGTGCTCATGGAGATTAAACAAATGTCGTCCGCTAGCTCGCCCAGTGTAGCGTCCATTCACCGAATGGTTCGGCAGCCGGGTTTGTCCGATGCGGTCCAGGAGGAAATGTTGGGTGATGCGAGCACTATAAACATTCAACGTGCACACCCAGTGACGGCGGATAGTAGGCGAGATCGGAGGAAGCCTTTGAGTCCGGTTCCTAGCTCGTCCAGGTCCAGCCGGGCCGCGAACGAGAGAGGCCCCTCTCTCGTACAGCAACATCTGGGACCAGATGTTGTGGTACAAAATGTGTCGCAAGCGGAGCATACGTCCGTCGCTCGGGACGCTCCGTTGTATAGGCAGTCCGCGGAGACTGCTCAGGCTTCTTCCTCTCGTCAGCGCACACGACCGCACCTTGGCTGCGTGACCGCCGATATTTTACCAGCTTTGCCGATCAGGGATTCTTCGGCGACCAGGTCACACCATCCGGCAGCCAGGGACACGAGGCCGATGGACTCCGGACGTTCGCATAGAAAAAGTATGCGGGAGCCATCAGATGCGGAGCTGCCCTCGGCGAAGCAGCGAAAGACTGCGCCTCCGCAGACCTCGATGCCGGACGTACTTGTGCAGATAGCACAACTTATCGCAGCATCCCAGCAGCCGACAGAAACGGTGTCGGATCGGGAATTATCCGACGGCGCTGGGTCGGTACGCTCCGCCGAAGCATCGGGGGCGGACGACCGGGAGCATCATGAGGTCCGACCGGATGGTGAAAGGGATACGGATGACTTGGAGCTATCCCTTTCGGAACAACATAAAGCTGCCGTGGACTTCATCCGGCACTTTCTCCCTCAAGTTGTTCCGTCGGGCCAGACTGCTGCGGTTCCGGACAAGAGGATTATAGCGTCATTGGACTCTGAATTTTTTGAGCGGTTCAGGGACATCGCTCCCGAGTTTTCGTCTCAGTCCAATAATGTTGCAAGAACATTTGAATTATTGAACGACGCTATATTTAAACTTGCTTCCAAAACGGGGAAAGCAGGTTTCTTGTCCGCCAATACTCTCAACCTGCCTTTCATTAATGCAAGGAATAAATTCGACATGGCAGGACAGGGTATTCCGAGAGTTCCTCTGCGTATGGACGACGAGGCGGAAGACTTAAAGCTATCATTACCGTCGTCGGCGTCTATTCCAACCGCGGTGTTGGAAACAGCTATTTCGTCTAACAGAGCCAGTTTAGATGCCTTATCTTACGCAGATCACCTTACTAAGGCATTATCACTGCGCCTTCAAGGGAAAGAATTTCAGGATATACAATCCTCTTTAAGACTTCTTTCAAGGGCAGTAGCTTATTCCACGTGTAACTCCGCCCTTTCAGTGGCAAACCTGGAGTTGGTTAGACGTGACGCAGCCCTAGCTACATCCACACTCGTGGATTCTAAGGTGAAGAACTCTCTCAGAGTCGCTTCGGTCTCTGGAGAACTTCTCTTTGACGGCAAGCTTTCTGCAATTTATGATAAAATTACAAAGAAAGCTTCGGATTCTCTGTTGTTCAAATCTGCTTCTAAGAAGTCGGATACAGCAGACAAGAATAAACCAGGCACTTCTGGGTCTAATGCGCCCAAGAGAGGTTCCTATAGAGGTTCCGGTGCGTCCTCTTGGTCTTATTCGAGAGACCGTCAAGGTAGCGACTCACGTTCGGGACGTCCTTCGGGCCGGGACAACCGGTCGGACGCCCCGAGGTTGACGGGACGAGGTGCGGGTCGTGGAGGACGTGGTTTCTCCTACCGCAGGCCTCGCAGGTCCAGGAGGTGATGGCTTAAACCTCTATCGCGTACCGGTTGGCGGAAGGTTGTCAAGCTTTTCACAAGAATGGGCGTCGATTACGGACGACCCTTAGGTGAGAGGAGTGACTTCGGAAGGTCTAAAGATATCCTTCAAACGAAAGCCTCCATTAACTCGAAGTCCAAAATGGACTCAACTTCCATCAAATCCGCAGAAAAGGGACGCTCTATTATCAGAGGTGCAGTCTCTTTTAATGAAGAATGCGGTAGAAGTCGTAGAAAACCAGGAGACACCGGGATTCTACAGCCATCTGTTTCTGGTTCCGAAACCAGACGGCTTGTTCCGTCCAGTCATAGATTTGAGCTGGATAAACAAGCTGATCATCGCTCCGAAATTTTATATGGAGACGATTTGGTCGGTCAGAGCGAGTATTCGGGTGAACGATTATGCAACAAGCATAGATCTCAAAGATGCGTACTTTCACGTCATGGTACATCCGACATTCAGAAAGTATCTACGCTTCGCAGTCCTAGGAGTGGTGTATCAATTCCGGGCGATGTGCTTCGGATTGAATCTAGCACCCTGGGCTTTCACTCGGGTAATGAACTCGGTTATGATCTATTTCCGAGCTCATTCGTCTGCGGTAACGTCGGCCTACTTGGACGACATTCTTCAGAGGTACGGCAACGAGTTAACGCTTCAGAACGATGTTCAGAATCTACTTCTTTTGCTCCGACGTCTCGGTTTTATAGTGAACGAGGAGAAGTCGGATCTGGTGCCGTCCAAGTCATTCACACATCTGGGAATGAGCTTCGAGACGCACAACAATCTCGTTCGTCTGCCGTTAACCAGAGCGAAATTAGTCAGTTGTTACGCTCGCTATTGTCTGCACGCAGACAAAGTCACAGCGAGAGAATTTATGAGACTGATAGGTCTGTGCGGAGCCGCTGCGGATCTCATTCCGATGGGGCAGTTACGCACGCGTCCTCTCCAAATTTTCTTGACTCAGAATTGGAGTGTGAAAATTCATTCGCTCGACATAGACGTTCTCTTGTCAGATCAAGTGAAACAAGAGATTCAGACTTGGGCAAACATTCAGTGGTTAACTCAGGGAGTTCTGCTGCAGTTGCCGGATCCGAGTTTTACCATTATGACGGATGCCAGTCAAACAGGTTGGGGTGCATCATTGATCCCAACGGATTCGAGATGCCAGGGTCTTTGGGATCCGCAATTCCTGAGCAAGCACATAAACATCAAGGAAATGATGTCAATTTGGCTTGCGTTACATCATTGGATGGACATTATTCACAATGCTCATGTCCAAATCCTATCTGACAATACGACAGTAGTGGCGTATATACGGAATCAGGGAGGCACTTATTCAGTTCCGTTGTTCAATCTAACGGAAAGAATCCTTCTGTTTGCGCTAGAACATCAGGTTCTTCTTTCGGTCCGTCACATACCGGGTCGTCTGAATGTACTAGCAGACTCCCTTTCACGAAAGGGTCGCTTGTTGCCGTCGGAGTGGACTCTCAACAAACAAGTATTCAATCAGATTTGCTACCAATGGGAACGGCCAGTGATAGACTTATTTGCGACACATCTCAACAATCAGTTGCAGACGTATGTGTCTCCGTGTCCGGATCCAAGAGCATTTGCAGTAGATGCTCTGTCGATCCCTTGGGACGGAATGATAGGATATGCGTATCCTCCAGCGCCGTTAATTCAGCAAGTATTGCTAAAGATAAAACAATCTCAATGCAAGATTCTGTTGGTAGCATCTTTGTCTCCACAGAGACCGTGGATAAATCTACTCAGGTGTCTGTTGTGGGACCTACCGCGAAAGCTTCCTCCACGGGAGGATCTTCTTTCGCAGGGGAAATCGCGTCAACTACATCACAACCCGCAAGGTCTCAACCTTCACGTTTTTCCGTTGTGCGGTCCTTCTTGCATGGCAAGCACTTTACAGGACGAGCAGTGGACGCGATTTCTAACTGTAGGAGGACCTCCTCTTCGCTAAACTATGCGGCTAAGTGGAAGGTTTTTCGTCGTTGGTGTAGGGATCATTCTATAGATATTTTCGATCCCTCTATACCAGACATTGCAAACTTTCTAGTATACTTGTTTGACGAAATCAAACTGCAGCCTGTTACTGTTAAGGGTTATAGGTCTATGTTATCTGATACCTATGCACATCATGATAGTTTACAAATTGGATCTAATGTCTCTTTATCTAAGTTGGTTAGAAACTTCTCGATAAATAGACCCAGAACTCTTAGGTTAATTCCTAAATGGAATTTAGCTTGGGTTCTTCTTAAATTGAAGGAAAAGCCATTTGAACCTCTTGGGACAGTAGATTTCAAATTCTTATCTTATAAGACAGCTTTTCTCTTAGCTTTCTCTTCTGCTAGAAGAGTCAGTGAGCTTCATGCACTATCGGTGGATGATTCTCACTATCGTAGTGTTGGGAACACTATCACCTTCACTACTAATGTCGGTTTTTTAGCTAAGAATCAGGCTCCTAATAAATATCCGGAACCTATTGTCATTAAGGCTCTTCCGTCTTCAGACGGGTGTAGGCCTTTACTCTGTCCTGTTAGAGCATTACGTATCTATAAACAAAGATCTCAGTTTATCAGAAAGGGACGGAAACGTTTCTTTCTGTCTTTGATGCCTAATAGAAGGGACATTTCGGTCCATTCTATTGCTAGATGGATTCAATTAACTATCCGTACTGCTTATGAGAGTTTATCTTCTTCTCAGCAGTCTGTGCTTAAGATTTCCGCTCATGAAGTAAGAGCTCTTGCTACTTCTTGGGCTTACGCTAATAGTATTGCTATTACAGATTTAATGAAGGCTGTTTATTGGTCTCAGCCATCCACATTCACGAATTTTTATCTCAGAAATATTGAGGCCATTTCTGGAGACCTGCATTGTTTAGGTCCGTTATCTGTTGCTCAGAATGTCGTCCACTAAACAGTTGCAACTATAGTTATGCAGGCTTTCTGTTCCGGCAGTGACTCCGTCCGGCTGCCCTCTTCGCTCTGGGCTATTTGACCCAGGGCAAGGGGAAGGGGGGGGGGAGGGTGTTCCCTTAGGTCACCTGCTTTAAAGTGAAAAAGGGAATGCCTCCTCCAAAGTCAGTATTTCTGAGTCGCTTCCGGGATGGTTTTAAAGTGTAATATTAATGTTAAAATTCATTCATGTCATATTTTTAAAGTGTAGCTCGGTGTGAAGCATTTGTATATGTCAAGTGTCAAACGGGCATTAATATACAATCCTCGGACACTTTTAAAAGAATATAAAGAGTCTCAATTCTCTGGACTAACTTTATTTATTGGCTTACTTTAAAAATAATTAGTATAAAGAGTTATACTGGATGTTAATAGAGAACATGAATGTTATTGTGCTCAATTATGAAGGGTATTGTATCTTTCTAATTTAACATTAAATAAGAAAGATACATGTAAAGCCTAATACTCCTTTTCTCCTTAAGGGGTTGCCTCTATATTATATAGTTGAGCTTATTGGATTTTCCTCTATGTCCTAGGCCCTCCAGCCTTTTTACTATTCAGCTAAGTCTGGGTCATTGGTACAGTATAAAAATGTTGAAAAATTTATAGTAATTTATATATTTTTTATACTTACCAATGACTCAGACGGGGATGGCCCTCCCAGGAGTTGGGAACTCTTGCCTCCCCGCTGAGTACATAGCGATGACCAGGCACTGCCAGTAAGAGTGATAATTGGCGCCAATTTCGGAACGTTCTTGACACTGCGCATGCGCAGTAGGGGCGAAGTATGGAGGTCCTATAGGACATGATTTCTTTCGGTTTTAGATGCAAATTTTGGGGATTGGGGGCAAAATTTGTGTTTGGCCCTGGTTTTGTTAGAGTTAGCACCAGCTAAGTCTGGGTCATTGGTAAGTATAAAAAATATATAAATTACTATAAATTTTTTAACTTTCCAAACCGAGAGGCAGATTTGAACCAAATTTGATATGAGGGCATATTGTGTCCTAAGTACTTAAATTATACCCAAATTATTTTCCCTGTTGCTCCATGGGAACCGCAGGAGCTAAAAATAAAAAATAATTAAAAGGCCCATATCTCCAAAACTACACAGCACTGAGAATTCTTATTTGGTGTAAAGCTTCCTTAGGACTAACAGAATGAAATGGTCCAAAAAAATGGCTATCGGTTTTATCATGGGATACTTTTTTGGGACTTTGAAAAAGTGCTGAGTCAGCATTTTTTAACACTGTGGGTAATAGGAAAAACATTTAAGACTACTTTTCTCCCAAACCACTGCTGCAAAAGTTTTCAGATTTCACATATAACATCTTTGGAAGATTGTTTCACATGTTTATTGAAATCAATTCCCTGAGTCCATATTTGGGCTCTCTATGGGATCCCAAATGTTTAAATTAGTGCTGTATGAGGAATATTCTTTAAAAATCTTCTTCAGATCTACTAATAGGAATCTTTTGATATTTGGTTTGCAGCATGCTTAGGGAGGTGAGATTCAAGTTTGTTCAAGCCAAAGCCCTGGGTTCATATTTGGGCTGAAAATTTGGGATCCCAGTCCGGACTTAGAAATTTTGGACCAAAATCCGGAAATTAGTTTTCTGATTTTTTATGCGTTTTAGTCCATCTTAAGAAAAAAAACAAATTTTAGTCTGAACAAATTTTGTTTGGGACTTGGAAAATTTCCAAACAAAAATGAAAAAAAATCTGTTTTTATGCGTTTATCTCAATTTTGGGACATAAAAGTGCAGGAACTGAAAATAGAAGGAAAATCCTGTGCATTGTGTGGGCATAATCGCTTCATCTAGTTGGTATATGCTTTTTTCAGGAGGGGCGTATGCAGCTTATTCAAGTCAAGTCCCTGGTTTGATATTTAGACTACCATGTCAGGTGAGTGCCCTAAGGCCCCGGGGCCTCTTATTCATTTTGCTCTTGTGGGGTGGCAGGGGGAGTTCAAAATTTGTCTATATTTATAACCAGTATCACTGGCCCAGACAAGCTGGCTAGCTCTGTTCTAAGAGTCAGGCCAAACACTCAATTCCCTTGCCCCCACCAATCCCCCCCCCCCCCCCCACCCTCCTTACTTGAGCCAAACAACCAAAACAACCTAGAGTCCTGTGTGGTACTCCGTAGATTGACCACTGCATGTGCACAGAAGTTCAGGAAGGTCTTCCAGTCCCACCCAACCATTCTTTTAGTGATCACTTTCCATCCGTCGCCCATCTGTTGGTCATTCATTGTCCATCCATCCATATGTCTTCCATCTATCCATCTGTCTGTCTGTGTCCATCCATCCATCTATCTATCTGTCCGTCCATCCATCCATCCATCCATCCATTGAGCATGAACTTTACATTATCAACTTCTCATAAACTACTGGGCCAAATTGACCCGAATTTGATATGCATGTTCCTTATCTTAAGTCAATTTAAGTTTGTTCAAATAAAGTTGCCATGCCCACAAGGGGCATAATGCTGCCCACAATTTTCTTTACAAAATTAAAAAATCTTCTCCAGACTGCTCCAGAAGTACTAAACAGAATCTTTTGATACTTGGTATATAACATCCTTTGAGGTGTCAGATTCAGATTTGTTTGAAACAAGTCCCTGAGTCCATATATTTTGACCTCCCTATGGGAACCCAAATTGTTACTTGGTGCAATATGAGAAAATTTATTTAAAAATCTTCTGATTTACCAGTGAAAATCTCTTGATAACATCATTTGTTATAGCTCCTGTACATTTCAGCTCTATAGGAACAGTCATTAATTATTAAAATTACACGCATTTTCAAAAATTTCATTTCAGGAATTTTAATACATATAATTTTTAGTTTTATTAGCTCACCTGTCCTGAAAGGCCATGATAGCTTTTCACATCACTTGGTGTCCGGCGTCTGTAAACTTTTCACATTTTCATCTTCTTCTCTGCAACCACTGAGCTGATGTGAACCAAACGTGGCAGGAATGGTCTATGGAAGGTCCTGTACAAACAATCCTCATTTTGTTCCCTTGGGTTGAAAAACATGGCCACCAGAGGCATTCTTTGATTCAGGTTGGTGGATTTCCAAAAATCTTCTCTGAAACCACAGGGCCAAATGTTTTGAAACTTTGCATGGTTGGTGACTGAGACACCCTCTACCAACGGTCCTCATTTAATGTTGATTGGGTTGCAAACATGGCTGCAATTGTGGCTTATAGTTACTATAGAAACCCTGTGGGAAATCACATTTTCAACTTCTTCTGCAGAACTACTGATCTGATGTGAACCAAACCTGTCAAGGATAGTCTATGGCAGGTCCTCTACAAATGCTGCTCATTTTGTTACTATGCATCGAAAAACATGGCTGCTAGAAGCATTTTTTTATTCTGATTGGTGGATTTTGAGAAATCTTTTCTGAAATCACAGGGCCAAATGTTTTGAAGCTTTGCATGGTTGATGCCTAGGACACCCTCTACCAACATTCCTCATTTAATGTTGATCATGATGCAAACATGGCCACAATTGCGGCTTATAGTTATAGAAACCCTATGGGAAATCACATTTTCATCTTCTCTTGGAACTACTGAGCCGATGTGAACCAAACTTAGCAGGAATGGTCTTTAAGACGCCCTCTACAAACGGTCATCTTTTTGTTCCTATTGATTGGAAAATATGGCCACCAGAGACATTCTCTGATTCTATTGATGGATTTTACAAAAATATTCCCCTCTGAAACTACGAAGTCAACTGTTTTAAAACTTTACCTGAATGAGGACTGGGACACCCTCTACCAATTATCCTCATGTAATGTTACTAACATAGCCACAGTTGCAGCTCATAGTTACCATGGAAAGCCTATGGGAAATCACATTTTTATATGTAGTTCCAGGTGAGTGATTACAGGCTCTTTAGAGTCTGTAGTTCTGGATTCTTACTCATATAGTTATGTTTGGAGATGGATGTATTGGGGCGCGATGTCTCAATAGGCAGAGGTGCAGGCTGCAAGCGAAGAGGTCCTCAATTCGAATCCCACTTGCGCAACAACATCGTGTCCTTGAGCAAGACACTTCACCCCCATTGTCCATGTGGGGGCACAGTGGCGTTGTGTACTAAGGCGCACTGCCCATCGATGCTGTACTTCACTTGTTTTCAACCAATGCTAACCCTGTTTGTGTGGAGTTAGTATGTTGGGGAGCTGACAGTTGCTTGCCATTGCTTGGTGGTTCTCCCTGGGAACTGCAGCTTCCTCCACCCATAAAACTGTGATGGTCATGATTAGCAATATGTGACCTTAAACACCAATAAATAAATAGATGGAAGTATTTACTGATGTGTTATGATGCTTTCTCTTGGTAGGCTGCCTTATATTATTCATTCAGGTCTCTTAGAATCACACATTTTCGATTTGAATCAAATCTATAATCAAATCAGGACTATTATTTAAAATCAAATCAAACCTCAAATTGAATCAGTGGCATCTTGAAAATAACCGATGTGGTTTGGGTGCTGTAAACCTGATTTGTTCCGACTGTGATGGCTCAAGTCCCTACTGATAAAATAATCCAGCTACATCACCAAGGCATGCCTTCATCGAAGTTATGTCTTGATGATGAAATTAGAGTATTACCCGGTAAGGATTATAGTTCATACTCGGCATTTCTTTGAAACCTTAAATTTGCCAGTAACAGTTTTAGGAACTAGTGATCTTGGAATTTGCATAGCTGGTGGTATGAGTGAAGATATTATTTATGTTAATGTAGTGGAAGTTACACTCAAGCTTTTATTTCAACATTATTTAAGTACGATTTCCATCTGAACTATGTTTTGTGAGACGATGAAGATGACTGATACCAAGCTATATTCCCATGAAATAGATTTGAGGGGAAATGAATCGATGTGAATATCTAATCTCGAAGCTTTGCAGGGTCCTAGTTGTTCACTTTATTGTGACCTTTACTGACAGAAATTTTTGTAGTTCAGTTACAACAGTGTCGTTGGGTATTGGGCTTAAATAGAATATTTCAGTGATCTCATTTCATGTAGTACTTTTTTCTTGCCTTCAGATAAGCTTGGGAAGTTATTTATTTATTAGCTCACCTGACTGAAAGTCAGGGAGAGCTATTCTGATCACTTTTCATCTGTCGTGAAGGTGGTGTTTGGGCCTTTTTCTCCCAAACCATTGGCCATATTTTAACGAAATTTCATATGAATAATGCTTATATAGGGGCATTTGGGTTTTTCTTCAAATTGGGTTTCTGCTCACATTGTGAATGGGGCGGGGCCAAAAGGCTTAAATTTTTAGCTCACCGTAGGGAGCTCAACTTATCACTTGCTGTCCGTTGTCTGTCATCGTCATGAACATTTTTCAAACTACTTCTCCTCTGAAACCGCTGGTGCGATTTTCATGAAACTTCATGTGGATGTTCATTACTATATGGCAATTCATATTTGTTCAAATGAAATGGTCACATCCCTTGGGGGCTCTGTATGGGGCATAACTCTGATAGCACCGTATGAATTATAGAAAAATTATTAAAAAATCTTCTTCTCCAGAACCAGTGGGCAGAATCATTTGATATTTGGTATACAGCATTATGGGGTGGATCCGATTCAAGTTTTTTCAAATCGGCCCCCTGGATTCATATTTGGGCTCACTATAGAAGCCCAAATTCAAACTTAATGCATTTCAGGCAAATTTCTTAAAAAATCTTCTCCAGATCGAGCAGGCAGAATCTTTTGATATTTGGTATGTAACATTGTGGGGTGGATCTGATGTAAGTTTGTTCAAATCGGCCCCCTGGATTCATATTTGGGCTCACTATAGAAGCTCGAATTAGAACTTGGTGCATTTCAGGCAAATTTCTTAAAAAAATCTTCTTCTCCAGATCCATTAGGCAGAATCTTTTGATATTTGGTATGCAACATTGTGGGGTGGATCTGATTCAAGTTTGTTCAAATCGGCCCCCTGCGTTCATATTTTGGCTCAGTATAGGAGCCCAAATTTGAACTTGGTGCATTTCAGGCAAATTTCTTTAAAAATCTTCTTCTCAAGATCCAGCAGACAGAATCTTTTGATATTGGGTCTGCAGCATGCTTGGAGGTTGACATTCAAGTTTTTTCAAGCCAAGTCCCTGGGTTCATATTTGGGCTCACTGTGGTAGCCCGAATGATAACTTAGTTCAAAATGATGAATTATCTTTAAAAATCTTCTTCTTCAGATCCAGCAGTTGGAATGTTTTGATATTTGGTATGCAGCATCTTTAGGGGGGTGAGATTCAGGTTTGTTCAAACCATGTCCCTAGGTCCATATTTGTGCTGACTGTGGGAGCCCGAATGATAACTTAGTTCAAAATGAGGAATTTTCTTTAAAAATCTTCTTGTTCAGATCCAGCAGTCAGAATGTTTTGATATTTGGTATGCAGGGGGTGAGATTCAAGTTTATTCAAGCCATATCCCTAGGTCCATATTTGGGCTCACTGTGGGAGCTTGAATTGTAACTGAAATGAAATGAAGAATTTTCTTAAAAAATCTTCTTCTTCAGATCCAGCAGTCGGAATGTTTTGATATGTGGTGTGTAGCATCCTTAGGAGGGTGAGATTCAAGTTTGTTAAAGCCAAGTCCCTGGGTCCATATTTGGGCTCCCTGTGGGAGCACGAATTATAACTTAGTCAATATGAGGAATTTTTCTTTAAAAATCTTCTCCTTCAGATTCAGCAGTCAGAATGCTTTCATATTTGGTATACAACATCTCTAGGGAGATCAGATTCAAGTTGTTCAAATCCTGTCCATAGGTTAATATTTGGGCTCGCTATGGTAACCAAAATTTTAACTTAGTGCAATAAGAGGAAATTTCTTTAAAAATCTTCTTCTTCAGATCCACTAGTCAGAATGCTTCTATATTTGGTATACAACATCTCCAGTGGAGTCAAATTCAATTTTTTTCAAATTGGTTCCTTGGATTAATATTTGGGCTCCCTATGGTAGCCCGAATTTTAACTTAGGCAATATGGGGAAATTTCTTTAAAAATCTTATTCTTCCGATCCACTAGTCAGAATGCTCTCATATTTGGTATACAACATCTCTAAGGGAGGCAGATTCAAGTTTGTTCAAATCAGGTTCATAAGGTAATATTTGGGCTTGCTATGGTAGCAAAGAGGGGGGTGCGGTGTCTCAGTTGGTAGAGGTGCAGGCTCCAAGCCAAGAGGTCCTCGGTTCGAATCCCACCTGCGGCAACCACGTTGTGTCCTTGGGCAAGACACTTCACCTCCATTGCCCACGTGGGGGCATGGTGGCGTTGTGTACTAAGGCGTACTGGTGGTGCACTTGTCTTCAACCAATGCTAACCCTGCTTGTGTGGAGTCAGTATGTTGGGGAGCCGACAGTTGCTTGGTGGTTCTTTCCTTATACTCCGGCTTCCTCCACCCATAAAACTGTCACGGTCATGATTAGCCATTGTGCAGAAATATGTGACCTTAAAACACCAATAAATAATAATCTCTATGGAGGTCTGTTTCAACTTCATTCAAATCGAGAGTCTGGGTTAATATTTGGTCTCCCAATGGGAGCCGGAATTGGCCATGTAGCTGAAGAGTTAGACATTTTGTATTCAGTTCCCTCTAGAGGTGTGTAACTAAGATTAATCCTCATAGGTTGTATCAAGGGGCTTCATAGGGGAGCTCCACATTTTACATTATGATGAACTGAAGAAAAGGCATGATACTCGGGACTATTTTTAGTCGAGTTGTGACGAAGTGAAACTCGACTTATAGTTTGATGAATTGCGGGCGGTTGGGCAGGCGGGCGTAAACAATTGGTTTCCGGATGATAACTTGATAATGGTTCAACCCATGTTCATGAAACTTCATAGGTAGGTTGGTATCGGTGAGAGGAAGAGCCCTATTAATTTTGGACTTGCTTGGTCGAAGGTCAAGGTCACAGTGAATTGTAAACAATTGGTTTTCAGATGATAACTTGACTACAGTTCAACCCACATTCATGAAACTTCATATGTAAGTTGTCCTTCATGAGAGGAATAACCCTATTTATTTTGGACTGACTAGGTCAAAGGTCAAGGTCACAGTGACCCTGAACATAGTAAATCAAAACAATTGGTTTCCGGATGATAACTTGAGAATGGTTCAACCCATGTTCATGAAACTTCATAGTTAGGCTGGCATCAGTGAGAGGAAGAACCCTATTTATTTTGGACTCACTAGGTGAAAGGTCAAGGTCATAGTGACCTTCAACATAGTAAATCATAAACAATTGGTTTCCGGATGATAACTTGATAATGTTTCGACCCACATTCATGAAACTT
This sequence comes from Pictodentalium vernedei, assembly GCA_031216915.1. Classification (NCBI taxonomy): domain Eukaryota; kingdom Metazoa; phylum Mollusca; class Scaphopoda; order Dentaliida; family Dentaliidae; genus Pictodentalium; species Pictodentalium vernedei. The sequence continues at coordinate 224,886,447 of CM062289.1, read as the reverse complement.
CATAGGTAGGTTGGCATCAGTGAGAGGAAGAACCCTATTTATTTTGGACATGCTAGGTGAAAGGTCAAGGTCACAGTGACCTTTAACATAGTAAATTGTAAACAATTGGTTTCCGGATGATAACTTGATAATCGTTTGACCCACATTCATGAAACTTCATAGGTAGGTTGGCCTAAGTGAGTGGAAGGCCCCTATTTATTTTGGACTCACTAGGTCAAAGGCCAAGCTGAAAGTGAACTTGAACATAATAAATCATAAACAATTGGTTTCCAGATGATAATTTGACAATGTTTTCCCCTACGTCCATGAAACTTCATAGGTAAGTTGGCATTGGTGCAAGAAAGAGCCCTATTTATTTCGGAATCACTAGGTCAAAGGTCAAGGTCACAGTGACCCTTCACATAGTAAATTGTAAACAATTGGTTTCCGGACGAGAAGTTGATAATGAATAAACCCACTTTTGTGCTGTCACAACTCTACATTGGATCGGTGAGCCTATCGGCATTTTTGTCATTCCTGGGGGGAGGGCGGGGGAGGGGGGGGGTTGTTTTGCTACCCCAGCCTCATTACTTTCCACCCCCTTGAGTTTTCTACTCATGTATGCAGCACATTTCACTTTTCTACCCATTATGGCCTTTTTAGCTCACCTGACTGAAAGTAAGGGTTAACTATTCTGATCACCTTTTGTCCATCGTGCGACATGAAGGTGGTCTTTTTCTCCCAAACCACTGGCCACATTTTAATGAAATTTCACATGAGTAGTGGTTATAGGGGCATTTGGGTTTTTCTTCAAATTGGGTTTCTGCTCATATTGGGGAGGGGTGGGGCCAAAATGCTCCAATTTTTAAAAAAAAATTTCTCATGAACCAGCAAGTTACAGAGACTTGATATGTGGTATGCAGCTTCCTTTTGAGGTGGAGACTCACATTTGTTCAAGAGAAGTTTGAGGGGCAATATTTGTCATCGTTATGGGGGGGGGGGCAAGAATTTTTGTGCCGCCCAAAATTTATATTTTCCAAACCTAGAGGCCGATTTGAACCAAATCTCATATGAAGTATTAATGGGTCATAAGTACTTGATTTATGCCCCCAAAAAATTTCAAAATGTCCTGTGGGAATCACAGAAGCTAAAAATAGAAAAAAATTAAAACACCCATATCTCCAAAACTCCATGGCACTGAGAATTCTTTTTTGGTGTGAAGCTTCCTTAGGACCAACAGAATGGAATGATAAAAAAACTGCTATTGGCTTTATCATAGGGTACTTTTTTGGGACTTTGAAAAAAAATGCCGAGTCAGCATTTTTTAACACTGTGGGTAATGGGGAAATATTTAACACTACTTTTCTCCCAAACCTCTGCCTTAAAAGCTTTCAGATTTCACATATAACATCTTTGGAATGTTGTTTCACATGTTTGTTGAAATCAAATCCATGGGTCCATATTTGGACTCTCTATGGGAGCCCAAATGTTTAAATTAGTGCAGTATGAGGGATATTCTTTAAAAATCTTCTTCAGATCCACCAATCAAAATCTTTTGGTATTTGGTATGCAGCATCCTTAGGGGATGAGATTCAAGTTTGTTCAAGCCAAGTCCCTGGGTTCATATTTGGGCTCCCTGTGGGAGCCCGAATTATAACTTGGTTCAACATGAGGAATATTTTTTACATATTTTTCTTCAGATCCACCGGTCAGAATGTTTTGAAATTTGGCATATGTTTTTCTTAATAGGGCAGATGCAAGTTTGTTCAAATCGGGACCCTCAGTTGATAGTTGTCAATGTCAAGTGAGCGCTCTCAGGCCTCTTGGGGCCTCTTATTAATTTATTTATTTATTTATTGGCATTTAAGGTCACATATTTTTGCCCAATGCTGGGAGGATTCTTCAAAAAATTCCTCTACACAATTTACACATTTTTGTCTGTTTTAATCTATCTAGATACACTCTTAATTTAATGGTATTTAGGATGGTTAGTACATATGTGGCATAGTGGCATTACTGAAACCAGCTGTTGTAACTCATTTTTGATGAGATAGTGACCATCAAACAATTCATGGTCAATATCTCCCACCCATAACCTGTTTTCGACAGGTTTAAACCAGTGTTGCATAAAGAAAAATCAAATGTTCAATCAAATAAATCAGTTATGTAACAAAAAACAATAAGAACAAATAATAACAAAAGACACTTGTGGAATCCTGAAAATAGGATCATATTTCCCTGAGGTTTTACTTCTGATACTTGTTCATTACACTGCAGATCTACATTACTCTTCCCTGATGTCTGTGTAGTGCATTATCAACAGTTATTTTGGATCAATACAAATGATAATGCATTAGAAAACTGAATTGTTAGAAATTGCTTCATATATGTATAATCGCATCCCTCATCTCCCTAGTTAATCCCATCTATTCTTCTCGACCCTGGCCTCTGGGATTTTGAATTGGTATACCTAGTAGTCATGCTCGTGACAACCCATTTTCTTCAAGAAGTGCTTGAGATTATTTCTCAATCGTGGCTGAGCACAGCACTGTCCTGTGTGATAGCTGATTAACCCTTTACCCAGCGTAACGGCCAAAACCAGCCAGCGCTATTCTCAAAAATCACCAGTTAATTTTCATTATTTTTTTCATTTTTTGTCTCAAAAACATAGGTTATGACCCCTCATTGGAACGAGCTCATCGAACTCGTTCCAATGAGGGGTCATAACCTATGTTTTTGAGACAAAAAATAAAAAAAAATTAGTCGTTCAAGAATTATTTTTGAAAGTGTTGTCTGCTTTTCATGTTAGGTAAAGGGTTAAAACTTGCACCGAACTTCAGAGTTTACCTCGAATGGTCGACCAGGTTGTGTAAGTAAAAAAGGATCTCAGTTTACTTACTACACTATCTAAAGGTACTGGCGTCAGCAACTGCACGGTATTTCACTACAAATGTAAGCAGTAGTTGTGCCCTACCGGTAACCCATGATTGATGATGAATTTGATATTTAGTTGGGAATATCACGTCAGAGTATATGATCAAGTTTATCAATTCCTCCACAAATTAATTGTGCTGTCTGGCACTGGTGGGTTAGAAAGATAACATCAATAGAATGTTCGTGAACACCCTATAGGCTATTGCCTATATTTCTCTACCCCATCAACTAATCTCAACTCACGTCCAAGAGCCCATTGAATCTTAGTTTGATTCTAATGGTCACTCCAGGTGTTCCAAGGATGACTTCATAATGCTAGGCTTTGTTGTACATTGCATAAGTGACCAAAAAACACATTGACAACATTGTGTCATGGAGCTGCATCCTACACATCTACTCAAGTTAGTGAATATAATAGAGATTGTCAACCCAATAACCAATGTTGAAACACTATAAGATATAATTTGGAACAATTATGTACCATTAAATTATTGCAGCCATGAAATATTTATCTTATTATACCACCCACTTGAAAAGTCCATCCGTCCATCCATCCGTTACGCTTTTGGGATGTACACGTCTGCTATCTGCATCTCCTCTTAAACCAGTGAACGGATTCCATTGAAACTCTCAGACATTCTTGTACATACATTGAAGATGTGCACCTCCTATTTTGTTTTCAGCTATTTTAATTTTTACAGTTTCACATATTGAAAAATGGGATTTGTCAATTCAAGCTTCGGGTGGCGGTGTGGTAGGGGGTTGGGTCAGTATTTGTCCTCTCTACATTAAACACACTTTTACTGTTGGAAAATGTTTCTTGGTGGGAGTGGGTGGTATCATTTAGTGAGCAGTGCTCACAGTTTTTAGCTCACCTACATCTGTAAGATGTGGTGAGCTATTGTCATAACCTCGGGTGTCAGCGTCCGGCGTGTCCAATATTGTAAGATTTAATGTTAAGGTGAATTTCTCAAACATCAGTGGGCTCAGGCCTTTGATATTGCATATGTAGGTTGTAGGGGACTATCAGAACAGTATTTAACCCTGACTCTACGACTTTTTTCCAAATTTCATCTAAAATTTTCTGCCAAAAGTTGTTGTAAGAATTTGCATTTAGGTGTTGTAAGAATTTGTGTTAAAGTCAGCTTTTGTGCAGATTGTGCTGCTTTAACTTCTCATTACTGTTGATTTTCATATTTCAATAACAACTGTAGGTATTAACCCGACTGTATGCAGAAATTTAACGGAAATTTTCTTTTTTTTTCAGTCAAAATTTTCATGTTTTTCTCGGACTTAGTAAATTTTAAGTTCTAAAAGTTTGTGTTAAGGTGAGTTCTCAAAGATCAGTGGGCTCAGGCCTTTGATATTGCATATGTAGGTTGTAGGGGACTATCAGAACAGTATTTAACCCTGATACTACGACTTTTTTTCCAAATTTCACCTAAAATTTTCTGCCAAAAGTTGTAAGAATTTGCGTTTAGGTGTTGTAAGAATTTGCGTTAAAGTCAGCTTTTGTGCACATTGTGATGCTTTAACTTCTCATTACTGTTGATTTTCATATTTCAATAACAACTGTAGGTATTAACCCTACTGTATGCAGAAATTTAACTGAAATTTTCTTTTTTTTCAGTCAAAATTTTCATGTTTTTCTCGGACTTAGTAAATTTTAAGTTGTAAAACTTTGTAAACTTTGTGTTTAGGTGAGTTGTGTTTCTATGTGTCTTTCCAGGCGATTAATATTCTACACTTGGGTTACTGAACTCCATTGCAGTAATATTTAACCCTCATTACATGCATATTTGAGGAATTTGAGGCTGATTTTCTGCCAAAACTTGTAAGAATTAGCATTTAGGTGTTGTAAGAATTTGCGTTAAAGTCAGCTTTTGTGCAGATTGTGGTGGCTTCACCTCTCATTACTGTTTATTTTCTCATTTCAATAACAACTGTAGGTATTAACCCTACTGTATGCAGAAATTTAACTGATTTCTTTTCTTTTTTTCAGTCACAATGTTCACGTTTTTCTCTGACTTACTCAATTTTAAGTTCTAAAAGTTTGTGTTAAGGTGAGTTCTGTTTCTATGTGTCTTTCCAGGCAATTGATATTGTACGCATGGGTTACTGAACTACATTGCGGTAACGTTGCGCCCTTATTACATGCATATTTGAGGAATTTGAGGGGGATTTTTGGGACTTATATTCACTTTCTATAAAAAAAAAAAATTTTAACTTTTTTTTTTTATTTAATACTTTCTCATACTTGTTACTAGTAACATTAAGGCTTATTTTAGTTGTTGATGTGATGTATTTTTGTTGGGACTTATAGTCACTTTCTTGAACGAATGTTTTTCCGCAACTCCTCTTTAACCAATGAATGTACTTCAATTACAATTTCAGTGATTTATGAAAGCCTTTCCTAATTCTTTTATGATTTAATATCTGGCCTCACGATTCATATTCTTAATCATAAACATTTCTAAAAGAAAAAAATGCTTTTATATCCAATGATTCTATGTTGAATTGATATATAATAAATGCAGAAATATAGACTTTCCAAAGCCATCACATAAACCACATTAATCATTTGATGCCCAGTTTGATTTATATTAACTAAATATTAGGCATGTTACATTGGAACGACATTATCAAGCGCGAATGTAGGTGAGCGTTGGGATGTAACATCCCTCTTGTTCTAGTTTATCTCTGGTTTTGCTCAAAATCTGTTGTATTTTTTGGTGAATTATCTCCCTTGTTGTATAGTTAGAAAAAGTGGAATAGCAGAAACAGATCAGTAATTTGACTAAAAATTGCACAGTTTTGTGTTGAGGATTCATTTTAGGAGTTGAAGGGGGTGGGTCTCCCACATGAAAAATGAAAGAAATATTTTTTTTTTCTCCTAAAAAGCGGGTTGTGGGTGTCTCAAGGTGGAAAAAAGTTTTTTTCAGTCCGGTGTAGAGGACTTTCTTCAAGACCACCCCTGGCTAATCATGACCACTATCAGGCTTATCAATAGTTTTTTCAGTATCTTTGTTTACAATTCAGGTAAACTTCTGGTAGTTAATTCCAGTAGTCAGTTCCAGCAGTTTACTGGCATATGCATGCATAGAAACATTTTGTAAACATTTTTGTGCATTTATTGAGACTATTCGATTAGCCCTTAAGGGCCTGGAGATTTTTATAAATTTTCATAATAGTTTGAAAGTCTACTTGTGGCTTTGCAGTTGTTTCTAGTCAAGTCTTGGCTGCCTACAAAGGCAACCAAGATTTGCCTAGAAACAACTGACAAGGTACTCAGAAAACAAGTTTTGAGTTCACCCAAACAATATATGTTGGTGCACCTGTTCCTTTTGCATTAAAAATTGAAAGTCAGAATCAGACCTTCAAGGGTTAATACAATTTAGGTATTTATTATACTTTAAAATTGTATTTCATAAGCTTTATAATATTTTGTCCACAATCAGTAACTTAGGCTATAGGCTAAAATTATTGGGACTTAGTGTCACTTTCATTGAATTCTGATTTTGATTTTTTATCAGAATTTTTTGCATTCATTAATGTTAGGTGAACTAGAATACAATTTTTTTTTTTCAATTTTATACCTCACTTTAGGCATTTTTTACTCCAATTAAAATTCATGACATTCTACAGAGAAATTTTCACAAAGGCATTATGTTGCAAGACGTCCAAAAGCTTCTCTGTCTTCTGTCATCCCCTTGGTTCATAGTCAAGCTACAGAAGTCTGATTGAACCCCTGTTTGGGGGTGGGAGAGGGGGATGCTGGGGTCACAATGGCTCAGTTGGTAGATGTGCAGACTGCAAGCCGAGAGGTCCTCAGTTTGAATCCCACCTAAGTCAACTGCATTGTGTCCTTGGGCAAAACACTTCACCGCCATTGGGGGCATGGCGGCATTGTGTACTAAGGCGGACTGCACGTCGATGGTGCACTTGTCTTCTACCAGTGCTAACCCTTCTTATGTGGAGTTGGTATGTTGGGGAGCCTGACAGTTGCCCGCCATGGCTCTGGTTCTCTTCAGATACTCTAGCTTCCTCCACCCATAACAATGTCTGACATGAAGTGACCTTAGCTGTCGATAATGTCATTAAAACCCAATAAATAAATAAATTAATAAAAAAAACCTGTTTACCACTTTTCTTCACCTCGGGATGGAATTAACGACATGTCAAAATCTAGTCCATCTTCCTATAGTGAGAGCTTTAGGTCTGTGAGAAGCAGTGAAGACATAAATCCCTTGCCTGTTCACTTGGCCACTCCAGCACTGGTAATTCACCCTCGGCAATCAGCAGTGCCAAGGAAAATTCCGAGGAAACGAAAAATATCCACAGCAAAAATACTGCCGAGGATGGCTTCTTCAGAAAGCCTTGTGGTGGCAGAAATTGCACAACTTCCTCTTCATGTTGTTGTCTGTTCAATAACGAAAAATATCCACAGCAAAAATACTGCCGAGGATGGCTTCTTCAGAAAGCCTTGTGGTGGCAGAAATTGCACAACTTCCTCTTCATGTTGTTGTCTGTTCAATAACGTTTTGGATACATATTAATTCAGTGTTTAGTTAAAAACAGTTATTGTTTTTTCTATTAGGATACATATGTTATTCGGGTTTAGATTTAATTAGGTAGTGCTTGTCCACACTTAGCCTCTATCGGGATGCCCTTGGGCTCATGAGGTTCCCTTGGGGTACTCAGGCTTCATTCAAAATTTTTCAAAAATTTTTTAAAAATATATTTCGAAATTTTTGTGATTGTCTGTGTTATGTATCCTTACGATGTTTATTCTGCATTATTATTGGGAGTGCAGCAGACTTATGATTTTGGCTTCATTATTATTGTATCTATTATAATAATTTTGTACTTAGTGGAAGCCTCGGATTTTAATGCTTGTTGTTTGCCGGTAGTCTCGGCACTCCTTCAATACTTGTACTATGGGATGCGAACATTTGAAACATGTGTCGACCTGTGTGGTGGGCAGTGAAGTTCCGATGTAGGAGCTTTCACTGCAGGCTAATACTAGTCTTTTCAGTCTCATTTTCAGAGGAACAGAACATGGTGATGGTACTTTGACAACTTCCGTTACATGTTGCCATTGTCACACTCTGATGAGCCCCGCTCTGATGAGTAAACAGAGCTAGCTGCCAAGGTGCTCATGATTTTTAGCAGGGGATTGAGGTCTCTAGTTAGTTCGCTTAATCCTCTGCATGCAGCTAGCTCGACTGGTGAATCGGTTGTTCCTATTTGGGAGCTGGGGCGCCGGGTAGGTCTGTTGTGATTGGGTAGTATAGACGTGGGTAGAGCGAGCACTTCATAAACTATAGCTCACCCAGCAACAGTGGCAAAAGGAGAAGCCTGAAAGTTTCTCTACGGGAGGCTCGGTGAGATCTGGGGTCAGATCACAAGTTGAAGAACCCACTCTGTCCTGTTAGCAGTCGAGGTCGACTGTGTACGTTGCAAGAAACTATAATGAGTCGGAGCACCCGTCCGAAATGTGCGAGTCGGGATGTTCCTTCCACCCTGCAGCCGGGGTAGGCTGCGGTTATGGCTTCTTCTTACTTGGAAGTGCATGCAGTAATCCTTCATTCCTTACCTTGAGCGACTAACGTAAGTCTCCGTTTAGTGAGCTTTCAAGGTCGCAAGTTACACCGAGATATCTCTTTACGGAGATGAAGACTTATTAGCTGCACAAGCTAATCTGAGACTGCTGTCTCTTTGGAATTAGGGCCATTAAAAGGAAAGAGTATGTTGTTTCCTTCTCGGTGTTGTATTCTTAGGTGTCTGAGGCTTTTAGTCCTTTTGTTGACACCTTATTAGAATCAAATGCGGCCCTTTTTCCCTTACTTGAGTGACTAACGTTGTAAGTCTCCGTTTAGTGAGCTTTCTAAAGTCTCAAAAAAATGCACCGAGATATCTGTCTTCACAGAGATGAAGACTTCTAAGCTACATTTCTTAAGCTGAGTGCTCTGTCTTTTGGGAATAGAACCGCTAAAAGGAAAGTGCATTTTTTCCTTCTTGGTATTGTTTTCTTAAATGTCACATACTTTAGTCTTATTGTTGACAACATAGTAGCCTATCTAAAATTATGAGCAGGGTTTTTGGATATTAGGTCTATATGGTGTTTTGTTTGGAGCTATGGTATACGGTCTTGATTTCAAGGGATATATTGACGCTATATCAGCAGGTGTATTCCTTGCAATAGTGCCATGTTCATCACGTCCCTCTCCATCCTTAGTGGCATTATGGAGTTGGTCAGATGTGAGGGAGCCCTGCGGTTTTATTCTATTTTACGCCTGGACAAAATCATAAAATAATTGTTGATTTGACCCCCCCCCCCCACCATCCTCTTCTTCATGACCCCTCACCCACAGAGCACCACCACCTGTCTGCTAAGCTAATAATTTCCCAAGTCTGGAAATGTTAACAGGAAAAGATATCCTAATGTTCAGTTACTACAAGAAGATTAGTACTTGGAAAGTATCTTGATCAAAATCCTTCTTGCATATGTGGACGCTTTTGCCCAGCAGAAAACTTTTCTTTTTATCATTGAGGCATTTTTTTTTTTTTTTAATTCTATTCGAAATTTTCTGGGTACAGACATCCTAAGCGACTTTAACCTATTTTTAAACTGTATTAAATGTTGAGGTCAAGGTGTTGTTTACATTTTCATTTGGAAAAGGGATGAGGATTAAATCTATTCTATAAATAAATAAATATATATTATTTAATTTCTTTTCAAATATTTTATTCACAAAAAAATGCTTTGAAGGTGGAGTTTTCAATTTTTTTGGAAGTAAGAGACCTATTTTCACTTCGACACTCACAAATTGATCACGAATCTCCAATTACGAAAAAAAAAATGGAAATAAACATGAACACAGTTGAAATATATAACATAAAATACCCTTTTCTTAAATAAATTTAACTTAAATCCATATTTTACTGCTTTGTGAGTTTTTACCAGCGTTTGAAATGCATGTGATTTGACTCCAAACGTTTTACATAAGTTGCAAAAGAAATATTCAACTGTTGTTTTCCAGGATTTTTGGTCCAAAACTGATTCCCTCCCAGGAAGCCGGGAACTACACTGAAATTTCTGGATTTTCCCGGGCATTCCGGGAGAGTTACATGTCTGTAACTAACACTAAAGCATTACGAGTCGTGCCAGGTTAAATTGGTCATGCTTGTTTTGAAACAACGATAAGCTTCTAGTAGCTGTATTACTCTTTATTGAGAATAGCAGCAGCAGTGTAGCTTTGGGAATGTAGAGTGAGGTTTCCTTTTCCTATATTGAGAAAAGGAATTTGTCGCAGTTCCAAGCTTTTGTATTATTGCACCAGCCTTACTTATCTAACGATTCAAGTAATGCAGGTGGAGGGAGTTCAATATGATTTACTCCTCGAACAGTCATTGGTGTTAACGGACCTAGGAAACAATGAGTTATTTGGGGACAGTCTCTGACAGGGTTTTATTCATATCCAGTTCCATGTTCTGAATCCAGTCTTCAACCAGAAGTGGAACACAAAGGGAGATCCTGCTCCCTCATTCTCGTAGATTGAACGGTTACAATGTGGAAGTTCATTATTGGCATTTACTTGAACACTTGAACGTCATCGTATGTTGGTTGGATCAGAAGCGTATAAGTTCTGTCAGATAGCTTTCCATTGGGATTCAGTTGGACAAGTTTAAGGTTGTACATATTAATATTACCGGTTATCGACCTATCTACATATTCCGCATGCGGCATACATTTAGAAGCTTACGATTTTGGTAACCGAGAGCCTTTAGGCAAATGTATATTGTTCAGTCCTGCTTTTTCACTGATTCCAGGCCACTTCCCTCTTTGTTTTGAAGGTTAATTCCTTCAAAAAAGAGGGGGAGGGGGTGGACGGGGGGATCTTTCTTTAACTCTTCTGGCCTTAAAATAAGTGTGTAACTATGAGTGAAGCTGTTATTGTCTATAGATTATTCTGATGTTAGTTACAGCTTGTTATTTACAGCGTGTGTCTATGGACATTTGTCTCCCACTCTCGGACACTTTTTTCCTAATTTTAAGTGGCTTATTCCGGAGGAACCTTAAAATTGGGAGGCTCGTTACACCCAATTATCATAATCATTTACTTGGATTTTGCTCCTTATTTCGGTGGTATGAACTTCTCTATTGTTGTATAGAGAGGCATATATGCAATTCCTAAAATTTTAATCTATTCACCTTGTTAGTTCTAATGCAGGCTAAGGAGCTGAATTTTAGTCTGTTATTCCTTTAAGTCCTAGGCCCTCCTGCCTTTTTACTATTCAGCTACGTCTGGGCAATTGGTTCTAATATAAAAACATGATAAATTTTAAGTAATTTGCATATTTTTTACACTTACCAAGGTCCCATGAGTGAGCTCTCATACCTCCCCACTGAGTTATAACATTAGTAGGCACAACTAGGAAGAATGGTGCTTGGCACCAATTCCGGTCTCTTCCTGGGTACTGCACATGTGCTATTACTAAAAGTAGGGCTGGCCAGACAGGACTTTTAAATTTCGGTATTGTTTGCAAATTTTGGGGATTGGGTGTTCAAAATTTGTGTTTGGCCCTTCATAATATTGAGGTTGCACCAGGTAAGTCTGGGCCATTGGTAAGTATAAAAAATATACAAATTACTTTAAATTTATCATTTTCCAGAAGAAAAGTGGGCTTCATTTTTACTCCAAGGAGGGCCTCCTCTTCTTTGAATTATGCAGCGAAGAGGAGGGCCTTTTAATTCTGGTGTTATTGCTTTTCTGTTAGTTGTAATATGCATCTGTCAATATCTAACATCACAGATTTCTTAATATTTCTTTTTGATGTAAAGAAGTTTCAACCTGCTGTTCTTATACCACTGGCCTGGACAGGAGGTGCCTGCCTGTGAGTTGTACACTCACACCTCCCCACATACAGATATAAACACTTAGCAGGCACAACAAAAAAAATGGTTATTGGCATGATTGGGTGGCATTTCCTGAACTTTTGTGGATGTGCAGTGGCCAATCTACGGAGTACCATCAGGACTTTAGTTTTTAGTTCACTTTCACAAAGTCAAGCTGATCTTATCTAATTGCTCTCTGTCCATCTTCTATCCGTCCATCAACAATATGTTTTGGACTTCTCCTCCAAAACCACTGGGCCAATTCAAGTGAAAGTTTGTATGACTGGTGGTCCCGAAGGGGCATTGCATTTTTAGCTCACCTGGCCTAAAAGCCCATGTGAGCTTTTCTTACCACTTGGTGCCCGTCGACGTCTGGAAACTGTTCACATTTTCATCACCTTCCCTGTAACCGCCAAGCTGGTGTGAACCAAACTTGGCAGGAATGGTCTATGGGAGGTTCTCAACAAACAGACCTCATTTTGTCCCCGTCGGATGAAAAACATGGCTTCCAGAGGCATTCTTTGATTCTGGTTGGTGGATTTTCAAAAATCTTCTCTGAAACTGCCTGGCCAAATGTTTTGAAACTTCACATAAATGATGACTGATACCCACTCTACCAACGGTCCTCATTTAATGTTGATCGGGTTACAAACATGGCCACAATTGCGGCTTATAGTTACTATAGAAACTCTATGAGAATTCACATTTTCATCATCTTTGGAACTACCCAGTCAACATGAACCAAACCTGGCAGGGATAGTCTATGGGAGGTTCTATACACACAGTCCTCATTTTGATCCCATGGATTTGAAAACATGGCATTCTTTGATTCTGATTGGTTGATTTTGAAAAATCTTCTCCTCTGAAATCACAGGGCCAAATGTTTTGAAACTTTGCATAGTTGATGACTGGGACCCCCTGTACCAACGATCCTCATTTAATGTTGATCGGGTTGCAAACATGGCTTCAATTTGTGGCTTATAATTACTATAGAAACCCTATGGGAAATCACATTTTCATCTTCTCTGGAACTACTGAGGTGATGTGAACCAAACATGGCAGGAATGGTCTATGGGAGGTCCTCCACAAACAGTCCTCATTTTGTTCCCTTGGGTTGATAAACATGGTCGCCAGAGGCATTCTTTGGTTCAGTTTGGTGGATTTTCAAAAATCTTCTCTTAAACTGCCAACCAAATGTTTTGATACTTCACATAAATGATGACTGAGACTCCCTCTACCAATGATACTCATGTAATGTTGATCGGGTTGCAAACATGGCTGCAATTGTGGCTTATAGTTACTATAGAAACCCTATGAGAAATCATATTTTCATCTTCTTCCTCTTCTAGTTCCTCAACAAATCATCCTCATTTTGTCCTTTACAAACGATCCTCATTTTGTTCCCATGGGTTTGAAAACATGGCCGCCAGAGACATTCTTTGATTCTGATTGGTGGATTGGGATACCTTCTACCAGTGATCCTCATGTAATGTTGATGTAATGTTGCAAACATGGACAAATTCCAGCTCATAGTTACATGGAAAAGCCTATGGGAAATCACATTTTTATATGCAGTTCCAGGTGAGCGATTACAGGCTCTTTAGAGCCTCTAGTTGCTCAACTCAACATGCTCTGTCCCATAGGGAGGGGGTGGGGGAAAATGCTCCAAAATATTTTTTAAATCCTCTTCTCCCGAACCAGTGGGTACAATGACTTGATATTTGGTATGGAGCTTCCTTTTGAGGTGTAGAATCAAGTTTGTTCAAACGAATTTCGTGGAGCAATATTTGCCTTTGTAATGGGAGGGGCAATATTTTTGGCCTGCCCCAAATTTCTATTTTCTGAAGCGATGGTCCAATTTGAACCAAATTTGGTATGTGGTATTATTGGGTCATAAGTACTTGCCTCATGCAAAAAACAATTTCCCTGTGTCCCTGTGGGAAGTCCAGGATCTAAAAATAGGAATATATTCAAACGCCCATATTTACCAAACCACACAGAACAGAGAACTGTTATTTAGTATGAATCATCCTTAGGACCAGTAGAATTGAATGGTAAAAAAATTGCCATCGGTTATGTCAGGGTGTTCTGTAGGGGGCATCGAAAAAATGAGTCAGCATATTTGCAAAAATTTTTTAAAATATTTTCCACAGAACCAATGGTCAGAGTCTTTTGATATTTGGTATTCAACATCCATAGGGTGTCAAATACAAGTTTGTTAAAATGAAGCTTCTTGGTTCATAATTGGCCGAATACTAGTGATGAACTGATAATTGGAATCAGCAATCGGAACCGGCCTGTTATGGGGCATCGGCCAATTATGAAAAACGGCAGTTTCTGGTTATTCTATATTTAACACTGACTATTAAAAATCCCTTTGATATCTGGCCATTTCAATAAAGTTTCCCCATTAAAAACGTGTGTAGTGCATAGCAGAAAATTTATGGATTTGCAGAGCAGAGATATTACGGAATTTACCAACTGCAATCGGTACAAGATCACCACCATTTCCTGCTGATTGCGGAGTTCATGTAAACATTGGAGAAACACATCAAGGGAGGTAACAAGTTGAAAAAAGAACATTGAATAACACATAATGACATACGTGTAAACCATGCATCATACGACTTCACAACATCGTAAACATTAAAATTATTATTCATTTAAGACACAAAGTATGTGAGCTCAGTATATTCCTTGTTAATACAGCCAAGTGGATTGTATCCTTACACAAAACCGTATTAACACAATCTTCACGTAAACAATATGATGTGATTGTATCGTTAATAATGAACGATCTTTTTCCCCCACACCACAACCAAAATGCAAATATTATTTTGGCTACTATTGCCCAGCACTAAATATGAATACTCTGAGAACTTATGTGGTATTAAGCTTTCGTAATTGATAATTTATCAAAGAAATTCTGTAGTATAACAGGCACCAACAGATTTTCTTCTGTGTCCTATTTCAGCCATCGGAATCGGCATCGGAATCTGCATAATTATTTATTTATTTATTGGTGTTTTAAGGTCACATACTTATGCACAATGGCTAATCGTGACCGTTACAGTTTTACGGGTGGAGGAAGCCGGAGTACCCGGAGAAAACCACCGAGCAACGACGAGCAGCTGTCAGCTCTCCAACATCGTAACTCTGATCTCTGCACCACAGCACAGGCAGGGTTAGATTGGTTGAAGACATGCGCACCATCGACGTGCAGTACGCCTCAGTACACAGCGTCATCGTGCCCCCATGTAGGCAATCGGGGTGAAGTGTCTTGCCCAAGGACACAACGCGGTTACCGCAGGTGGGATTCGAACCGAGGACCTCTCGGCTTGCAGCCTGCACCTCTACCAACTGAGCCACCGCGCCCCATCTGCATAATTGGCAGAGAAATAATCGGTAATCGGTTGATAGCAAGTTTTGATAATCGGTTCATCACTACTGAATACAGGAGCCCAAATTTTTAACATGGGGCAATATGGGGAATTTATAAATCTTCTTCTTCAGAACCACCAGTCAGAATCTTTTAATGTTTAGCATACATCATTGTTATGATGGTCAGATTCGAGATTGTTCAAACCAAGTCCCCAGGTTAATATTCCAATGGAGCCCAAATTTTAACTTTGTGCAATATGGGGGATAATTTTTAAAAATCATCTTCCGATCCACCAGTCAGAGTCCTTTCATATTTGGAGGGGGGGGGGGGGTAGGGGGGCGAGTGGGGGTGGGGGAGATTCAAGTTTGTTCAAATCGAGTGCTTGGGTTAATATTTGGGCTCCCTATGGAACCCGAATTTTAATGTAGTGTAATATGAGGGAATTTCTTCAAAAATCTTCTTCAGATTCAGCAGTCAGAATCCTTTCATATTTGATTTACAACCTCTCTAGGGGACTCAGATTCAAGTTTGTTAAAATCGAGTCCCAAAGTTAATATTTGGGCTCCCCATGGTGGCCCGAATTTTAACTTAGTGCAGATTGAGGAAATTTCTTTAAAAATCTTCTTCTTCAGGTCCACCAGTCAGAATGGTTTCATATTTGGTATACTGCATCTCTAGTGGGGGGAGATTCAAGTTTGTTCAAATCGAATGCCTGGGTTAATATTTGGGCTCCCTATGGCAGCCGGAATTGGCCATGTGGCTGAAGAATTAGAAATGTTTTATTAAGCACTTACTAGTGGTGTGTAACTAAGTTTAATCCACAAAGGTTGTATCAAGGGGCTCCATACGGGAGCTCCACATGTTACATTATGATTAAGTGAAGAAAAGGCATGATGCTTGCACTATTTAAGTCACTCCAGAGGGGCTCAAGGATTGACAATGGATCCTATGGTGATTGATTGCTTAAAGTAGATTCATTCTTGGAATCTTGTTTATATTGGGTTCTGTTCAAGTTGAGCACTTCAGGCCCCGTAGGGCCTCTTGTTTTTGTTATTTGGTTTAATTTTTGAGGGATTCAAACTTAAGTGTTTGGCCTGATTCTTACAATAGAGCTGGATAGCTCGTCTGGCCCAGTGTTAGGTATAACAAATATAGTCCTTATAAATTTCAAATATTTTTATACTGTACCAATGACCCAGACTTAGCTGGTGCTATCTCTTAAATTCTAGGGCCAAACACAAATTTTGCACCCCCCCCCCCCCCAATCCCCCAAATTTGCATCAAAATCAAAAAAATATATGTCCTATGTGGTCCTCCATACTTTAATCCACTGCGCATGCGCAGTGTCAAGGAAGTCCAAAATTGGAGCCAAATCCTCATTCTTTCAGTTAAAATGATGCCAGACACAAAATCATGAAAGAAATGGTGGATCTAAGGATGAAATAAGAGGATGAGAGGAAGAAACAGTGGAAGGATGTGTTCAGGGCTGTAACTTATAAATTTATGCTGTACCAATGACCCAGACATAGCTGGTGCTAATTCTCAAAATCTAGGGCCAAACACAAATTTTGCCTACCAATCCCCAAAATTTGCATCTAAAACCGAAAATATCATGTCCTAAATGGTCCTCCATACTTTAACTCCACTGCACATGCGCATTGTCAAGGAGGTCTCGAAATTGGCGCCAATTATCATTCTTTGTTTGGTCCTTCATCAGTTCACATCTGACTGATATTTGTGCTTGTAAATCTCAGTTTAAATGATGCCAGACACATAAATATTAGAGAAATGGTGGATTTAAAGAGGAAATAGAAGGAGGAGAGGAAAATTAGTGTCAGGAAATAATCAGGGCTGTAACTTAAAAATTTTTTATGAAATTATGTTATGTTATGTTACCTAATTTCAAGGCATGGGCCTGTTGTTGTCATTCTTGCTATAAAGTTACACTGCTTGTTCAGTGTTTCCTCTCTCCCTTTCCTTTAGTCCCCCCTTGCTATTCTCCCATGCTTTTGGCATATTTTCTGTGATATTATTACTAAAATTTCTTGGGAGTTTTAGCTTGGTAACAGAATGAATTCTGTTTTTTCCCCATGTCTACGTCCTCACCCATGGGTGTTTAGGCGTTGTGTTCTGCATCTACCATCTGATGTTCTGCAGTTTCTTCTCTGGAAGTCTCTGTTTTGCATCAGATAGTGTTGTAATTGGTAACTGATTTCGGGCCATGTTTATCAGTGCCTGGAGTCATGTTTCCGGCTTTTATACACTTCTTGTTTACATTGACAGCGGTTTCTGTTGAGAGTGATTTCTTGTCTTTGTATTACGACCGCACCTTGGCTACGTGACCACGGATATCCAGCCAGCTTCGCCGATCAGGGATTCCACAGCGACCAGGTCATGCCATCCGGTAGCCAGGGACACGAGGCCTGTAGACTCCGGACGTTCGCATAATAGAAGTATGCAGGAGTCAACGTCCGGGGAGCTTCCAGCGGCAAAGCAACGTAAGACCGCTGCTCCACAGGCCTCAGTGACAGACGTGCTATCACAAATAGCACAACTTATCGCAGCATCCCAGCAGACGACAGAATCTCTGTCGGATCAGGAATTATCCGACGACGCTGGGTCGGTACGCTCCGCTGAAGCATCAGGTACGGATGACCGAGAACTTCATACGGACCGACAGGATGGCGAAAGGGATTCAGAGGATCTGGAGTTTTCCCTTTCAGAACAACATAAAGCTGCCGTAGATTTCATCCGGCATTATCTTCCAGGGGTTGTTCCGTCGGACCAGAATGCTGCGATGCCGGATAAGAGACTGATAGCGTCACTGGACACGAAATTTTTTGATCAGTTTAGGGACATCGTCCCTGAGTTTCTGACACAGTCCAATAATGTCACAAGAACATTTGAATTATTGGATGACGCTATATATAAGCTTGCTACCAAAACAAGCAAGTATGGTTTCTTGTCCGCAAATGCTCTACATCTGCCTTTCATCAATTCAAGGAATAAATTCGAAACGGCAGGACAGGGCATACCGAGAGTTCCTCTGCATCTAGACGACCAGGCTGAAGACCTAGAATTGTCTGTACTGTCGTCTATGTCAATTCCAACCACGACGTTGGAAACGACAATAATGTCTAATAAAGTTAACTTAGACGCCTTATCATACGCAGATCACCTTACTAAAGCGTTATCATTACGTCTTCAAAGGAAAGAATTCCAGGATATACAATCCTCCTTAAGAGTTCTTTCAAGGGCCATAGCTTATTCCACGTATAACTCCGCCCTTTCAGTGGCAAACCTGGAGTTGGTTAGACGTGACGCGGCCCTAGCTACATCCACGCGCATGGATGGTAAGGTGAAAAACTCTCTCAGAGTCGCTCCGGTCTCCGGAGAGCTTCTCTTCGACGGCAAGCTTTCAGCAATCTATGATCAGATAACTAAGAAATTCTCTGCTATTCAAATCCGCTTCAAAAAAGCCGGATACAGCAGAAACGAGTAAGACAGGCACTTCTGGGACAAGTACGCCCAAGGGAAGTTCCTATAGAGGTTCCTTTGCGTCCTCTAGGTCTTATTCTAGAGACCGTCAAGGCAGCGACTCACGTAGGGGACGTTATACTGGCTGTGATAATCGGTCAGACGTCCCTAGGTCGACGGGGCGAGGTGCGGGTCATGGAGGATGTAGTTTCTCCTCCTGCAAGCCTCGCAGGTCCAGGAGGTGATGGTATGAACCTCTATCGTGTTCCGGTAGGCAGAAGATTGTCGAGTTTTATAAACAATTGGGCGTCAATTACGGCCGACCCCTGGGTTCGAGGGGTAATTTCGGAAGGACTAAGAATATCCTTCAAACGAAAGCCTCCATTAACTTGAAGTCCAAAATTGACTCAGCTTCCGTCAAATCCGCAGAAAAGAGACGCTCTTCTATCAGAAGTACAGTCTCTTCTGGAGAAGAACGCGGTAGAGGTCGTAGAAGACCAGGAATCACCGGGTTTCTACAGCCATCTGTTTCTGGTTCCGAAACCAGATGGCTCATTCCGTCCAGTCATAGAGCTGAGCTGGATAAACAAGCTGATCGTCGCTCCGAAGTTCTATATGGAGACAATTCGATCAGTCAGAGTGAGTATTCGGGTGAACGACTATGCTACAAGCATACTTGTACTTTCACGTCATGGTACATCCGACATTCAGAAAGTATCTACGCTTCGCAGTCCTAGGAGTTGTATATCAGTTCCGAGCGATGTGCTTCAGTTTGAACCTAGCGCCCTGGGCTTTCACTCGAATAATGAACTCGGTAATGATACATTTCCGAGCTCATTCGTCTGTGGTAACGTTGGCCTACCTGGACGACATGCTTCAGAGGTACGGCAATAAGTTAACGCTTCAGAACAATGTGCAGAATCTGCTTTTATTACTCCGACGTCTCGGTTTTATAATAAACAAGGAGAAGTCGGATCTGGTGCCGTTCAAGTCATTCACCCACTTGGGAATGAGCTTCGAGACGCACAACAATCTCGTTCGTCTGCCGTTAACCAGAGCGAAATTAATCAGTTGTTACACTCGCTATTGTCTTCACTCAGACAAAGTCACAGCAAGAGAATTCATGAGACTGATAGGTCTGTGCGGAGCCGTTGCGGATCTCATTCCGATGAGGCGGTTACGCACTTGTCCTCTCCAAATTTTCTTGACTCAGAATTGGAGTGTAAAGATTCATTCGCTCGATATAGACGTTCTCTTGTCAAATCAAGTGAAACAAGAGACTCAGACTTGGGCAAACATTCAGTGGTTGACTCAGGGAGTTCCACTGCAGTTGCCGGATCCGAGCTTTACTATTATGACGGATGCCAGTCAAACAGGTTGGGGTGCGACATTGATCCCAACGGATTTGAAGTGCCAGGGTCTTTGGGATCCGCAGTTTCTAGGCAAGCACATAAACATCAAAGAAATGATGTCAATTTGGCTTGCACTACGTCATTGGATGAACATTATTCAGAAAGCACATGTCCAAATCCTGTCCGACAATACGACAGTAGTAGCGTATATTCGGAACCAGGGAGGCACTCATTCCATTCCGTTATTCAATTTAACGGAAAGAATCCTTCTGTTTGTACTAGAACACCAAGTTCTACTTTCGGTCCGTCATATTCCGGGTCGTCTGAATGCATTAGCAGACTCCCTTTCACGGAAGGGTCGCTTGTTGCCGTCAGAATGGACTCTCAACAAACAGGTATTCAATCAGATTTGCTACCAATGGGAGCGGCCAATGATAGACTTATTTGCGACACAGCTCAACAATCAGTTGCAGACGTATGTGTCACCATGTCCGGATCCTCGAGCATAGGCAGTAGACGCTCTATTGATCTCATGGGACGGAATGATAGGATATGTGTAACCTCCAGCGCCATTGATTCAGCAGATATTGCTAAAGATAAAACAATCTCAATGCAAAATTCTGTTGGTAGCATCTCTGTCTCCACAGAGACCGTGGATAAATCTACTCAGGTGTCTGCTGTGGGACATACCGCGGAAGCTTCCTCCACGAGAGGATCTTCTTTCGCAGGGGAAATCGCGTCAACTACATCACAACCTGCAAGGTCTCAACCTTCACGTTTTCCGTTGTGCGGTCCTTCTTGCACGGCAAGCATTTTACAGGACGAGCAGTGGACGCAATTTCTAACTGTAGGAGGACCTCCTCTTCGCTAAACTATGCGGCTAAGTGGAAGGTCTTTTGTCGTTGGTGTAGGGATCTTTCTGTTGACATTTTTGATCCCTCCATTCCAGACATTGCAAACTTTCTAGTATACTTGTTTGATGAGATCAAACTGCAGCCTGTTACTATTAAAGGTTATAGGTCTATGTTATCTGATACCTATGCACACCATGATAGTTTACAAATTGGATCTAATGTCTCTTTATCTAAATTAGTTAGAAACTTCTCGATAAATAGACCTAGAACCCTTAGATTAATTCCTAAATGGAATTTAGCTTGGGTTCTTATGAAAATTTATCTTCAATTCAGCAGTCTGTGCTTAAGATTTCAGCTCATAAAGTAAGAGCTCTTTCTACATCTTGGGCTTACGCAAATAGTGTTGCTATTACAGATTTAATGAAGGCTGCATATTGGTCTCAGCCATCCACATTCACGAATTTTTATCTCAGAAATATTGAGTCCATTTCTGGAGACCTGCATTGTTTAGGTCCGTTATCTGTTGCTCAGAATGTCGTCCACTAAACAGTTGCAACTATAGTTATGCAGGCTTTCTGTTCCGGCAGTGACTCTGTCCTGCTGCCCTCTTTGCTCTGGGCTATTTGACCCAGGGCAAGGGGAAGGGGGGGGGGGGGGGAGGGTGTTCCCTTAGGTCACCTGCTTTATAGTGAAAAGCAAGGGGATACCTCCTCCGGAGTCAGTAATTCTGAGTCGGTACCGGGATGGTTTTAAAGTGTTAAGCTAATGTTTAAATTCATTCATGTCATATTTTTAAAGTGTAGCTCGGTGTGAAGCATTTGTATATGTCACGTGTCAAACGAGCGTTAATGTACAATCCTTGGACACTTTTAATGAGTATAAAGAGTCTCAATTCTCTGGACTTACTTTATTTATTGGCTTACTTTAAAAATAATTAGTATAAAGGGTTATATTGGATGTTAATAGAGAACATGGATGTTATTATGCTCAGTTATGAAAGGTGTTGTGTCTTTCTAATTTATCAAAATAAGAAAGATACATGTAAAGCCTAATCCTCCTTTTCTCCTCGAGGGGATAACTCTATTATGTATAGTTGAGCTTATTGGATTTTCTTCTATGTCCTAGGCCCTCCAGCCTTTTTTCTATTCAGCTATGTCTGGGTCATTGGTACAGTATAAAAATGTTAAAAAATTTATAGTAATTTATATATTTTTTATACTTACCAAGTGGGGGATGGCCCTCCCAGGAGTTGGGAACTCGTACCTCCCCGCTGAGTACATAGCGCTGACCAGGCACTGCTTGTAAGAATGATAATTGGCGCCAATTTCGAGACCTCCGTGACACTGCGCATGCGCAGTGGAGGAAAAGTATGGAGGACCATTTAGGACATGATATTTTCGGTTTTAGATGCAAATTTTGGGGATTGGGGGCAAAATTTGTGTTTGGCCCTAGATTTTGAGAATTAGCACCAGCTATGTCTGGGTCATTGGTAAGTATAAAAAATATATAAATTACTATAAATTTTTTAACTTTTTATGCAAAATTATTTGATGTTCCCTAATTTCGGGGCATGGGCCTGATATTTACATTCTTGTTATGAAATTTCCAAAGTTTGTTCAGAGTTTCCTCTCTCCCTTTCTTTCTTGGGAGTTTTGGCTTGGTAACAGAATGTTTATTCTGTTTTACATCCTCACCTTAGGGTGGTTAGGCGTTTAGATCATGCATCTACCATCCGGTGTACTGCAGTTTCTTCTCAGGAAGCCTCTGTTTTACATCGGATAGTGTTAATATTGGTTACTGATTTTGGGCCATATTTTCAGTGCCTGGAGTCTTGTTTCCAGTTTTTATTCACTTTTGTTTACGTTGACAGCGGTTACTTCTGACAGTGATTCCTTGTCTTCTATTAGTTCTGCTCATAGCCAGATACATTAATATTGTCCGTAAGTGTAACATTAATTTTTAGACATGTTTTAAAATTTTTGTCCACACTTAGGCTTTTTTGGGATCCATTTGGGCTCATCGTTCCCATTGGGACTTGGGCTCATCTTGAAATTTTTTAAAAAAAAATTTTTTCTTTTGAATTAATTTTCGAAATGTTTGTAATGGATTATTATTATTATGTATCTTTGTTTTCAAGGGTTGGTGCAAGAACGATGACTGTTTAATATTTTTTCAAAATCAAAGAATATTGTTCTATTGTAAATCAAGGAAGTCTTCCTCTGATTCTCATGTTCCTTGTATTTTTTAGTCTGTGTACTCGCACTAATTCTTGCTCAGTGTGTGCCAATTCGGATGACAAACGTTGGAGACGTGTGTCACGGTATAATATTAGTGGTGAGAGGTCCATGCCGGTCCTCTCTTCACAGGGTCACTCTAGTTTCTTCAGTCTCTTTTTCAGAGGAACAAGAACAGGGTGATGTTTCCGTGATGTCTTCAAAAGTGTGCTTCTGTCGTCACAATAAAGAGCTAGCGGCTAGGTGCTCAAAGAAATGCGGCAAGTGCCTAAGAGGTCCCTAGTAGGATCGACGGTCACTTGTCGCCCACTGGCTTCCCTGGTGAAGCAATCATTGTTGTGACACTGGGTTCGTCCGTTGCTGTCCAGGAGAGGAGAAGGGGTGTTCCGAGCACTATAATCTCGGATCACGCACACCCGGCGACGACGGATCGGAGGATGGACCGGAGGAAGCCAGTCAGTCCGGTAGCTAGCTCGTCCAGGTCTACCCAGACCGTGAGTGAGAGAGGCCCCTCTCTCTTACAACAACATCTGGGCCCAGATGTTGTTGTATGTAACGTTCGTGAGTCGGAGCATACGTCCACTCCTCCTGCTCGGGACGCTCCGTCGCATAGACAGTCCGATGCAGCTTGTCTATTGGCTTCCTCATCCTCACATCAGCACACACGACTGAACCTTGGCTATGTGACTGCAGATATCTAGCCTGCTTCGCCGACCAGGGATTCCACGTCGACCAGGTCACGCCATCCGCTAGCCAAGGACATGAGGCCTTTCCAGTCGGGACGTTCGCATATAAGAAGTATGCAGGAATTAACGTCCCAGGAGCTTCCAGCGGTTAAATTACGTAAGACCGTGGCTCCACAGGCCTCCGTGACGGACTTGCTATTACAGATAGCTCAATTCATCGCAGCATCCCAGCAGCCATCAGAAACTTTTTCACAAAAGAAACTGTCTGAGGAAGCTGGGTCAGTTCGCTCCCCTGCAGAGTCAGAAAGGGACGACCGAGATTTTCATGTGGTCCAGTCGGATGGTGAAGGGGAATCAGCGGAGTTGAAATTTTCCCTTTCCGAACAACTTGAGGTGGACGTAGATTTCATCTGGCAACACCTTTTAGAAGTTGTTTCTCAGGACCAAAATGCTGCGTTACCTGATAAGAAACTGAAAGCGTCACTGGACACAGATTTATTCGGCCGGAATAGGGACATTGCGCCTGACTTTCCGACCCAGTCCAGAAATGTCACGCAGACATTTGAACTTCTTAATGACGCTATATTCAAGCTGGCCTCTAAGACTGGCAAATCCGGTTTCTTATCGTCTCATGCTCTACGGCTGCCTTTCATCAATCATAGAAATAGATTTGAAACGGCAGGACAGGGCATGCCGAGAGTTCCTCTGTGTTTAGATGACCCGGCAGACGACTTGCAGTTGTCATTGCCGGCGTCTATGTCAATTTATTCCAGTATGCTGGTGACAACTATCTCGTCTAACAGAATCAGTTTAGATGCATTATCTTACGCAGTTCACCTTACCAGAGCGTTATCATTACGTCTCGAAGGAAAAGAATTCCAGGATCTTCAAAACTTCCTTGAGAGTTCTTTCAAGGGCCATAGCATATTCTACGTATAACTCTGCCCTTTCAGTGGCAATCTGGAGTTAGTCAGATGTTATGCTGCCCTGGCTGCATCCACAAGAGTGGATAGTAGGTAAAAAACTCTCTTCTAATCGAACCGATCTCAGGAGAGCTTCTCTTCAACGGTAAGCTTTCTATAATCTATGATCAGATTACTTAGAAAGCTTCGGATTCTCTGCTTTTAAATCCGCTTTGAAAAAGTCGGACTCAGCAGAGAGGAGTAAGGCAGGCACTTCGGGGGTGAATACATCCAAGGGAAGTTCCTATAGAGGATCCAAGAAAACCTCTCGGAGACCGTCAGAGTAGCGACTCAGGTAGGGGTCGTAATGATGGCCGAGATAACCGGTCAGATGCCCCTAGGTCGACTGGGCGAGGTGCGGGTTGTGGAGGACGTGGTTTCTCCTCCCGCAAGCCTCGCAGGGCCAGGAGGTGATGGTCTAAACCTATATTGCGTTCCAGTGGGCAGAAGGCTGTCGAGATTCTCAACCAATTGGTTGTCAATTACAGACAACCCATGGGTGCAAGGGGTTATTTCCGAAGGTCAAAAACTGTCCTTCAAGGAAAAACCTCCGTTAACTTGAAGTCCACGTTGGACTCGGCTTCCGTTAAACGTTCAGAAGAAAGATTCGCTTCTATCAGAAGTTCAATCTCTTCTGGACAAGAATGCTATAGACGTTGTAGAAAACCAGGAATCTCTAGGTTTCTACAGTCACCTGTTCCTGGTTCCAAAACCAGACGGCTCGTTTCGTCCAGTTATAGATCTGAGCTGGATAAACAAGCTGATCGTGGCCCTGAAATTTTATATGGAGACCATCTGATCGGTCAGAGCGAGCATTCGAGTGAACGATTATGCTGCGAGCATAGATCTCAAGGATGTGTACTTTCACGTCATGGTACATCCGGCGTTCAGAAAGTATCTTCGCTTCACTGTCCTAGGAGTCATTTATCAGTTCTGAGCAATGTGCTTTGGTCTGAATCTAGCACGCTGGACCTTCACTCGAATAATGAACTCGGTAATGACTCATTTCCGAGCTCATTCGTCTGTGGTAACATCGGCCTACTTGGACGACATTCTTCAGAGGTACGGCAACAAGTTAACGCTTCAGAACGATGTTCAGTCCATGGGTTGTCTGCTTCAATTGCTCCAACATCTCGGTTTCATAGTAAACGAAAAAGAAGTCGGATCTAGTGCCGTCCAAGTCATTCACCAACCTGGGAATGAGCTTCGAGACGCACAACAATCTCATTCGTCTGCCGTTAACCAGAGCGAAATTAGTCAGTTGTTACGCTCGCTTTTGTCTTCACTCAGATGTAGTAACAGCGAGAGAATTCATGAGACTGACAGGTTTGTGCAGAGCCGCTGCGGATCTTATTCCGATGGGGCGGCTACGCACTCATCCACTCCAGATATTTTTTACTCAGAATTGGAGTGTGAAGACTCATTCGCTCGAAACGAACATCGTCTTGTCGAATCATGTGTAACATGAGATTCAGACTTGGGCAGATATTCAGTGGTTAACTCAGGGAGTACCACTGCAACTGCTGGATCCGATTTTTACGATATTGACGGATGCGAGTCAAACAGGTTGGGGCACAACTTTGAGCCCATCAGATTCAAGGTGCCAGGGTCTTTGGGATCCACAGTTCCTAAACAAGCACATAAACATCAAAGAGATGATGTCAGTTTGGCTTGCGCTACGTCAGTGGATGAACATTATTCAGAATTCGCATGTTCAAATTCTGTCCGACAATTCGACAGTAATAGCAGCGTATATTCAGAACCAGGGAGGCACTTATTCCATTCCGTTGTTCAATGTAACGGAAAGAATCCTTCTGTTTGTCCTAGAGCATCAAGTTCTTCTATCGATCCGTCATATTCCGGGTCATCTGAACGTTCTAGCGGACTCCCTTTCTCGGAAAGGTTGTATGTTGCCGTCAGAATGGACTCTCAACAAACGAGTATTCAATCAGATTTGCTACCTATGGGATTGTCCTATGATAGACTTATTTGCGATGCATCTCAACAATCAGTTGCAGACGTATGTGTCGCCATGCCCAGATCCTCGAGCGATTGCAGTAGACGCCCTCTTGATCTCTTGGGACGGAATGATAGGATACGCATATCCTCCAGCTCCATTGATTCAGCTGATATTGCTAAAATCAAGCAATCTCACTGCAAGATTCTGTTGGTAGCATCTCTGTCACCCCAGAGACCATGGATAAATCTACTCAGGTGTCTGTTGTGGGACATTCCGCGGAAGCTTCCTCTACAGGAGGATCTTCTTTCGCAGGGGAAATCGTGCACACTGCATCACAACCCACAAGGTCTCAACCTTCACGTATTTCCGTTGTGCGGTCCTTCTTGCACGGCAAGCATTTTACAGGACGGGCAGTGGACGCAATTTCTAACTGTAGGAGGACCTCCTCTTCGCTAAATTATGCTGCTAAGTGGAAGGTTTTCTCTCGATGGTGTTGGGATCATTCTGTTGATTTTTATGATCCCTCCATTCCAGACATTGCTAATTTTTTGGTCTACTAGTTTGACGAGATCAAACTGCAGCCAAATACTATTAAGGGTTATAGGTCTATGCTATCGGATACCTAGGCTCATCATGATAGCTTACAGATTGGATCTAATGTCTCTTTATCTAAGTTAGTGAAAAACTTTTCGATAAATAGACCTAGAACACTTAGGTTAATTCCTCAGTGGAATTTAGCTTGCGTTCTTCTGAAGCTAAAAGATGCGCCATTTGAACCTCTTGATAAAGTGGATTTCAAATACTTATCTTATAAGACAGCTTTTCTCTTAGC
Organism: Pictodentalium vernedei; assembly: GCA_031216915.1. Lineage (NCBI taxonomy): Eukaryota > Metazoa > Mollusca > Scaphopoda > Dentaliida > Dentaliidae > Pictodentalium > Pictodentalium vernedei. The sequence goes on along the minus strand of CM062289.1, from coordinate 224,858,896 downwards.
CTTCTCTTCTGCCAGAAGAGTTAGTGAGCTTCATGCACTATCGGTTGATGATCCTCACTATCGTAGTGTTGGTAATACTATTACATTGACTACTAATGTTGGATTTTGGGCTAAGAATTGGGCTCCTGATAAGTACCCTGAACCTATTGTTATTAAGGCTCTTCTGTCTTCAGACGGTCATAGGCCTTTGCTTTGTCCACTCAGAGCTATGCGTATTTACAAACTTAGATCTGAGTTTACCAGAAAGGGATGTAAGTGTTTCTTTCTGTCTTTGCTGCCTAATAGAAAGGACATTACGGTCCATTCCATTGCAAGGTGGATTCAATTAACTATCCGTACTGCTTATGATAAATTATCTTCATCTCAGCAGTCAGGGGGGCGCGGTGGCTCAGTAGGTAGAGGTGCAGGCTGCAAGCCGAGAGGTCCTCGGTTCGAATCCCACCTGCGGCAACCGCGTTGTGTCCTTGGGCAAGACACTTCACCCCCATTGCCCATGTGGGGGCACGATGACGCCGTGTACTAAGGCGTACTGCACGTCGATGGTACGCATGTCTTCAACCAATCTAACCCTGCCTGTACTGCAATGCGGAGTTACGATGTTGGGGAGCTGGCAGCTGCTCGTCGTCGCTCGGTGGTTCTCTCCGGGTACTCCGGCTTCCTCCACCCGTAAAACTGTCACTGTCATGATTAGCCATTGTGCATAAATATGTGACCTTGAACATCAATAAATAAATAAATATATCACAGCAGTCTGTGCTTAAGATTTAGGTGCATGAAGTAATAGCGCTATCTACATCTTGGGCTTATGCTAATAGTGTTGCTATTACCGATTTGATGAAGGCTGCATATTTGTCTTAGCCTTCCACGTTCACAAATTTTTATCTTAGAAATATTGAGTCCATTTCTGGCGACCTGTGTTGTTTATGTCTGTTATCTGTTGCTCAGAATGTCGTCCACTAAACAGTTGCAACTATAGTTATGCAGGCTTTCTGTTCTGGCAGTGTCTCTGTCCTGCTGCCCTCTTCATTCTGGGTTATTTGACCCAGAGCAAGGAGAAGGGGGAGGGGGGGGGGATGGTGTTCCCTTATATCACCTTATATCACCTGCTTTATAGTGAAAAGCAAGGGAATACCTCCTCTGGTGTCAGTAATTCTGAGTCGGTGCTGGGATGGTTTTAAAGTGTAAAGCTAATGTCTATCTCATTTATGTAATATTTTTAAGTGTAGCTCGGTGTATGTGTCACGTGTCATACGAGCATTAATATACAATCCTCGGACACTTTTAAATGAGTATAAAGAGTCTCATTCTCTGGACTATCTTTAATTATTGGCTTTCCTTTAATAAATTAGTATAATGGGTTATACTGGATGTTAATAGAGATCATTGATGTTATTGTGCTCAATTACGGAATGATATTGTGTCTTTCTTTTTTGGTATAAACAAGAAAGATACATGTAAAGCCTGTTCTCCTCTTCTCCCTGAGGGGATAATTCTGTTTACATGTAATTGAGTCTATTGGATTATCCTTTATGTCCTAGGCCCTGAAGCCTTTTTTCTATTCAGCTAAGTCTGGGTCATTGGTACAGTATAAAAATGTTAAAAAATTTATACCGTATTTACTCGAATTGGAACAGTCTAAAATAATTAATTTTTGAAGTGTTCCAATATTTTGAAAATAGAAAAATTCGTCAAAATCAAAGTGTTTCAATATTTAGGAAATGGGAAAATACGTCGAAAACGAAAGTGTATCATACCACGGTGCACACGGGAGAAATAAATCCAGGTCCAACTTCTTTTAAAGTGAAAACAATCTTTAATAGGCCTACCGGTAATCACAATCTCGCTCCCAGTGTTCATTAGTGAGAAAAAGATTAATTCTGTGTGGAAGATACAATAAAACGTTAATCTTCTCATTCATTGCTCAAAACAAGTTATTCACAACACAGATTTTCTTGGCACTGAATAATCTCGAGAGATAATACGAGAGTGCCCCCTCAACAGTTTGATTGACGTAAGTTAAAACAACACTGGTGAAAAATGAGCCAATCTGAGTTAACCGTTTCGTTCAGCAAACCTGTCAAAATGTATCTCACAGACTAAAATTACACTGTAAAGCCGGTAGGTTTTATCCATTGTATTATTGGCAAACAACGAGCTAATTATTTGTAGCTTAATAAAAAGTTCATTATACAAGGTGATTACAGTTCCGACTGATGAATGGAAACATCTGTCAGACTCTCAATTCAAACGTGCCGCCGACATGAAATCAACAAGTGTTAATGACAGGAACATGTAAGAAACGCTAGAACAGTGATATTGTTTTGAAAGTAAAAACAAGTCAAGACAAAAAGAGCTCACATTTAATAAAGGATCCAAGTGAATTGTTTGTTTTACTGTTTGTTTTGTTATTTTTTTCTGCCCATCCCAAACTGCTTAAAAGCCTGACACGACGCTTCAGTCGACAAACCTTTCATTCATTCTCAGTCGACAGTCACTTGCAACCATGGATAAATTCATAGTAAGATTTAAGTCAGCAGAGGAAGCGAGGCCCAAAGTTAAATTAAGCCCGCAAAAGGCATTAACCAAGCGTCCTGTTGGTAGACCGGCCAAAAGAAAAATTGCCGAGGTTGAAGAAGCTACAAGTCCTGTCAAGAAAGCACAGAAAACCACACCATGCAATCCTGATATCGAGCCCATGTCAGACACCGTCAGGGGGAAATACAAAACCTTCACTTTAAAAGAGAAGAAAAAGGCTGTTGAATTGGCAAGAGAAATTGGTATTCGACCAGCGGCAAAGAAATTAAAAATACCACCGCCAACTTTATGCAGATGGGGGAAAACTGATTTTTCTGAAGAAAGAAACAAACAAGGACATTTACCTAAAAGTGGACGCCCCATAACTTATGGTGTGAATATTGATGACAAAATCGCGGAATGGGTGTTGGTACAAAGGGACTTACAATTACCAGTTTCTATCGAGGCAATGTGTTCATACGCGAGAGAACTGGTCAAAAAGGAGGATGTAAATATTCCAAAGGACTTTCAAGCCAGTTACGGTTGGGCAGTCAGGTTTATGAAGCGACACAGTTTAACCTTGAGAGCAAAAACATCTTTAGCTCAGAAACTTCCTAAAGATTTGGAAGAAAAGACAAAAAACTTCTTACAATTTATTAAAGACAAACGTGCTGAGGATGATTTTGAAGATGAATTCATTGTGAATATGGATGAGACCCCTGTTTACTTTGACTTGCTACCAAATAAAACGGTTAACAAAATTGGTGAAAAATCAGTGCGTTTACGAACAACTGGGTCAGAGAAAAGACACCTCACACTTGTATTAGCAGTTAGTAGCAGTGGTGTTGTGTTACCCCCTATGGTAATTTTCAAAGGAAAACGTCACCTAAAATTGGATATTCCAAAGGACTGGTTAGTTTGTGTGCAACAAAAAGGGTGGATGGACGAATTATTGATGCAGCAGTGGATTAAGGAAGTGCTTGTTAAATACACTAAAAAAGAGAGGTGTCTTCTTGTTATGGACAGTTTTCGTGGACATTTAACGGATGACGTCAAAAAGGCTCTACGTAAGAACAATGTTTTGCCAGCAATCATTCCCGGGGGTTGCACGTCCAAGCTTCAACCACTGGACGTCAGTATTGATAAGCCAGTAAAGGGTGACATCAGGAGAAAATGGACAGAATTTATGGGGGAACAAACAAAGAAAGTGATTGAAAATAAGGAAGAAAAAATCAAAGCAGCTACAAAACAAACTGTTGTTAATTGGATGAACTTTGCCATCACCAACTTGAATGAAAAAACTGAACTTATTAAACGATCTTTTAAAGTCTGTGGGATCAGCAACCACCTTAATGGTGCCGAGGACAGTTTAGTTAGGCAGGACCCCTGGTTACCTATTGATAGTCCATTTCAAACACTTGAGGAATTAGACGATGCCTGTGAAACATTTTATGACGCTAGTGAGTTGATGTCAGTGGATGATGTGGTGAAGGATGTTTTTAATTCAGATGACGAGTTACCTGATGATGAATAGAATAGTTGATACAATTTCAATATAAATTTCTGGAGTCCCACAATGTCTTGCCCTTGGTGGAAGCCTGCACTCACTCTTAAAATATCCATCGCCTGTTCACAAATATTATTTTGTTATCAAGAATTGAAAATCACTGCCGGTAATTTTCAACCCTTGATAATAAAATAATATTCGTAAACAGCCCCCCCCCCCCCTCCTCCCCCACTAAGAAATCATCAGATCTCCGGTGTTTATATACATGCAGGAACGAGGGGAATTCACAATGAATAAATTCTCGCTGGTAACTTCGGAGGTGCAATATTATTGATACCGTGATTTCTGGAGTCCCACAATGTCTTGTCCTTGGTGCAAGCCTGCGCTCTTAAAATTTCTATCGCCTGTTCACAAATATTATTTTGTTATCAAGAATTGAAAATCACTGCCGGTAATTTTCAACCCTTGATAATAAAATAATATTCGTGAACAGCCCCCCCCCCCCCCCCTCCTCCCCCGCTAAGAAATCATCAGATCTCCGGTGTTTATATACATGCAGGAACGAGGGGAATTCACAATGAATAAATTCTCGCTGGTAACTTCGGAGGTGCAATATTATTGACACCGTGATTTCTGGAGTCCCACAATGTCTTGTCCTTGGTGCAAGCCTGCGCTCTTAAAATTTCTATCGCCTGTTCACAAATATTATTTTGTTATCAAGAATTGAAAATCACTGCCGGTAATTTTCAACTCTTGATAATAAAATAATATTCGTAAACAGCCCCCCCCCCCCCCCCCCTCCTCCCCTGCTAAGAAATCATCAAATCACTGCCGGTAATTTTCAACTCTTGATAATAAAATAATATTCGTAAACAGCCCCCCCCCCTCCTCCCCCGCTAAGAAATCATCAGATCTCCGGTGTTTATATACATGCAGGAACGAGGGGAATTCACAATGAATAAATTCTCGCTGGTAACTTCGGAGGTGCAATATTATTGACACCGTGATTTCTGGAGTCCCACAATGTCTTGTCCTTGGTGCAAGCCTGCGCTCTTAAAATTTCTATCGCCTGTTCACAAATATTATTTTGTTATCAAGAATTGAAAATCACTGCCTGTAATTTTCAACCCTTGATAATAAAATAATATTCGTAAACAGCCCCCCCCCCCCCCCCTCCTCCCCCACTAAGAAATCATCAGATCTCCGGTGTTTATATACATGCAGGAATGAGGGGAATTTACAATGAATAAATTCTTGCTGGTAACTTCGGAGGTGCAATATTATTGACACCGTGATTTCTGGAGTCCCACAATGTCTTGTCCTTGGTGCAAGCCTGCGCTCTTAAAATTTCTATCGCCTGTTCACAAATATTATTTTGTTATCAAGAATTGAAAATCACTGCCGGTAATTTTCAACTCTTGATAATAAAATCATATTCGTAAACAGCCCCCCCCCCCCCCCCCCTGCTAAGGAATCATCAGATGTCCTGTGTTTATATACATGCAGGAATGGGGGAATTTAACAATGAATAAATTGACGCTGGTAACTTCGTAGCCACGACCCCCTCCCACCCCTCCCCCACCAGATCTCACCCAAAGAAAGAATAGAAAGTAGCTCCATGTCACATGTTTAAATATTTTGTTATCATATTATTCTATTATTGTTTATCTTACACATTGTTTATCTTACACTGAATAAAAAAATATTTTTAAGGTATGTTCTGTTTTCTTTTGTTTTCACACTGGGAACCAAGTTATTTAGCCTACCCATTGAGATAATCTATTTTGGAGCGGAACTTCGCTGCCTCATATGACTGGAAAATTCAAGACATGAAGACGTTATTGGTGCCTTTTTGTCTTGAGCTTGCCAGTATATTGTGGCATAACATTTTTAAAACATATCCATGTCTTTTCGCAATAAAACCAGGTATTCTGTTCCATCTTCCAAACAACGGACGTCGAGGGGCCGAGTTGTACTGTCGAAGGGTCCCACTTACTTCGCGGATATTCACAATCGCATTTCCTGACCTTGTGACCTATTTCTTCGCACGTGTAGTTCGCTTTTGTGACATGGAAATATAGGGGTTTCTTGGAAGTTTGCATCGGGATTTACCGTTTGAATTCAACTTACCTCGATCTTACCTTGAACGCATGCATTGGATATTTCCCTCTTTCACCGACGTGAGTAATAACAAACACAATTGACATATATCTTTTAATAAATACGGCACATCAAAAGTATCAACAAAGTAGATCTACCTACCGGTACCTTGCGAGAGTAAACACAGTTGACATATTCTGTTTATTCATATATCCTTTAAAGTTTAATAAATGCAGTACATCGAAAGTATCAACAAAGTACAACTGTGACTCATGTAGCCTTCCTATTCAGCCTGTATCAATACTTAGGAGGAATTCCGAAAAATAATTTTTAAACTGTTCCAATAATTTGAGTAGTTTTAAAAATTATTTTTCTGAAATATTCAGGTGTTCCAAAACAAAGAGTGTTCCAATTCATCGAGTAAATACGGTAGTAATTTATATATTTTTTATACTTACCAATGACCCAGACGGGGATGGCCCTCCCATGAGTTGGGAACTCATTCCTCCCTGCTGATTACATAATGCTTACCAGGCACTGGTTGTAAGAATGAAGATTTGGCTCCAATTTCGGACTTCCTTGACACTGCGAATGAGCAGTGGATAAAAGTATGGAGGACCACATAGGACATATATTTTTTGGCTTTTGATGCAAATTTTGGGGATTGGGGGGGCAAAATTTGTGTTTGGCCCTAGAATTTAAGAGTTAGCACCAGCTAAGTCTGGGTCATTGGTAAGTATAAAAAATATATAAATTACTATAAATTTTTTAACTTTCCAGCAGAAAATGGAGAACTGCAGAGGGCAGGTTGTTTAAATATGGTATTAGAAGGTTGTTTAAATATGGTAGTATAAAAAGAAAGAAGTTTTACAAGAAAAATTTCCTCCTTTTGTTGTCTACTAGCCAGAACCTCATTCTGATACTCTGAACAAAGTGTTGTGCTTTTTGTATTGCAGATAACCAACAAGCTTGAAGATGCATTAAGAAAATATGATGATGCTTGAATAAAATATCTGCTTGGAAGATGGTTTTCTATTTTCCTTTGGTAAGCAAATGGAAGAAAGATAACAGTGAATTGTCAGTTGTGCCGCTGTATTACATCTGGTACTGTCTCTCTGAACACTGAAACAGACTGTGATATTCCTGTGATAACTGTTTTCTGTGGTGGCAAACTTCTGTGTAAAACTACGTACCTGTTGGCTTGTACTGCACAAGTTTTTTGTGGTTTCATTTTCTAGGATAAATTGTACAGAACAAGATGTAAATTAATTTTGTAAGAATAAATAGAAAATTTTGACCTTCTACCTAACAACTAGAAGATCACATTCACATAAGAATTTCTTGAATATCTGAAAATTTATGATATCAAAAACCTAACTTATGACCACTCATTGGAGTGAGCTCAACAACCTTGTTCTAATGAAGTGGGTCATAAGCTATGTTCTGGAGATAACAATTAGAAAACAATCAAAATGGAATAATAATATTTTTTGTGACTAGTACTGAATGGATATGGCCGTTCATTTGGTAATTGGTTAACAAGTCACAAGATGATCCACATTGGGCCCAACTGGTATGTGCTATTTCTCTCACATACTCATTCATGACAAATAGATAAGTGTCCAACCTACTTCCATCTTAGGGGTAGGCGGAATGGTTGCTATAAATAGACAATGCTCAGCAAAAATGATTTTCAAAATAGCTTTCAGTTTTCCAGCAACTTGCAATCGTTGACTGCTTTTCAGTAAACATAGTTTGATGTATATGAAAGACAAATAATTATACCATGCTCACCAATGTTACTACCTGTGAAAAGCTTGTTTGTTAAATTTTAGCTTTTAATCCCTCTACCGGTGTAAAGCTTCTACTGCTGTTAAACAAAATTTACACAAAAAACATTTATACCCATAGTCAGAGGTTCATCCAGCTTGACCTTTGGCATGATGCAATTTGCCAACTTCAATACATTCACACTTTGCGATGTTTCACTCAAACATACGACGTTTTAAAGTACTATCTACTACATGCAATAACTTATTAAGTTTAAAATACTTTACAATTAAATTTTTAAAATAAAATTTAAGAATTGTTAATAATAATTTGACTGAAAAAGCAAGATAAATTCAATCAACTTTGACGATGTGTCTATATGTCTATCAAGCATTCACGTGCTGTGCAGATGTAAACAAGACAAGCCTGTGTGTTTGCAATAGAAAGTGTCATTTTTTTCTCCATTTTAAGTGAAAAAGTCTTATCATTTATTAAGAGAATGGTATAAATAAAACAAATAGGTACTGGGGCGGGTAATGAGATTTAAACCACTCGTAGAATAAGGGTTTTAACTACTTGGCAAGCCAACTGATTAAAACCCTTATCATACTCATGATTTAAATCTGATTACCAGCCCTTGTACCTATTTATTCTCTATATTAATGATGTGGACATTCTTCACAGCAACACAAACTAAATATTTACATCATAGTTTAGTTATTATTGACAAAAAACAAGTCCTTTTATTGGAAAGTTAATACCGTGTTCCTAATTTTCATGCCAGGCTTTTGTTTGATGTTTGATTATGTGAAAGCTGTTATGGTGCGACTACAGTTACAGAGTAACAGCTTTCATGACATCCAAACTTCACAGATGGGAGATGTTTAGATATGGGTGGTATTGAAATTTTGAGTTTGGAATCGGTTTCAGTATTTTTAAGGGGGTGCACCTTGATATTGGTTCAGTATCTGACTTGACTGAGATTTGCTGATAGTACCAAAGGTTAATTCACATCAGGAAAATACAGAATAAGTTGTTCTTGTATCAGTCTACCACAGGTTCACAAATGCCACAGCCAATGAGCTCAACAGTGGCATTCTTTTACAAATACAAATCATATCTACACTAATTTTGTGATTTGTTCGAAACACACTTTAACCTTTAAAGCCGTATTTCAGGTGTATGCAATCTCAGAGCTGACCATGCCATCTTCAAGAGGTCCTGCTGACAATAGACAAAGGACCTGGCAGTGATTTCTAGACAAGTCGAGACTGCCTTTTAAGGCAGCCAGGACTTAGCTAGAATCACTGCTAAGTAGCTGGACATGTACAGGTTGTAGTCTAGTGAGAATTCAGGACAACTGCCCAGGTCTATACTGGTTAACCCTTTACCCAACGTAACGGCCAAAACCGGCCAGCGCTATTCTCAAAAATCGCCAATTAATTTTCATTATTTTTTCATTTTTTGTCTCAAAAACATAGGTTATGACCCCTCGTTGGAACGAGCTCTACGAGCTCGTTCCAACGAGGGGTCATAACCTATGTTTTTGAGACAAAAAATGAAAAAAATTAGTTATTCAAGAATTTTTTTTGCAAGTGTCGTCTGCTTTTCATGTTAGGTAAAGGGTTAACAAAACTGAAAAGAAAATCAGCCACTTCTTTCATGAAAATGAACCCTTCAACTGCTATCAAGCCTCAACAGGGCCTTATAAATAGTAAATGAAGGAAAATTTTAAAACTCAGACAGTTTCAGTATTCAATGATTGGTTCAGTTTCGTTTTTCGGTATGTCAATGATATCGGTATCGGTTCATTTTTTCAGTATATTCAGGCCTTTAGATTACCCCAGTTTCACACCCTTTGTAGGTGTGCCCAAATTAGAGAAGGTGTGAAGACATCAAGAAACATATATAAATTCCCTCTGCCTCTCCAACATTTGAGAATAACTTTCATCAAAATGTGGCCATAGAAACACAAAGAAAGGCATGGCAATAACACATAACAGGATGAGGCTGTACTTCCTGGTTTTAATGTGCCCAAATTAGGGCAATAGGGTGTGCCCAAAATAAATGTATTTAAAGGCCTGAAATCATATTGACCATCTCTAGAGATGTTATACAGGTTAATTGATCCAATGCCTTCTTGGTGGAGGCAGGTTGAGTAGCAATGTGTTTTGCTAATGTTATAGCAATTCATTTGCGTAGAGATCAGTGGGCACTTCTGGTATGTGCTATGTCTCTCTATTTTACCAGATCACACGTATTTTACAAGTCTTTTGCTTCAGTAAACTTGTCAGTCAGATAATATTCCAGTTCTGGTGTAGCGTGTTATTTTTTTAAATTGGTAGTAAATTCCATTGGTAAATTTCCTTGTAATATGGAAAGTTGTCTTGGTGCAAAATGTTTTTTCTCCTCTTTTGAAATTTATGACAATATACAATAGTCAGCAGACTAGATTTCGATATGACTGCAGCTCAGGAACATGATGCAGAAAGATTATTTTATAACTTTCAAATGGTTCAAAATAATATACGCATCTCAATTTTCTTTATTACATTTTATTACAAATATTTATCCAGATTTAACCTAACGTACTGGAAAATCTATCATTCACTTCATACAAAAATTTCCACTTAAATTTGTTATTTCTTCAGTTCTTGTTTCCAAATCATAACTTTTGATCTCCAGTTGGAATGAAATCATTGATTGTATTGAGCAAGGATGTTTATTTGCAAGAAAATTATTTCTGTCCCATTCGCTTTAGTGATGATGTGCAATGTCGAAGCAAAAATGAAAGAAATATTTTCTTGCATTTATCCCACAATGAATTTCCAGTGATGCATTACAGTGAGAATAAGTTTTACGATAACTGCAAAAAAATTTGGCTATCATCTGCGCTTGAAAATTTTCTTGCAGTTATTCTGCAACAAATTTCCTTTGATGTATTACGTAATATGAACCCTTTCAGCTCCAGTATAGTATCTCTGGTAATCCCCCGACCACACAATACATTAAGTATACTAGATGTGTACAAATACAACTACAAGTAAAATACATTTTGATCTTCAGCTGCCAGTTCATCTGGAGAATCAAAAATGTCATTCCTCTCAGTCTCTAATAACATCAGCTCTGCTGGATCATAAAAAGATTCACAAACATCATAATTCTTCAATGCTGGTAAAAGGCTTTTCAGCTGTTCTGATGAGGGATCATAAGATGAATTTGGGAAGTTAAAAATGCAAGTGTTTCACTTATTCTGAGAAAAATTAAGTGTCAATCTTCTGTTCATGTTAGGTAGAAGGTTGAGTTTAGGCCTAAAAAAATTAATAATCTGTTTCTCAGGCCCTCCTGCATGGTCCTTTTAGCTGCCACATGCTCTCTTTTTATAACCAAAGCAAACTTAAAAAATAAAAATTATGGTTTATGTCTGATATTTTACCCAAGTTAATAAAATTGATAAATTTGTCCCTTGAGTGCAATAAAGCTTTGCAATGCTTTAGCATTGCAAAGCCTTCTTACACTCAAGGGATGAAATAGACCACCTCCACCACCCATGCTATTCTGTAGATTATGAGGCCTAAAACATAAAGCAAATCAAGAACATGAACTTTTTTGATAGCAAAGAAATGATTAAAAAAACAAAATAAAAAGATGCTGCCTGCATGCATTTTTACAAAATATGGCCTGAGAAACAGAAGAGCTATTTTGTGGGCCTTATTTCATTTCATATGCAATCTATGCAGCCTGAATTTTTTAGTTCATCAGTATACAGAGGCCAGAATGCCATTTCGTGCTCTGTATAAGCTTATAACTATCTTCAGATATTGGGGAAGGAGTGAACCGTGTTTGCTCTACCATTACATGAATTTGCCCAACTGTTCATATCTACACATGCCTATGCTTCTTTGTAAGCTATTCAGTCACCAAAATTAGTCAATACAAAATGGGAGTGTCATAGTAAAAGCATTGATAGACTGCTACCTGTGGCTTTACACCGGCATTCGTGGAATGTGAAACAATACTTGTTTACTGTGGTAAACAAGCTCTGTTTTAGTGTTAAAATAGGACCCAGTCATCAATGCTTAGTGTGGAAGTCCTCTAAAATTGGCAACATGGTTATAAACAATTGACTAAACTTTGTTTCCATGTTGCAGTCAAGATTAGCCTCTGTGCAGAAATATGTGACCTTAAATATCAACAAATAAATAAATCTGTATTGATGTGAGAATTTAGCAGAAATGTTGAGATTTTTCTTAAAGACCATTTCCCTGCAACTTTATAAAAATAAAAGATATAAAGATATATCCATCCATATTTCTTCTAGATATCCATTTGTTTTTTGTTGAAATGTGCTTTTTCAGAAATCATAAAAATATAGGAATTTCAGCTGATTTCAGCCTTCTAGATTGAATAGTGCTCTCAAGTCTGGATTCGATCTACAATGATGATAACAAGCCACAACAATTGGTACTTCCAGGTAAAAGCCATGGTAGACTGCCACTGTTTTTACCAAAGCATTGCTGATATGGCAAATTTCTTTAGCTGGTGTGACTCTCATATCACCGAACTGAAATAGAAATCTGAAAGTTTTATGCCCATACAGTTCCCCGCAGGAACCCCGGGAAGTGAAGCAGTTCCTGTTCACTCTGGTAAACAGGCTCTGTTTTACTGGTAAAATAGGACCCAGTTACCAATGCTTGGGAGGTGCACACCCTCTCTAATGTGGACAACATGGCTTATTAACACTCACCCCTGGTCTTGAGTTGATACTCATTTTGTGGTCATGATTAGCCATTGTGCAAAAATATGTGCCCTTAAACACCAATAAATAAATAAATAAATAAATAATGCCCATGCAGATGTTATTTGACAATTCAGACAATAGTACTGTGTCCTTCTTCTAACCAATAAGACAAAAAATTGGGGTGGGGTGCACAAGCTTAACCATGCAATTGAATAAATAACATTTGGGTAAATTAATAATAGAAGGTAAAAGAAAATTTTCTTGTATACTGCGTGTCTTAGAGGTATCAAAATGCAGGTTCATAAATTGAATGTTCATGTCTCACTGGTCATCACTATGCATCAACAAAACTGTTCTACTATGATTTACAGAAAAATTGCATCACTTAATTCTACATACCACACTTCACTGGAAATCAGCAAAAACGTATCTTTTTCATATTTCTTTAGTGTGGCAGAATGAAGAAAGGATGTTGATTATATTGTAGTTGTCCTAGCAAAGCTATACAGTGCAACCCTGTTAATTGAATAGCCACTTTGCACACGAAAATTATTCAATTAACAGGGATATTCAATTAACAGGGTTTGTGCCACTTTTCTATATTATAGAGATGAACTTAACATTTATTCTATTATATCTTGTTTGACAGAGCTCCATGAGCTCTGTCAAACAAGATATAATAGATTAAATGCCTGTATTGGATGTACAAAGGCCAAATAGGTCTATACACAAAGGAAAACTGGGGAGAGTCCTGGCAATTTCTTGACAGGTTGCAAGTTTTTTTCATTCAATTAACAGGAGTTTACTCTATAACCTATATTCAGTTAACAGGTCAAATTTGAACTGGAGGTACAGTAAATGGTTTCGTGTTGGGGAAATTATATTCACTTAACAGGGTTGTTTAGAGGTGCAGGCTGCAAGCCGAGAGGTCCTCGGTTCGAATCCCACCTGCGGCAACCGCGTTGTGTCCTTGGGCAAGACACTTCACCCCGATTGCCTACATGGGGGCACGATGACGCTGTGTACTGAGGCGTACTGCACGTCGATGGTGCGCATGTCTTCAACCAATCTAACCCTGCCTGTGCTGCAGTGCAGAGTTCAGAGTTACGATGTTGGAGAGCTGACAGCTGCTCGTCGTTGCTCAGTGGTTCTCTCCGGGTACTCCGGCTTCCTCCACCCGTCAAACTGTCACGGTCACGATTAGCCATTGTGCATAAGTATGTGACCTTAAACACCAATAAATAAATAAATAAATAAATAAATAAATAAATAACAGGGTTGTTCAGTTAAAAGATATCCAATTAAGTGAGCTCCACTGTACTAAACAATGCACACCACTTGGCCACAGGTAAGTGAATGGTGTGCAAAGTTTAGTACAGTTTCAGTAGGTGGGTGGTGCTGAGGGAAACTTGGTCACCTAAGTTTGAATCCCCACAATATTTCAGAGGGATGCATTCTAAACAAATCATGCCAAAAGACTAAATAAAGGTTTGTTGCCAGTTCCAAAATGGTGGTGTTTACCTTTGGTGTGGAAAGAAAATTCACATCTATTTTGCTTTTCCTTTTTTTAAAATAAAACGGTGTGAAATCAGTAGGAACCCTTTTCCAACAAAAAGTATCATGTTTTCAATATTATTACATTACATCAGTTGGGTACACTTAAGAAGAAACCTTTCTTTTCGCTGGTAGCAAAACTTTGTCAACTCTTTACCCAACGTAACAACCGAAACTACCTTGCACCATACACTAAAATCTCCAATCAAATTTTATTTGTTTTTATTTTTTGCCTCAAAAACATTGCTTATGAACCCTCATTGGAACATGATCAATGAGCATGTTCCGATGATGGGTCATTAGCTATGTTTTTGAGGCAAAAAAGCAAATTCTTAATTATTCATGAAATTTTTATGCTAGTGTTGTCTTCTGTTTGGGTTAGGTAAAGGGTTAGGCAGACGATAAGAACCCAGATATGCAAGAAATAGAATATGAAATTTGTATTCACCTCAACTGATATTTATGAAACTTGTCTGGAAGTTTCAATTTTGCCTCACTAAAGGCTCGTCAAATAAAAATTCCCAATGTAAGTACTGTAGTATCTTGAATATACACAGTACAAACTTGGACGGTAAAGTCATAAGGTAATTTATTGGTGTGGCGTGGTTACTTCAAACTGAAAGGTCCACAGTTCGATCCACACTAGGGGTAAGTGCATTCTGTCCTTGAGCAAGGCACTTTATCCTAATCACCCTTGTGGGGGCTTGATGGTACTAAGGTGTACAGCATGTTGACGGTGCACTTATCTTCAACCAATGCTAACCCTGTGCATCTTCTTCCACCCATAAAACTGTCTGATATGAGGTGATCTTGGCTGTTAAAAATGTTGTTAAACCCCAACATATAAAAAAATTGGTGTGGTGCATTCTGACAGATAGTACCAGACAAACAGATTAACTTACAGCATTACCCTCCAATTTTGGACTGATGTATGTTTAGCCTACTGCAGTCAACATTAATTGCTAAAAATTAATCTGTGGTTTCAATCAAGAAGACTGCAATAATTCAACAGGATGTTTGTGAAAAGGAGAGGGGGAATAAATATTTGATTGTCAATAGGGGCTGGGGAATATTTGATTTTCAATTTAGTATTCGAATATTTGCCTTCCATGAATGAATAGTCCGCATGATTCATTATGGATTATTACATGAAGGATTAATGGGTTAAGTGTGGGAAGCCCAAATATGTGTTTTATTCTGAAGTTCCATGGTCCGCAGCTTAACCCTCTGCACACTGATGTCAAAATATGGAAATTTGAAGGAGCCAATTTTGTCCATAATACAGCAGGGAACTTAACCAATTCAATCTTGTTTGTGTGGAAGAGTCGGAATTATTTATTTCGGTAAACATTGATGTCGCGGGTTAATAGTTAATAATTAATTATTTGTAATCATTGGTGCCGCAGTTGACGAGTTAATCATTATCACCTCGGTAAAACTGTTTAGTCAGCAGCGTGAGTGATTTCTTGCAAGCTTAAATCGTCACGACTGAACGCTCTCGGCATGCTTTTGTTTGATTAATCACGGATGTCACTGAGCTTGAAGACAATCTCTGTCACTTCTCTTCAAGTTCGACTGAGAGAAAGACACCAAATATTTTTGCTTGGAAGACGTTCTTCATAATAACTGCCTGATGTTATTGCATTTTATTCCCACAGATTAGGTAAGTGTTATTTTAAATTTAAATCTCTGTCGTGTATAATTTGGAATATCATCGGCATTCGATGCATAACTTTACTGTCGGATATTTTGTAGAATAATTTATTAAGTTTGTTATTCTAAGCTTAACCTAACCTGGTTGTGTGATACAGCGTCGGGGAGGTTCTATGAACCCCCGCCCGACGTTGTATCATACACCTCGGTTGGTGGAGGCAGTTATTGCTGAATTACCGGATAACAGGGAAACATCCCCTGGATATTTCGTACCCCAAATTATAAACCCAGTTATGTCAACATGGTTTATAATTCTGATTCTGTTATTGTTGTTGTATTGACTGACAGTGTAAGTCAATGCAGCAACATCCAGTTATTGCTGAATTACCGGATAACAAGGAAACATCCCCTGGATATTTCATACCCCAAATTATAAACCCAGTTATGTCAACATGGTTTATAATTCTGATTCTGTTATTGTTGTTGTATTGACTGACAGTGTAAGTCAATGCAGCAACATCCAGTTATTGCTGAATTACCGGATAACAGGGAAACATCCCCTGGATATTTCGTACCCCAAATTATAAACCCAGTTATGTCAACATGGTTTATAATTCTGATTCTGTTATTGTTGTTGTATTGACTGACAGTGTAAGTCAATGCAGCAACATCCAGTTATTGCTGAATTACTGGATAACAGGGAAACATCCCCTGGATATTTCATACTCAAAATTATAAACCCAGTTATGTCAACATGGTTTATAATTCTGATTCTGTTATTGTTCTTGTATTGACTGACAATGCCAGTTATTTAACCTTTGACGGCTTTAACCCCCACTAGTCCGTAGTAAGACATTTGTATTGTCAATCTTGTGGCAGATTTGTCCTACATGTATCGCGAACTGCTCCTTGCACGGAAGATGTTTTATTCGAAAAGCTGACTGTGATAGTATTCAATTTGCCTTAAAAATGTAAGAGTCGATAAACTCAATGTTATTGCTTTTAAACACAACTGCTGTATTGATGCTTGAAATATATGTGCCTGTCTGACGATCTGTCGCAGTGATCTCGTTAGTGAGTTCGCAGCCACAGATCCTGAGACAGTGCAACGTCATTATAGGCATGATTATTATTGAGTTATTATATTCAATGATATTGCTTGATGCATATTGGTGTTCGTTTGCTTATTAGTGTAAACGTGTCTGTCTGGTGATCTGTTGCAGTGAACTTATTAGTGAGTTCATTGCCACAGATTCTCAGACAGCACAACGCCATAATTATGAATAGTTGATCATTGCATTCTGATGGTTTTTATTTAATGACCTTCACACTATATATTTTGTTTTACAGAATGGATTATCATGAATTATTATCATGATGTGTGATGTATGATATTGAAAGAATATAATATTTATTGAACCTGGTCCGTGTTGGTGTTTCACAACCCGGTTACATTTGACAGAGCTCATCGAGCTCTATCAAACAAGATTAAATTGGTTAAATTACTAGTTGCATAACGGGAAAAATTTGAAGCTTGGAATTTTGTTCTTTTCACATCAGTGTGCTGAGATTTAAAGCCTTCAAATTCTGTGGATGTTCTTAATTTTATTTTCGAAGTGAAATTATTCAGTCTGGATTTGCTTTGTAAGAATTCTTACAAGCAAAGTCTACCAGGTAATAGTACAAAGATGGTATAAAGAATTTTAGAGACACAACTGAGTTGGGCTTCACAACATGCTATTCCACTTCTGGTGGAAATCAAATGCAGTCATGCGTTGAAGGTCCAGCATGATATGACTGTTAATTGAAAAAAGGCTGAAAGTCTTCATCGCAAATCATCACAAAATTAAAATCCTGCTACCTGTTACCTCTGCTGGAACTTTACTAGATATTTTAGACATGCAAGAATTTTGAAAATAGAGGCTTGAGAATCAAGTCTCTAGATTTTTTGGAACAGTAGCCAGTAATATATGTAATTGTTTTATTTATTGTCACATTAATCTATGAATTTTTTATATTTTTTCTTATGTATATATAAATAATTTCTTTTTTGAAAGCGCTGAAAATGTTATTTTATACGCTGAATTGTTTCTCAGGTTTTAAATGGCAGGTCCACTTATGAAAGTAGAAAATATTGATGAATTGTATATAGTCTGTGCCTTCACATTTTCATTCCTTGCTCACATTTTACCCTAGTGGCCTAACATCAACTATTTTATTTTTATTCTTGTGCAGGGTGATATACCAAAACGTTTGTCAAAAGCTTTTCATTTACTGATACAGCTTCTTTTAGCCTTCACCTGACATGAATGGAGATAAAACTTGCAAAGAAAATTGTTTATTAACTGAAAATGTCAATTTTTTGGTCTCAAAAACATAGCTATGAGGGCCCATCATTGACCCCGTCTCTGAGCTTGTTCCAGTGAGAGATCATAAGTAATGTTTTGAACAGGGTTCCTTTGGGCCTTGGATTCAAGTTTCAGTCAAGGCCTTGAAATGCTGGAAAATGGGTCTGAAGGCCTTGAAAAGCCTTGAATATCTTCTAAATGAAAACGCTGTCAAGGTGTGTAATCATACCTATACAGTTCTATATTTATGAAGGTGTAGTCCTAAGACCCTCTGGTAGTTATCCCCCCCCCCCCCCCCCATCCTACTTCCCGAGAAGGGAAGTGGGATGAGTGGGTAGTGACCTGAAGGTCATAGTTAGGTAAAGGATTAAACTGTAATAAATTCTTCCTGCAATTGGTGGAGATAAACCAAAGAGTATATCAAGTAGTTTACTTCTGTAAAGTCCTGGCCTTGAAAATCCTTGAAATTGGATATTGTAAGACCTTGACAAATTTGAAAAAAGGAATTATATGTGAATGGCAATTCTTGTGTATATCACTGGCCTGTTTTGGCCAATACATTATTTAACTCTTTACCTAAAATAATGGCTAAAACCGCCCAGTGCTATTCACAAAACTCAGCATTCAGTTTTTGTTATTTTTTCATTTTTTGTTTCAAAAACATAGCTTATGACCCCTCATTAGAACGATTTCTTTGAGCTTGTTCCAAAGAGGGGTCATAAGCTTTACTTTTGACGCCAAAAGTGAAAAAAAATTGGCATTCAAGATTTCTGTTTGCAAGTGTCGTCTGCCTTTCATGTTAGGTAAAGGGTTAAAGGTTTAAACTTATTGAAATATCATTTGTATATTATCCTTCGGAACATATTTATCAATTTGATTTTCAGAAAAAAATATTTGTTCAATCATGGTTGGTAGGGCCATAGTTTAAATGTTCAGATATGGCCTGATCTGTCTGCTTGTACCACAAACAAATGATAAATTCCACCCCTACCATTCAAGTTTGGACTAAGTTAATATACTCTGAACTTAATCATAATAAAAAATTGATTACTGTTTGCATAATCTATTCTCATTTCTTTTGCAATCTGACCTTGACCATTGAAAGTGTTATTAAACCCCCAGTAAATAAATAAATGTATATATTTCTTTCTCAAAAAACAGGCACTCCAGTTTCTACATTTGCTAGAAAACTAGTTGAAATTAATTACCTGACATGGTTGGCCGATAATGCTTATTCCTGGCATGTTATACAATTTGAATGCCTTAATAAACTTTCAACTCCTCAATGCCCATGGTGGATATTCCTTCCCAGGACAGAAAATCTCCTGCCATTAAAATCATTTATTCATTAGGGTTTAACAACACTCAGCAGCCAGGATCACCTTGAGTCAAACACTTTCACAGGTGGCGAAAGCCAAAGTACCCAAGGAGAACCACCAAGCAGCAGCGAGCAACTGTCCGACTCCCCAACATACTACCTCTGCACATGGATTGTTAGCATTGGTTGAAGGCAAGTGCACCTTCTCCTTAGTACATAGATCCAACATGTCCACATGTGGGTAATCAGGATTAAGTGTCTTACCCAAGGATACAACACAGTTACCCCTGGTCAGGATCGAATGGTGGACAACTTGGTTTGAAGTCTGATACTCTTACCTACTAAAATAAGTATAACTTGGGTACTTTTAACCAAATTTTCCTTTGTAAATTGTACAGTGATTTCTTTGTAAAATTATCATGGATTTTATGTTTAATCCAATCATGGCTGCTTCACAGCAGCCATGACTAGATTTGATGGACATGTTTTTCAAAATATCCAGGTTATGAGTTAATGATGTACCAGTAACATCATTGAAAATGGTAATAATGTTGAATATCAGAATGTTTATCTTCTTATTACCCAGCACAAAATTATTGTTTTGGTCTTGGAAGGCAAGGAACATTAGCTTAACCCTCCCTTTCAATCTGTTATTTTCTTTAGAATGATGCTATTCAGGAGTTCTGTGTCAAGTGGGTTAACCCTTTACCCAACGCAGACGATATCAAAATTTATTATTTTAAATATCATTTTTTCAAATTTTACAAAAAATTTCAACAAAACCATATCATGTGACCCCTCGTTGGAACGAGCTCGACGAGCTCGTTCCAACGAGGGGTTACATGATATGGTTTTGTTGAAATTTTTTGAAAAATAATATTTGTTCAAATGCTGAATTTACATATTACGTGGGCGGATGCGGGCGATTCGTTGGGTAAAGGGTTAAGTGAAATGGACTTTGGTCAAAAGTTGGCTGTATATATAGGCAGCCAGGACTTGACAAGAAACCATTGTTGTGCTATAAGACTTGCTGCTTTTGATGGTTAGAAAATTACAGGATGTCCCTCAGGATTTCAGTGGTTTATCACTTACTATGTTACTTATTCAGTTTAAAAGAATTTATTGTTGCATTTGATATATATTTTATATGTGTATGCATTAATACGTCTGGCTTATGTTGATAACTTGAACTTGGAAAAACAATATAAATATTTATTTACAAATTGAATCACCCGGCACTGTGTGTACCAGAGAAGTTGTGAATTTAAAAGTTCTTTCTTCCTGACCCCGAAAAGGTGCCTACTGGACCAACTTCAATAACAGCAACACGTTATTCATGTTATGGGAGGAGAGTAAACAAAAGTATGTTTAACCCTTTATCCAACATAATGGCCAAAACATGCCAGCGCTATTCTCAAAAATTGCCAATTAATTTTCATTTTTTGTCGCAAAAACATAGGTTATGACCCCTCTTTGGAAAAAAATTAGTTATTCAAGAATTTTATTTGCAAATGTCATCTACTTTTCATGTTAGGTAAAGGGTTAAACTGTAATAAATTCTTCCTGCAATTGGTGGAGATAAACAGAAGAGTATATTAAGGTATCACAGAACTAAATATTTTCCCATAGGCAACTATTAGAGAGAAAAACTGACATAAAGGGAAGTACCAGTCACGTGCACATATTTTTCAGGGAATTCCCTACAAAAACACACAAAAAGTAAATTGTATTTTTTAGGTCCAAAAGTCATCTAATCACCCTCTTTTTTTATCAGGAATATTCAACAATAATGCCTTTATTGAAACAATATATTTTCCCAAGGCTGTTTATTTTTAGAGATTGCAACATTTTAAGGCGGTTAACTCTAATTTCAATATTTAGTTCTGCAATACCTTAAGTAGTTTACTTCTGTGATGTCTGCATAATTGGAAATACCAAGAGAACTGTATCTTATGTGCACATTTGTCCAACATTGAAGTAAACACGAGTGTATAAGTAAATTTGATTTCAAGTTTGAGTTTCATATTGTACAAACTGTTGAAGATCATTTTAAACAACCCATTCATCTGTCCGAGCAGAACTATTCACAGAAATATGCATTAGCCCTTTACCCAATGCAGACGATATCAAAATTTATTATTTTAAATATACATTTTTTTAAATTTTTAAAAAAATTTTAACAAAACCATAACATGTGACCCCTCATTAGAATGAGAAAGTAACATGATATGGTTTTATTGAAATTTTTTTAAAAATATTTTTTCAGCTGCTGAATTTGCTAATGGCAGGCGGATGTGGCCGATTTGTTGGGTAAAGGGTTAAAATCTTATTTTTAAAAAAAATTTTGCATCCAAAACTGATTATGACCCTATACTGAAACTAGCTCATTGAGCTTGGGCAGTGAGAGGTCATAAGCAGAGGCGGAGAAACCAGGGAGGCACAGGGGAAACATGCCCCTCCTCTTTTTTTGGCTGAGTGGATAAGTGCGCTGGTCTCTCATGTCAGAGGTCCCGGGATCGATCCCCGGTTGGGGAAAGTTCTTGAGGTGTCTGAACACTCTCTGTCAGCATCAATTGTGGGGTTGATGCTGTCACAGCGTACCGTCCTATCGGGTGGGGAAGTAAAATGGCTGTCCTCTGTGCGGAGAGAGACACACTCCTTGTAGGCTAAAAATCCCTTTGTAGTATTCGAGAAGAGCTAGGCCATGAAGTTACTGCTATGAAGGTCATCCCACACACCTACACCATTGAGCCAAGGAGAGGCATTAATATAAGTTGCATAACTTGTTTGCCAATCCTTGTAAAACAAATAAGATTAAATTAAAATTAAAACTTTTTTTCCACAGACATGTTTAACAATTGCACTATAAGTTAAAATGGCTGCATGCAAATGTGTCAATATGGGCATTCCTGTAATATATTATTTGCAAATGCAGACAACATTTAGCCAAAGAATCCAGCCTTTGGTCGCTTCAGTCCGTTCCTTCTACTGCAGCCATCTTCCAACCTGAAGGCAAGCCTTGAAGATGTTTGAAGGAGAAGAAATGGGCAGGTCAGTGACCACACTGTGGCATGCTCATCTAAATGAGAGCCAAAAGTGTGTCATGGTACATTTACCGATATATGATTGTAATTTTTCTCCAACTGGGTCGAACCATGCTAGCCCCTCCATTTTTATCAAGCTTTCGCCTCTGGTCTTAAGCTAGTATTTTGACACAAAAACTGAAATTTTTAGCTCAACTTTGGCGAAGCCAAATTTGAGGTATTGTCATGGCCTGTCGTCCGTCTGGCCATCTGTCCGTCCGGCATGCCGTACACACGGCTCGGGATAGAAGCTGTATTTATGAACGGAGCTTTACAAAACTTCTTGGGTACCTTTGTTATCATTGTGAGACGAGAACGAGTGTTTTGGGGTCTGGTCCGAAATTCAAGATGGCCACTGGCAGCCATTTTGTACAAAATTAGGTGCAATCCGATTTTTGCGCAGACCTTCCATATGAAAGCTCTGATTTGAATAATTTTTTGTATGAATGTTTAGTACCATGGGATACACCACATATAATACAGGTTTTTTTCTCGTGCTTAAATTATGCAAATTAGACTAACTTTGATTTATTTAGTGTTACTTTCTGCACTGTAACTGCAAATGCCAATACGGCTCAGGCTAGAGGCCGTATTTATGAACCGATCTTTACGAAACTTCTTGGGGTACCTTTGTTATCACCGTGGGATGAAAACAAGTGTTTTTGGGTGCGGTCCGAAATTCAGGATGGCTGCCGGTGGCCATTTTGTACCAGAATTAGTGCAATCAGTTTTTTGTACAGAACTTCTGTATAAAAGTTCTGATTTGAATAAATTTCTGTATGAATGTTTAGTAACATGGAATACATCACATATAATGCAGGGTTTTTTCTCGAGCAGAAATTATGCAAATTAGATGAACTTTGATTTATTCAGTGCTACTTATACACAGCAAGTGCATGTGTCAATACGGCTTGGGCTAGAGGCTGTATTTATGAACCGATCTTCACAAAATTTCTTGGGTACGTTTGTTATCACCTTGGGATGAGAACAAGTGTTTCTGGGTGCGGTCCAAAATTCAAGATGGCTGCCCGTGGCCATTTTGTACCGAAATTAGGTCCAATCGGTTTTTGTACACAACTTCTATATGGCTCAGGCTAGAGGCCATATTTATGAACCAATCTTTACGAAACTTCTTGGGTACATTTGTTATCACTGTGGGACGAGAACGAGTGTTTTTGGGTGCGGTCCAAAATTCAAGCTGGCCGCCAGCAGCCTTTTTGTACCAAAATTAGTGTAATCAGTTTTTTGTACAGAACTTCTGTATGAAAGTTCTGATTTGAATAAATTTTTGTAGGAATGTTTAGTAACATGGAATACATCACATATAATACAGGTTTTTTTCTCGTGCAGAAATTATGCAAATTAGATGAACTTTGATTTGTTCAGTGCTACTTATACACAGTAAGTGCACATGTCAATACAGCTCAGGCTAGAGTTTGTATTTATGAACTGATCTTCACGAAACTTCTTGGAGTACCTTTGTTATCACCTTGTGACAGGAACGAGTGTTTTTGGGTGCCTTTGTTATCACTGTGCTATGAGAACAAATATTTTTGAGTTCAGTCAGACCCACTCTGGGACTCAAATGATTTCTTTTCTAGTTTAGCATCTAACTGTCACCCCACTTTTACAATACTTTACCTATATATTTGTTACAGGCTATGGTCAGCATTTATGTACAGACAGTTACAATACTTTACATGTACCTTTGTTATCAGGTCATTACCTAGATGTTTGTCATTGCTGTGTCACACGCTATACATGTGCATGTCTTAACCCCCTACACGCTGATGTCAAAATATCCAGATTTGAAGTAGACATTTTCCCCATAATGCAACTGGGAATTTAACCAATTCAATCCTGTTTGACAGAGCTCATTGAGCTCTGTCAAACAAGATTGAATTGGTTAAATTTCTAGTGGCACTGTGGGAAATATTTGCACCCTGAACTTTAGATATTTCAACATCAGTGTGCAGAGGGTTAAACAAGTTGAGCTACAGTGTCATTGACACTTTCATTTAGTTATTTAAAGATTTTTTTTTGTTGCAAGTGTTGTTGATTGTCATGTTTGATAAAGAATTAACCCTTCCATTACATAACTAAAAAATATTAATTTTTGCTTCCAAAGCATAGCTTAAGAACCTGAACTAGAATGGGCCGATTTAGCTCACTCCATTGATTGTGTAATGATCGAAACTTTGAAAGACCAAATTAAAAAAGTATAAAAATTTGAATGGTCATGTTAGTGCACATTTATCATGCATTGGTTGAAAGTCCCCTAAAGTGGGCAGCATACAGTACAAGTCAATATAGGCTGTAGCATAACCACAATAAACTAAGTATACTGCTGCTCCTGCACCGATAAGATCAGAATCTGACACCATTTTCTGGAAAGCTCTCACTGAGAGCTTTCCAGAAAATGATATAAACTTCTGGTCTTATCAGTGTAGGAAGATAAAAATACATAGTTTATAGTGGTTATCCTACAACTTATTTTAACTTGTACAGCAGGTATAAACAATTGACTAAACTTGACTTCATTACTATTTTGCTGTCATGATATAGACATACATGCTGAAAGTGAAAATAAAGAGTAAATACCTATAAATAATAATACTAAATATAAATAAATCTGAGATAGCTGTATGAGAACTTCATGAAGTGGAGTCATGCTGTTTTCTTGGGTGTAATAAGTCTCCTTTTATGGGTATAATAGGACTTGATAACTAATGACTGGGGTTAACCCTACACCTAACAAATCAGATGTATTCGTCCACTTAATATAAATAATTCATCTGTTGAACAAAATCATTTTTCAAAGTATTTTAACAAAAATATATCATGTAACAACCTCATTGGAACAAGCTCGTTCCAGTGAGGGGGGAGGGGTCACATGATATGGTTTTACTGAAATGTTTTTAATAAATTTGAAAAAATCATATTTATAATAATAAATTTAGATATTTATGCATTGGGTAAAGGGTTAACCATTAACCTAATATGAGTAGAAGACGACACTTGCGAAAAAGAAAAATTCTTGAACTAAAAACATTTTTGCATTTTTTCCTCAAAATATAGCTTATGACCCCTCATTTGCAGAAACTCAGTGAGTTCGATCTAATGAGAGGTCAAAAGCAATATTTTTGAGGCAAAATTTAGAAAGAAAATAATTAAATTTGAATGGCAATTTTTCTCCAACTGGGTTGGATTTGGTTACATTAGGTAATGGGTTTTAAGTCCTCAAAATGGGCAACTTAATTATCAATAACTGGCTAAAAGTGTACTTAAACTTGTGCTGTAGTTGCAAGGTGACTATAGATGCTGAAAGTGACCATAAACCTAAGACACAAACAATCTCAAGTTTCACCTGCATTTTAGAGCCTCTAAAAGACTGATTTGCCTTAAACCTCAGTAATTATGTACAAGGGGTATGGTGGTGTCGCAGTAACCGGTTCTCGTCAGCTCACCGAAGTTAAGCAATGTCACACGCGATTAGTAGTTGGATGGGTGACCATTTCAGTGACTGATTCGTGCTCCTGCGTTGTGTCCTTGGGCAAGGCACTTAACCCTGATTGCGAACATGGGTGCATGATGACGCTGTGTACTAAGGAAGTATGAAATCAAGTCCAGCCAATCATTTATACTCTCATGGGAAACCCAGGAAGTAGAGCGGTGCTGGTTCACTGTGATAAACAAGTTCTACTTTACTGTTAAAATAGGACCTGGAAAGCATTGCCTTAGGTAGAAGTGCTCTAAAATGGGCAGCATAGGTACAAACGATTGTGAAACTAGACTTCATACCTGTACTGAATATATATGATATAGCCATGGATGCTAAAAGTGACCTTAAAACCAGAAAGAAAAGTCTGAAAAAAACCATAACTATGCTGCTTTTAGGTTACCAAGACATATTTTATGAGTAAATAAGAACTGCAGTAAGCACACACAGATCCACATCCCAGGTTCCTACATGGAGCCTTTTTAACTCACTTGACTGAAAGTCAGGGTGGTGTATTGGCATCTGTTTGTTATCTATTAACTTTTGCATTTTATTTGTTGCATTTTATTTGATGAGGCCCAGATATCGGCTTTGCCACTGAATCAGTAACATGTTCATCTCTTTCAAAGTTCCAAAAAATGTCTGTCATTAAGCTTTGTATAATATTTACTTATTAGCTCACCTTGACGAAGACAAGCTGAGTGTATCTAATCGGTCTTCATCTCCTATCCATCGTCCCCCATCAACACTATGTTTTGGACTTCTCCAAAACCACTGGGACAATTCAAGTGAAAGTTTGTGTGAGTGATGGTCCCGAAGGGGTTTTGCAATTTTGTTCAGCTCAACATGCCCAGCCCCATAGGGTGAGGGTGGGGGAAATTGTTCCAAAATATTTTTTAAATCATCTTCTCATGAACCAGTCAGTACTATGACTTGATATTTGGTATGGAGTTCCTTTTGAGGTGTAGTATCACGTTTGCTCAAACGAAGTTTGTGGAGTATTTATTTATTGATTGTCTCCCGCTTTTTGAAAAAAAATGGGAGATATTAAATTCGGGGTGTCCTTCCATCCTTCCGGGTTTTTCGTTTTCAGGCTCTAGCTTTCCTTACAGTGACCGGATTTCGGTGAAATGTGGGTAGTAGATCACTTTCATAAATTGTGGATCTAAGTTCAAATATGGGCATTTTCTGCGCATATTTAATTAGGTTGCTGAAATTTGCTTGGCTGACGGTTTCCAGACTCTAACTTTCCTTAAAATCAACCGATTTCGATGAAATTTCATATATGGATTACTTTTATCAATACCTAGGTCAAATTCGAATGTGGGAAATTTTGTACCGAAAATCTGTCTGTCCGTCTGCCCTGAGCGTCAATGCACCTTGGACTAAAAGCCGTACTTATGGACCGATCTTTACGAAACTTCTTGGGTATCTTTGTTATCATTGTGAGACCAGAATATGTGTTTTGGGGTTTGGTCCAAAATTCAAGATGGCCGCCATCGGCCATTTTGTTACGAAATTGGGTGTAATCAGTTTTTTGTACAGAACTTCTATATGAAAGTTCAGATTTGAATAAATTTTTGTATGAATGTTTTAGTAACATGCAATACATCACATATAATACGGGTTTTGTTCTCGTGCAAAAATTATGCAAATTAGGGAAACTTTGATTTATTCAGTGCTACTACTAATACACAATAAGTGCACACCTTCAGTGTTTTTCGTTTCCAGACTCTAACTTTCCTTACAGTCAGTTGGTTTCGATGAAATTTGGGTAGTAGATCACTTTCATCAATTGTGGGTCCAAGTTTGAATATGGGCATTTTCTGCACATATTTAATTAGGTTGCTGAAATTTGATTGGCTGACGGTTTACAGATTCTAACTTTCCTTAAAATCAACCGATTTCGATGAAATTTCATATATGGATTACTTTTATCAATACTTAGGTCAAGTTCGAATGTGAGAAATTTTGTACCAAAAATCTGTCCGCCTACCTGTCCGTCTGCCCCGTGTGTCAACACACCTCGGACTAATAGCCGTATTTATGAACTGTTCTTCACGAAACTTCTTGGGTATCTTTGTTATCATTGTGAGACCAGAATATATGTTTTGGGGTTTGGTCCAAAATTCAAGATGGCCGCCAGCAGCCATTTTGTTTTGAAATTGGGTGTAATCAGTTTTTTGTACAGAACTTCTATATAAAAGTTTGAATTGGAATAAATTTTTGTATGAATGTTTAGTAACATGCAATACATCACATTTGTTCTCATGCAAAAATTATGCAAATTAGGGAAACTTTGATTTATTCAGTGCTACTACTAATACACAGTAAGTGCACACCTTTCGTGTTTTTCGTTTCCAGACTCTAATTTTCCTAACAGTCAGTTGATTTTGATGAAATTTGGGTAGTAGATCACTTTCATCACTTGTGGGTCCAAGTTCGAATATGGGCATTTTCCGTGCATATTTAATTAGGTTGCTGAAATTTGATTGACTGACAGTTTCCAGACTCTAACTTTCCTTAAAATCAACCGATTTCGATGAAATTTCATATAAGAATTACTTTTATCAATACCTAGGTCAAGTTCGAATGTAGGAAATTTTGTACCGAAAATCTGTCTGTGTGCCTGTCCGTCTGCCCTGTGCATCAACGCACCTTGGACTAAAAGCCGTATTTATGAACCGATCTTCACGAAACTTCTTGGGTATCTTTGTTATCATTGTGAGACCTGAATATGTGTTTTGGGGTTTGGTCCAAAATTCAAGATGGCTGCCAGTAGCCATTTTGTTCCAAAATTGGGTGTAATCATTTTTTTGTGCAAAACTTCTATGTGAAAGTTTGGATTTGAATAAATTTTTGTATGAATGTTTAGTAACATGCATTACATCATGTATAGTACAGGTTTTGTTCTCGTGCAAAAATTATGCAAATTAGGGAAACTTTGATTTATTCAGTGCTATTACTTATACACAGTAAGGGCACACCTTCTGTGTTTTTCGTTTCCAGACTTTAACTTTCCGTACAGTCCGTCGATTTCGATGAAATTTGGGTAGTAGATCACTTTCATCAATTGTGGGTCCAAGTTCGAATGTGGGCATTTTCCGCGCATATTTAATAAGGTTGCTGGAATTTGATTGGCTGATGGTTTCCAAACTCTAACTTTCCTTTGAGTCAACCGATTTCAATGAAATTTCATATATGGATTACTTTTCACATCAGTTTAATGTAATATGTCTTATCACACAGTCTTAATTTTTAGTGATTCTCACAGTTATACTCCACATCACTTCACTTGCTTTGTCAGTGACCTCTGTGAAAATAAATCTGATAACCACTGTCTGAAGCACTGTCTGTTCTGTCTCTTCTAAATAACTTCCACTTGCACCTGCAGTATATTCCACTGGATGCATTAATTCCCCTTGAAACTGCTGCCCAGCGGGAGACATGAATTGCTTATTTATTTATTTATTTGTTGGTGTTTAACATCACATACTTATGCACAATGGCTAATCATGACCATGACAGTTTTACGGGTGGAGGAAGCCAGAGTACCCAGAGAGAACCACCGAGCAATGATGAGCTGCTGCCATCTCCCCAACATCTTAACTCCACACTGCAGCACAGGCAGGGTTAGATTGGTTGAAGACATGCGCATCATCGACATGTAATATGCCTTAGTACACGGCGTCATCATGCCCCCATGTGGACAATCAGGGTTAAGTGCCTTGCCCAAGGACACAATGCAGGAGTGCGAATCGATCACTCAGACTGTCACCCATCCGAGGATTAACCGGGCTCGACAAGTTCATGGAGCAATATTTGCCTTTGTAATGGGATGGACAAGATTTGTGACCACACCCAAAATTTCTATTTTCTGAACCGATGGTCTGATTTGAACCAGATTTGGTATGTGGTATATAATCGTGCAAAACCAAACTTTTCCTGTGTCCCCAGGGGCACCCCAGGAGCTAAAAATATAAATATTTTCAAACACCCATATTTCCCAAACCACACAGAACAGAGAACTTTTATTTGGTATGAAGCATCCTTGGAACCAGTAGAATTGAATGGTAAAAAATATGGTCATCGATTATTTGAGGGTGTTCCTCGGTGGGGGTGGGGGGGGGGCATGGGGGGGACAAATTTTCTCAAGAACCAATGGTCAGAATTTTTTGATATTTGGTATACAGTTTGGTATACAAGTTTGTTAAAATGAAGCCCCTTGGTTCATATTTGGGCTAAATACAGGAGCCCAGATTAATGTAGGGCAATATGGGGAATAATCTTTAAAAATCTTCTTCAGAACCACCAGTCAGAATCTGTTAATGTTTGGCATGCATCATTGTTATGAGTATGAGGGTCAGATTCATAGGTTAATATTCCTATTTCTTATTCAGATCCACTAGTCAGAATCCTTTAATATTTGGTATACAACAGCTTGGGGGAGGGGGGGGGGGGGGCAGAATCAATTTTTTTTTAAAATCAGGTCCCTAGGTTAGTATTTGGACTCCCTAATTTTAACTTAGTGCGATATGAGGAAATTTCTTTAAAAATGTTCTTCAGAACCATCAGTGAGAATATTTTCATATTTGGTATACAACATCTCTAGGGGGTGTCAAATTCACCAGTCAGAATCCTTTCATATTTGGGTTACATCATCTCTAGGGGAGTCAGATTCAAGTGTGTTCAAATCAGGTCCCTGGGTTAATATTTGGGCTCCCTATGGTAGCCTGAATTTTAACTTAGTGTAATATGAGGAAATGTCTTTAAAAGTCTTCTTCAGATGCACCTGTCAGAATCCTTTCATAGTTGGTATACAACATCTATAGTGGGGTGAGATTCAAGTATGTTCAAATCAAGTGCCTGGGTTAATATGGGCTTAGTTCAATATGAGGAAATGTCTTTAAAAATCTTCGTCTTCAGGTCCACCAGTCAGAATGCTTTCATATTTGATATACAACATCTCCAGAGGGTTTAGATTCAAGTTTGTTCAAATCGAGTGCCTGGGTTAATAATTGGGCTCCCTATGGGAACCCAAATTTTAACTTAGTGCAATATGAGGGAATTTCTTCAAAAATCTTCTTCAGATTCCTCAGTCAGAATCCTTCCATTTTTGGTATACAACATCTCTAGTGGGGTGAGATTCAAGCTTGTTCAAGTCGTGTGCCTGGGTTAATATTTGAGCTCCCTATGGGTGCCGGAATTGCCCGTGTAGCTGAAGAATTTGACATTTTTTATCAAGTTACCTCTAGAGGTGTGTGACTAATATTAATCCATGTAGTTTGTATCAAGGGCACCATAGGGGAGCTCCACTTTTTACATTATGATTAACTGAAGAAAAGGCATTATGCTTGGACTATTTTAGTTACTCTTGAAGGGTTCAAGGATTGACAATGGATCTTATGATATTGATTGCCTAATGTAGATTCATTCTTGGACACTGTTTATATCGGGTTCTGTTCATGGTGAGCACTTCAGGCTTGTGGGAACCTCTTGCAAGCTCACCTGGCTGAAAGTCAGGGTGAGCTTTTCTGATCACTCTTTGTCCATCGTCCATCCATCTGTCCATCTGTCATCCTGCATGAAGGTGGTGTTTGAGCCTCTTTCTCCTAAACCACTGGCCACATTTTAATTAAATTTCATGTAAGTAGTGGTTATATAGAGGCATTTTGATTTTTATGCAAATTAGGTTTCGACTCATATTGAGCAGAGGGGTGGGGAAAAAATGGCCAAATTTTTTGAAAAACTTCTTCTAATGAACCACCAGTAGCAGAGACTTGATATGTGGTATACAGAGTCCTTTTGGGGTTTAGAATAAAGTTTCAAGAGAAGATTGTCGGGCATTATTTGCCTTCATTATGGGAGGGGCAAAAATTTTGGCCACACCTAAAATTTCTGTTTTCAGAACCGTGAGGTCGATTTGAACCAAATTTGATATGAGATGAAAATGGGTCATAAGTAGTTGATTGATGCAAAAAAAAATTTTCTCATTGCACCGTGGGAACCTCCGGAGCTAAAAATAGGAAAAACATTAAAACTGCCATATCTCCAAAACTACACGGCACAGAGAATTCTTATTTTGTATAAAGCTTACTTTTATCCAGTAGAATAGAATGCCTAAAAAAATCCCTATCAGTTTGATCACAAGGTACTTTTTTCAGGACTTTGAAAAAGGACTGAGTCCGCACTTTTTAACACTGTTGGCAATGGGAAAAACTTTAAAAAGTCTTCTTCTCCAGATGCAGCATGCAGAATCTTTTGATATTTGGTATGCAACATTTTAGGGTGGATCTGATTCAAGTTTGTTCAAATCCCCCCCCCCCCCCCCCCCCCCCCCCCCCCCCCCCCCCGGGTTCATATTTGGGCTCAGCATAGGAGCCTGATTTCGAACTTAGTGCATTTCAGGCAAATTTCTTAAAAAATCTTCTTCTCCAGATCCAGCAGGCAGAATCTTTTGATATTTGGTATGCAACATTGTGGGGTGGATCTGATTCAAGTTTGTTCAAATTGGCCCCCTGGATTCATATTTGAGCTCAGTGTAGGAGCCCAAATTTGAACTTAGTGCATTTCAGCCAAATGTCTTTGAAAATCTTCTTCTTAAGATCTAGCAGGCAAAATCTTTTGATATTGGGTATGCACCATGCTTAGGGGGTGAGATTCAAGTTTGTTCAAGCCTAGACCCTGGGTTCATATTTGGGCTTCCTGTGATAGCCCGAATTATAGCTTAGTTCAAAATGAGGAATTTTCTTTAAAAATCTTCTTCAGATCCAGCAGTCGGAATGTTTTGATAGTTGGTATGCAGCATCCTGAAGGGGTGAGATTCAAGTTTGTTCAAGCCATGTCCCTAGGTCCATATTTGGACTCACTGTGGGAGCCCGAATGATAACTTAGTTCAAAATGAGGAATTTTCTTTAAAAATCTTCTTCAGATCCAGCAGTCGGAATGTTTTGATAGTTGGTATGCAGCATCCTTAAGGGGGTGAGATTCAAGTTTGTTGAAGCCATGTCCCTAGGTCCATATTTGGACTCACTTTGGGAGCTCGAATTGTAAATTAGTTCAAAATGAGGAATTTTCTTTAAAAATCTTCTTTAGATCCAGCAGTCGGAATGTTTTGATATTTGGTGTGCAGCATCCTTAGGGGGATGAGATTCAAGTTTGTTAAAGCCAAGTCCCTGGGTTCATATATGGGCTCCCTGTGGGAGCCCGAATTATAACTTAGTTCAGTATGAGGAATATTCTTTAAAAATCTTTTTTTTTGACCCACTGGTCAGAATCTCTGGATATTTGGTATAAGCTTTTCTTAGGAGGAGCAGATGCAACTTATTGAAATCAATTCTCTGGGTTGATAGGCTACCATGTCAGGTGAGTGCCCTCAGTCCCCTGGGGTCTCTTGTATTAATTTAACCCTTTTCTTAATGTAACTGCCAAGTATGCCCAACACTATTCCCAAAATCCACCATATGATTTTCTTTTCAGTGTTTACCTCCAATGAGAGTTGGGGAGACATAAATACTTTGGAGGCAATAATCTCAAATTTGAAGTTTAGTTGCAAAAATTGTTTTGTAAGTTTCATCTACTGTCATGTATGGTAAAGTGTTAATGTGTGTTTTCAGTTAGAGAAAACAAGTTTGTCTTAACCCTTTACTTAACATAGCAGCCAAAAATGTCCAGAAAATTAATCAGAATAAGCCTACAACAGCCTAAAATATCTCGGACGTTTGTCAATGAAACTAGACAAATATGGATATCATTAGAACCAGCTCATCGTTTTATTGAAAAATTGTGAAATTTGTTTTTAAAAAAATATAAAATTTAATTTATTTTTTTAAAAATTCTGTGTTAATTTAGTAAAAGGTTAAGATATGCTTACAAAATGTTGACAACTTGTGAGAAAGAGATATCTCAGTTCTTTCTACGTTTGTGTCACGCAACAGTATATCATCAGCTTTGTGGAATACTCACCATATGTGTGTTGTCCTTGTGAAAGCAAGAAAATTCACAATCCACGAATTGAACTGCCAGGAAGGCTTTTAAAACGCAATCCATGTGAACTTGATTCATAACTTATTCACACAGATGTTAATCCCTTGCTGAACATGAATAGAGGTCAACACTTGTAAAAATATTTATTGCATGCCTATGCTTTTATTTTCATAAAATACACGTTTTTCTGTAAAAAACGAAGTGAACAATAATTTATTTTTTTGTCTTTGAACAATACAGATCACTTGCACGGCCTATTTAACACACCCATTCCCTAAGCTGGTTGAAGGCCTAAAACAAATTCACACAGTAATTGTACATGTAGCACATATAAATACACTAACCTAAAGTTGTTGCACATGAAGTCATCATAAATATGAATGTCCAGCATGCTTGGGTAGAATAATTGAATGCTGACGAGTTGACCAGGCATAGAAAACGCAACTGATTGAAAATTCCAAACATTTTTCAACTGCAAAAACCTTGTATTGGTCACAAAATCCTCCATAAATCCACTGAACATATGAATATAATGCACTTTTTTATCTGTGATGTATCGATTCAGACAGTGAAAGTTAACAGAAAACTCACTATTATAAAGTATTTATGTGTTAAAGAGTGAACAATTTGACCATTGTGGCAGTAACAGAAAAATAACAAGCTGGAGGTTGCTCGACTGAAGTTAGAACTGGTTCACAGCAAGACGGACAATTGACTTTTTAACTGCCAAAGAATAATATTTCTTTTTAGCTCACCTAACTGCAAGTCAGTAGGAGCTATTGCCACCACTTTTGTCCAGCGGCCATCGTCTGTTAAGTTTTGCACACTTGACTTCTTCACAACCACTAGGCCAAATTCATATATTGCCCAAACTATCTATGGAGTATACCTTTTCTATTTTGTTCAAATGAAGTAGCTGTCATATTCAGGCTCTGGTTAATGTCCCAAAAACTTAAAAACCTGTAAAAATCTTCTCCTGAACCACCAGAGGGAATTCCTTGTTATTTGGTATGGAACATCCTTTCGTGTAGAAGATTAAAGTTAGTTCAAGGGAAGTTGGTAGGTCAGTATTTGGGCTCTCGGTGGGGCACATCCATTTTGGGCCAATTTCAACCAAATTTGGCATGTAGTATAAGTGGGTCCTAAGTAACTGATTGATGCCCAAAAACATTTTCATTGCCCTGTGGCAACCCCAGGGGCTAAAAACAGAAAACAATTCAAAAGCCCATATATCCTAAACCACAAGGAACAGAGAACCTATTTGGTAGAAGGGATTGGTTAAAAAAATTGCCACTGGTTCTATCAGGTTGCCCGGTAGAGGGACTGAAAAAATGATGAGTCAGCATTTTTGTAGTAGTATATCCTGGAGAAAAATTTCATGCAGTGAGAATCTAGAATATCAAGTTGGTCTTATCAAAACAAATTACTTGTCAAACACATGTCAGTCTTATTATTACAATCACAAAAGGAAATTGTTCAGAAAATGTTTCCCTGTATCAAACTCTTTCAGTGTTGTGCACATATGTTTTTTTCTGGTTCCTTGGAAAAAAATTGATCTGATTCCTGTATGAATATCTTTAATTTAAACCTCTCATGACTTCAGTGTGCTTCCTAAATATTTTGTTTAACCCTCTCAAAAATTATATTTCACATTGAACCCTTTCAATGCTGTGCACATGTTTTTTCTGGTTTATTTATCGGATTTCTGTATGCATATCTTTAATTTAACCCTCTCAAGATGGTAATGTGTGTTTCAAAGATTTTATTGATGCCTTGATCAAACCTTTTCAATGCTGTTCACATATATGTTTTTTTCTGTTTTCTTGGAAAAACTTTCTCTGATTCCTGTATGAATATCTTTAATTTAACCCTCTCAAGACTTCAATGTGGGTTCCAAAGATTTTATTTCATGTAATACTGTTAACGAAAACCTATTGCCGATTTCTTTAAAAATATTTTACCAACCAAAATAAGCCTCCATAAATTCTTTTTCTGTTTTGATTATTTTTGATGCTTTGACCATTTTTACACAGACTTGAATTTATCGGTGGCAGTAAAATTCTTCTCTAATTTGAAATCTTTCTTATTCTTTAAAACCACTGGGGGGGGAGGGAGGGGGAGCACGGTGGGTCAGTGGTAGACTGTTGGACTTCTATGTTAGAGGTCCCATGTTCAATCCTCATCCGGGACAGCCCATGCTGTGTCCTTGGGCAAGGCACTTTATCCCGGATGCCTACATTGGGGCACGATGACGCCATGTACTAAGGTGCACTGCATGTCGATGGTACACATGTCTTCAACAGCTGTAACCCTGAGCTTGAACAAAGTTAGAATGTTGAGGAGCTGACAGTTGCTCGTCAATGCTCTGTAGTTCTCTCTGGGTACTCCAGCTTCCTCCACCCATAAAACTGTCATGGTCGCGATTAGCCATTGTGCATAAGTATGTGACATTAAGCACCAATAAATAAATAAATAAAACCACTAGGCCAAATTCATTCATTTATGGCACAGACCATCTTTGGAGTAAATCTTTTCTCCTTGTTCAAATGAAGCTGCTGCCATCTTCAGGCTGGTGGAATTTACTCTTCTGATTTTTCACCCCAAATTACTATACTGCTTTGGGTGGGGATTAATGCTCCATAAACCTAATATGCTTTTGAAATCCTCTTTTTATAAGCCACTTGCAATAATGCTTAGAATTCTTGTTTGGAACTTACTTTAGTGATGCAGATTCACTTTTTTTTCAGTAAGTCAAAATTTGGGCTACAAGCAAAATTTCTATTTTCAGATTCAATGAACAGATGTGAACCCCATTTGTCATGTAGTATAAAACTGGTTCATAAGTATTTTATGCTGGAATTATTTTTATTTTTTTTGGTGGGGTGTAGAGAGAACCTCAGTAGTTGAAAACAAAACAAAACTTTTGTTCAGTTGTTGTTTTTTAATACTTCACAGAACAGAGCTTTCTAGAAATTTTTCCTAGGACCAGTAGAAATGAATGGCCAAAAAAGTTGCCTTTGGTTGTGTCATAGCAAATCAAATGAAAGTGTCAATGACACTGTAGCTTAACTTGTCTTTGTGTTGAGTTTGATGAAAAGGATAATGTTCAATGTTTATAAAAGGATTATGAAATAAGACAAGATTGTGATAATTGGGAATATGTTAATTTCTGTTCCCTGCATGCTGTGTTTTCAATAAAAATAATATGAGGTGTAGGCTGTACTAAAGAATTGAGGGGTGGGTTAATGTGGCCCTTACAGTTAATGTGTGTGGCCCTCACAGTTAATTTATTCCAAAACGAGTTATCCTATCAAGTTACAATGAAATCCCTTCATAAATACGGCCTGTAGACTGTGCTAAAGGTTTTTTGGGCTTCGGGCCTGTGTAGCCATCACGTTTGACCGATCGCAACCAAAAGGGGACGTCCTCATCTAGTCATTACACTGAGTCATCCTACTAAGTTACAATGAAATCCCTTCATAAATATGACCTGTAGTCTGTGCAAAAGTTTTTCGTGTTTTGGGCTCGGGCAGCCGTCATGGTTGAATGATCGTGACTAAAAGGGGACGTTCTCATCTGGGCAATATATGGAGTCATCCTACCAAGTCACAATGAAATCCTCTCCTAAATACGACCTGTAGACTGTGCTAACGGTTTTTGGGCTTCTGGCCCCTGAAGCCATCACAGTTGACCAATCACGACCAAAAGCGGATGTTATCAGCTAGACATTATATGGAGTCAACCTAACAAGTTACAATGAAATCCCTCCATAAATACAACCGATAGACTATGCTAAAGGTTTTTGGGCTTGGGCAGCCATCACAGCAGAATGATCGTGACCAGAAGGGGACGTTCTCATCTAGACATTATTTGGAGTCATCCTACCAAGTTACAATGAAATCCCTTCA
This sequence comes from Pictodentalium vernedei, assembly GCA_031216915.1. Lineage (NCBI taxonomy): Eukaryota > Metazoa > Mollusca > Scaphopoda > Dentaliida > Dentaliidae > Pictodentalium > Pictodentalium vernedei. Next base: position 224,820,915 of record CM062289.1, on the reverse strand, counting down.
TAAATATAACCTGTAGACTGTGCTGAATGTTTTTAGGCTTCGGGCCCCTGTAGCCGTCACAGTTGACCAAACCGTGACCAAAAAGGGTCGTTCTCATCTAGACATTATTTGAAGTCAACCTACCAAGCAACAATGAAATCCCTCCGTAAATACAACTTGTAGACTGTGCTAAAGCTTTTCGGGTTTTGGGCTCGGCCAGTCGTCATGGTTGACAGATTGCGACCAAATGAGGAAGTTCTCATCTAGACATCATATACGGAGTTACCAAGTTGCGATGAAATTCCTCCATATTAAATATGACCTGCATACTGTGCTAAAAGTTTTGGGGTTTTCGGTCTTGGGCTTCCGTCACGGTTGACAGATCATGACCAAAAGGGGATGTTCTCATCTAGATATTATACAGAGGCATCCAACAAAGTTACAATGAAATCTCTTCATAAATAAGACCTGTAGACTGTGCTAAAGGTTTTCGGGTATGGGGATCAGGCAGCCATCACGGTTGACCAATCGCGACCAAAAGGGGATGTTCTCATCTTGACATGACCCCAAACCTGCATATGAAATTTTGTGACAATCGGACAAGTAGTACGGGGGTGAACCCTGTGCTAAAGGAAAATGTGAACAGACTCCTAGCCTCACAGACTAACAGACTTCCTCATGTGTGATGGCAATAGCTTATCTTGACTTTGTCAAGTTAAGCTAAAAATTGCTCTTGTTGCTGATCACTTACTGATACACTCATCTCTTTTGACAACTTGAGCCAGGTGAGCATTTTAGACTCACTTGAGCCTCTGGTTTTGGAGTTTGGGTTATTTTGGGCAATAATTTGTGTTTTTAATAAAAAAATTTTTAGTAAACTGTAGGCATGCAATAAATGCAGAACTGCATAAGTGTTCAAACTAATTTTTTACTGCATTCGATCAATTTTGGCAGAGGGATAATATTGAGTTGGACTTTGGCTTCTCGTTCAATATAGTCCCTTCCCAAAATGACAGTTTGAACGCGATTACCATTCTGTCTTTCTTGAGTAACTAGATATTTTTATTTTCACCTAAAAAGCTTAGCTTATTACTTGGGCCCTGCCAAGCTTAAAAATTCATTTTGACTCTAAATCGTCCTGATGATTCAATTAGATTCTTGCTGGATCAGAAATTTTATAAAAGGAGACCTGGTGATAGAGTAAGAGTTCATGGAGGTTCCTTTTATTACATGCCTGTTCTATGAAATCCCCATCTACAACAACACTAAACCTTGTGGAAAATGAAAATCCATTCTGTCCACATGTGCCGAATGGAAATTGTATAGCAGACACTTGCAGTGGCTCAGTGGTCGACTGTTGGACTTCTATGCTAGAGGTCCCGAGTTCGATCCCCATCCGGGACGACCCGCATTGTGTCCTTGGGCAAGGCACTTTATCCCGGTTGTCTACATGGAGGCAGGATGATGCCATGTACTAAGGTGTTCCGCATGTCGATGGTGCATATGTCTTCAACCACTGTACGGAACAGAGCTTGAACAGAGTTAGAATGTTGAGCTGACAGTTGCTCGTCGATGCTCGGTGGTACTCTACGGGTACTCTGGTTTCCTCCACCCGTAAAACTGTCACGATCACGATTAGCCATTGTGCATAAGTATGTGACCTTAAACACCAATAAATAAATAAATAGTAGACAATTGATCACCCAAAACTGAATCAATTGCAAAATAACCAAATCAAATGTCTAAAATTGAAGGGTATGGCAAGTTTAATGTGTACGAAAATAGTAAAGGCGAAATAGAGTCAATATATGAAGGGGATAATGAATATCCAGAAGAAGAGTATGAGTATGCATATTTGGTTGGTGATAAAATGTGTTCTTTTTGTTGATAGTTGTCGAATGAATTGCTGAGTATCCTTTATATAGTTGCTTTTAGCTCAACTCTGGCAAAGCCAAATTTGAGCTTTTGTCATGGCCTGCCGTCCGTCTGGCCGTCTGTCCATACGTCAACAATTGGATACGGCTCGGGCTACAGGCCGTATTTATGAACCGATCTTTACGAAACTTCTTGGGTACCTTTGTTATGACTGTGGGACGAGAATGAGTGTTTTTCAGTGCGGTCCGAAATTCAAGATGGCTGCCAGCCGCCATTTTGTACCAACGATGCAGAAATCTGTTTTTTGTTCAGAACTTCCATATGAAAGCTCTGATTTGAATAATTTTTTGTATGAATGTTTAGTACCATGAGATACATTACATATCATACAGGTTTTTTTCTCGTGCTTAAATTATGTACATTAGACTAACTTTGATTTATTTAGTGTTACTTTCAGCACTGTCAGTGCAAATGCCAATACGGCTCGGGCTAGAGGCCATATTTATGAACCGATCTTTACAAAACTTCTTGGGTACCTTTGTTATGACCGTGGGACGAGAACGAGTGTTTTTGGGTCCGATCCGAAATTCAAGTAGGCCGCTGGCGGCCATTTTGTACAGACTTAGGTGCAATCAGGTTTTTGCACAGAACTTCCATATGAAAGTGCTGATTTGAATAATTTTTTGTATGAATGTTTAGTACCATGGGATACATCACATATAATACGGGGTTTTTTCTCGTACGTAAATTAGGCAAATTAGACAAACTTTGATGTATTTAGTGTTACTGAATGTTACTTTCAGCACTGTAAGTGCAAATGCCAATACGGCTCGGGCTAGAGGCCGTATTTATAAACCAATCTTTACGAAACTTCTTGGGTACCTTTGGTATCACCGTGGGATGAGAACGAGTGTTTTTGGGTGCGGTCCGAAATTCAAGATGGCCGATGGCAGCAATTTTGTACAAAATTAGGTGCAATGAGATTTTTGCACAGAACTTCCATATGAAAGCGCTGATTTGAAAAACTTTTTGCGTGAATGTTTAGTACCATAGGATACATGTACATCACATATACTACAGGGTTTTTCTCATGCAGAAATTATGCAAATTAGATGAACTTTGATTTTTAGCTCATCTTGACAAAGTCAAGCTGAGCTAATCTAATCGCTTCCCGTCCGTCGTCCTCGTCCGTCGTCCGTCATCTGTTGTCCGTCAATACTATGTTTTGGTCTTCTCCTCCAAAGCCACTGGGCCAATTCAAGTGAAAGTTTGTGTGAGTGATGGTCCCAAAGGGGCATTTCATTTTTAGCTCAACTTGACAAAGTCAAGCTGAGCTATTGCCATCACTTCTCGTCCGTCGGCGTACGTACGTACGTACGTATGTACGTACGTACGTACGTTAGTACGTACGTCCACAATTTCCTTTGGCACACCTCACAGGTCACATTTATGATCAGATTACTTTGAAACTTGGTATGCTTGTTTGGGGTGACCTCTAGATGGGAGCTATCGATTTTCTTCAATTTCTGTCAAAAAATGTTGCCGCGGCCAACGTTCTTAGAACTTAGTTTAGTCAAACCACAATATTTCCCTTTGGCACACCCTACAGGGCACATTTATGATTTGATTGCTTTGAAACCTGGTGTGCTTATTTAGGGTGACCTCTAGATGGGAGCTATCGATTTTCTTCAATTTCCGGCAAAAAATGTTGCCACGGCCAACGTTCGTAGAACTTAGTTTAGTCAGACCTCAATATTTCCCTTTGGCACACCCTACAGGGCACATTTATGATCAGATTGCTTTGAAACCTTGTATGCTTGTTTGGGTAGACCTCTAGATGGGAGCTATCGATTTTCTTCAATTTCTGTCAAAAAAAGTTGCCGCGGCCAACGTTCTTAGAACTTAGTTTAGTCAGAAGACTCAATATTTCCCTTTGGCACACCCTACAGGGAACATTTATGATCGGATTGCTTTGAAACCTGGCATGCTTGTTTGGGGTGACCTCTAGATGGGAACTATCGATTTTCTTCAATTTCCGTCAAAAAATGTTGCCGCGGCCAACGTTCTCAGAACTTAGTTTAGTCAAACCACAATATTTCCCTTTGGCACACCCTACAGGGCACATTTATGATTTGATTGCTTTGAAATGTGGTATGCTTATTTAGGGTGACCTCTAGATGGGAGCTATCGATTTCCTTCAATTTCCGGCAATAAATGTTGCCACGGCCAACGTTCGTAGAACTTAGTTTAGTCAGACCTCAATATTTCCCTTTGGCACACCCTACAGGGCCCATTTATGATCAGATTGCTTTGAAACCTGGTATGCTTGTTTGGGGATACCTCTAGATGGGAGCTATCGATTTTCTTCAATTTCCGTCAAAAAATGTTGCCGCGGCCAACATTCTTAGAACTTAGTTTAGTCAGAAGACTCAATATTTCCCATTGGCACACCCTACAGGGTACATTTATGATCGGATTGCTTTGAAACTTGGCATGGTTGTTTGGGGTGACCTCCAGATGGGAGCTATGGATTTTCTTCAATTTCTGTCAAAAAATGTTGCCGCGGCCAACGTTTTTAGAACTCAGTTTAGTCAGACCACAATATTTTCCTTTGGCACACCCTACAGGGCACATTTATGATTTGATTGCTTTGAAACCTGGTATGCTTGTTTGGGGAGACCTCTAGATGGGAGCTATCGATTTTCTTCAATTTCCGTCAAAAAATGTTGCCACGGCCAACGTTCTTAGAATTTAATCAAGTCAGACCACAATATTTCCCTTTTGTACACCCTATAGGGCACATTTATGATCGGATTGCTTTGAAACCTGGCATGCTTGTTTGGGAAGGCCTCTAGATGGGAGCTATCGATTTTCTTCGGTTTCTGTCAAAAAATGTTGCCACTGGCAAAAAAAATGACACTGGTACCAATGATCTTCAATTTTGCCATTTCATTTATAACTTACCAAGTTCAAGTTTGTCAAGTTGAGCTACAGTGTCATTGACACTTTCATTGTTCAACTCAGCATGCCCAGCCCCATAGGGAGGGAGTGGGGGAAAATGCTCCAAAATATTTTTAAAATCTTCTTCTCAAGAACCAGTGTGTACAATGACTTGATATTTGCTATGGAGCTTCCATATGAGGTGTAGAATCAAGTTTGTTCAAACGAAGTTCGTAAAGTAATATTTGGCTTTGTAATAGGAGGGGTAAGATTTTTGGCCCTGCCCAAAATTTCTATTTTCTGAACCGATGGTCCGGTATGAACCAAATTTGGTTTGTGGTAGCATTGGGTCATAAGTTCTTGGCCCATGCAAAAAAAAAATTCCTGCATCCCCATGGGAACCCTGGGAGCTAAAAATAGAAATATTTTCAAACGCACATATTTCCCAAACCCCACGGAACAGAGAGCTTTTATTTGGTATGAAGTATCCTTACGACCAGTAGAATTGAATGGTAAAAAAAAATTGCCATCGGTTATGTTAGGGTGTTCTGTAATGGGCATCGAAAAAATGCTGAGTCAGCATATTTGCAAAAATTTTTAAAAAAATCTTTTCTCCAGAACCAATCATCAGAATCTTTTGATATTTGGTATACAGCATTCATAGGGGGGTCAGATAAAAGTTTGTAGAAATAAAGCTCATTGGTTCATATTTGGGCTCTCTACAGGAGCCCGAAGTTTTAACATAGGGTAATATGGGGAATATTCTTTAAAAATCTTCTTCAGAACCACCAGTCAGAATCTTTTAATATTTGGTATACATCATTGTTATGAGGGTCAGATTCTAGATTGTTCAAACCAAGTCCCTAGGTTAATATTTGGGCTTCCTATGGAAGCCCAAATTTTAGCTTTGTTCAATATGGAGGGTAATTTAAAAAAATCTTCTTCAGATCCATCAGTCAGAATGCTTTGATATTTGGTATGCAACATCTCTATGGGGGTCAGATTCAAGTTTGTTCAAATCAGATTCCTAGGTATATATTTGGGCTCACTATGGTAGCCCAAATTTTTACTTAGTGCAATATGAGAAAATTTCTTTAAAAATCTTCTTCTTCAGATCCACCAGTCGGAATGCTTTTATATTTGGTATACAACATCTCTGGAGGGGTCAGATTCCAGGTTGTTCAATTCGAGTGCCTAGGTTAATATTTGGGCTCCATATGGGAACATAAAATTTAACTTAGTACAATATGAGGGAATTTCTTCAAAAATCTTCTTCTTCAGATTCACTTGTCAGAATGCTTTCACATTTGGTATACAACATCTCTAGGGGGGTCAGATTCAAGTTTGTTCAAATCGGATCCATAGGTCAATATTTGGGCTCGCTATGGTAGCCCAAATTTGAACTTAGTGCAATTCGAAGAAATTTCTTTACAATTTCTCTTCTTCAGATCCAACAGTCAGAATGCTTTCATTTTCGGTACACAACATCTCTAGGGAAGTCAGATTTAACTGTGTTCAAATCAAGAGCCTGGGTTAATATTTGGGCTCTCTATGGGAGCCGGAATTGGCCATTTTGCTGAAGAATTAAAAATTTTGTATTCAGTACCCTCTAGAGGTACTAAGATTAATCCACATAGGTTGTATCAAGGGGCTTCATAGGGGAGCTCTACATTTTACTTATGATCAACTGAAGAAAAGGCATGATGCCCAGATTATTTTTGTCACTCCTGAGGGACTCAAGGATTGACAGTGTAGCCTATGGAGATGGCTTGCTTAATGTAGACTCATTCTTGGACTCTCTTTAAATTGTGTTCTGTACAAGATGAGCGCTTCAGGCCCTGTGGGGCCTCTTGTTTCAGTGCTACTTACACATAGTAAGTACACATGTCAATACGGCTCGGGCTAGAGGCTGTATTTATCAACCGATCTTCACGAAACTTCTTGGGTACCTCTGTTATCACCTTGGAACGAGAACGAGTGTTTTTGGGTGCGGTCTGAAATTCAAGATGGCTACCGGTGGCCATTTTGTACCGAAATTAGGTACAATCAGTTTTTTGTACAGAACTTCTATATGAAGGTTCTGATTTGAATAAATTTTTTAATGAATGTTTAGTGACATGGAATACATCACAAATAATACAGGTTTTTTCTCGTGCAGAAACTATGCAAATTAGATGAACTTTGATTTATTCAGTGCTATTTATACACAGTAAGTACACATGTCAATACGGCTCGGGCTGAAACTTCTTGGGTACCTTTGTTATCACCTTGGGACGAGAACGAGTGTTTTTGGGTGCGGCCCAAAATTAAAGATGGCTGCAGGTGGCCATTTTGTACCAAAATTAGGTACAATCCGTTTTTGGTACAGAACTTCTATATGAAATTTCTGATTTGAATAAATGTTTGAATGAATGTTTAGTAACATGGAATACATCACATATAATACAGGTTTTTTTCTCGTGCAGAAATTATGCAAATTAGATGAACTTTGATTTATTCAGTGCTACTTATACACAGTTAGTGCACATGTCAATACAGCTAGGGCTAGAGGCTGTATTGGGAGCATGGTGGCTCAGTAGGCAGAGGTGCAGGCTGCAAGCCGAGAGGTCCTCGGTTCGAATCCCACCTGCGGCAACCGCGTTGTGTCCTTGGGCAAGACACTTCATCTTCATTGCCCGCGTGGGGGCACGATGACGCCGTGTACTAAGGCGTACTGCACGTCAGTGGTACGCATGTCTTCAACCAATCTAACCCTGCCTGTGCTGCAGTGTGGAGTTACGATGTTGGGGAGCTGGCAGCTGCTCATCGTTGCTCGGTGGTTCTCTCTGGGTACTCCGGCTTCCTCCACCCGTAAAACTGTCACGGTAATGATTAGCCATTGTGCATAAATATGTGACCTTAAACATAAATAAATAAGTAAATAGAGGCTGTATTTATGAACTGATCTTCATGAAACTTCTTGGGTACCTTTGTTATCATCTTGGGACAGGAACAAGTGTTTTGGGGTGCCTTTGTTATCACTGTGCTATGAGAACAAATATTTTTTGGTTCAGTCAGACCCACTCTGGGACTCATTCTTTTCTAATTTAGCATCTAACTGTCGCCCACCTTTACAATACTTTACCTATACATTTGTTACAGGCTATGGTCAGCATTTATGTACAGATCGTTACAATACTTTATATGTACCTTTGTTATCAAGTCGTTACCTAGATGTGTGTCATTGCTGTGTCACATACTATACATGTACATGTCTTAACAAGTTGAGCTACAGTGTCATTGACACTTTTATTTGTACAGAACTTCTGTATGAAAGTTGGAATAAATTTTTGTATGAATGTTTAGTAACATGGAATACATCACTCATAATACAGGTTTTTTTCTCATGCAGAAATTATGCAAATTAGATGAACTTTGATTTATTCAGTGCTACTTATACACAGTAAGTGCACATGTCAATACGGCTCGGGCTGGAGGCTGTATTTATGAACCGATCTTCACGAAACTTCTTGGGTACCTTTGTTATCACCTTGGGACGAGAACAAGTGTTTCTGGGTGCGGTCTAAAATTCAAGATGGCTGCCAGTGGCCATTTTGTACCGAAATTAGGTCCAATCAGCTTTTTGTACACAACTTCTATATAGCTCATATTTATGAACCAATCTTCATGAAACTTCTTGGGTACCTTTGTTATCACCTTGGGACAGGAACGAGTGTTTTTGGGTGCCTTTGTTATCACTGTGCTATGAGAACAAATATTTTGGGGTTCAGTCAGACCCACTCTGGGACTCAAAAGATTTCTTTTATAGTTTAGCATCTGACTGTTGCCCACCTTTACAATACTTTGCATATACATTTGTTACATGCTAATGTCAGTATTTAAGTACAGACCGTTACAATACTTTATATATACCTTTGTTATCAGGTCATTACCTGGATGTTTCTCATTGCTGTGTCACATACTATACATGTACATGTCTTAACAAGTTGAGCTGCAGTGTCATTGACACTTTCGTTTGGTTGTTAAAATGTACAGTTGTGATAAATCTCTACGCTGTAGATGTGTGGTGCACATATATATATATTTCAGTTCACAGAGTTTGATCCTTTGGGGAACTGGGCTAAAACCTTATAAAAAACAGAACTTGCAGTTTATAACTTTTTACGCTCACCTACTCAGAGTATTGAGTTAGGAAAAGGTCTTATCAGGCTAAACCACACAATATTAATATCTTAAAAAGATTTTTTGAAGATTTCTTTTCCCAAACAAATAAAACCTCATTTTCTGGAATGGGTTTTTCAAGCTTATTCCCCTCTGTGTCACAAGTTTCTTTGCAGAACAAAATGAAAATTTTCCAGGAAAAAATAATGGAACTACTCAAAATAATTTAAATTTCCGAGAGTTTTGAGAGAATAATTTTTTACCTCAACTTTGGCGTAGCCAAATTTGAGCTTATGCCATGGCAAGTTGTCCGTCGTCCGTCTGTCAACAATTCAATACGGCTCGGACTAGAGGCTGTATTTATGAACCGATCTTTACGAAACTTCTTGGGTACTGTTGTTATGACTGTGGGACGAGAACGAGTGTTTTTGGGTCCGATCCGAAATTCAAGTTGGCCACCAGCCGCCATTTTGTACTGACGATGCAGAAATCTGTTTTTTGTACAGAACTTCCATATGAAAGTGCTGATTTGAATAATTTTTTGTATGAATGTTTAGTACCATGGGATACATCACATATAATACAGGTTTTTTTCTCGTACGTAAATTATGCAAATTAGACTAACTTGGATGTATTTAGTGTTACTTTCAGCAAATGCAAATGCCAATACGGCTCGGGCTAGAGGCCGTATTTATAAACCGATCTTTATGAAACTTCTTGGGTACCTTTGGTATCACCGTGGGACGAGAACGAGTGTTTTTGGGTACGGTCCAAAATTCAAGATGGCTGATGGCTGCCATTTTGTACAAAATTAGGTGCAATCAGATTTTTGCACAGAACTTCCATATGAAAGTGCTGACTTGAATAATTTTTTGTGTGAATGTTTAGTACCATGGGATACATTACATATAATACAGGTTTTTTTCGCGTGCAGAAATTATGCAAATTAGATGAACTTTGATTTTTTCAGTGCTACTTACACACAGTAAGTGCACGTGTCAATACGGCTCGGGCCTGAGGCTGTATTTATCAACCGATCTTCATGAAACTTCTTGGGTACCTCTGTTATCACCTTGGGATGAGAACAAGTGTTTCTGAGTGCGGTCCAAAATTCAAGATGGCTGCCAGTGGCCATTTCGTACCGAAATTAGGTCTAATCAGTTTTTTGTACACAACTTCTATACTGCTCAGGCTAGAGGCCATATTTATGAACCGATCTTTACGAAACGTCTTGGGTACCTTTGTTATCACCGTGGGATGAGAACGAGTGTTTTGGGGTGTGGTCCAAAATTCAAGATGGCCACCAGCAACCATTGTGTACCAAAATTAGTGCAATCAGTCTTTTGTACAGAACTTCTGTATGAAAGTTCTGATTTGAATAAATTCTTGTATGAATGTTTAGTAAAATGGAATACATCACATATAGTACAGGTTTTTTTCTTGCGCATAAATTATGCAAATTAGATGAATTTTGATTTATTTAGTGCTGCTTATACACTGTAAGTGCTCATGTCAATACGGCTCGGGCTAGAGGCTATATTTATCAACCGATCTTCACAAAACTTCTTGGGTACCTTTGTTATCACCTTGGGACGAGAACGAGTGTTTCTGAGTGCGGTCCAAAATTCAAGATGGCTGCCAGTGGCCATTTTGTACCAAAATTAGGTCCAATCAGTTTTTTGTCACAACTTCTATACAACTCATATTTATGAACTGATCTTCACGAAACTTCTTGTGTACCTTTGTTTTCAACTTGGGACAGGAATGAGTGTGTTTTGGGGTGCCTTTGTTATCACTGTCCTATGAGAACAAATATTTTGGGGTTCAGTCAGACCCATTCTGGAACTCAAAGATTTCTTTTCTGTTTAGCATCTGACTGTCACCCACCTTTACAATGCTTTACCTATACATTTGTTACAGGCTACGGCCAGTATTTATGTACACACCGTTACAATACTTTATATGTACGTTTGTTATCAGGTCATTACCTAGATGTTTGTCATTGTGTCACATACTATACATGTACATGTCTTGACAAGTTGAGCTACAGTGTCATTGACACTTTCATTTTTTAGTCTTTTTATTCTCCTTTTTCAAACATAGACTTTGACCTCTCATTTGGAGAAGTCTGTATAGTTAGATCTGGTGAGGTGACATCATCACTTTGGGAATACTGGTAAGCGAAACTGCTTATTTACAGAGGAAAACACATTCAATGCACAATTTCTGTATTACTGGTAGACTAGCACCTTGTAACATGTGCTTCATGTGCAGTCCTTCTATAATGGGCACCATGAGTATAAACAAATGGCTAAACTTGACTTTTTACTTGTGTTGCAGGCGCAGTAAACCCTGATTTATTATTCTCTTATTGGCTGAAAGTGATCTTAACAGCCAATAAGTGAATAATAAATCTTTGCTTCTAAACAGAAAGTTCACTTTAGAAATGAATATTGTTGGTTTTACAAAATATTTGTAACATAATTCAGTCAACATGCAAGACAGAACGTTTTTTCACCTCCATTGTAGTAAATGTTTTTCCCATAAAACTAAAATAAAAGTTCAAATCATAATATTTATGGTGAAATCAAGTTTGTGGCAAAATCAAATACATTTGCATGTTATTTAAAATGCAAGTTATTAAAACACAAAATATCATTAAAGTATATTGAACGTTTCAGTCTTCTTTCTGTGTTTATTTCTTTTCAACACAGTAACCTCCATAAGAAGTAAAGGTCTTGTCCTCTCCAGTGAACTAGCCCCTATTCACTTCTACTAGTACACTAACTTTGAAAATTCACTGTTTATCTTGTCAAAATAGCAAATGTTTTTCTGTTCTGCTCGGTCCTACTATTTAACGAACACAAACGAACATAAACGAACATAAACGAACAGAAGAGAAAATAATAGGAAGTACAAGTTAAAAATGGTTGAGGATGCATATGCAGGTATATGTGGGTATATATTATTCGTTTGTAAAATTTTATTCACTTCTGATGAGTATTTTGATGATTAATAAGGTTTTTAAAATGTGCGATGGCGCGAAATTCTTGTGTTCGTTAAGTAGTAGCCTGCTTGAAGCTGTCGACAAGATGCGCAAAGGCGTGAAATCAATTAGCTGTCTATCTGAGGAAGAATGTCGCTGAGGAAAACAGCGAAATTTAGGTTTAAGAGGATGGCAAGCGCCTATTTTAATCGTGTGTAAAATTGCATCCACGTCTGATGAGTATTTTAGTGATAAATAAAGATTATAGCCATTATATGGATTGACAAACATGCATCAAACTCTCGCTTTGGATTCCGAGGACGCATCACGGCGAGTCGGGGACAAACCGTGATCTACCCTTAGAAAGCGGAGCAAGACTCGGATACATGTAGCATACTGTACACCCATATGATAATAATCTAAAGATCTTACAATATCTTGGGGATAAGTCATTAAAGCCCAGTTTAAGCTTTCCTGAAAACTTTCCCCGAACAAGCTCACCCTCCACCAACGCGGGCTCCCACTAACGAGAGAGGACAACCAGGCGCGTAGCCAGAAAAAGTTTCCTGGGGAAGGGGGGGGGGGGCGATAACTGGTGAAGGTGGGGGGGGGGGGGGTTATAGCCATCAGATGTGCGAAAGGCGGGGGTCCTTCCCCAGGATTTTTTTTTTTGGGGGGGGGGGGGTGGTATGGGGAAAATTTCCCAGGAAAATTTAAAAATCTAAGTCTAACTACTGGCGGGAAACATTTGGAAGGGGGTACAGCTACATTTTGGGGAGGGGGCGCCTGCCCCCTGTGGCAACGACAAATAACGGGGCACCTCCACCCACAGACTCTCACCAACGAGCCCCATCCACCCCCGGTTCTTTCCAGGAAACGCGTTCCGTGATACAGTAGGCCTAACCGCTTCACGATAAATGTTAGCCCAATAATATTAGCCTTCGCCTGTGCTCCGAATTTATTATTATTATTATTTTAAAATGGGTTATCCAAAATAAATTTAAGAATTCTTTTTTCTTTTTGACAAACAGTAAAAGCCGCGGAAATAAGTTGTATGATACCCACTAAAACGAAAGTGACCATTTTAGTGGGTGACATACAACTTATTTTCGATAGTACTGTAGCAGTGCCTTTTTGGCTACTGTAAGCAGTACATCTCCTGCTGTGCGGTGCATATTTCTGCTACCGCAGCCGTACAACATTCGGCTTTTTTGGTCATTTTTGACATAGCAGTGCCTTTGGCTACTGACAGTACAAGCCGCGGAAAATAAGTTGTATGATACCCACTAAAATGAAAGTGACCATTTTAGTGTTTAACATACAACTTATTTTCGCTAGTACTGCAGCAGTGCCTTTTGGCTACTGTATGCAGTGTGTTTCGAACGTCTCCTGCTGTGCGGTGCATATTTCTGCTACCGCAGCCGTACAACATTCGGCTTTTTTTTAAATATATCTACCAAAGAAGTAAATATAATAAATGTTTGGAAAACATAAAAACTCAAAATCCGCCTGATTTGACTTTATTAAGTCAACCGGTAACAAGCCCGGGCAAAGGATGAGGGGAGTTTAAAATTTATTGCTAATTTTTTTTTTTTAATTTAAATAAAAAAAAACGAGATGGGGCGTATGTAGAAGACATCACCGCGAAGCGGTTACTGTATCATGGAACCCACTTCCTGGAAAGAGCCCGGGGTGTCCCCCTCGTTGGAGAGAGTCAGTGTGTGTGTGTGTGGGGGGGGGGGGGGGGTGCCCGGGATTTTTTTCTCGGGTCGCGTTTCTAGGAGAGTATGGGTAGGGTTGTCCCCAATGTCGTAGCCACGTGGGGCTGGTGGGGGGGGGGGGCGTTGGTGGAGGGTGAGCTTGTTCGGGGAAAGTGTTCAGGAAAGCTTAAACTGGACTTTAATGACTTATCCCCAATATATTTTAAGATCTTTAGTTTATTATCATTATGTGGGTGTACAATATGCTACATGTATCCGAGTCTTGCTCCGCTTTCTAAAGGTAGATCACGGTTTGTCCCCGACTCGCCGTGATGCGTCCTCGGAATCCAAAGCGAGAGTTTGATGCATGTTTGTCAATCCAAATAATGGCTATAATCTTTATTTATCACTAAAATACTCATCAGACGTGGATACAATTTTACACACGATTAAAATAGGCGCTTGCCATCCTCTTAAACCTAAATTTCGCTGTTTTCCTCAGCGACATTCTTCCTCGGGTAAACAGCTAATTGATTTCACACCTTTGTCGCATCTTGTCGACAGCTTCAAGCAGGCTACTACTTAACGAACACAAGAATTTCGCGCCGTCGTACATTTTATAAACCTTATTAATCATCAAAATACTCATCAGAAGTGAATAAAATTTTACAAACGAATAATATATACCCACATATACCTGCATATGCACCCTCAATCATTTTTAACTTGTATTTCCTATTATTTTCTCTTCTGTTCGTTTATGTTCGTTTATGTTCGTTTGTGTTCGTTAAATAGTAGGACCCGTTCTGCTCTTATCTCTGGTTTGGGTTATCGGATCTCAGTGAAATTTGTTATGAAGATTGTTTATGGGAAAGGCTTTCACATTATCATGGTTTATTTGTTCCCTCGCTATTGTTTGGCGGTATGCACTGGGACATGGCTCAACTCTTGTTAAATAAATCTCACTGTTTGGTTGATTTTACAAATGATCTGTGTTCAGGTAGGTATGGCAGGTAGGTGGGTCCGCATGTCAAGGTGGTAGGAAGGTATCAGGACAACTCGTACCCACGGCAACTCATACCAGTCAAGTTGTATCCAAAATTGGACGACTCGTACCCATTTTCGGCTGGACAACTCGTACCCACAGTTGGACAACTCGTACCCAAGGTCAGACAACTCGTACCCACAGTTGGTCAACATGTACCTGGTCTTTAATTGTATGGGCGAAGGCGAATATTGGCTGAAGGACTTGAGAAGATGAGTTTCTGTTTTCAATGGGTGTGCATAGAGGCAAAAACTTTCCATTTTTAGCATTTATCTCAGCAGAACAGTCTGAACAGACTTCGCCGAAAGTCAATTTCGCCGGTATGAACATTTCATCAAGAGAGCAATTCGAAGGAAACAGGAAATATTTAAATTATATATTAGTACAGTGGTGTAGATACGGGAGTCGACCCCCCCCCCCCCCACTCCCACCCCACCCCCAAATCGGGTAATCATTGGCTCTTCGTTAAACTTCTGAGGGCTTTTCTACGTAATATTTTGTTGTACTGGTAGTCATACCCAGCAGTTCACGTGTTGCAGTGTTAACGCAAAATCAGATGCGATCGGGGCTCATTCCCCCACCCCACCCCACCCCTTCATTGGTTAAAGGATTAACGCGATGTCGGACGCGATCGTGGCCCATTGGAAGTCCTTTCCTGGTCAAATTACATCTATATAGACCTGTGCCAATTTTTGTTTCGATCGGTCGAGGCACGAGAGTCAGGTGCCTAGAGAGAGAGAGAGAACGGAATGGTTTAACGCGCCGAAGGCGCGCAGGGACGGTTTGGGGGACAAGCCCCTTTCGACCCTCAGTGCCTGTAGATGATTAGTTCTCACATGTCTAGGCGTGTTGAAGGAGGAGCGGCTTCAGGTACTCGGCAGGTGTCACCAGTTGCGTCGTGGTGGTCTCTTGGCTGATGTCGGTTGAACCCTCGGGTGAGGACCAGTGTGAGAGGTTGGGTCCTCTCACAAAGGTACTACCTCTCCCCGAGGGTGCAGTCGATCTGGATTTTCGGGCAAGTATAGTCTGCCACTTCGAGGATGATTTTGAGTGATGTTGAGTGATGGCCAAGTATAATCTACCTCAGGCTGTCTCTGTTTGTTTGGACTCTTTGAAGGAAGACAACAACGACCCCTTTCGGGGACCGCCAAGAAGAAGACCCGAACTTCCCTGGTTCGGGGGCAGGCCTGCATTTGTAATCCTATTGGGTTGGGACAAAAAGATGCGCAATGCACTTACAAAAAGGGGCAGAGGCGGGACGCAGGACCAACGCTCGCCTCCCCTAAAGTGGTTGACCACTTTTAGGGATGGAACGGAGGATGTACAGGAACCATGGGGGTTACCGTTTCTGTAACGGTTGGACTGTCCGTAGCGGTTATTGAGGTGCTGGTCAAAAAGCATCTTCTGTGTACGTGCTTAAAAGAAGGCAGAATTAGTTTTCATTAGAATAAGAGATAAAAGTAGCACATTATGTTTTAATTATGATCCCAGATAAGCTGCTGATCAGCCTGTTAGATCACCTTCATAGGGTGATAGTGAGTTTGTAGCGGGAGGGTAACAGGTTTAGACTCTAAACCACACCCGAGGATGTTTCTGTTATGCCCTTCGCTGGTTTCGACCATATTTAGATAAGTTTGAGTTTATTTAGGATCACGATTAAACACTGCAAATCTCACCCCCGGCCGGGGAGGCCCAGCCCACACAAAACGCTCTCGCCTGGTATCTCGAGCGTCCTGTGTGGGCCTGAGCCCCCGGCCGGAAATGAGACTTACAGTATCCAATCGTGATTTAATTTTAGTTGAGTCGGTGAAGGCAGCCCTTTCTGGTAGAAGGCCACAGTTAAGCTGTTTTTCTGCCTGTTTATTCACCTTCTCGTTCCCTATTTATTTAGTTTTTGGGCGGTAGCTGGCTGGATCGGAGGGGTCCTTGTCGGGTTTTGGTATCATGACACCGATGGCTTTTTTTCCAGCATTTGGGAAAGTGAGGCACGCGTTGAATAGTTTGTTTAGTTTTTCGATTAGAGAGTTTGGGCTTTGTTTTAGAATTTTGTAGCTTACCTCGTCTTCGCCGGAAGAGGAGGAGTTTTTGCATTTTTTATGACATTAATGATTTCGTCATTGGTGATGGGGATGACAAGGTCATCATCGTCCCCGTCTTCTGGCTCGTTATCGAAATTGGGGTCACGGTAGATATTAGGGTGTTCATTGATGTAGTCATCAATCGCGTTGATGACGGAGTCATCATTGCCCGTGCCTTGATACGGGCGATGCGTTTTTCTTAGGAGGTCGGCAAAGGTGTCGGCCTTCTCTTTGTCGGTGCGTGTGAAAGAGCCGTCTTCCTTCTTAAGGGGTTTAGTTGCGGACACAGGGTGGTGTCTGGTAATATAGGCCTGAAGGGAACAAGTGGGCTAATAGCTCCAGTCGGACTGTCGTGTGTTTTCCTGGGGCAAGCGTGGAGGATTTGAAGAGCAGAGGGTGGCATTATAGCGGGGTCACGATCTGATCCGGTACTGGTAGTTCATGTGGGGTCCAACAACATCAGGGAGAGGAAATAGATAAAGCTTGTGGAGACTGATAAGGATTCAGCTAGCAAACTGCCCAGTAGGAGAGCTAGGGTGGTGGTAGTGGGTTTGAGCGGAATTCGAGGTTTTTGGCTTTGGATGTGGAGCTGAATGTCTGCTGTGTTGATTTGGGAATATCCTTTATTGACCATAGGGACGCGTTACAGGATGAAGGGAGTCTTATACGGGCGTGACGGGCTGCATCTTGGCGGGATGGCGACACAATTGTGAGGGGGAAAGAGGAGTGGGAACCAGAGGCAATAGACAGGGGACAACGTGGGAAGAACGACAGTGGGTAAAAGAATACCGAGGCTACCCCCAATAAATAACCGGACATCCAGTGGTGGGAGGTCAGGGAACCTGGGTACCTTGAAAGTGGTGTACAGCAACATTCAGAGTCTCTATCGAAAAGTAAGTGAGATGGCAATATTAATCGATGCGAGTGGGAAGGGTGGGGGAATATTTTATTTCAGACCGTTATGAATAGATATATACATTTAATAAAAGAAATACATATATAGCATAATACGCAACATGAAATTTGATTCTGCAGCAATCAGTATACTTTCGTATGCCGTCTCCATAAGGGAAATGCCGGGAAAGGGTACACACTAAAAAGTGTAGCCCGAGCTGAGAATATGGTGTAGCTGGGAAATAAAGTTTTGTTTGTCGTTAGATTTCAATTATTTTTGGTAATAAATCACTGGTAGCCAAAGGAATCTAGACAAAGTGAAATGGGTATTTTTAAACGTATATTTCATGAAATATACGAAAAAATTACTCCGAGAGACACTAAAAAAGTGAAGCCGAGAATCTGGTGTAGCCGAATAATAAAGTGTCGTTTTCTCGTTTGTTTAACCTTTAATTTCAATAATTTTGGGTATATGTATTAGTGATAGACAAGCGAATCCAGACTAAGTGAAATGGATATTTTAAACCATATATTTTGAGAGAAATACGAAGAAATATTTGGAGAGACACTGACAAGTGTAGCTGAATTTCCGAGGCAGTTAATTAACTGGCCCGGCTCCGATATACACTTGAAAGTGTATCTGGATTGCCGAGCTAGTTAATTAACAGAGGCGAGTATGGATTGTGTCAGAACAAGAATTTCAACGGGCGATTGAATTGACTTGCTGGGTTATGAGTTAAGAAACAACAACGACCGGTGAAAGCCATCTTTTATTCCAGATAACAGAGAACAGAATGAAGAGAATGAATGAATGAGTAAATAAATTAATAAACGAAGGAACGAATGAATGGATGAATGAATTTGAGATAACATCGGAAGTTGCATTTATTTTTATTTATTCATCCACTTATTTGTTTATTTATTCTATTCAATAAACTGAATGAATGAATGAATGAATGAATGAATGAATGAATATGAATGAATGAATGAACGGACGAACGACAAAATGTAATTTAACATATGATAATAGAACATTTTATAAACAACATTTTTACAAATTTTAACAAATGTATCCGGCATTCTTGATTTTATCCCGATGAGACTGTTTGAGCTTATATCCGTTAATCTCAACCCAGTCAGTATGTCACTTGTATAACGTCTTCAATATCAACGTTTACATACGTTATGCTAAAAACATATAAAAAGATGACAACAACAACAACAACATTTCAATATCTTCAAACTAAAAACAAAAAAAAAATAGAATAGCCATGAAGAATAATCACCAAGTTATTAAAACCGGAATCCCCCGAAATACCCCGGAATCCCCCGAAATATACCGGAATCCCCCTTAAATTTCCCGGAATCCCCATACATTTCCCAGAATCCCACCTAAAGCCCCCGCAACTCCTCTTTAATTTGTTGATTTGAAAGTTTTAACTCGCCCACAACGCACGAGTAACTAAAGGTAAAATGTGGGAACACAACCACGCACACACTTTTTTCACCAAAGGTGGGTACCCTAACAGGGCGTATTCTGACATAACAATAGTGTCGGCGACGCTGTCCATTTTATATATTTAGATATTTGAACACCGCTAACTCACAACAGGTCATAACAGACCATAGTAATATTGAAACTAGTCCAAACTTGGACGCAAATTCCGCAATATAATTTTGGGGTTTGGTACGTCCTTTGACGTACCAAACCCAGTAATTATATTACGGAATTTATGTTCAGGTTTGGATTATGGTAAAACGTGTGTAAAACCTTCCAGAGTTGCACTTAATTTCGTTCCGTATTCATGACATATGTGATGGACCCGTCTCAAAATCAAAGTTCGCTCGTCCCAAGTTCGACGTACCGTGGGGTTTTTAAGAGGGGCTTGAATGAGGAAGGATAACGTAACACGAGTTATGTTAATCGATTTTATTTATTTTACTTGTGTAATGTGGTTATGTACACAATGAGGTTACACTTTCGATATTGGTCTAGAAATTTGTCAGATAATAAGTAAAAGTATTAAATTGCGGACTTTTCGGTCCAAGTTTGGACGACCTCATAATCTCTCTCTCACACACACACCCACCAGACGCGTATCCAGGACTTTTTTAAAGGAGGGGGGCCGAAACGTCCCGCTCCCCCAATTTCCACACAAGAGTTTTCTGTTTTCCCCACCATGAACCCCTGACACACAATTAATTAATGTTTAGAAAAGAAATTTTTTTTTATCTTTAATGGAGTTTTCAAAACCACCAAAGGTAAATAAATCAACTGAAGCGAAGAAGAACATTTCCAAACTCGAACGCAAAATCCGTAATAGAATTTTTGGTTTTGGTACGTCCTTGGACGTACCAAACCCCAAAATTATATTACGGAATTTGCGTCTAAGTTTGGACTATGGTAAAACGTGTGCATGCATTCCATTTTCAAAGTTGCACCTAATTTCGTTCCATATTCATGACATGTGATGACAAAGTGCTCCTCCAACCCCCCCCCCCCCCCCCCCACACACACACATAGATCCCCTAATGTGTTTTATTTATTTTCCTTATGCAATGTGGTTATGTACACAAGGGGGTTACATTTTCGATATTGGTCTAGAAATTTGTCAGATAAGTAAAATTATGCTCGTGTGCCTAACAAAAATATATTATTATTGGCAATACATATATACATATTTACAATGCAGAGGTAAGAGTTTAAGAGACCATTTCTCATTGATGTACAGTTGTTTTGATATAACAAGTTCAATATTTAAATAAACTTCTAGGTTGGTGTGTGTTCTGAATTACAATACAGGTGTAAAAGGAATGCAAGTCCGTGAAAAGTAGCCCCCCCCCCGGACTATAATTCCGAAGAATAATAGTCCGTGGTCTAACATTTCTAGGAATAGATGTCCACGACATCTATTTCTAGAAGTGTTAAACCACGGACCTACTTTTTTATTCCGCGGAATTATAGTTCGGAGGGACTTCTTTTCCTACGGACTTGCAGACTTGAAGAAGTCTAAAGCCATTTTTGAATAAGCCAGCTAACATTTAGTACGACTGTGCTTTTATGCCACGTGAGCCTAGTGATACACTGCGCATGCACAAAGTAGAGCGGCAAGTAGCCATTCTACTTATTGCATGCGCAGTGTATGATCAGGCTCATGTGGGATAAAAGCAGAGTCATCTCCTCAGTTCCAATGTGTTGAATGTACCAGTAGCCAAAACACGTTGAAACTCGTAACACAATCAATAAATTGTATTTCACGTATGTCAAATTGAAAAGATATGTTGTATGTTCCGAATAACCTGTAAAATACTGCATTGACATGGATGTAATGGAAGAGTGATAGCATAAATACATTTAGATAACACAGAAAAATATACAAGTAGAGAGCAAAGAGAAACTAAAGTTTCTGTTACTTTAAATACAAAGTTACAACGTCTATTGGGCCTGTTTTTTGCACTTTTTCCTCTGAATGGACCGTGTTCACGCACTTCTGCATCTTTTCCTTTGTCCTGGTTTTTTCCCACCATTCACATCTCTCATCACACACCTGTTTCCATTGGATGACGTCACAAGTCGACTGTCCAAGGGTTTGATTGCTTTCGGAAATTTTTGAGTTAAAACCGCGGTTTTCTTATAAATGGTTAAACAGTTGTTCTCAAGTAATCTAGTTCTGAACGTGATGTATCATAGTATTTGCACGAGCAGGACAAACTCCCAACTTAAATTTTCTTGAGTGTGACATCAAATCAAGTCATGGCTGCTGCTGCAGTCATGACTTGATTTGAAACCATACTCAAGAAAATGTGGTACATTATGGTTGAAAATATAATTAGCTTATTGCACGATCTCCCCAGCAACAGTGTTTGTGGCATTACATGAGTTCAAACCTTCAAACATGTCCTGACACAAAGTTCAACGACGTATAAGAGATCAACGCAGACTGATGTGACTTGACATCCATATCTGCGCGGTTTTCTCATAAATGGTTAAACAGTTGTTCACAAGTAAGCTAGTTCTGAACGTGATGTATCGTAGTATTTGCATGAGCAGGACAAACTCCCAACTTAAATTTTCTTGAGTGTGGCATCAAATCAAGTCATGGCTGACTTGATTTGAAACCATACACAAGAAAAGCTCCCCCAGGTTCTTATAAATTATTGAACACCGGTGGGTGTCCGAATTAAGAGGTTCGCTAAAACATGGACCAACCCACCACCAAATCAAATGGTTTTGAGCGCCGAAGGCGCGCAGGGACGATTTGGGGAGCAAGCCCCTTTCGACCCTCATTAGCTGTAGAATTTGAAAGTGTCAGACCGTGGTAAAGGAGAAGTTGTGGGTTGTTAGCGGCGCGAATCACGGACATTTGCCCCGCGGACTTTTGCCCCGGCTGCATTTTTCAAGAAAACCGACATTTGACCTGTACGTATATTTGCCCCGCGGACATTTGCCCCGGAAAATAAATCAGAGGAGGACATTTGCCCCGAATAGATTTATAGGTTGAAAACGAGTGATAATAAAGGGGTGTAATTAAAAAGAGAAACTGTTTTTGTTAAAATGAAAACTGTATAATGTGAAAAAAAATGTTTACTTTAACATGAAAGATGTTCGTTATGTGTGTTCTCTTTAATAGGTTCCACTATCTTACCGGGGTTTATAAAAGCTGTTGGTATAGAGAAACAACTAAGAAGCCATCTTAGTAATTATACTTTTCAGCCTCACAAGGTGACATTCTTTGTATCTACTGGACTTTATTCAGGCCTGGCATTCTTAAAAATGCAGAAGGGCTAAAAATCGTTCCCCACGCATGGACTGGGGGAGCAAGTAGCTCTCCCCTTCAAACCTACAAAAGCTAAAAGTCGCAAAATAAAATTTTACTATAAATGGATTCTAACAAGGTAGTCTCTGTGAGACAGCTACACTGCCCGTCCCACACCTCCGGGCCTCAAAAAAGCCCGGATGTGTGGGAGAGGCAGTTTGGCCGCCTTACATAGACCACTAACAAAGCACAGAAAATCATTATTTTTTAAGGTTAGGATGGCTAGTTTTCGACCTCCTTAATTTTTTTAAGGCGAGCAGTAGGCGAGCAAATAAATCGCTCTCCTGAAAACGCCAGACCTATTTATTATCTTACCGGGGCAAATATCCGGTCTTGAATTTAGCAACCAGGGCAACTGTCTGCGTGGCAATTGTTTGTTCGGGGCAAATGTCCGCTCTGCTATTGGGGCAAATGTCCGCGGGGCAATTGTCCGTATCCCTAGCGGCGCTTGTGTCTTTTCAGCTTCTTTTTCAGAGGTGGAGGTTTGGAAGGAGAGACAGTGGTAGTTGGTGTTGTTGGTGGGCTGCCTGATGGTGGTTGCTGAGTTTTGTAGGGTCTGGTCCTAGCCGAGTCTGGAGTGGTTGAGGGTGATTGCTGAGTCTTTTGTTGTTGTAGATTTCTGGCGTCTATTAGTTTTTTGGTTTCTTCGACTTTTTGCATGAATAATTCGTATTGCCTGTCCATTTGTTGTCTGTGAAGGTCCCCTTGTATCTCGTGTTCCCGTAATATGTTCTCTATCCTGTCGTCCGCGTCCTGGCATTCTGGTTTAGAAGGAAGAGGCGAGTGGGGGTCAGGAAGAGGCGACAGGGCAGCTTCCATTTCCACCTCAGTCTCCACAGACTCTTCCACATTCGACAATACCGACTGGGAAGCCGGCATTTGGATGGGGCTGTCTGTGGGAGTGGGAGGGGAAGTGGTGGCCGCCTCTGGCTCTTTCTTTTCCTCACCTTTCTCTTTCTTCATCTCCAAGAATGCCTCCAAGCGTCGGGAATCCCTCCGCTTGGTGGACGGGCTCTTCTTTTTTCTCTTTCTCTTTTCAGGGCCTCCAGACCTACTCTGGTGAGGACCAGTGTGAGAGGAGATCCTCTCATCAAAGGTACTACCTCTCCCCGAGTAGGGTGGTATTTCTTTCTCTTCTTCAACCTTGAATTCAAGGTTCAGATGAACGCTCTTGCCTATCTCCTGGATGGTTCAGGTGATAGGGCAAGAGACGCCCAGAGCTGCTATCGTTCTCTTCAATCGTGCTGGTAGTTCCAGTGTTTCCATAATTAAGATTATAATTAGGATGCTCGCACTCTGAGTTCAGAGGTGACGAAATGACGGTAATGCACGGAGCGAAAGAGCCAACCCACCAGTCACAAAGTTCAACGATTTATAAGGGAGCAATGCAGACTTATGTGACTTGACATCCATATCTCGCGACTTCCCTATAAATTATTGAACTCTTGTACTACTTATTTCCCGTAATATAATTTTGGGTTTGGTACGTTCACAGGACGTACCAAACCAAAAAATTAAATTACAGACTTTTCGGTCCAAGTTTGGACTACCTCATTCCCCCCCCCCCCCCTCTCTATTTGCACCCCCCCCCCCCCGCCCCCATTACATTCGACAGTGAACTGCAATTGTCTACAAGATTACATACTGGTCTTCAAATCAAATAACGGACGATGTTTTACAGCCCCCACCCCCAACATCACAACCACTTTGAGTTCATATTCACCACCAATAGCGATTCCTGTCTCCCCATTGCGAGCATTGTGTACTGACTAATGGTAACTTACCTTTTCAAAGCAGATCCGGGGTTGTATGTTTGTTTGTCGCTTTGGAAGGAACATTTCTTGCAATGAAAATATAGTTTGTTGTCTGATGACCATTTCTCAAGCAACTCTCTTGACATGGGGATGCAGCGTCGATGAACCCAGCGGTTACACACCCAGAATATTCTATGGAATTCACGCCATATCCTAGAGTGCAAACACCACACGGGTACTTTGCAGGTTTAGGTTTTACATAACGAGGTTTAGCGTACATCTTTTCCGGCGAAACTTGCCCAAATGATACCCTGAGAAAGAAATGGTTTGGCGCGCCGAAGGCGCGCAGGGACGATATGGGGGACAAGCCCCTTTCGACCCTCTTTAACTGTATAAGATTTGGCTTGTCTGGATGTGGAAAAGGAGGGAAGGAGCTCAGGTAATCAGCGGCGTCTGTGTCTCCTGCTGTTTTTCTTGGGAGGAGGAGGATGCGTCGGTGAGATAGTTGTAGGTGGTGTTTTCGGATCAGGGGGAAGAGTAGGCTCTTCTTTGGCGGTGTACGGCCTGATCCTTGCTGCTGTTTCTTGAGAGCTTTTTTGAGGGCTGTTGTAATTTCCGATGATCATATTCAGTACTGACCTGGTTATTTCGGATGAGATACCTGCTTCTTGTTGGTTGTTGTATGTCTCCTGGAGTGTTGCACGGAAGTACTCGCACGGGATCTCCTCCCCGAGGAATGCCTCCACGGAATCCGGGATGCTCTCCTCCTGGTCAGACTCCTGGTCCGAAGAAGCCGGAGAAGCAAGAGCTGGAGGGGTGGAAGGTGCGTCGTCTGGGACAACTTCCTGTACCCTAGACAGATCGTCTTCCTCCATCTTCTCTTCAGATGAAGAGTCAGATGGGTTGGAGATCGATCTGTCACCTGACGACCCATAGTCCTCCGGACCCACCTCTCTGGAGGGGGGTGCCGAGCTGGACAAGGGTTGGTCAGGGGTGACAGGTGTTGACCCTTTGACGCCCTCACTTGCCTCCTTCTCTTCCTTCTTCTTCTTCTTCTTCTCCAGAAACTCCGTCATTCGGCGGGCATCTCGTCGTCTGGCGGAGAGTCCCTTCTTTCTCGTCCTCTTCTTCTTGGTGGCTGTGTTGCTCCTGCGGCCTTCATCCAGCTTATCCGCATCACTAGGAGGGTGACCAGTGTGAGGGGAAATCCCCTCACGAAAGGTACTACACCTCTCCACGGACGGCGGTTCCGATTCTCTATCAAAATCCACTGTCAGGTGAATTTTACCCTTGAGCACCTGGATACTCCAGGTGGTGGCAAGGGTAGCCTTCACTCTATAATAATAACTCTTTGGCCAGCCGCTGATTTGTCGCGGTCCTCATAAGAGAAGGCCATCATTCCCCCTGCACCCCACCCCCTCTTCCCCTCCTCTCCTCCCAGCATTCAGATATAAACTGCTTAATAGTGTCCCTCACTTCCTCTTTTTCAATTTCTTCAATAAGCATTCCTACCCTCTCCCTCGTGTCCCCCTTCAGCCATCTATCCTTTGTTTCTTCACCCCACTTCTGCATTATTCTTCCAGTAAAATTTATTCTATGAGGTATATACTGTGGGCATTCCAAGAGAAAATGTTCCAGGGTCTCCACTACTCCAGAGTGGCACATTTGGCATCCCTTTTCCCCATCTCTCCCAATTTTTCCCCGAAGCTCCAGTGATCTTGATCTCAGTTTGAACAGCAGTGACCCTCCAAAGGTGCCATCTAGGTACTTCTCAAAAGCTGGCTTTTCTTTGTATTGTAACCCCTGCAGTGATCTTTTCACGCTAACCCCTGCTCGCCAGTTTCGATTGCAATCTTCCATGACTCTCTCTTTGACAAACCTTTTGCCTTCTTTCATTCCTACTTCTATGTTTGTGACCTCTATAGAGTAATTGTCCATTAGTTCCCTCACATGTTTTGACCACCCCGTTTCTATATTAGAATTCCAAATGGTATCGAGCATCAATTTGCACCACCGGTTGTCAGGCAGGTTTCTCAAGTAGTTAAAGTAACACAGTTTTCCCAAATCTACCCTGTCCTTGATTTTCATCCACCCAAGCTCCCCCCTTACTGCTTCCAAAGCTGCAGCATTACTCGACCCTGTTATCCATCTGCCGGCATCATTTTGAGTATTTTCCAACTTCTTAATAACGGTTTGCTTTAATGGAATCACGTCCGTGCCATACGTTATACTTGGTAAACCCACCCTCTCCCACAGTGTTTTCCCCACAAAGACCTTGTTGAAACTATTTTTCCCTAAAAGTTTTAGTTGGTTCAGAATTCTTTTCCCCTTCAGAATCAGTTTGGCTGAGTAATTTCTGTACACCCCTCTTCCCGTTATATTTATGCTTACCCCTAGATACTCATACTCTCCCGTTTCTCCTACAGTGATTTGTTTGCTTTCCCCTTCGGGGATTGAGAACTCCCCCACTCTCCATCTCTTCGTCATATCTACCTTGCGTCCAACGGGTATTACCTTGCTTTTATTTTCATTTAGTTCGAGCCGCCAAGTGTTCCCATATCTACCAACAATTTCCAGCAGTTTCTCTAGCCCCTGTTCAGTTCTAGACATTAACACCATGTCGTTCGCAAAGAATAAGCCTGGTATCTTTATGTCTCCAACATTTACCCCCTCCGCACTCTGAATTAGTTCGTCCCCTAAATCTTTAACATACAATGCAAACAAAATCGGTGAAAAGATACACCCCTGCTTGAGGCCTATATCCATAGGGACTCGTTTTGTAGTGATACTCCCTAGACTGAGTTGGCTTTGCACATCTGTATACAGTGCTTTCATGATTCCCACAAAGTCACCCCCCAGTCCGATGCCCTCGAGCTTTCGCCACATACCTTCCCTCCACACTCGGTCGTACGCTTTTTTCACATCTAGAAATGCCAGAAACATCTTTTTCTTTTCAGCCTTTGTTGATTCTATCAGTTGGGTGAGTGTAAATAGGTGATCAGTGACTCTTCGTCCTTTCTTGAAACCATTTTGAATTTCTCCTAAAAAACCTTTCTCTTCAATAACTTCCTCTAGTCTACCGTATATGACCTTACAGAATACTTTTCCGATGTTACTACTAACTGATATCCCCCTATAGTTATCTAGAACTTCCTTATCCCCCTTTTTGTGTATGAACGACACCTTACTTTCCCTCCACTCTCTGGGGACCTCTTGCTTTCGCAGAGCCAGGTTGAAAAGGTTTGTCAGGACTTCAATAAGTGCCTCCCCTCCATTTTTGAGGAATTCGTTCGGAATTTCATCAGTCCCTCCCGCTTTACCATTTTTTAATTTCGAGACCACGTTCCGCACTTCTTCTGCCGTTATTTCGCTACATACACGATTGGATAGGTTCTCCTCCACCAGTGTATTTCTTTTTGGTGGGGACCCACTGCCCCATCGCCTATCGTTTATCTTTTCCCAGTGCTTGACTAACTCTGAAGCGATACAGCCTTTATCTTCTGTACTTTCCCCATCCACTTTGATGCTCTGCACACTACTTTTCCCCCGTTTATTTACCCAGTTCCAAAATACGTTTGAGCTCGAACCCCCTGTTTTCTTTATTGTTCTGGCAAGACTGCAATTGCGCTCCTTCCTATTATTATTCTTTATCTCATTCACCTTTTTCCGTGCCAGTTCATATTCTCCTTTCATTAGTCTCGTGTCATTGTTATCCACCCCTTTAAGCTTCCTACTTCTTCTGTAAGCAGCGCATTTTACCTTCCTTTCTTTTATAGCCTTTTTCAGTCCCTCGTTAACCCTGTATCCAAGCTCTCTCGTTGGGACCCTCACCCTTCCTATACACTCCTTCCCTGCCTCTGTTAGGCTATTTACTATGCCATCTGAAATACTCTGGACATTTGCATCCCTAGGTATACATTCAAGATTTGGTTTTAGTTTTTCCCGAAACTGCTTCCAGTCGGCTCCTTGTTTTAGTCCCCAAACTTCCTTGGAGGTATTTCTGTCTCTATTCGTCTTTTTGCCCATAATCTTAACTGTTATCAGGTTGTGATCACTACCCAAGTCATTTTTTCCCTCGTCATCTATTTCTACATCTATAACCTCCCTCCATACGCTAATGTCAGTGAGTATATAATCAATTATTGTTTTCTTATCGTTCCTCTCCCAGGTCCATTTACCCTTACATTTCGCATCCCTGTTCAGGATCTTTAAACCAAGCTCTATTGATAGG
The DNA here is from genome assembly GCA_031216915.1 of Pictodentalium vernedei. Lineage (NCBI taxonomy): Eukaryota > Metazoa > Mollusca > Scaphopoda > Dentaliida > Dentaliidae > Pictodentalium > Pictodentalium vernedei. The sequence continues at coordinate 224,792,455 of CM062289.1, read as the reverse complement.
TCCAACATCTTCCTCCCATTCGTGTTAATTTTCCTATCACCTCCCTGTATGCCCTCCTCCTTATCCCCGATGTGCCCATTGAAGTCCCCCATTAGGACAATACTGAACCCTCTGCTCCCAAGCTCTGTGATATTCGATCTAAGAGTTGTATATATTGAATCATTCCACTCGGGCTTACTTCCCTCCACTGCTAAGTATACAACACCAACGGCAACACTCCTGCTTCCTAACTTGATTTTTGCCCAGACTATTTCGTTGGATACTGGAATCTGAGTCCTTGCTTCTGTGAGATCTGTAATCAATGAGGGCTGTAATTCCTCTTTAGCGTAGATGCCAACACCCCCACCCCGTTTCTGACCCTCAGTTCGCCCAGCTCCTATCCACACGCAACCCTTCATCTGATCAACCCGCTCATCCCGTCGTATCCACGTCTCACTTAGACCCATTATATCGAAGTCTCCTTCGTCCATCATTGTTGATATTTCGCTTACTTTCTTGTGCAGACCCTGGATGTTGCAGTACCCAAACTTAATGAATCTTTGTTTTTTTGTCATCACTGGCACATTATTATAACCCTGGTATGTCCCTGTATTGTGCATGTTTGTTGTTCTTCCTATGTTCCCAGCATTTGTGCCACTCTGGGTTACCGGCTGTGGTCCCCTACCCCCCTTTTCTCCAAAAAAGGCCCAGCCACCTGTAAGATTTTTTGGCCCAACAGGACTGTACCCATCCTACTTAAATGCAATCCGTCTCGCCCATACAACTCTCCTTGTCCCCAGAATGAATCCCAGTGGTCAATGAAATGTACTCCCAAGTCTTTGCAGTGCTCTTCCAGCTCCTCGTTTAGTGCCATAATCCGCGAGTTCCTCTCATTCCCACCACCCATAACGGGGAGCACCCCTGAAACGATGATCCGAGCATTCCTGCTAAGTAGCTTACTAATTAGGTCCTTGTATGTGTCCACCAAACGAACTGATTTCCTCTCCCTGATGTTATTGGACCCCACATGTAATACCACTACCGGATCAGGCCCCGACCCAGCTACAATACCGTCCACTCTATCCCTCAGGTCCTCCACTTTAGCCCCCGGAAAGCACAGAACTGTTCTATTTTTACTGTCCGGACCACAGACAACCTTGTCGATCCCCCGAACTATGCTACTTCCCGCAACCACCAACTTACTTTTGGACCTCGCCCTATTTATCTCCTCTAGTCTCCTATTGTTTACAGCGTCCTCTTCCTCTCCAACAGCCCCACTCGGAATCAATATCGGTATCGGTATCTTTGACCTAGGATTACTCCTATCCTTGTCCCTCCGTCTCTTTCCAGGCCCTGAGCTACCTGGACTACTCCCCTGGTCTTCCCCCGGATCCCTCCTCCTTTTTCCTGGCCTAGACCCCAAGCTACTATCTGTTGCAACTACCTCCATCTCCTCCTCTGTCTCTTCCGAATCGAGCACATCAAATCTGTTTCTGGTGCTGCACTCCCCACTGCCTTTGGACTTTACACCCCTATCTACCTGCTTCTCTGGCCCCCCTTTCCTACCACTTTTGGTAGTCCACGCCAAACGCTTTACAGCATTGCTCCGGCCTGGGCCCCCCTCATCTGTCCTACGTACTTTTCTAGCAGCCCCACCTCATCACCTACCTCATTCACATCAAAGGTTCTACCCCCATGTTTCCTCTTGGAACCACCGACAACCTTCCATCCTTCTCGGAAAGCCACTTTCACAGGCGTAACTCCAGACAATCCCGCCCTACCAAGTTTTCCCTTCAGCTCAGCAATCTCCCCCTCAAACTTAACAATTGTCTCAAGTAGGCGGAGGATTTCCTGACAGTTTGCACATACCTCTCCATATCCCATCGAGCGACAGTCCCCATACATCATAGAACACTGTTTACAAACTTCAAGCCCAATATCGCCATCGGTGGCCCCACCAACCCGGCTCTGACCGACACCCCCAGTGACCTCTGTCTGCACACCAATACTTACTCCGTTGGCACCGTTGACCTGGACCGCGATATTACACGTACTTATCTCCATACTTACCTCCGTCTGAACAGACTTGCTCGCCATCATGAAGACAAAATTACGCGATCGGACAGGGAAAATTGTAAACACGCGACAAAAGGCAACACGACGAACCGTTCGACAACTTAGCGCTCACAGTTTTATTTAAGGCCTCCTAACTTTGTCCCAGTTACTATACTAAACTAACTCCCCACAAAGTTGAATAAAATAACCTGAAAATGAAATATATATGATTAGTAAACAATAAAAATACTTAATTTCGATTCGTAACCAAGGAGACTTCTTCTGTATACTTGCGGATCGATCAAGAACTCTGACAAGTGTGTCTTGAATAACAAGTAGGAGTTCCATTGTTCAGTTGTTAGCACCTCGGAGTCCAAGGTGCGAAATGATACCCTGAAATGATGATTTCGCGCGCCGAAGGCGCGCAGAGACGGTATGGGGGACAAGCCCCTTTCGACCCTCTGTAACTGTATAGGATGGCTGTCACATGTCTAAGCGTGTTGAAGGAGGAAAAGGATCCGGTACTCAGCAGGTGTCTCCAGTTGTGGGTAGGCGGTCTTGTTGACTGATGTCGATTGGACCCTCGGGTGAGGACCAGTGTGGGAGGTTGGGTCCTCTCACAAAGGTACTACGTCTCCCCGAGGGTGCAGTCGATCTGGATTTTCGGGCAAGTATAGTCTGCCGCTTCGAGGATGATTATGAGTGATGGCCATCACTGGCAAGTATAATCTGCCTCAGGCTGTCTCTGTTATAGTTGGACTCTTTGAAGGAAAACAACAACAACGACCCCTTTCGGGGACCACCAATAAGAAGACCCGAACTTCCCTGGTTCGGGGGCAGGCCTGCATTGTAGTCCTATTGGGCTGGGACAAAAAGATGCGCAATGCGCTTACAAAAAGGGGCGGAGGCGGGACGCAGGACCAACGCTCGCCTCCCTTAAAGTGGTTGACCACTTTTAGGGATGGAGCGGAGGATGTTCAGGAACCATAACGGTTAGACTGTCTGTAGCGGTTATTGGGGTGCTGGTCAAAAAAACATCTGTGTACCTGCTTAAAAGAAGAAGGTAGAATTAGTTTTCATTACAATATATAAACTGTAAAGATAAAAGTAGCACCTCCTTAGTTGCGTGTCCTTGTGGTATCTGCTGTGTGTGTGAGGAGAGTATGGAATGCACGAATCTTTACATTCGTAAGAGCAGTAACACACTCGCGTGTGGTATTGTGCTGTGTGTGTACTTGTCGCTATGGGGGAGAGTATGAAATGCACGAATCTTTACATTCGTAAGAGCAGTAACATACTCTCGTGCTTGGGACCCCAATCGTTCCCTATTTATTATTTAGTTTTAAGGTGCCGGGGTCGCGAGCGTTTTAAGTTGGCTGAACTTCCTAGTTTGCAGCGGGACGGTAACAGGTCTAGCACACTAGACCACACCCGCGAGGGTGTTTCTTTCCTGTTGTGTCCTTCGCTGGAAGTGGCCTTATTTAGGTTAGTTTAAGTTTATTTGAAGTTGAGGGTGCCGGGGATCGCGATCGTTTAATGGGGGTTGAGCTTCCGAGGCTGTCAGCGGAAGGGCAACAGGTCTAGTACACTAGACCACACCCGAGGGTGTTTCTTTCCTGTTGTACCCTTTGCTGGTAGCGGACTTATTTATTTTAATTTAGTTTAGGGGTATTCTGGGGCGTCGGGGATCGCAGTACACCTTGTCATTCCCTAGTTTTTATTCGAGTGGTCTTAGTTTTGGTTACAATTTTTGGGCTTTTGTCGGCTTTCGCAAATTGCTCCAAGTTCGGAGATTAGTTGGCTGTCGGCTAACCGGTCATGATTTTTCGCGGCCATGGTGGGTAGGCGGTCTTTGATGGTGGGGCTATCGGCCCTGTCGTGGAGTGTTTTGATGGGTGTGTCCCATGGGGCACGTAGGGCAACTCTAAGCGCGTGATTCTGGACCCTCTGGAGCTTTCCCATATTAGTTTGGTTGAGGTCAGTTAGTATGATTGCACCGTACCCTGACAAAAATCGCCCCCTTTTTATGCTGAAGTCATGTTTATCTGGTAATAACAGTCGGGTCGCAACAGAGGTTAACGTTTTTTTTACCATCAATTGACATAAAGAGACATTTTGCATTTGGGTTTATCGTATGATAACCGACAAGGGATCAAAAGGAGCACTATTGTTTTTATAACACTTTCCACCCCAGAAGCCAGCCGTGAAAACCATTCTAGCCTACCAATAAAGACAAATCCAAATGTCGTCTGCTAACTGCAAAATAAACACTGTGCATTTGATTGAAACTCGTTGTTTTCATAACACTTCCCGACCCATTCCAAGTCAATTATTCAAAAGACAAATGTTAAGCTCATGAAGTCGCGTGTGAAAACCACCTTTTCTTGGAGGGCTTACCAATGGTGACAAAACCAAACTGGCAGTAATTGTCTGTAAAATGCAAAATAAACACGTTGCATCTGACTGAAATTCAGGCTACACTAAATCAAAAATTATTTCCTTAGTGCTAGGATACCGGGTCGCAAGGGATTTGTAAATCCCACATCGTCCCTGCGCGCCTTCGGCGCGCTAAAACCTTTCATTCATTCATTCATAGTGCCAGGACACATCAAACTTATACCATATCACCGTGACTGCATGGATGCCACTGTTGACCAGGGGAGATTTCTTTCTGTGTTCCTTCTGTGCCTTTTACTAACGATGACTCAAGTGCAAGCAAGATGTGGGCCAAGGTTTTCCCACTCAAGAGCTTTAAAAAAATATGTCGTGTCGCAATGTTCAACGGGTTTGTAATTAAGCTGATAATCAATTTTGTAAGTAATAATTTTGCACTTTACAAACTACGTACAAAAAGGTTTCGGAATCCGCATATTCTATAGTAATTTATTGTATCTGCATGCAACTTTTCACATAACAGAGATTTAATTAAGATTCTGTGGTGATTTCGGGAGGTTAATGAGGGATTCCGGTGCATACTGGGGGATTCCGGGAAATTTAAGGGGGATTCCGGGGTATTTCGGGGGATTCTAGGGATTCCGGTTTTAAGGACGACCGGTGTGATGCTATTGTTAGGATTACAGTTAATCGCCTTTGTTGTGAAAATAATGTCAACAATAATAATAACTCTTTGGCCAGCCGCTGATTTGTCGCGGTCCTCATAAGAGAAGGCCATCATTCCCCCTGCACCCCACCCCCTCTTCCCCTCCTCTCCTCCCAGCATTCAGATATAAACTGCTTAATAGTGTCCCTCACTTCCTCTTTTTCAATTTCTTCAATAAGCATTCCTACCCTCTCCCTCGTGTCCCCCTTCAGCCATCTATCCTTTGTTTCTTCACCCCACTTCTGCATTATTCTTCCAGTAAATTTTATTCTATGAGGTATATACTGTGGGCATTCCAAGAGAAAATGTTCCAGGGTCTCCACTACTCCAGAGTGGCACATTTGGCATCCCTTTTCCCCATCTCTCCCAATTTTTCCCCGAAGCTCCAGTGATCTTGATCTCAGTTTGAACAGCAGTGACCCTCCAAAGGTGCCATCTAGGTACTTCTCAAAAGCTGGCTTTTCTTTGTATTGTAACCCCTGCAGTGATCTTTTCACGCTAACCCCTGCTCGCCAGTTTCGATTGCAATCTTCCATGACTCTCTCTTTGACAAACCTTTTGCCTTCTTTCATTCCTACTTCTATGTTTGTGACCTCTATAGAGTAATTGTCCATTAGTTCCCTCACATGTTTTGACCACCCCGTTTCTATATTAGAATTCCAAATGGTATCGAGCATCAATTTGCACCACCGGTTGTCAGGCAGGTTTCTCAAGTAGTTAAAGTAACACAGTTTTCCCAAATCTACCCTGTCCTTGATTTTCATCCACCCAAGCTCCCCCCTTACTGCTTCCAAAGCTGCAGCATTACTCGACCCTGTTATCCATCTGCCGGCATCATTTTGAGTATTTTCCAACTTCTTAATAACGGTTTGCTTTAATGGAATCACGTCCGTGCCATACGTTATACTTGGTAAACCCACCCTCTCCCACAGTGTTTTCCCCACAAAGACCTTGTTGAAACTATTTTTCCCTAAAAGTTTTAGTTGGTTCAGAATTCTTTTCCCCTTCAGAATCAGTTTGGCTGAATAATTTCTGTACACCCCTCTTCCCGTTATATTTATGCTTACCCCTAGATACTCATACTCTCCCGGTTCTCCTACAGTGATTTGTTTGCTTTCCCCTTCGGGGATTGAGAACTCCCCCACTCTCCATCTCTTCGTCATATCTACCTTGCGTCCAACGGGTATTACCTTGCTTTTATTTTCATTTAGTTCGAGTCGCCAAGTGTTCCCATATCTACCAACAATTTCCAGCAGTTTCTCTAGCCCCTGTTCAGTTCTAGACATTAACACCATGTCGTCCGCAAAGAATAAGCCTGGTATCTTTATGTCTCCAACATTTACCCCCTCCGCACTCTGAATTAGTTCGTCCCCTAAATCTTTAACATACAATGCAAACAAAATCGGTGAAAAGATACACCCCTGCTTGAGGCCTATATCCATAGGGACTCGCTTTGTAGTGATACTTCCTAGACTGAGTTGGCTTTGCACATCTGTATACAGTGCTTTCATGATTCCCACAAAGTCACCCCCCAGTCCGATGCCCTCGAGCTTTCGCCACATACCTTCCCTCCACACTCGGTCGTACGCTTTTTTCACATCTAGAAATGCCAGAAACATCTTTTTCTTTTCAGCCTTTGTTGATTCTATCAGTTGGGTGAGTGTAAATAGGTGATCAGTGACTCTTCGTCCTTTCCTGAAACCATTTTGAATTTCTCCTAAAAAACCTTTCTCTTCAATAACTTCCTCTAGTCTACCGTATATGACCTTACAGAATACTTTTCCGATGTTACTACTAACTGATATCCCCCTATAGTTATCTAGAACTTCCTTATCCCCCTTTTTGTGTATGAACGACACCTTACTTTCCCTCCACTCTCTGGGGACCTCTTGCTTTCGCAGAGCCAGGTTGAAAAGGTTTGTCAGGACTTCAATAAGTGCCTCCCCTCCATTTTTGAGGAATTCGTTCGGAATTTCATCAGTCCCTCCCGCTTTACCATTTTTTAATTTCGAGACCACGTTCCGCACTTCTTCTGCCGTTATTTCGCTACATACACGATTGGATAGGTTCTCCTCCACCAGTGTATTTCTTTTTGGTGGGGACCCACTGCCCCATCGCCTATCGTTTATCTTTTCCCAGTGCTTGACTAACTCTGAAGCGATACGGCCTTTATCTTCTGTACTTTCCCCATCCACTTTGATACTCTGCACACTACTTTTCCCCCGTTTATTTACCCAGTTCCAAAATACGTTTGAGCTCGAACCCCCCGTTTTCTTTATTGTTCTGGCAAGACTGCAATTGAGCTCCTTCCTATTATTATTCTTTATCTCATTCACCTTTTTCCGTGCCAGTTCATATTCTCCTTTCATTTGTCTCGTGCCATTGTTATCCACCCCTTTAAGCTTCCTACTTCTTCTGTAAGCAGCGCATTTTACCTTCCTTTCTTTTATAGCCTTTTTCAGTCCCTCGTTAACCCTGTATCCAAGCTCTCTCGTTGGGACCCTCACCCTTCCTATACACTCCTTCCCTGCCTCTGTTAGGCTATTTACTATGCCATCTGAAATACTCTGGACATTTGCATCCCTAGGTATACATTCAAGATTTGGTTTTAGTTTTTCCCGAAACTGCTTCCAGTCGGCTCCTTGTTTTAGTCCCCAAACTTCCTTGAAGGTATTTCTGTCTCTATTCGTCTTTTTGCCCATAATCTTAACTGTTATCAGGTTGTGATCACTACCCAAGTCATTTTTTCCCTCGTCATCTATTTCTACATCTATAACCTCCCTCCATACGCTAATGTCAGTAACCCAGAGTGGCACAAATGCTGGGAACATAGGAAGAACAACAAACATGCACAATACAGGGACATACCAGGGTTATAATAATGTGCCAGTGATGACAAAAAAACAAAGATTCATTAAGTTTGGGTACTGCAACATCCAGGGTCTGCACAAGAAAGTAAGCGAAATATCAACAATGATGGACGAAGGAGACTTTGATATAATGGGTCTAAGTGAGACGTGGATACGACGGGATGAGCGGGTTGATCAGATGAAGGGTTGCGTGTGGATAGGAGCTGGGCGAACTGAGGGTCAGAAACGGGGTGGGGGTGTTGGCATCTACGCTAAAGAGGAATTACAGCCCTCATTGATTACAGATCTCACAGAAGCAAGGACTCAGATTCCAGTATCCAACGAAATAGTCTGGGCAAAAATCAAGTTAGGAAGCAGGAGTGTTGCCGTTGGTGTTGTATACTTAGCAGTGGAGGGAAGTAAGCCCGAGTGGAATGATTCAATATATACAACTCTTAGATCGAATATCACAGAGCTTGGGAGCAGAGGGTTCAGTATTGTCCTAATGGGGACTTCAATGGGCACATCGGGGATAAGGAGGAGGGCATACAGGGAGGTGATGGGAAAATTAACACGAATGGGAGGAAGATGTTGGACCTATCAAAAGAGCTTGGTTTAAAGATCCTGAACAGGGATGCGAAATGTAAGGGTAAATGGACCTGGGAGAGGAACGATAAGAAAACAATAATTGATTATATACTCACTGACATTAGCATATTAGCATATGGAGGGAGGTTATAGATGTAGAAATAGATGACGAGGGAAAAAATGACTTGGGTAGTGATCACAACCTGATAACTAAAACCAAATCTTGAATGTATACCTAGGGATGCAAATGTCCAGAGTATTTCAGATGGCATAGTAAATAGCCTAACAGAGGCAGGGAAGGAGTGTATAGGAAGGGTGAGGGTCCCAACGAGAGAGCTTGGATACAGGGTTAACGAGGGACTGAAAAAGGCTATAAAAGAAAGGAAGGTAAAATGCGCTGCTTACAGAAGAAGTAGGAAGCTTAAAGGGGTGGATAACAATGACACGAGACTAATGAAAGGAGAATATGAACTGGCACGGAAAAAGGTGAATGAGATAAAGAATAATAATAGGAAGGAGCGCAATTGCAGTCTTGCCAGAACAATAAAGAAAACGGGGGGTTCGAGCTCAAACGTATTTTGGAACTGGGTAAATAAACGGGGGAAAAGTAGTGTGCAGAGTATCAAAGTGGATGGGGAAAGTACAGAAGATAAAGGCCGTATCGCTTCAGAGTTAGTCAAGCACTGGGAAAAGATAAACGATAGGCGATGGGGCAGTGGGTCCCCACCAAAAAGAAATACACTGGTGGAGGAGAACCTATCCAATCGTGTATGTAGCGAAATAACGGCAGAAGAAGTGCGGAACGTGGTCTCGAAATTAAAAAATGGTAAAGCGGGAGGGACTGATGAAATTCCGAACGAATTCCTCAAAAATGGAGGGGAGGCACTTATTGAAGTCCTGACAAACCTTTTCAACCTGGCTCTACGAAAGCAAGAGGTCCCCAGAGAGTGGAGGGAAAGTAAGGTGTCGTTCATACACAAAAAGGGGGATAAGGAAGTTCTAGATAACTATAAGGGGATATCAGTTAGTAGTAACATCGGAAAAGTATTCTGTAAGGTCATATACGGTAGACTAGAGGAAGTTATAGAAGAGAAAGGTTTTTTAGGAGAAATTCAAAATGGTTTTAGGAAAGGACGAAGAGTCACTGATCACCTATTTACACTCACCCAACTGATAGAATCAACAAAGGCTGAAAAGAAAAAGATGTTTCTGGCATTTCTAGATGTGAAAAAAGCGTACGACCGAGTGTGGAGGGAAGGTATGTGGCGAAAGCTCGAGGGCATCGGACTGGGGGGTGACTTTGTGGGAATCATGAAAGCACTGTATACAGATGTGCAAAGCCAACTCAGTCTAGGGAGTATCACTACAAAACAAGTCCCTATGGATATAGGCCTCAAGCAGGGGTGTATCTTTTCACCGATTTTGTTTGCATTGTATGTTAAAGATTTAGGGGACGAACTATTTCAGAGTGCGGAGGGGGTAAATGTTGGAGACATAAAGATACCAGGCTTATTCTTTGCGGACGACATGGTGTTAATGTCTAGAACTGAACAGGGGCTAGAGAAACTGCTGGAAATTGTTGGTAGATATGGGAACACTTGGCGGCTCGAACTAAATGAAAATAAAAGCAAGGTAATACCCGTTGGACGCAAGGTAGATATGACGAAGAGATGGAGAGTGGGGGAGTTCTCAATCCCCGAAGGGGAAAGCAAACAAATCACTGTAGGAGAAACGGGAGAGTATGAGTATCTAGGGGTAAGCATAAATATAACGGGAAGAGGGGTGTACAGAAATTACTCAGCCAAACTGATTCTGAAGGGGAAAAGAATTCTGAACCAACTAAAACTTTTAGGGAAAAATAGTTTCAATGAGGTCTTTGTGGGGAAAACACTGTGGGAGAGGGTGGGTTTACCAAGTATAACGTATGGCACGGACGTGATTCCATTAAACCAAACCGTTATTAAGAAGTTGGAAAGTACTCAGAATGATGCCGGCAGATGGATAACAGGGTCGAGTAATGCTGCAGCTTTGGAAGCAGTAAGGGGGGAGCTTGGGTGGATGAAAATCAAGGACAGGGTAGATTTGGGAAAACTGTGTTACTTTAACTACTTGAGAAACCTGCCTGACAACCGGTGGTGTAAATTGATGCTCGATACCATTTGGAATTCTAATATAGAAACGGGGTGGTCAAAACATGTGAGGGAACTAATGGACAATTACTCTATAGAGGTCACAAACATAGAAGTAGGAATGAAAGAAGGCAAAAGGTTTGTCAAAGAGAGAGTCATGGAAGACTGCAATCGAAACTGGCGAGCAGGGGTTAGCGTGAAAAGATCACTGCAGGGGTTACAATATAAAGAAAAGCCAGCTTTTGAGAAGTACCTAGATGGCACCTTTGGAGGGTCACTGCTGTTCAAACTGAGATCAAGATCACTGGAGCTTCGGGGAAAAATTGGGAGAGATGGGGAAAAGGGATGCCAAATGTGCCACTCTGGAGTAGTGGAGACCCTGGAACATTTTCTCTTGGAATGCCCACAGTATATACCTCATAGAATAAAATTTACTGGAAGAATAATGCAGAAGTGGGGTGAAGAAACAAAGGATAGATGGCTGAAGGGGGACACGAGGGAGAGGGTAGGAATGCTTATTGAAGAAATTGAAAAAGAGGAAGTGAGGGACACTATTAAGCAGTTTATATCTGAATGCTGGGAGGAGAGGAGGGGAAGAGGGGGTGGGGTGCAGGGGGAATGATGGCCTTCTCTTATGAGGACCGCGACGAATCAGCGGCTGGCCAAAGAGTTATTATTATTAGTGAGTATATAATCAATTATTGTTTTCATATACATACCAGTTAATTAACCGGCTCGGCAATTCAGCTACACTTGTTAGTGTCTCTCGGAGTTATTTTTTTCGCATTTCTCATAAAATATACTGTTTAAAATATCCCTTTCTTTTTATCTGGATTCGCCTGGCCACCATTAATATATATAACAAAAATTATTGAAATTGAGCGATAAACAAACGAGAAAACCAAACTTTATTACTCGGCTACACCAGATTCTCGGCTACACTTTTTAGTGTCTCTCGGAGCAATTTTATCGTATATTTCACTAAATATACGTTTAAAAACACCCATTCACTTTGTCTAGATTCATTTGACTACAAATGATTTATATACTAAAAATAACTTAAATCTAACGATAAATAAGAAAGAAAACGAAACTTTATTTCTCAGCTACACCATATTCTCAGCTCGGGCTACACTTTTTAGTGTGTCCCCGGGAAAGGGGTGATAGATTTAGGAATAAAAAGGAGTTGGATAGTGGTCATAACTCGATTACAGTTACCATCAGAGGCAAAAACCCAACAACGGTATAGACCGGCACGTCGATTTACCCAATAACACCCAATAACACCCAATAATACCCAATAACACCCAATAATACCCAATAACACCCAATACTACCCAATAACATCCAATACTACCCGATAACAGGGCGGGAATAAATTTTTCTAGGGACCCTATCCCTCCTCTTACACACGGACAGAATCCCTTTCAACAAAACGCCTCGGAGAGAAACCTCACCCGATCCAAGCCATTTTTTATTTCGAAAGTAAAGTATCGGATATAGTTCTCTAAATCAGTATAATAATAAGTGATGAAGATTAGGCAGCGGTGGGAGAGTGGCGGAGAGTGGCGGGTGACCTCTCCTAAAAAGAGTTTGGAAAATGTGTCCGTCGGAAATTTCGGGGGTAGGGGTGCAGGGCAACTAAAAGGATCCTTCTGCTTGTGTTGGGTTGAAAAGCGTTAAAATTGAGTTAAAATTTGAGAACAATGGAGAGAAAGAGAGAGAGAGAGAGAGAGAGCAATTCCACTTGTAAGACCCTTCTGAAGGTAAGGTTTTTTATTATTTAAATTTCAATGCCCATAAGGTAAACACTCAGTTTCTTTTGGTTTGTCTTCAGTGCAACACATCAATCAAATCAAATCAAATGGTTTTCCACGCCGAAGGCGCGCAGGGACGATATGGGGAGCAAGCCCCTTTCGACCCTCATTAGCTGTAGAATTTCAAAGTGTCAGACCGTGGTAAAGGAGGAGAAGTTGTGGGTTGTTAGCGGCGCTTGTGTCTTTTCTGCTTCTTTGTCAGAGGTGGAGGTTTGGAAGGAGAGACAGTGGTAGTTGGTGTTGTTGGTGGGCTGTCTGATGGTGGTTGCTGAGTTTTGTAGGGTCTGGTCCTAGCCGAGTCTGGAGTGGTTGTGGGTGATTGCTGAGACTTTTGTTGTTGTAGGTTTCTGGCGTCTATTAGTTTTTTGGCTTCTTCGATTTGTTGGAGGAGTAGTTGGTGCTTCCTGTCCATCTCTTGTCTGTGAAGGTCCCCTTGTATTTGGTGTTCCCGTAAGATGTTCCCTATCCTGTCGTCCGCGTCCTGGCATTCTGGTTTAGAAGGAAGAGGCGAGTGGGGATCAGGAAGAGGCGAGAGGGCAGCTTCCATTTCCACCTCAGTCTCCACAGACTCTTCCACATCCGACAATACCGACTGGGAAGCCGGCATTTGGATGGGGCTGTCTGTGGGAGTGGGGGGGGGGGGGGGGGGGGAAGTGGTGGCCGCCTCTGGCTCTTTCTTCTCCTCACCTTTCTCTTTCTTCATCTCCAAGAATGCCTCCAAGCGCCGGGAATCCCTCCGCTTGGTGGACGGGCTCTTCTTTCTTCTCTTTTTCTTTTCAGGGCCTCCTTCCCTCTTTGGGTGAGGACCAGTGCGAGAGGAGGTCCTCTCAACAAAGGTATATACTACCTCTCCCCGAGGAGGGCGGTGATATTTTCTCTTCTTCAACTAGGAATTCCATAGACAGGTGGACTCTCGTTCCTATCTCCTGGACAGTCCAGGTGATAGGACGAGAGACCCCTAAGGCTGTAATAGTCTTCAACAATCTATCCGGTATTTCCATGATTGGATGTTCGCTCTCTGAAATCAGAGGTGCGAAAATGAAAGTGCAAATGAGGAGCGCAAGAGCCAATGCGACACATCAATTCTTGAGACCTTTTTATTGTCGTTGAAGGCGTTGCTAATGTTTTTACTCTCTGACCGACTCACTGTGAAATTCCAAAAACAATGACTTCTACTTCCCTTTGACCCTTGTCCAAACCATGTTGCCGCCCAAGTGACATCTTTTGAATTTGCGAAAACAACTCCCAGCTTTTTTACACGGACCGACTGATGTTCTCGTCTAAAGAAAGCTTTATTTTGTTATTCCCAATTTTATGGAGAAGCAATTTCTTCGAGGGAGATTTTAAAGAATTAAATTAACCCCAGCGTTACCCAGTTTATAGAATAAAATAAAAAACTTGAAGGTGTCTAGACGTGAAAATGTGTCAGTTTGCCATTCTAATCCCTGCTGACACCCCCACCCCAATAAATAAATAAATAAATAAATAAATAAATAAATAAATAAATAAATAAATAAATAAATAAATAAATAAATAATACCAGCCCAAATCTGCACATGCCACATTACTCGTGAAGTTGGAACAGCGTTAAATATTGATTCTTGCTAAGAAGCTTTGGCGAATGAGAGGGGGAGGGGCTGGAACTGAATTAAAATTGAAGAGTTTGTCATCGACATATCAGTATGTGTGTGAAGGAGAGGGTGAATATGATAGTTGGTATTGCGTACTTTTTGGTGTGTATGTTGGGTGGTGGGGGTGGGGGGTACATTGTTGCCATGGCTATACCCTAGCCCCCTTTGGATTGGCAGGGGCGCGGAGACGTTGGCGAAACCGATATTCATCAGATCACCGATGTTAAGCAACGCTGAGCTCGGTTAGTCTGTGGATAGGTGACCATTCAGTGTTTGATTCGAATTGCCGCGTTGTGTCTTTGGGCAAGGCACTTTACCCCGATTACCCACGTGGGTGCACGATGACGCTGTGTTCTGAGACAAACTGCACGTCGAGGTGCACATGTCTTCAACCTATCTAACCCTACCTGTTTTGTGCAATGCATAGTACCGCTATGCAGTGTGTAGTATTACATAGAGTAATGGCGTTGAGGAGCTGACGGGTGTTCTTTGTTGCTCGGTGGTTCTCTCCGAGTACTCCGGCTTCCTCCACCCATAAACCTGTCGCCGACAAAATATGACTCTGACTGTTAAAGTGTCGTTAAACACCAATAAATAAATAAATTAATAAAAATAAATAAAAAAATTTGGATTGATAACTGATAACCCTCCTTTTTCAACCTGACTAAATCACGGAGACAGATAAACGCATCGAATCAAATGGTTTTGCGCGCCGAAGGCGCGCAGGGACGATTTGGGGAGCAAGTCCCTTTCGACCCTCATTAGCAGTGGAATTTGAAAGTGTCAGACCGTGGTAAAGGAGGAGAAGTTGTGGGTTGTTAGCGGCGCTTGTGTCTTTTCTGCTTCTTTTTCAGAGGTGGAGGTTTGGAAGGAGAGACAGTTGGTGTTGTTGGTGGGCTGCCTGATGGTGGTTGCTGAGTTTTGTAGGGTCTGGTCCTAGCTGAGTCTGGAGTGGTTGTGGGTGATTGCTGAGTCTTTTGTTGTTGTTGATTTCTGGCGTCTATTAGTTTTTGGGCTTCTTCGACTTTTTGGAGGAATTCTTCGTATTGCCTGTCCATCTTTTGCCTGTGAAGGACCCCTTGTATCTCGTGTTCCCGTAAGATGTTCTCTATCCTGTCGTCCGCGTCCTGGCATTCTGGTTTAGAAGGACGAGGCGAGTGGGGATCAGGAAGAGGCGAGAGGGCAGCTTCCATTTCCACCTCAGTCTCCACAGACTCTTCCACATCCGACAATACCGACTGGGAAGCCGACATTTGGATGGGGCTGTCTGTGGGAGTGGGAGGGGAAGTGGTGGCCGCCTCTGGCTCTTTCTTTTCCTCACCTTTCTCTTTCTTCATCTCCAAGAATGCCTCCAAGCGTCGGGAATCCCTCCGCTTGGTGGACGGGCTCTTCTTTTTTCTCTTTCTCTTTTCAGGGCCTCCAGACCTATTCGGGTGAGGACCAGTGTGAGAGGGGATCCTCTCATCAAAGGTACTACCTCTCCCCGAGTAGGGTGGTGATTGCTTATCTTCCTCGATCTTGAACTCAAGAGACAGATGGTCGCTCTTGCCTGTCTCCTGGATAGTCCAGGTGACAGGGCAAGAGACGCCCAGAGCTGCTATCGTTTTCTTCAGTCGCGCTGGTAGTTCCAGTGTTTCCATAATTGAGATTCTAATTAGGATGCTCGCACTCCGAGTTCAGTAAATAACTTAAGTTCAGAGGTGCGAATGAGTTCAGAGGTGCGAATGATGAGAGCGAATGAATGATGATGACCTCTTCTCCCCTTTTCTCTAAAGTATATATATATATTTCAATCCACAAAAAAAAAAAACACAGATCACAATCATTTATCACCGTTAAAGCCAATTATCCGGAATGCTTGCTAATATGTAGTACAATGTCGAAATAATCTGTGGGGGATGCGTCTCTAAAAGTATAATACTTCCTTGCATCCCCTTTCAACAACAACAAAAAAAATGTTATGTATTGAAGTATAAATTCCATACAATATGATATTTACTATTATTCTTATCTTTTATATATTCCAAATAATTTATACACACATATATATATTTTTTGCTGAATAAAAGTATTGATTGATTGATTGAACTCGCCTCCCAAACCCAAGGACTCAAACTTTCGCTACATTCCCCCATCCATGCTCTACCATATGCTCGTTTAACACTCAGAAACGCGAAAAACATCTTTTTCTGTTACGCTTTTGTTGATTCTATCATTTGGGTTCACGGGAAAAGAAAGTCAGTGACTCACCCCCGATTCCTGAAGCCATTCTGGATCCCCCCCCCCCCCCACCAAAAACAAAAAAATTTCTCTCACCTCCTCTAATCTCGAATACCGGTACATGACTTTACGAACAACGTTTTCAAGTTGTTACTAGCAAGATCCTCTGGATGTTATTGTCGTCTTGAATCTTCTTTACTTTTTTCGTACCTGTTGGTAGTTTTGTTTTTTCTGCATGGGGAGTTTTCTTCTCCCCCGACCTCCCTCTTGTATCTTTTCAGGCCTTGGTTTCATTTTTTTTAAAAACCTGCATCTGATCAGCATCTTTTCTGAGTTCCCAGATCTCCTTGCGGTTTTGCTTCTTGTAGATAGATATTTTTATTTAACGGTATAGTTTACAGACAATTACATATTGGACTATTGGATACAAATAGATAACTAGAGAATGATAATAACACCCAATAATACCCAATACTACCCAATAACACCCAATACTACCCAATAACACCTAACAGCACTCAATACTACCCAATTGGCACGGGGACAAATTCCCCAAGACCCAAGTTAATGCACTTAATCTCCCGGACATAATGTTCTGGATAAAATGTGGTCTGATTTGTTTGTGAATCATTCCATCCTCAAATTCATGCTGTTTGAGGGCGCATGTGCATAAAAAGTGAATGCAGTGTCAGGCGCGCTGAGATAGCGGCAATTGGGCTCACATTTTGAGAAGTTTGCTCATAGGAGAACTTGGCCCTTGTTATCGTTCGGCCCCAAGCAAAGACAGTTGAGAAAGTCGACAAATAAAAACAGCGCAGGCTATTTTCTTCTAGTTACCTCGAAATTTAGTTCTCAGATGCGCGATCAGTATTAGATTTATTCACCATATCAAGCTACCGCTTTGCTTCGTTCAAAGCTCAAAAGCTGCCATTTCGTATATATTTTCTCAAACAACTTTTCTCATGAGGACAGTTAACCCTTTGCCTACGGCGTGTAATTATGCGACAGAAAGATATGAAAATCAATCAGGACTCCCTTACTAATGGTAGTTTCAAAAATCTTTTCCGGTCCAACTTACAAAGGATGGTGGGTAAATCTCCTTTCATGCTTCCCTGATGTGCTGACCGTCACCGAGGGCATCGGAGGGGAGAACCCCCCCCCCCCCGACGTCTTCGATGGCGGTCAGCGCTACGAAATGACGTACCATCCATCTACTATTTTAGAGCCCACCCACTATTTTATTCAGCAATTCATCACTGGCCTGTACAATCTGACAAACTACTTATTGGGTGATAGAGGGTAGACGGCAAAATGAAGCTTCACCCTGACGAAAAACAATTATCTTGATTCACAGGCCCATCGAAGCGCAAAAACAAAAAAGATTATAAGGCCACAATTAAAAGTTTCCAATGGCGATGGAAGGGATGGCAAATAGAAAGAATAAAATTTGATGAAAATGTAAGGTGAGAAAGAAATGAAGGAGTAGAATGACAAACATTTTTTTGTCTTTCCTTTTTTTAATAAAAGTAATAAATATCTGAAATAAATCTAGCACAAGACCAGTTCACATAACATTAGCACAAATTATAATAGAAGGTACACATCTTCACTGTATGTAAAAGAATGTTTGAAGGTTTCACTGAAATCCATTCACTAGTTTAAAAGAGGTCGCAGATAGCAATTGTCAACAACAACAACCCCCTCCCCCCCTTTTAAGTGGGTGGTATAAATATAACAATAACATGATTTTGGAGGGCATTATGGTTCATTAGCGGCCCCGCAGCAATCATCAACAGCCCGAGGATTTATTAAAGACCCGAGACGAAACCGAGGGACGTTAATAAGCCCAGGGCTGTTTTTCATTGCTGTGGGGACGCTTATGAACCATGATGCTCGACAACAATCATGTTATTACTATTATTACCACTCATTGTTATTGCCCTCAGAATCATGACATTACTAAAATGATCTTTCCAATTGTGTAGTCTAGAGAACAAATTTACAATGCAACTCAGATTTGGGACTTTCGGAAATGACACAAAGGAAACCAATGTACTATGTTGATCAAGTCAGACTAAAAGATATTTAATAACATTGAAACTGTATCACAAACGCTAAGAATCCATTTTTGAAGTCACTCGACGATGCAGGGCGGCGAGCGGATAATGGCTATTTTCACCATTATTCACCCGCGGCCTGGCATCGTCAAGTCGGTCGCTAACGTACCACCTAATCGAACACCCCATGGAGTGTTGCGAACAACCCTATTTATTTATTTATTTATTTATTTATTTATTTATTTATTTATTTATTTATTTATTTAATCTGTTACATCGAGTTTTTTCAGAACGGCAGCGCCTCCTTTGTCCGGGCTTCTTCCCGCTAGATTGTTTAGGTCTGACACATTCAAAAGATGCATATTTTGATTTTATCGTTGAACGATTCTTTTTTTGTTTTTTTTTGTAGAAATTTTACAAACCATTTCTGTTTTTCCTTGGCTCCAGCCTCAGCCCATTTGTCGGTGCTTATTTCATTTTTGGGGTCAACAATTTTCCAATTTCCCATACCATGTAGCGCACGTCTTAAATCTAAAATCTGCATGTCTGATACTTTAGTTACTTTTGAAATTAATTGAGGTAATCTTTTAATTTTCCAATCAGTTTCTTGTTTTAATCTATTGTTTATTGATTCAGCATTATTGTTTGTCCACAAATCTTTAATAAGGCCTTTTTGAAGGGGGCGTATGACAAAATTAACTAATTTTTTTTCAAGAATTTAATCCAATATGTCCTGAATTTGGGGTAAGTTGAAAGTAAGGTATTTGAATTACAAACTCGGGTGACAATGGATTTGCTTGTCCTTTTTTTAATTACAAAAAGAAAAAGTGAGACAAGCTCAGGAAGAAAGAAAAACTTTAATAATAATTCTTCCTCTAGAATGAGAATTTTTTATTCCAAAACATTGATTATGACCTCTCATAAGAGATCATAACCTAGCAATGTTTTGAAATAAAAGCTCCCCGAAAGTTTGTTTTTTATTCCCTCCTTCAATTTGCCTCCAAAATAATCGATTGTTTCGGTGAACCGGAATAACTATTCATCATTTCAATTTGGCTGCGAGAAAAAGTGACGAATGAAGTTAATCAACACAATATATCAAAGATAGTCACTCCCGATCTGCTCACATTTGCTGGTAATAGCCGATCAAATAATTGCAGTGAAATAATGAGACAGTGCCGTAATCCTTTGATCAACTCTTTTGAGCAGGGAATATTGGGGAGTTATTTGATATTTTCAAGTGTTTGTTGACGTAGTTAGATGTTCTGATAGGTTCCGATAAAAACTTTAAGGATTTTCTCCGAACGTTTTTATAACATAATTGCAAAACCCTCGCAATAAATGAACCACTTAAAATATGCCATGTGCGATATATGCTCTATATATTCGTTATTTTACTTAAAATAACAGAATATTGGATAAAGAAGTGAATAATAAATTACTAAATGGGTGGATGAAGAAATTACCACGAAATTGTTCACTGGAAAAGCGCAACATGAAACCCACGCTTTTTAAGCCTTCGATTTCGAAGTAAATCTTTGACACTTCTTGAACATGCATAGAAAAGCACATCGCCTACTTAATTTTCCATTATTTTATCAGCCTTTACGACGAAATGTTGAAAGGTTACCTTGAATAATTGAAAACAATGTAGCCAACACTGAAAAGAAAGGAAAATTATTTTAACAACCGAAGGTTGGTTTGTGGCATAAGACTTCTGTGCTTTCATCCTTTTCCAATGAGAAGTGAGTTTTTATTTTTCACTTTATTGAAAACAAGTAAAAAACTAAAGGGCAAAAAAAAAAAAATTAAAAAAATTAAACTTCCAAACCTCCACCTCTGAAAAAGAAGCAGAAAAGACACAAGCGCCGCTAACAACCCACAACTTCTCCTCCTTTACCACGGTCTGACACTTTCAAATTCTACAGCTAATGAGGGTCGAAAGGGGCTTGCTCCCCAAATCGCCCCTGCGCGCCTTCGGCGCGGAAAACCATTTGATTTGATTTGAGAAGAGGTGTGGAGAAATATGATTCGGTGCATGATATTGTTTGCTCACCGAATGAATGTTTGAGAACAAGAGTGAAACGGTAAGTGGCAGTGCCTGGTACTTAATTAAGATGTGGGTTATCAAGAGTGTATTCACTTAACAAATTTGATTTGCACAATTTTTTAAATATAAGTACATTCTAGCACATTTTATATCAGAGTTCAATGTGTTCCAAAGTTTAACCCCTACAAAGCTAGTGCAAAATGAGTTTTTTTTTGTTTTTTTTTTTGGGGGGGGGGGGGGGGGGTGTTCTTCTATACTTAAAAGAGAAATTTTCAGACTGTCGTGTTAGATGGGAATGAGATCCTTCAACACTTTCATAGTAAGATGAAAGGTTTGTTGGTAAAAGACCGTGTTTAGCCTTAAACATGACCCCCAGGGTGTTCAGCTTGACCATATCCTCCGAATTTCATAATTTTAGATTGCTCAAAAATTGGTGTACTGTGGCTCCTGTATTTAGCTCCATCAATAATCCGGATTGCTTTTTTTTGTAGAATTGACAAGAGTGTTATTTTTATTTGGTAATTATGTCCCCATATTTCGCAGCAGTAGTTAAGATAGGGTGAAATAAGACTCTGATATAAAGAGAGCAGTCCTGAGTTGTTTATCGAATTTTTCACCCTGTACATTATGGCTAAATTTGAGGTTTGGCTACTTTCGATTTGATGCTATTTATAAATGGTGTTCAGTCCAACACAGTTTATGGTCTATATGTACACTTAAAAATTTAGTTACATAGACTCTTTCAATATTTTTACCGTTTATTGCAATGTTTAAGTCCCCCTTTGTTTCTTCATTTCCAAAAATCATAAAAATTGTTTTCAGTATATTCAAAGAAAGTTTGTTGACCTGGAACCAAGGATTGAGTTTACTCATTTCATCTGAAACATTTCACACATTTCCTGTAAGTTGTTCCCAGTGTAAAAAAGATTTGTATCATCTGCAAACATGATAATTTTCAGTAAGGATGATGCATTACAAATATCATTTATATATAGAATGAAAAGTGATGGACCAAGTATGGATCCTTGTGGGACTCCAAACATAATTTTAAGGGAGTCTGAGTTAACACCATTGAAGGATACAAATTGATGGCTGCTATCCAAGTAGCTGGCTAGCCAGTTATGTGCCACCCCCTGATTCCATAGGTTTCTAATTTTTTTAGGAGAATATTATGATCGATAGTATCAAAAGCCTTTTTCAAGTCTATAAAAACCCCTAATAAGTATTTTGATTTATCCATAGCATCAGTAATTTCTTCAACCATCTCCATAATTGCATGGGATGTTGATCTATTATTTCGAAAACCATACTGGCTGTCCGAAAGGATATTATTTTTAGCTATAAATGTCATTAAGCGAGCGTTATAAAGTTTTTCTAACAATTTTGACCACTGTGGCAGCAGTGATACTGGGCGTAATTTGAGAAATTCTGTGCTTCTCCAGATTTGAACAAGGGAATTACCCGGGCGGTTTTCATAGCATCAGGAAATGTTCCATGTTCAAAAGATGTGTTAAAAATGTATGCGAGTGGAGTGGAAACATAAGGGATAACCTTCTTTATTCGAGCCTTTTCGAGATCTTTGGATACTTTACATTCGAAGTTATTTACTGTACTAATAATTTCTTCTTCGGAGACTGGGCTGAGGAATATTGATGTTTTTTATCCCGTTGTTCATGTAATCTTCAAATTTCACTGGACACTTTGGGATGCAACTGGCTAACTTTGGTCCACACATTTACAAAAAAATTATTGAAATTGTCGGCAATATCCTTGTCCCCCGAAATAACCCGATCCCTTATTTTAAATTCAGCAGGATAAGACGATGTTTTCGCGCTACTAATTAAGGAGTTCAAAATTCTCCAGGTTTCCTTAGCATTTCTAGCCAGTTTGTTGGAATTCTGAAAGCGTTCTATAAATATGTATAAAGTGAGCACAGTCTGAGTACAACGTAACAACAAAACGGGTGCCTATGGATAGGTCAAAATGCAGAGATGTATCCTTTCACCAATTCTTTTTGCACAGTGCACTGTACGCCATAGATTTAGGAGATGAACTCCAGCATAGCGAGCGGTTGAGCCCACTCGGTAGTGGTGTTCTCCAGTCCGGATGGTAATAGTATGAAAGAGACAGGTGACTGCGAGTACCTGGGAGTCCGTTTAAACATCACGGAAAGAAACATCTTCCAAAACCACATGAATATAATTTTTCGCGTTTGACCGGCTATTAGAGAGAAATTAATTTATCTTTATCGCGGGAGCCACCAGAGGGCAGCATGTTTGAGTTGTGCACGAGTTGTTTTGGTCATTCAGCGCAAAAACACCACAGAGACCACTACGTTAATTTTGTCACCAAAAAATGCGCATATGATACTATTACCAACGTCAACATTCCCTGGTTGAGATTGTTGGCAGGTATTTGATGCTTGTGTGCTTTGGGGGTTTTCAATATCTAGCCACGTCGAGGCATCTAATTTTTCCCAAATCCAATGTCTATTTATGCGCTCGTTTCCTTCGCGTGCAGGCAAAACGACAGCGTGCGAAAAAGGCACCAATTCTTGTTGGCGAAAACTGCACAAACTGGCGAAAACGGCACCAAGTGTGACTGGCGAAAACGGCATCAATCTGGCGAAAACGGCACCAAGTGTGTCTGACGAAAACGGCACAAAGTGTGGTTGGCAAAAACGGAACTAAACCAAAAGAAGAATAACACTATATTACACGATCAAATAGTTAATTTTCATCAGATTGTCATTCTGATTGTGACGCTTTTTTACAAGTTATTTTATCTTTTTTCTCATATATACAGTGGAATCGAATATGAACACAAGCAAACAGCTTTTTTCCTGGCTGAATTCTTTTATATTTTAACAAGATTCACTGAGCTGAAGAATGCTCTGACAGTATGTGCACACTGATTTTCTGCCGGACAATACAAATACTAGTGCAACGAAACTGAGTGCTCTTGTTTTCACTTGATCGGAGTTACGCCATTGATTGCTATTTCTTGACCCCTCCAATCAAGTGAAAACAAGCCGTGGATCCCGCATCATACTCAGTTCATTCATTATTCTATTGGTTGATCATCTTTGTATTATCAACACGGGAGGTGGCTTGCCAATGTTTGGGAACACGTGATAATACCAGTTTATTAAATTATCTAAAATCTGTATAAAGTAACTTACCTTTCCTGCTTGTCGTTTGTTGTTTTTCCGGATTTTTTTTTTTTTTTTGAGGGGATGGGGGAGGGGTGTTCTTGCTTTTAATGTCTAGAAGTCACTGCAAAACAACAAGAAATTCATTTAAGGGGATGTTGGGGGGGGGGGGGGGATATACTCCCATTTTTAACTGCTCACTTTTAACAACATTTATTAAAGAACGTAGAATGCACCCACAAGCTTAAATTCTCAGTTTCAAAATAAAACACAGAAAGTAGTAGATCCAGGTTTTCGTGCGCCGAAGACGCGCTGGGACGACATGGGATTCTTCGAACCCTTTGCGACCCCTTTTGCGTTTGGATATCAGAAATCATGCCTGCCGTAGGTAGTGCGCTCAGGAGCTTTGGCGTTGGCCTTTTCCATTAAGGGTTCGTCTGGGGGTAGCAGAGAGGCTGTGGAACTCGCTTAGCGGCGTTTGTTTTTTCCCTTGCCTTTCTTTTTGGTTGGGTCAGCGAGTATGCATCTTATTCGCGTGTGGAAAGGTTGATCTCTGATCTTCTGAGCTTCAATTTGTTGGTCTGTCCCTTGTTTCATTGTCTTCCTTTCCCTCTCAACGTACATATCTTCCATGTATTTCTTAAATTGACTGGTGGTCCCGATGAAGTCTAATTTAAATTCACCGTGGGTCCTTATAGCTGCATCGTCGAGTGCTTCAGTGAACGCTGCTGATGGTATGCCGTCCTGGGTGTCGTCGGTGGTATCCTCCTCTGGGCCGTCACTTGAGTGGTCCAAGCTGTTAGGAGAACTAGGTGGGGTTTGGTTGACTTCCGTCTCTTATCTTCATCCGCTTCCCCCGTCTCCCTGTCCTCCGACCTCGTTGATGAAGAGGTTGGCGTAGGCATGGGAGTGGAGGGAGATGGCGATTCGATGTTGGTCTCCCTCACCTCATCCTGTTTCTCCCTCTCAGCTTTTCTCTTCTCTAACCAAGCTTCCAACCGCCGGGGCGTCCCAACGCTTTGTTGATGGACTCTTCTTTCTTCTTTTCCTTCTCTTTTCAGGGCCTCCAGACTCCTTCGGATGAGGACCAATGTGGGAGTGGTTCCTCTTATTAAAGGTGCTACCTCTCCCCGAAGGAGGTGATGTGGTGGTGGTGGTGGTGGTGGTGGTATCCTCCTCTGCGTTGAATTCCAGCGTGAGATGAACGCTCCTGCCTATCATCTGGAGAGTCCAGTTGATAGGACAGGAGACGTCCAGAGCTGACAGAGCCTTCTATAGTTTAATTGAGATTTCCAATTGAACGTCGTGATAATTAACCAGGTCTGCACGCCTTGAAATCAAAGGTGAGAAAAACAAAAATCTAGCAGAGTGTGAAAGGGCAGAATAAAATAAATTAAATACTGGCGCCGTTTTCGCCACTCGAACTGGTGCCGTTTTCGCCAACCTATGGTGCTGTTTTCGTCAGCGCAATTGGTCCGTTTTCGCCATCATTGGTGCCGTTTTCGCTCACTTGGTGCCGCTTTCGCCAGGTGTCGTTTTCGCACGGTGCTGTTTACGCTGTAACCCGTATCTTTCCTTGTCACATTAGCGATTGCAAGACTGTACGAAATGTCAGTTCGCCCATAACCCTTTACCCAATGTAACGGCCAAAACCGGCCAGCGCTATTTTCAAAAATCGCCAATTGATTTTCATTTTTTGTCTCAAAAACATAGGTTATGACCACTCGTTGGAACGAGCTCGTTGATGAGGGGTCCAATGAGGGGTCATAACCTATGGTTTTGAGATGAAAAAAAAACAATCAGTTATTCAAGAATTTTTTTTTGCAAGTGTCGTCTGCTTTTCATGTTAGGTTAAGGGTTAAGTGGTATGTAATGTTTTTTTCACAGTTGTATGTTGCAAGAAATAAAGCGCGTGTTGTCGTGCTCTGAATATTCCAACAAGTTTTTTGTTGTTTTCTGGGGGTGCGGATGCATTGGGGAGAAATAAACTAACTGTGAAGTGGAAGCAAATTCTTAATCAACTTAAACTTTTGGGGAGGAACAGCTTCAATAACATTTTCGTGTGGAAAACCATCTGATAAATGGTGGGTGTACCATGTATAGCGTGTGGTAAGGGGGTGACATCTCCAAACCAAACGGCTGTAAAGAACTAAATTTACTTGGAAACCATTCAGAATGACGCGTTTCTACAGATAGGTCGAATACTACCGAAGCACTAGAAACAATCGGGGATGTTGAGCTTGGGTGGATGAGGATCAACGGCAAGACCCAAATCTTCGCGACAGCCAGTGATGTGAACTAATGTTCCAGAATAATGGAATTTCTAATACGAAGACAGGTTGGATTTAGCACTGATAGGAGTTAAGAAGGAAACTATCCAAAAGAGATTTCGGAATTAGAAGAAGCGCAGCACAAGGTAAAAAATCGTCAGCGAGAAAAGTCATGGGGGATTGTAACTGAAACGGGCAAGATGGGGGTGAGAACAAAGCAGTCTCTGGGTGACCTGCGGGATAAAGAGTAGCCGGGATGTGAGGAGTACATTGATGGCCGCGTGTGTGTGTGGGGGGGGGGGGGGGGGGGGGGCACTACTGTTTAAACTGAGGTCGAACTAATTGGAGCTGAATTGGAGGGGAGGGGGCGGCGAATAGGAGTGCCAAATTTGGAGTAAAACCTGCCGAATAGAATAAGAGTGTATGGGGAAGTGGGATGGAAGAAAATGAAGGATATGTGATAATTGCATGGATGACGCAAAGGAGAGGGGTAGCCTTATATGGAAATTGAAAAGAACGATGTAAGGGATATCGTCAAAGTGTTCGTCTCAGGATGCTGGAGTGGCGGGGGCGGGGGGGGGGGGGGTATGGTGGGGGATGTGTTTTGTGAGCACAGAGCCAATCAAGGCCTTCTCATCTGAGAACTGCGACAAATTAGCGGCTGGACGATGTGTTATAATTACAGCAAAACATTGCCCACGCCTTTTGCACAAAATTGCTCTGGTAATTGCACAATGGCTATTGTATGAATCCCGGTTAGGTGAATGATAGATACGGTGCAGTGATCACAAAATTGGACAGAATTTCAACTGGATCTGCATCGCGAGCCAATCTTAATTATCTTTCCGCTTTTCAGGTGTCGAGTCTGACCCGTCGGAATAGAAAGGTGAGAATATTTTCGTTTGTTTTTCTTGATTTTGGTCTCGATTTCACAGTATTTTATTATAGCCCAAGAACATTAGGTTTCACTAGGGAAAAAAATCGGAGAAAGCTGATTTTTTCAGGGAATGTCGAGTACATGTCACTGAACGATTAGACAAAAGTCCCCTAAAATCCCAGTTGAGCTTTTTTTTCTACAGCCTTTTTTCGAAAACGCGTTTGAAAAAAATAAAAAAAATCGCACGAACTTTGTAACCTCGAATTGATCCAACTGTATTTTTTGTTTACGCGTATTTCGAGCTACATAATGTCTAATATACATTTACCTAGAGGAAAATGTGCATTCTGTGACAATTTCTGCGAAAAATTATTGAAAATTCACAAAAAAGTATCGGATTTACGCAAAAAATGACGATTTTCCTAACGGATTTGGCCAAAGGGTCGTAGTACAGAACGGGATGTTAGTTGGACAGACGATAAAAAATCCACCACCATTTGAAGACTTTTATCATTGCTTACAAAATAGACATTATGGAAGACCCCCTCTGCTTCTGGCCGAGTTCCCCTTTTGGCATAAAATTCGTCAGCATGAGAACTCAACTATTTTCGGGCTTGGGACCGAACAGACACGTCTGTGTCTGGCAGCATTAGATCAATAAATAATATTTACAGAATGTACAAAAATCAATAAGTAATATTTACAGAATGTACAAATCAATCAACATGGATTAAGTTACATTGACTATTATCAACGCTATATACAGAAATGACATGACCTATATACATATTATTCATCGAACTCAGAAATTTCCGACAGGACAGTGTTTCTGTGGTTGTTACAAGAATCCGAACTGCAATTACACAAACCTGGGCAAGAGAGTCCTGCCTTCTTACACCCACACCTTTTTGTACAAGCACTCATTCAACCACAACTGATCAGATTCAGTAGGTTATCGGGGGCACATGGCTTTGTGGCTGCAGTCGGTACAAGAAGTCCATTGTCTAGCGACCACCCCAATCCGTCGGAGGAAGCAAAGTGCCCAGCCATTGTTGGACCTGGAGATAACATCTGTAGACATGTTGTTGTGCAGCATCGCTGCTTGGTGGGAGTGAGGCTAGGTCGATGGGTTTATTCAGTTTAGATTTTGCTACATAACGCTTGTAAGTGACATATCTATATTGGTCGAGAGAGGAAACAGTTTTACTCCCGTATAAGATCAGGAGAAGTTGTTCCCCGGCAGCGGCTACTGCACTTGGTGTACTGTCATCCGCCAAAATTGTGTTGACATACTGTTGTGAGTCGCTAGTAACATCGGAGACAATTGTACTGAATACTTTCTTCTTACCAACTCGAAAGAGTGCAGAAGTAGTGTCACAACCACTTATAGAATGTGCTACAAGGAGGTTGCTTCTATGGTCACCCATTTTGGTTGCTATTTCACTAACTGAAACTAGTAAGTTTGGGGTAATGGAATACATCATGTGAATATTACATCCCGGTTGAACTCGAGAGGTAAGAATGACTTGAGCGATGTCAAGTGCAGTTTCGGCTATCAGTACATCAGCATCAGCCTCGGCCTGCTTGGACTGAATATTGATAGCAGATAGCTCCTGCATTAGAAGATCGATCAGTTGGGTTCTGTTCTTGGCATTTGCAAGGAAATCGGATTGGGTTGTGGTGGCTGGTAACTCGGGTGAGATATTGATATCAATGGAATACCTGTCTTTAGATCTACGGGCTTGTTCCATGCCTTTGTCGACATTGTACAAGCATAACCATCAAAAACAACCACGACGTTCACCCCAAAATGTCTCACTAGATAATTGGAATATGAATATGATGGGTTGGAACAAAAGATGCGCATTGCGCTTACAAAAAGGGGCAGAGGCGGGACGCAGGACCAACGCTCGCCTCCCTTGAAGTGATTGACCACTTTTAGGGATGGAGCGGAGGATGTTCAGGAACCGTGTGGGTGACTGTTTCCATAACGGTTAGACTGTCTGTAGCGGTTATTGGGGTGCTGGTCAAAAAACATCTTCTGTGTACCTGCTTAAAAGAAGAAGGTAGAATTAGTTTTCATTAGAATATGTAAACTGTAAAGATAAAAGTAGCACCTCTTTAGTTGCGTGTCCTTGTGGTATCTGCTGTGTGTGTGTGTGTGTGGAGAGTATGGAATGCACGAATCTTTACATTCGTAAGAGCAGTAACATACTCTCGTGTGGTATTGTGCTGTGTGTGTGTTTGTCGCTACGGGGGAGAGTATGAAATGCACGAATCTTTACATTCGTAAGAGCAGTAACATGCTCTCGTGCTTGGGACCCCAATCCCTATTTATTATTTAGTTTTAAGGTGCAGGGGATCTCGAGCGTTTTAAGTTGGCTGAACTTCCTAGTTTGCAGCGGGACGGTAACAGGTCTAGCACACTAGACCACACCCGAGGGTGTTTCTTTCCTGTTGTGTCCTTCGCTGGAAGTGGCCTTATTTAGGTTAGTTTAAGTTTATTAGAAGTTGAGGGTGCCGGGGATCGCGATCGTTTAATGCCGGTTGAGCTTCCGAGGCTGCCAGCGGGAGGGCAGCAGGTCTAGCACACTAGACCACACCCGAGGGTGTTTCTTTCCTGTTGTACCCTTCGCTGGTTGCAGACTTATTTTTTTAATTTAGTTTAGGGGTATTCGGGGGCGTCGGGGATCGCAGTTCACCTTGTCATTCCCTAGTGTTTATTCGAGCGGTCTTAGTTTTGATTGCAATTTTTGGGCTTTTGTCGACTTTCGCAAATTACTCCAAGTTCGGAGATTAGTTCGCTGTCGGCTAACCGGTCATGATTTCTCGCGGCCAGGGTGGCTAGGCGGTCTTTAATGGTGGGGATATCGGCCCTGTTGTGGAGTGTTTTTATGGGTGTGTCCCATGGGGCGCGGAGGGCAACTCTAAGCGCGTGATTTTGGACCCTCTGGAGTTTTCCCATATTAGTTTGGTTGAGGTCATTTAGTATTATTGCACCGTATTCGAGTACTGGGCGCACAAAGGATTTGTATAGTTTGAGTAGGGTGGACTGGTTGGTTCCCTTGAGCATTTTCAGTAAGTTAATTCGTTTGGTAGCTTTTTTCGCCATGTCGTCGGTATGTTTGTTGAAGGACAGTTTCTGATCAATGGTGATGCCCAGGAATTTCGCTTCTTTGCATTCTGGGAGGGTGTTATCCATAAGTTTTAGGTCAAAATCTCGTTTATTTTTCTTGCGGGTAAAGGTGATTCGTTGGGTTTTATTGGCATTTAGCTTAATTCTCCATTTGGCACACCATTGTTCTAGGTCATCGAGAGCGCGTTGCAGGGGTTTTTGGAGCAGATTGGCCGTATTGTTAGAGTCCCAGAGGCCCTTATCATCCGCGAATTGGGAGACTTGAACACGGTCCTCAACAGGTAGGCGACACAATACTGTAATGTTTTAAGTACTAGAAGGGGGCATAACTCTGGAAATACAAACAGAGTCACATGCTCTTGTCACAGGCACAACGGCAATTGGTGTTCAACATGTGTGCAAAGTTTGAACAATATAGCATTAAAATGTCGAAGGAGAAGGCGACACAATACTGTAATGTTTTAAGTATCAAAAGGGGCAAAACTCTGGAAATACAAAATGGAGTTACTTGCTCCTATCACATGCACAACGGCAATTGGTGATCACAATGTGAGCAAAGTTTGAACAATATAGCATGTAAAATGTTGAAGGGTTGAAGATGTAGGCGACACAATACTGTAATGTTTTAAGTACTAAAAGGGAGCATAACTCTGGAAATACGAAACAGAGTTGCTTTCTTTTGTCACATGCACAACGGCAATTGGTGATCAACATGTCTGCAAAGTTTGAACAATATAACATGTAAAATGTTGAAGGAGTAAGCGACACAATACTGTAATGTTTTAAGTACTAAAAGGGGGCATAACTCTGGAAATACAAAACAGAGTTACCTGCACTTGTCACATGCACAACAGCAAGTACTGATCAACATGTATGCAAAGTTTGAACAATGTAGCATGTAAACCTTTGGAGAAGTAGGCGACACAAAAATTGTTTACGGACAGACGGACGGACCGACGGACGGACGGACGGACGGACAACGCCATAACATAATACGTCCGTCAAAAAATGACGGGCGTATAAAAAAGGGGCAGGGCGAGGGGATATGACTATTTGTTAGAGTGGGCGGGATGGGGAGTGTAGCGAGGCGTGGTGTTATAGAGCACTACGCCAAGATAAAAGCGACATGTGTTTAGTTGCGGGAATGGACCGTGGATCGGGATGCTTGAAGTTACTTAACGCTTTTATGTATCCGCTATTTGGGAAACGGCGTTATCCATCTCAAGTGGTGGAATGTTGTAAGTCCTTATAGATGTTTTTATCTGTACCAGCAATTTGACCGACGATTCGCCAGTGTTAAAAGAACTTTGATCGTACATACATAAACTGATTCAGATCACTGGAGAAAGCCTATAGGCATTCTCCAGTAAGAGAAAGCCCATAGGCACTCTCCGGTAATCTGAGACAAGTCATTGCTTATGGCCGGTAAGCAAATCTCGTTACTATAGCATAAAGTAAAAGTATTGTAGCATTCCACCGTGAAACGAAATCGCCCAGCATATTTCCCAGTACATCATTTGCAACTGTACCAAAATGAAATCAAATACATGGACATTGAGTTTCTGGCACTCGTCTGGAGGTGCAGTAGCCAACAAAAGGTTTAACTGTATGCATTCAAAACAAAACAAAAAACAAAAAGAAATTGGCAGTAAAAATGATAATAATAATAATAATAATAATAATAATAATAATAATAATAATAATAATAATAGAGAATGGTAATTTGTTGGACAAATTACGGGCTTTTCCAAATGTTTAATGTAAAAAGGCAAACTGTATTGTACACAAAATTATCGATCAGTTTTGAAAATAGAAAAATATAGTTGAAGCAAAGTTTTTTGTGATCCTACTAGGTTTTATGCAGCCAAAACAGATATTTGAGATAAAGCAGGCCATCAAAACATTTAACACAAAATTTCCTCTTCAAAAATTACTGAATATTTTCATGGAACGCAAAACGAGCCATGTCCGTTTTGCTTTGAAAAAAATAAGTACAGATGAATTATGGGCATACTGTCCGGGGTGACTAGGAGGACTGTGCCCCCTCCCCGACCCCTGAGTCGGGAAGGAGCCGAAAATTTCGGGCAATTCAGTTGCCAAAAATGACCAAGTCCAGCAGGCAGGAAGACTATTTTTCTTACAACAATGACGTGAATGGTGTATGATTAATGTCGGGCAGGTAGGCAGGCTGGCAGGCCTGTATAACAACTCTACCGACTGTACTCGTTCACACTGGCATGCTCCCTTAAAGTTGGTCAGTTTTGTAGAAAAATGCTATGTTCATGTCATTTTTAGCCAATGGGCGTTAAATTTGAAATATTTGTGTGGTAATTTTGTTGCATCATATTATGCTCTAAATGTTTGGAAAATCGGAGCTGAATACAATTTTGAGACTTTTGAAAAATGGTGAAATTTTGAAGGTTTTGGCAGAATATTTTGAAAATACGTTTTTTCACAGATATGACGATACCTCAGTTCACTTTCCAGAGACATGTCATCAATCACAACTTGAGGAGGAATCTTGAATCTTGATATTTGAATTAACACGTACAATTTGAGGGTACTCCAATTCAATCAAGGCCCGACAACTGGGTGAGGGTTTAAAACTCTGAATAAAACATATAACAGCTCAATTTTTCTAGGAATAATGTCCTATCTTCTCGTGGGAAGTGTTTTGGGAAAATATGGCTCCCGTGCTGATAAATCGCATGTACAAGTTGGCAAAAATAACAATTATTCCAACGGTACCCTTATAGGAAGTCTCAAATCTGTCAAGGGTTAAACTTTTAATAATAACATATAAAACAAAAGTTGTCATACCTTGACTGTTGCATGCAGCCATAGAAAACATTCAGCGCTCAATCAATTAGAAATGGAGTAAATTGCCCCTTGAAATGACCAAATTTTGAAAAATGGGACTTTTTTTTAGACGGGACCTACTTTTATGCAACAAGAATGAGCATAGAGTTCAACTTTACAGCCAAACTTACAACAGCAAATATGCTCGGTAGTCAATTATGAATACGGACATGAAAGGTGTTTTGAAATTAACCCTTTTCAAAATGATATAAAAAGCAACCAATCTTGGCTAATTTTGGCATTTTCAAAGGGTACACTTATTCTCACCCTCATTGTGCTTGAAGGTTAAATCTGAGATTAAAACGTAAACAGCAACTTTCTTCCGCAATCATTGTTGCATCTATCCATACCAAAACAATTGTTACAACAACCTTGAAATTAGAGACATTTGCCCTTGAAGCTGGTCAATTTTGAAGAAAAAAACTATATTCATGTCATTTTTGGCCAATGGGGTTAATTTTTAAATATTTTTGTGGTGATTTTGGTATATCATGTTATGCTCTAAATGTGTGGGAAATTTAAGCGAAGTAACTGTTAACTATTTTGAGACATTTGAAAAATGGTGAAATTTTGGCGGTTTGGGCAGAATATTTTGAAAAGCGTATTCACAGATATAGCGATACCTCATTTCAGTAGATGTTATGGCATTACATAAGTATCCCAAATTTAGTCAAAATCATCGTACAGCTTGTTTTTGAGCAGTGCAACAGACAAAATTGACTGCGAAAAAAAAACTTTAAAAAAAAAAACTAGAGAATTGTTATTTGTTGGACAAATTACGGGTTTTCCCAAGTTTTAATGTGAAGAAGCAGACTGTATTGTATAGAAAGCACATTGAGCTATGCACTTTTGGTTTTTTGGAGAAAATGAGTGCAGAAAACTGCAAAATTAACAATACTCCAAACTGTACTATTCTTCAAGTGGCCAAAGCAAATATTATGTTGAGTTAAGCCATAGAGAGAAATTTAAAACATAAGATTTGTTCTGCGAGTGGCAGGCAGGCAGGCCTATATAACAAATCTACCGACTGTACTCTTTCACACTGGCATACGCCCTTAAAATTGGTCAGTTTTGTAGAAAAAATTATATATTCATGTCATTTTTATCCAACAGGGGTTAACTTTGAAATAATTGTGTGGTAATTTTGTTGCATCGTATTATGCTCTAAATATTTGGAAAATCGGAGCTAAATACCTGTAAACAGTTTTGAGACTTGAAAAATGGTGACATTTGCACTTGAAGCTGGTCAATTTTGAAGAAAAAAAGCTATATTCATGTCATTTTTGGCCAATGGGAGTTAATTTTTAAATATTTTTGTGGTGATTTTGGTATATCATATTATGCTCTTAAAGTGTGGGAAATTTAAGCAAAGTAACTGTTAACAATTTTGAGACATTTGAAAAATGGTAAAATTTTGGCGGTTTTGGCAGAATATTTTGAAAATAAGCGTCTTCACAGATGTAGCGATACCTCATTTCACTAGATGTTATGTCATTACATAATTATGCCAAGTTTAGTCAAAATCATCGTACAGCTTGTTTTTGAGCAGTGCAACAGACAAAATCGACGGCGAAAAAAAAAATAAAAAAAAAAAAATACAGAATTGTTATTTGTTGGACAAATTACGGGCTTTCCCAAGCTTAAATGTGAAGAGGCAGACTGTATTGTATAGAAAGCACATTGAGCTATGCACTTTTGTTCTTTTTTGGAGAAAATGAGTGCAGAAAACTGCAAAATTAACAATACTTCAAACTGTACTATTCTTCAAGTGGCCAAAGCCAAGTTATGTTGAGTTAAGCCATAGAGAGAAATTTAAAACACAAGATTTGTTCAGCGAGTGGCAGGCGGGCAGGCCTATATAACAAATCTACCGACTGTACTCTTTCACACTGACATGCGCCCTTAAAGTTGGTCAATTTAGAAGAAAAAATTATATATTCATGTCATTTTTAGCCAATAGGGGTTAAATTTGAAATATTTGTGTGGCAATTTTGTTGCATCATATTATGCTCTAAATATTTGGAAAATCGGAGCTAAATACCTGTAAACAGTTTTGAAACTTTTGTAAAATGGTGAAATTTTTATGGTTTTAGCAGAATATTTTGAAAATACCGTTTTCACGAATATGACGATACCTCATTTCACTTTCCAGAGATCTGTCATCAATCACAACTTGAGATTCTGATAAGAGACAAGGAGGAATCTTGAATCTTGGTATTTGATTTAATATGTACAATTTGAGGGTACTCCAATTCAATCAAGGCCCAACAACTGGGTGAGGGTTAAAACTTTGAATAAAACATATAACAGCTAAATTGTTCTAGGAATAATGTCCTATCTTCTCATAGGAAGTGTTTTGAGAAAATATGGCTCCCGTGCTGATAAATCGCATGTAAAATCTGACAAAAAATAACAATTATTCCGACGATACCCTTATGGGAAATCTCAAATCTGCCAAGGGTTAAACTTTTAATAATAACAGATAAAACAAACGTTGTCATATCTTGACTGCTGCATGCAGCCATAGAAAACATTCAGCGCTCAATCATTCGAAAATGGGGTACATTGTCCCTTAAACGTACCAAATTCTGAAAAATGGGATTTCCCCTTTCCAAAATGATTTAAAAAGCAACTAAAGTTGGTTAATTTTGGCATTTTGAAACGGTACACTTATTCTCGCCCTCGTTGTGGTTGAGGGTTAAATCTGAGATTAAAGCATAAACAACAACTTTCTCCCGCAATCATTGTTGCATCTATCCATACCAAAACAATAGTTACAACAACCTTGAAATTAGAGACATTTGCCCTTCAACTTTACTTTATTACGCTCAAGCCGTATTTATGGTACATGAGGTACAGCAAATAAAATATCATCAAACAATTAGAATGAGGACAATGGAGCAGGTAGAGTGTAGAGGGACACAATGTAAATAAAGGGGTGTCCCTATATTAATGGTATTGTTGGTAGGTGAATTATAGTGAGGTGGGTATGGGGTGCGGTCAGAATTTTACAAACCTATATTCCATGAACCTGGTGTGAATTCCGTGTAGCAATTCGTCCCTTGAGCGCACCAAGGCGCTACCAGCAGTCTCAGACTTCCGGATGTCGTCCAGGTGCATCCAGGGGGCGAACTGATTCTGTATGAGGACAGCCTTTTAGTAAATGTCACGACCACTTGTCAGGTTGCCAACAGTGTTGGAGAGGACGAAGGGGGAGGGGGGGGGGGAGGTTCAATATGAATAAGGGATACAACGGCATAGTTTCTACTCAAGTATATTCAAATCGAAAATGATAGCATAGCATTTTCCCAGTCACCCAATCTTGTTTGAAAACGAAAGTTCGCCCATCATGACCGGATCTGCGTTCAATATATCCGACTGCCAGGCGACGAAAGTCAAGAAATTGGGCTCTAGGAAATGCTAGGGCTAAACCTTTGTCCTGTTCAGCACATATGAGGCGTCGTAAGTCAATGGTCTTCTCTCGGCTGTCCAACGCATGTGCGATCTGGCACTACAGGTAGGCGTGAATTGCACGGCTCCAGCTTTCTGATTAGACGCAGTGATTTCAGCAAGTAATTAATGTTGAGCCGCAGAATACACGCCCACCCCAACCAAAGCAAGCACCGCGTCAACAAATACAGAATCACTCACTAATGGTTGTTAAGATGTACTTCAAACTAAAAGAGAGTGGTTTTAATGGACGTAAAGCAAAAGCATATGAGAAAGATCCACAGGAGGAAACCGGGGAACTATCCCTTGTCAAACAAAAATTATGCTAAATGATAATTATCTACTTGTTAATTATTTTTCTGTTAATAATTTTAACCAATTTTGATATATTGATCAATTCCTTTTTGTTGGAGCTGGACATAAGTGCAGCAAACTTTATTATATTCGGTTGAGTATAGAGTGATTTGTGTATATATTTCTTTCGATGGGCAACAACACTCGGGCATTCTAAAATATAATGATATTCGTCACCTAATGATTGCGCATCGCAAAAAGTACAAAGTCGCTCTTCTCTGGGTGTTCTAGTCCAGCGACCGGTTTCTATAGGAAGCTGGTGGTTTGAAGTTCTGAACTTCAAAAATACCCTTGCCAGGCCAGTGGGGAGTTTATTCAAATAATCCTCAAATTCGAATATTGTCTTAAAAGTGCGATAGATACAGTCAATAGGCGAATTAATTACCTCCGCGTTCCACGACTGGATAAACTGATCAATAAGAGTTACTTTGACACACGATATTAACCATTCGGGGTTAGGACAGTACTGGTTATCCCAAACATAGCACAGACCACACGAGTTTAAAATGCTACTCAAGTGATCCATCCACGAATATCTGATAATGCCTGACATATGCTGCTTATATGCATACCTATAAAGACCCACGGAAATTTTTTTGAAGTTGGTCAATTTTGAAGAAAAAAGATATATTCGCGTCATTTTTGTCAATGGGGGTTAATTTTTAAATATTTTTGTCGTGATTTGGGTATATCATGCAATGCTCTAAATGTGTGGGAAATTTGAGCTAAATAACTGTTAACAATTTTTAGACATTTGAAAAATGGTGAAATTTTTACGGTTTTGGCAGAATATTTTCAAAATAAGCATTTTCGCAGACATGCCCATACCTCAGTTCACTAGAGTTTATGACATTACATGATTATACCAAATTTGGTTGAAATCGTACAGCTTGTTTTTGAGCAGTGCAACAAGACAAAATTGACGGCGAAAAAAAAGAAAAAAAAAAAATAAGAAGAAGAAACTAGAGAATCGTAATTTGTTGGACAAATTACAGGCTTTCCCAACTTTCCAATGTGAAAATGCAGATTACATATAGTAAAGCAAATGTTTGAAATTATCTATTTCCAAAATTATAGACAAAAACCATCCAAAGTTGACTATTTTTTGGCATTCTATAACGGTGCTCTTATTCTCGCCCTCATTGTGCTTGGAGGTTAAATCTTGAGATTAAAAAGTAAACAGTAACTTTCTTCTGGAATCATTGTTACATCTATCCATACCAAAATAATTGCTACAACAACCTTGCAATTAGAGGAAATGAGTACAGATGTTTGCAAAATTCACTGAAAATCAATTTTTGTCGGACAATACTATTCTTTACGTGGCCAAAGCATATATTGGGTTAAGCCCCAAAGCATAACTTACTGCAGCAGATTTGTTCATTAAGCATCTCTACCTATAGCAAAACAAAGTGTTTAAAATTAACCCTTTCCAACATGACAGGAAAATGCAACCGAAGTTAGCTAATTTTAGCATTTTCGAATGGAACTCTTACACTTATTGTGCTTGAGGGATAAAAATGAGATTAAAAACTAAACAGTAACTTTCTTCTGCAAGCATTGTTGCATCTATGCATACAAAAATAATTGTTACAACAACATTGTAATTAGAGAAATTAGCACTTGAAGCTAGTCAATCTCGAAGATAAAATGCTATATTCATATCATTTGTGGCAATAGGGGTTAATTTTTAAATATTTGTGTGGTGATTTTAGTGAATCATAATATGCTCTACATGTGTGAACATCAATCACAGACTGAGTGTCTGATAAGAGACAGGGGGGAATCTTGAATCTTGGTATTTGAATGAACATGTACAAGTTGAGGGTACTCCAAGTCAAGGCACGACAACTTGGTGAGGGTTAAAACTTGGAATAAAACATATAACAGCAAAAATGTTCTTGGATGTATGCCCTATATTCTCAGGGAAAACGTTTCGAGAAAATATGGCTGCAGTGCTGAGAAATTGCATGTGAATTTTGGTGAAAATAACAGTTATTCCCACAGTACCCTTATGGGAAGTCTCAAATCTGCCAGGGGTTAAACTTTTAATAATAACATATAGAACAAAATTTGTCATGCGTTGACTGCTGCATGCAGCTATTGAAAACATTCAGAGCTCAATCATTTAAAACTGGAGTAAATTGTCACCAAAACATACCAAATTCGGAAAAAAATTGGAGTTTTTGTAGACGGTACCTACTTTTATGCAACCAGAATGGGATTGGGTTAAACTTTACAACCAAACTTACAACAGCAAATATGCTCGATAGTCAATTGTGAATACGTACATGAAAAGTGTTTGAAATTAACCCTTTTCAAAATGATATAAAAAGCAAAAATCTTGGCAAATTTTAGCATTTTCAAAGGGTACACTTATTCTCACCCTCATTGTGCTTGAAGGTTAAATTTGAGATGATTAAAGTGTAAACAGCAACTTTCTTCCACAATCATTGTTGCGTCTGGCCATACCAAAATAACTGTTACAACTACCTTGTAATTAGAGGAAATTTGCCCTTGAAGTTGGTCAATTTTGAAGAAAAAAAGTATATTCATGTCATTTTTGTTCAATGGGGGTTAATATTGGAAGATTTGAGTGTTGATGGTGGTGTATCATATTATGCTCTAAATGTGTGAAAACTTTCAGCTAAATGACTGTAAACAGTTTTGAGACTTTCGAAAAATGTTAAAATTTTGAAAGTTTTGGCAGAATATTTTGAAAATACGCGTTTTCACAGACATGGCAAATGGGATTTTGCGAGTTCACATGGTGCTACAGTCATAAGTGTGCCAAATTTGGTTGAAATTGAGTTTGGGAAAGCCTAAAAAAAATAGAGAAGAAAAATTTTGAAAAAGAAGAATAACAAGAGTCTTTCCCAAACTGGGTTTGGGAAAGCCTAATAATAATGATAATTATAATAATAATAGTATGGTCATAAACAAGCCTGAAAACAAGCAGACAGTCATCTGCAGAATTAGGTCCCACAACAGGGTAGCATCACAAAATTTACCCTCTGTGAACCTCAGTTTGAATCAAGGTCTCAAGCCAAAACAGAAAGATGTACCTAGATGATAAATTTGCCCACTGTATGGGATAGCGTCAGCATATTCACCCTCTGGGGACCTCATTTTTCAAATGACAGGTTGCTTATATTCAGGCTTGGTTGTATATTGAGTCTCACTCTTCTATCAAATTTATTAGATTTTCCCACCGTTTTTCCAAATTCTTTGTCTGACACAAAAAATAATACGCTGGTCTCTCTACATTGTAATAATTTGGTATTTCGTTTTTAGTAAACTAATATCTTGCTTTTCATTTTTCATTTTAGTAATATAAATAAAATGTTTTACAAAAATGAATAAAAGACGAAAAATGGGCGGTAACATGCCGGAATTTGGGTTGCTAAACAGTATAACCTGTTTTGATAATTGTATATAATATCATGTATTTGTAAAATCCAGCTGACGAAATCATTCCAAAAGGATGAAACAAGTGGACATTCATAAAACAGGTGAATCAAGGTTTATATTTTCAGATATATTCATTCTCATTTACCCTTTACCCTTCACCCAACGTAACGGCCAAAACCGGTCAGCTCTATTCACAAAAATCGCCAATTAATTTTCATTTTTTGTCTCATAAACATAGGTTATGACCCGCCTTTGGAACGAGCTCGTCAAGCTCGTTCCAATGAAGGGTCATAACCTACGTTTTCGAGACAAAAAAAATAAAAAAATAAAAAAAATTAGTTATTCAAGAATTTTGTTTGCAAGCGTCGTCTGCTTTCATGTTAGGTAAAGAGTTAAAAGATTATTGGTTCCTGAAATACGTGTATTTATTCGATACTGAAACCATTTATATTTGACGTCGAATGTGCATTTGAAGGGGATTAGTAACGTTTTTGTCAACCATGTGTTACTCAGTTCGATACCTAATATAGATTCCCATTTGGATAAGAGATTTTTATCTTTTATGTCCACAATAAGTGTCTTATAAGTTATCTTGTTCCCGGGGGGGGGGGGGGGGGGGGGGGGATATTAGTAATTCTATGTGTGATGGGAAATTTTGATGGGAAAAGAGAGATTTTTCTTTAATGTTTACCCCGCGATACAGATGACGTTGCCAATGACGTCGTGACGTCATGGTGTGCACGCGACGTCATAGAGATGTTGATAGCTGTACTACCCGTACAGTTGATATGGATAGTACGTAATGCTAGACCATGCAGTGTTATGCTTGGTTGTATGGTACAGCAGAATAGGATGAGCTATCTGTATCCCCATTGTCTGTACCATTAGAACTACAAATCCATCTACTGGTTTGTACTTTCCCATGGGTAGTTCGGAATGCAAGTTCATGTGGTAGTGTATGCTTGGTTTCTAGTATCATAGAACCACCTAATCTTATCAAGCAAATAAGCCATTGGGTAACTGCTCGAACAAGTGACTCCATGGACGATTCTACGTCTCATCTAGGTGTTTGGGGACTGAAGACAGTGGTGATTTGGGGAGTAGTGGGGACTGTTGGGGACTGTTGGGGACTATTGGAGGATACCTTTTTGAGGATTCTTATGACTTCTCATACTTGTTTGTTCCCCTCCTTCTAGACCATCATATGGCCTTCATAGCTCGTAGGTCACTACTGCTGACTTGTCCATTGTCACTATCATATGTCCTATGATCAGCTTCTCTGTAGTAACCATTACTGTAAACTTCTACCACCTTCGCAGTCTTGTGCGTTTATTACTGACTTGTAGCACTACCACCGGCTTGCTAGCTATCTCAGGATCGGACCATGGCCTCTACCCTCGACCAAGTCTTAGAAAATCCATATTATCACCCACACTCTACAACTATACTAGAAATCAAGCATACACCACACAACATCATGACTTAAAATTCCGAACTACCCATGTGATAGTACAAACCATGGGTGGTTTACATTACTGGAGGCTGACAGCACACCAGTGGAGTACAAACAGTTCATCCTGTACTACTGTATCATACAACCAAGGATAACACTGCATGATCTAACATTACGTACTACTCATTACCCATATCCACTGTGGGACAGAATAATGCTTTTTATGGATTTATAGTACTAAGGGCTAACAGTAGATCAATGGGGGTACATATCGTACAACATACTACCGTTCTAAACTTCCCAGAATTACCTCTGTTCATAGTACTATCCGTTAGTAGTACCAAATACTATGGCACTAGACAACATTCACCTCGTAATACCACTTGACCAAGAACTGCGCGTTACCTATCCAAACTGTAAGACAGGTTAACTCCTTAAGTGGATCAATAGCACGAAGTGCTACAAGTAGACCAATTGGAGTAAACACCGTACATCCTATACTACCGCACCTGACATTACTCCCACTCACCCCACAATACCACCTGGCCTTGCATTGTGTAATACCTACATTAACTGTAGTGTAGTATATACCTAAGGGCAACATTGAACCAGCAGGGTACAGACCGTACATCCTATTCTACCGCACTAGACAACTAGAATTGCGCTCCATCCCACAGTACCACCTGGCCCAGCATTACGTATTACCTGTACCAACTGTAAGACAGTATAGCACCCTGGTGGATA
Source organism: Pictodentalium vernedei (assembly GCA_031216915.1). Lineage (NCBI taxonomy): Eukaryota > Metazoa > Mollusca > Scaphopoda > Dentaliida > Dentaliidae > Pictodentalium > Pictodentalium vernedei. Next base: position 224,750,275 of record CM062289.1, on the reverse strand, counting down.
AATAGTGCTAAAGGCTAACAATGAACCAGCAGGGGTACAGATCGTACATCCTACTAGACATTATCCCTGTCCACCCCAAAAATCCTCGTCTGACATATCCTCACATACTACCAATAGCAGTCAGAGGATTATACAAAACATTCGGCATGTTAATTGTACTAAACACAAACAGAAGACCATCTGGAATATATTCTGCCCATACTATGCTACCACATCAATTCAATACGAGACGCCCGAGCCTGATACACCCTGATCCGACAACGTAATGTCGGATTGTACAGTGGACACCAACAGCGATCAACGTCTCTGTGCCATCGCGTGCGCATCATAACGTCATTGGCAACGTCAACCGTTTCGCGGGGAAAACTTTCAAGAAAAATCTCACCTAGCTTTCTCATCAATTTTCATTCACATACCCATACTATAGACCCAAAATCCTATACATACATTTTTCACTATACATACCATAGCATGCCATATATGCAGTACGTATATTAGTTGTCGGACGAAGTTCTGAATGGTGCTGTCGCTTTGTTCCGGAAAAAATTAGACCAGCAAAGCTTCGGCTCCTATGGGAATTTAACAACAGCTGCACCGGTAAAGCTCCGTGAAATAAGGGACGATTCATATTTGCTGAACAACTGGCAGGCAGACATCTTTGGTGTGACACAAGTTCAAGTATCAAATCTAGTCTCTTAGGAAATTACATGCTTACTAACAAAAGAGAATTGATATCTTCGACTCCAATCATGACGAAAATGTCTCGACTGGAAAAATTATTATGGGGTCGACCGGGGGGCGCACAAACCCAAAACCTCATCAAAAGCGCCCCCGGGTTTGGGGGGGGGGGCATTTTATCTATGGCCATGGCCGTTTCTAACAGGCATTTTCTGGTTTTGAACCATATTTCATATTGATTTTCTAACTGAAGTTAATGTTTCGTCTCTTGGGTGCAACTAATAATAGTAATAATTTTCAGCCTAAAATCCACAAAATGTGCTCTTTGGCTTTACATACAAAAAAAGGGAAATGATTTCTTATCTACATATTGGTGCAGAAAGCTTGTTTGTAGAGATGCCTTTTCAAACCAGCTTTGAATGACTCAGTTTCCTGTGGTAGTCTCAGGTGACTCGGTAAAAGGTTCCAGAGATTAGGGGCGGCGATCAAAAAGGCCCGGTCACCCGCGGATTCTAATTTTGAAACAGGTTGGACCAAGGTGTGCGAGTCCGAAGAACGGAGGTCTCTGGCAGGTGTGTAGTATGTGACCAGATCTGAGAGATATGATGGTGCCAGGTCATTAATACATTTATATGTCAGAAGGATTATTTTATATTGAATTCTTTGTTGGACAGGAAGCCAGTGTAGGTCAGCTAGGATAGGTGTTATGTGGCACGACTTCCTATTTCGAGTTACACACCTAGCAGCACAATTTTGGATATGTTGAAGCTTATCCAGTGACGCCTTTTTGCATCGGTATAGCAGTGAGTTACAATAATCAAGACGACTAGTGACAAAAGCGTGGCCCAATTGTTCAGCTGTGTGTTTGTCTATCAACATTCGCACCCTGCTGATATTTCTAAGATGGTAGAATGCAGCACGACACACCTGCTGGACGTGTTTGTCAGCTGCCAACGACTCATCGATGAAATATCCCAGGTTACGAACGATATCCGATGGTATAATGCTATTTCCTTCTATTGATAACGGAAGTTTTGAAATTTTGCCTAATTGGTGAGGTAAGCCAATGTAAATAACCTCCGTTTTGTCGGCATTTAACTTTAAAAAAATAGGCGTCATCTACAATGCTAAGGCGTTGTAGATGTCGCTTTATTGCAATCTAGAGACGATTTCCAACACTAGAACCCAGAGGTCATATATTTCGAATACTCCTGAGAAGGTCTGACGTCTTCAGAAAATTGAAATTTACAGATAGTAGTTGGAACAATCTCACTCGGGGAGGGAGTGAAAATGGTTTTCCCAAAACTTAACTGGATATTCGGCAGATGGGTGTACAGTTGAAAATTCAAAGGGGGCACCCTCTCCAATCATACCCCCCTAGTCGTGTCCCTGTCTAAAGCATTAAGGGTGGGGCAAACCAGTTTGAAAATACTTAAGAAATACACGCGTCCAGTTGTCGCTTCTCAATTAACTTGCAGGTCTAAGTAGCCAGCCTACTCTAAATCGGTCATGCTATTACCAGACTTGGGTATTATAGACTTCGATTTATGTGGCCAAATGTGTGTATCAGCAGTTTACAGATTTAGTGCGGTATGGGGATGCATGGGCACTACTATGCAGTTTTATGAGTTTAGTAAAACTGGAATCTGGGACATTAACCCTTCACCCAAAACCGGTCAGCGCTAATCTCAAATATTGCCAATTAATTTTCATTTTTTGTCTCAAAAACATAAGTTATGACACCTCATTGAAAAGAGCTCGTCGTGCTCGTCCCAGAGACGGGTCATGACCTATATGTTTTTGAGAGAAAAAAAAATTAAAAAAGAATAGTTATTCAAGATTTTTTTTACAAGTGCCGTCTGCTTTTCATGTCAGTTAAAGGGTTATAGCCCATATTACACAATATGCAGAAGCTCCAAAGTAGGTCCTACATCAACTATACGTTGGAATTTAACTTTTCGTGTAACCCTGCAGTCCACCATCGAGACAATGTCGGTCAGCTCTCACTGGCTCCTAAATTTGACGAGCTTAACTCGGGAGCTTCATAAGTCAGCAACAAATCTATTCTCGTATTAGAGTCGCAAGAAAGTACATGATCACAAATTTACAAGAGTGAACAGATAAGCCCATATCAAACTTAATTCAATTCACCTGAAAAGCCGACTTGAAAAATTTGGGGAGTGTGTGTGCAACATGTTGGGGTTATTTACATCCATACTGGCCGTCGATGGCTACATCACATCATTTAGGCCCTACTTGGTCTTGATAGGGACCCCCCCCCCCCGATGTGCTCCATCTATCGGGGGGGGGGGGGCGAAGAAGGTTGTCACAGTTTGCCGAAGCTTTTCGGACCAACCTGCGACTCGGGCGTTAATTTTACTTTTCAATCTCTTTAATTCGGAAAAAAACAATTATTGGGTGTGTCCAGTTATAGGCCTAAGAGTAATCTTTTCCGGGGTAGGTGGGGTTACCTTTCTTCAGACTTCAGGCATGATTTTAAAAAAATAATTTAATTAATAGCCTCTATGTTGACCAAAAGTTGTAGATTCATTTTTTTTTTAAATTATTTTTAGTGCTCTCAAATCTTACCCAACACAGCTTCGAGAAATAATGCCAATAATTCAAAATAAATTCTTCAATTCACTTGGTCGAGGAATCCGAGTGACAAAGTTTTTGCTATTTATTTCGTTTGCCAATAAAGCGGATCCACGTATTCCGTTTCTCATTTATTTCTGCCGTGCCATTTTATAGTACCCTGTGTCAACTTTTTACCTGATCTGTAAACAAGCCGACTGAAAGTGTGAAGGTCGAAAAAAATGTACGCTGCACATCAGGAATCACGAGTTAACTCTCAAATAAAGTCATCGGTCTGAACCAGACGGACCAGAATGATATTTATAAAAGAAAATCTTTTATTACTTAATTCGGTGTTACCACAACTTTAGCAAAACATTTCACAATAGGATCAAATGCGTGAACAAAAGCGTCCAGTCACCATGCAAGTATTGATTATCCCCCTTAGCAACCGATCCAAACAATTTCCCAAACATGGACAGTTTGTAAATATGAATTTACGACCAGACAGACATAGCATCAAATTGTGTTCCTGACAAATGTGCTGTGATTTTTTCGACCTTTTGTGAATTAATAATTTGAAGGAGCAACATGCCTGAAGAAAACGTCAAAGTTGCCCTCCGAGTGAGGCCTTTCATATCCTTTCTGATACAACTTGAATGTGGCAAAATAATTTTGGATCTATTAATTGAGTTTGATGATTCTATTTTATGGTTGATGCAACATTAATTGGAAAATAGCCTCGTCTCATTATCGTTCACACTTTTTCTTTTTCTTATTGTGTGTTGACAAATTCTCGAAAAATATTGAGCCCACTTGTTTGCCAATCAAATAAGGCAGTTTTACCAATTCCGGTGAAGCTGAAGATTAGAATATTTACTGAATACAGAACAGGACTTAGGAGACTCTGCTATTTCTTTAAAAAAATACCAGATTTCTTCACCTTGTTTTCATCTTTCATTACCCTCTGTCATATTTACAATAAATTTCGAGAAAAAAAATTGGATTTAACCCCTCTATATCATTTTTATGCACCCACTTCAGGGACGACATGGCAAATGGTATGTACACACTTTTTCTCCTCTCTTGTGTTCTGCTTACATTATATACTGTAGAAAAGTGTGAAGTCATTAGGGTCTCCATCCAAAGGGGGTCCTCCTAAATACCAGAACCCACCAGAACCGCACAGAAAACCCCTCTAAATTACATTTACACAGTGCTTTACGATGAAATATGTTTATTTTATGTAGTAATCCTTACAGGAAAGAAGAATAGAAGTAAATTCATTCTTATAGTCGCCTTTGTCTAGGCGGGTCTGGGGGGTTCTGGTGTTTAATATTTTTCTCCTAAATACCAGAACCCCCCCAGAACCGCACAGAATTCCCAAGAACCACCCTCTCAATGACATTTGCACGCTGTTCTCGGGGGGAAATATTCCATTTCCAGTTTCTTTTAACATTCAATAGGAAACTGAAATTTAATTTATACACCAATTCATACCTGTGTCGGCATTTGCTTGGCGCTTGGCAGATCGCAATCGGTCTATTCCTGTGACTGACCCATGGAAATCTCATTGTCAATTTATTTCTGAATTAAGTCCAAAACTTAAAAAAAAAAAACTATATTTTTTATTTGTATCAAGACTGGCACATGGAACATACAAAAATATATATTATACAAAATAACAGGAAAGTCATGAAAAAAGAAGCCTGCACAAATACAAACACAACTTGCAAGAAATCCGTGCATTTAAATATAAAAACAACACGCCCTTAAGTGATCACCTCACCAAGCAAAATGTTGATTGCAATTTGCAACTTGCGATCAACATTTTGCTTGATGAGGTGGTCATGTAATGGCGCTTCGATTTACCCAATACTGCCCAATATGTCCGATCACCCAATTACACCCGTTTACTACCCAATTACACCAAATTATTATCAAAAAACGTCAAAGGAAATGGCCTAGGTCAGAAAAGAGGTCAAAATTATTTTCTTTTAATTTGATTGTATTTAATATTCACTTTTCGAGCGACTTTCATGTGTATGCCCAAAATACCAAATACCATGATATCCCAGCGTTTTTCTGATATACCATGGTGTTTAAGTACAATACTTTGTAATAATTTGTAAATGTAACTTAGAGGAGGTTCTTTGGGGAAAATCTGAGAGGTTCTGGGGGGTTCTGGTATTCAGGAGAAAAATACTAAATACCAGAATCTCCCAGAACCGCCTAGACAAAAGCGACTATAAGAATGAATTTACTTCTTTTCTTCTTTCCTGCAAGGTTTATTACATAAAATAAACATACTGCATCGTAAAATACTGTGCAAATATAATTTAGAGGGGAGTTTTGGGTAGTTCTGTGTGGTTCTGGGGGGGGGGTTCTGGTGGGTTCTGGTATTTAGGAGAACTGTCCAAAGGTAATGGTTAGAAGGCCACTGTTAACCCTTATCCTTAATGTACTGGCAGTAGATCATTACAGATATCTCCCATTTTAATCTGCAGCCCTTTAAGGGGCTATATATAAGAAATGGAATTTTGTTTATTTTGAAATTCTCACCTCTCACATTCCTTAAATTCAGATTAAATATACACAAATTATACATCAAAATGAAGGTTGGGATGTAGAACACGAAACACATATGTAATCAACTCATAGAGTTGACAGTAGATACCACTGGAAGTCTGCTTCGTATTCGTACCAGAACCGACAATAAAATAATAGCCTATTTCACTAGAACAACTCGTGGCTGAATGTGCTTCATATATTTAATAACAAAGCTAGGTATTCAAAACGCTTTCGAGTGCACCGATAGGACTGCATTTTGGAAAAGGACAACACTGTCTGCATTTGTTATTCCAGATGGTTTCCATGCTCGACAGACATGCGCAAATCACTCGATACCACAAATTTCCATCGAAAAACAAAATCGCAATTCTAAGAAATTTCAACAGGTATCATGATACCTTGCATTGAATATGGCAACTGTGCAATCTCTATCTAATAACAGTATACTGTATGACAGCAATCTTTTTCATTATTTGATTTTAGGCGGCGTTGTTTTTACCTGCCTTTTCCATCCGATGACGTTGACCGGAAATCGAAAGTATATTCATATGTAAACAAAAGCAACGGCTTTGGAATTTACCCCCATGCAGCTCTGTCGTCGTGGTTTGAAGAATTTTGATCCCCTAGCTTTGTTCTTGGATATGTAAAGCAGATTTGGGCACAAATTGTTTTTGTGAAATATTATTAAATTAACAGTTCTGATACAAATACGGCAGCTGACTTCCAGGAAACAGTGGTGCCTACGGTCGACTCTTTGAGTTGATTATACATGTGTTTTGTGTTCTATACATCTCAATCTTCATTTTGATGTACATTTTGTGTATATTTAATTTGAACTGAAGGAATATCAGAGGTGAGAATTTTCAAAATAAACAAAATTTCATTACTTATATAGGCCCTTAAGATGAAGATTCTGTTTCTCAGTATGTTTTACAGGATGAAAGGGGTGAAAATAACTAATAAGTATGATATTGTTGGACCTGAAACAGTTATTCTTTGTTGGGAATATAATATGGAATGAATGATATATAATATGGAATGAAAACAAATACAGAAGAATTGAGGAGGTCTGCCAGGTATTTTTAAATACTGGTAATTGCAGATTCCCATTTTCTTCAGCTTACCCCAATTTTCAAATCCCGTAAAATTTGGAATTCAGTGTTGGTATGATCTTCATAAGTTAGTGAACGATCTTTTCCTCCCCTTTATGATTGAATCAGTCAGAAGAAAAAGGGAAACCAAGTTATTATTTGCCCTTATTACTAGACCTCAGCCAAGCTGTATAAATGGCAACTTGAATTTCCTTTAGTATGGTATTCATTTCTTAATAATTACATTGTTAATGTAGCTATACGTTTTGGGTCCAAATACTCAATTCCCATTGATCAGCTGGATGAAAATGTCATGACCAAATATAATTCATTTTCCAATGAATACATTTGGTTGAACTTTGACCCGCATTCACGGTAGAGCGCAGTTGACAAAATGTAATTCGGGCGGTGTTTGGGCGGGTTTATAACTTTTAGCGCCCTGCGCAGTGATCAGTGATTATAGTTTACTGATGTGTTAAATAAATTGTTTTGAACATTCCAAGTTTCACTGCGAAAGACGGCAATTTGACAAATTTGGGTCAATGCCGAAAACTGGCGCTCAACTCAAGAGTTGTGCGCTTTGTCTTTTGTGTGAGGGTGGTTTTTCGCCTTGTTCATTCGTACATGTTTTATTTTGCCTTTCTGCTTTGTTGTTTGGTAAAAAGTAGTTTAAACAGTTACAGAATGTAATTATAAGAATTGAATGCAATTTTTATAATATTGGAGTATGAACGTGTGGGAATGGGTACAAATTGTATGAATCCCCTTGGGATTCATACATAATATGTACCCATTCCCACATGTTCATACGCCAATAAAGATTATAAAAATTGCATTCAATTCTTAAGATTTTCCAGATCTCTGATAATTTTTGTTTTTTTTTAACCCTTTGCACACTGATGTCGAAATATTAAAACTTCATCTGCAGATGTTTTCCATAATGCAACCAGGAATTTAACTATTCATTCTTGTTTGACAGAGCTCAAAAAGCTCTGTGAAACAAGGTTGAATCGGTTAAATGCTTAGTTGCATTATCAGGCATCACCCAAAAACTTAAAAGTGGAATTTCAGTATTTTGACTTTAGCATGCAGAGGGTTAATAATAAAAATAAAATGGAGGGTTCTTTGATTTTGGCTTTGAAGTCCTGCATAGTTCTGACTGTACAGGACTTTCTAAGCTCTTTCCAATGTTGTATTAGTTATACTGCAGCATAAGTTCTGGCATAATTATAAAAGAGAGTTAATTGTTGCAGTAATAATCCCTGGCCAGTATTTCAAGCTGTCCCAGAATTGTGTGGTATCACAGAGTTCCTGCGGGCTTGAAAAGCCTTGAATTTGAAAATCAATTTTCAAGGCCTGGAAAGTCATTGAATTTCCCAAAATTCCAAAAGTGGCCTGAAAAATCCTTGAAAACAGTCTTTCAAAATATAAAAACCATCAAAATTTTCCTGTGATTATCCTACAACTTATTTCCGATGGTACTGTACTCACAATTTTCAGTTGATAACCTTGAAAAAACCTTGAATTTTACTTCTATGATCCCGAACGGAATGTTTTTTTGCGTGCCAAAGGCACGCAGGGACGATTTGGGGAGCAAGCCCCTTTCGACCCTCATTGGCTGTTTGTTTTTGTAGGACGTCGAGGCGTGTTAGAGGAGAAAAAGGAAGGAGGGCGGAGGCCTACCCCCTCTTGGGCTTTTTGCGGCTCTTTTTCTTAGGTGGCGGTTGGCTTGGTGATGTGGCTGGTGGTGGTGCAGAGTTTAGTGACTGGATTGTGTCTAGTGTCTTTTTTGAATTTTCCCTGGACTCGCGGCTTTCGGCGACGGCTTGTTTCCCAACTCAAGTTCTCGTTTGGTCAACTCTAATGCTCTCCTTATCCTTGGGTCTTTGATGGTGACTGCAGACTGAGGTGGCTGTATTCCTGTGATTGGCTCACCTGGGCTGTCCGGTTGAGAAGGAAGTGGGGAGTGAGGGGTGGGAGGTGGTGAAAAAGCAACCTCTGGTTCCTCCTCAGTCTCCACCAGACTTTTCCTCATCCAACAGTACCGGCTCAGGAGCTGGCAGTTGGTTGGGTGTACTAGTGGGACTAGGAGGGGAACTGGCAGCTGCCTCCAGGACCTCCATCCTCTCACTCACCTCTTTCTTCCTATTCCGGAAGGCCTCCAGGCACAGGGCGCTCCTGTGCTAGGTCGAAGGGCTCTTCTTTTTCTTCCTCTCACTCTTTTCAGGGCCTCCGTGCCTCTTCGGGTGAGGACCAGTGGGAGAGGGGATCCTCTCTCCAAAGGTACTACCTCTCCCCGAAGAGGGTGGTGTGTTGTTCTCTTCAATGATGAAATCCAAGGTCAGTTGGACGCTCTTTCCTGGATAGTCTAGGAGATAGGGCAAGAGACGCCCAGAGCTGATATGGCTTTCTCTAGTCTAGCTGGTATTTCCATGTCAGTCGAGATGCTCACGCTCTGAAGTCAGAAGTGTGAATGTCCTTACTTCTATGAAGTATTGGAAAACCTTAAATATGGCATGGAAATGGCCTTGAAAAGCCTGAAATCCACTTACTAATTAGCTGCAGGAACACTGTATCAAATTTTTAGGTTTTAGCCGACCTGAATAATTTTTCGCCAAACAGAATGTTTTGGTGTCAAATTCTGGTGACATGGATGGGTACTCCTGTGGCGTGGACTGCATAAAGTGATTAATTACCTCGTTTTTCAGCCCTCTCCCTTCCCTGAATCTAGCATTCATTTTCCAAATGATTCATTTTAGATGAGTTTCACTGATCTGAAGTTGGTGAGAAATGTATGTGCAGAAAGCTGGGTAGCTAGAGAGAATCAGATGGCAGTATTGTTTGTTTGTTTATTTTGGTTTAAAGGATTTAACGATACATTCAACAAGGAGGGTCATATTGTCAGACTGTTTTATGGGGTGGAAGAAACCAAGTATCTGGAGAGAACCGCTGAGTAGTGGAAAGCAACTGTCAGATTCTCTAACTTATTAAGCTGACACAAACTGTTATAAGTGGTTGATGGCTATTGAACCATTGACTCAATTCCTAAACTTAACAAGTTGAAAAACCTTCTAAAATATGGCAAGACATGTTGCTGTTCTCAGGTAACAATAGATTAATTACTTAATTACTGTTGACCACAGGACTAAGCCAGACGAAGGTGTGAAGTATTTATTAGCTCACCAAAGAGAGCTTAACTTATCACTTGCCATCCTTCGTCGTCGTTCATCGTGAACTTTACATTATCAACTTCTCCTCCCAAACTACTGGACCAAATTGAACCAAGTTTGATGTGTATGTTCCTTATCATATGTCAATTCAAGCATGTACAAATAAACTTTCCTCGTCCACAGGGGGCCCTACAAGGGGCATTACTCTGATAGCACCCATAATTTTTTTTTTTAAATTAAAAAAATCTTTTTCTCCAGAACCATCATTTAGAATCTTTTGATATTTGGTATATAACATCTCTATTGGTGTCAGATTCAAGTTTGTTCAAATCGAGTCCCTGGGTTAATGATTGGGCTCCCTGTAGGAGCCCGAATTTTCTCTAAAACTCTTCTTCTTCAGATCCACCAGTCAGAATACTTTCATATTTGGTGTACAACATCTATGGGGGGGGGGGGGGGGAGGGGTCAGATTCAAGTTTGTACAAATCAGGTCCCTGAGTGAGTATTTGGGCTCTTTATTGAAACCCAAAGTTTAACTTCGTGCAATTTGAGGAAATTTCTTTAAAAATCTTCTTCTTCAGATCCACCAGTCAGAATCCTTTCATATTTGGTATACAACATCTATAGGGGGGTCAGATTCAAGTTTGTACAAATCGGGTTCCTGAGTTAGTATTTGGACTCTCTGTTGAAGCCCAAAGTTTAACTTCGTACAATTTGAGTAAATTTCTTTAAAAATCATCTTCTTCAGCTCCAACAGTCAGAATCCTTTCATGTTTGATATACAGCATCTATAGGGGGGGGCAGAATCAAGTTTGTTCATTATATTTGGGCTCCCTATGAGAGCCTGAATTTTAACTTGGTGCAATTTGAGGAAATTTCTATAAAAATCTTCTTCTTCAGATCCCCCAGTCAGAATGCATTCATATTTGGTATACAGCATCAAGTCTTGAGGTGGGCCAGTTTCAGGTTTGTTCGAATTGCTTACCTGGGTAAATTTTTGGGTTCCCTATGGGAGCCCAAATATCAACTTTGTGCATTATAGGGAATTGTTTTTAAAAAATCCTCTTCTGTGGACCCTGTAGTCCGAATGTTTTCATATTTGGTATACAACATCTCTTGGAGGGTCCGATTCAAGTTTGTTCAAATCTGGTCTATGGGTTGATATTTGGCTTCCTGTGGGAGCCCGAATTTTAACTAAGTGTAATATGAGGAAATTTCTTTTAAAAGTCTTCTTCAGATCCACCAATCAGAATCCTTTCATATTTGGTATACAACATCTCTAGGTGGGTCAAATTCAAGTATGTTCAAATCGGCTCTCTGGGTTAATACTTTGGCTTCCTATTTGAGCCCAAAGTTTAACTTAATGCAATGTGAGGACATTTGTTTAAAAACCTCCTTGTTCAGATCCACCAGTCAGAATTCTTTCATATTTGGTATATACATTTGTAACATCTCAAGAGGGATCAGATTCAAGTTTGTTCAATTTGAGTCCCTGGCTTATTATTTAGGCTCTCTATGGGCAGGGTTTGGGGGGGGGGGGGGCAGGGGGAGCATGTTAGGTTCAGGTTTGTTCAGATCCATTTCCATAAAATTTGCCTTTGCATGGCTTCGTTCCTTTGTAGTGTTGATGAACCATGTCTAACTGAATGTGACCCCAAACACTTCTTTGAACCACTTTGGCCAGTGAGCGATTAAGGCCCCTTGTGGCCTCTGGTCTTATTTAATGATGGCTTTTGAAGAGGTGAAGGTTTACATATAAATAATGTTCCATAACAGAAGCTTGATTATCAATCATCAACATTTAACGTAACTTAAGAATTAACCATTTATTGTGGTTGTCTAAATACTGTTCTGTTACCTTAGCCTCTAGTGTCAATTGTGTTGCACATTCAGCTTTTCATTACAATCACATGGCTTGGGTATGCATGATTGGCTCTGCCTTACATGTTAGCAAATGATTTCATTTTATGACAGATAATATAATGATTCCTTTGTTTATTCATCACTCAAAGTTCTCTTTACTGCTGTGATGACACTTCTAAATACATGATTTTTTGGCGCCAAAGTTTTAGCCAAACAAAGATGTTTTACCCCCAAATCAAATTCTTTAGTGTAATTGGCTAAAATGGTGCCCGACAGCATGGACACTGTCCCTGCCTAAAGGTTGCTAAAAGTTTATGGTATTAACCCTTCACCTATCATAATTGCCATGGTAGCAGACCAGTGTTGTTTACATAAATCGCCATTAAAATTTAATGTTCTTTTTGTTGCTGAGATTTAGCTTAAGAGTAAGTTAAGACCCCTCATAAGCTCATTGGTGATTTATATGTAAATAGCAGGAGTGGTGGAGCCAGGAGGGCATGGGGGATGTGCCCATCCACTTTTTTCCACAGATATGTTTCGCAGTTACACAATGAGTTGAAATGGGCGCATTGAAATGTGTCAATATGTTCAGGCGTTCCTATAACATTTTTTGCAAATCCAAACAATATTTAGCCAATGAATCCCACTTTCGGTTGCTTTTGTCCGTTTCTTCTACTTCAACTATCTTCCATCCCAAAGGCTGACCTTCTGGTTGGAAGATGGTTAAAGTAGAAGAAACGGACAGGACAGTGACCACACAGTGGCATATTCATCTAAACAAGAGACTATAGCGAGTCATGGTACATTTACTCATATAAGATTGTAACCTTTCTCACACTGGTTCAAATCATGGTAGCATTGTAAATTTGTGCCCCTCCACTTTTATCGAGTTTCTACCGGCCCCGGTAAATTGCATTGTCCGTTTATGGTTGTTATATTAGATAAAGGACTAAAGTATACTGCTTTTCACACTGGAAATGATTTTAAGCGAAGGACTATAAATATGCCTGTCTTAAATTTAAAAAAAAACATGGATTATTTACCACATGAAAACACAGAACTTTGTTTCCAGAAAGAACATAGGTATTTCTGCAATTACAGGAGCAGGGGACCATCTGAAAAGTCAGTTAAATTACATGTATATTTGATACATGTTTTGATTGATTACAAAATGTAGTTTGAAAATTATCCAGTTGAATCCTGGACAGGCCCGTCGGAACGAAATTTATATTGGGGGGGCTGATATTGCTAATTTGGGTGAACTGGCTGATACTAAATGGGTGTGGGGTATCCAGATGCCGAAGGCATCTGGCGCGAGTGCTGAAGGCACAAGCTTTTTGAGGGGGGGGGGGTTACTCCCCCAGAAAATTTTTTGAAAAGGGCAATCAAAGGAAGCGTTCTGGTAGCTTTTGAAGCAAAAACCTCTTGATTTTTTTAAACGGCAAAAGTTGTTTTTTTAACAAAATGTTTCAAAAATCCCAATAGAACCCCATAACATTTGGGGACGGTTCTCACACCGGGCTCACCTGCAGGCCGTGTCCATATTCCGTCATGCTAAAAAACAGTCCGGCCTTATGGTGGATTCATTAGTTTTATCATTACGCCAACGGTTGTCGTGGTCTTCTGAGCTGCCAAAGGAATTGCTCAAAACGTTTGCACATCAACATATGCAGGTGCATGTTATACATTCAGTGATACGTTCATAATTCTAATCCAGGGGCGTAGTAAGCTAATTTTATTGGGGGGAGGGGTTTGACCTATAGTCCCATGACGCGACGCGTCATCCGAGTGGCGAGTGGGGGTGAACACGAGAGAAGATATCCTCCGTCTCGTTGGTGGGGGGCCCGGGGGCCTCCCCCAGGAAACTTTTCGAATTTAAGATGTAAAAACATGCATTCTGGTTGATTCTGAGCAAATAAATCGTATATTCCTTTGACGCGAAGCGTCATCCGAACCGCGAAAAGACGAGTGGGGGTGAGCACGAGAGGGGGTACCTCCCCGTCTCGCTTTCCACAATTAGGTGCCCCCAACCGGTTCCTACGCCACTGTTCTAATCTGAGTTCAATAATGTAATGTCCAGTTTTATTCAGATTTCATCGGTTGCTCCCATCATGGATAAACTAACAACGAAGTATGAGCAAATTATTGGGGTGGGGGGGGGGGAAGGGGGGGGGCTCCAACCTCATTAAGTTTCTAGATGATTCTGTCTAATTTCAAGTAAACAAGTACAACCTAAAAAACAGTTAGTGAGCTAAAAATAGATCCTGTTCAAGAGTATTTGTAAACATGTTAATAGGTACATTCAAAGGTCACTCAGTGCAGATAACCTATCAGCCCAGCCAAACATCTGTTTTCTTTAAATCAAAATAATTTTTAGAAAATATTAATTGTTTATAATTATTAAACCAAACCATATCAATTCTGATATCAGAATAGGGGCCTGTGACACCTTCATTTTGTATATTTATATGCTTCCCATGGGATTTCAGGCCAGGAATCTGCAGTTGCCCAAATTAGCCTCAGCAATCAGCAATGTCATGGTAAAAGTGATGGCAGACTACCACAGCTTTTACCAAGACATTGCCGATTATTGTTCCTTATTTCTCAGACTGGTTTAACTCACACATCACAAAGCTAGCAACTACCTATGGCAGTTTTATGTAGATGTGGAGGAATATCAGACTCTGTGCAACTCCTGTCTGATACCACCTCCCCCAAAGATACACAAACAAACACCAAGCATTAACACCCCTGCCTGTTAGAGATGGCCAATATACCAAAAAACCAAACCGATACCGATTTACCAATATCATGAGTGATACCGAAAAAAACAAACCAAACCAATTGTTGAATACCGAAACCGTCTGAATTTTCAAATTTTTCTGCATTTGCTATTTATAAGTCTCTGTTGAGGCCTGATAACATTTGAAAGGGTCAGTTTCATAAAAGAAGTAACTGATTTTCTTTTCAGTTTTGTTAAACCTCAATGGACTGGGCAACTGTCCTGAATTCCCACTGGACTACAACCTGTACATGTTTAACTGCTTAGCAGTGGTTTCTAGTCAAGTCTTGGCTGCCTATTAAGGAAGCCAATTCCTGACTAGAAATCACTGCCCAGGTGTTTTGTCTATTGTCAGCAGGACCTCCTAAAGATGGCATGGTCAGGGCACCTGCTCTGTTCTCACAAAAACTTAAAATATGTCTTTAAACATTAAGGTACATTTAGAAGAAGTCACAAAATTACTGTAAATATGGTTTCTGGATGAAAAAGAATAACATTGCTGAGCTCATTGGCAGTGTCATTAATAGTGTTGTGGTAGAATGATACTGCAACAACTTATTCTATTTTTCCTGATGTGAATTCCTCCTTGGTACTCTCAGCAAATGTCAGTCCTGATTGATACCGAATACCAAGCATATACCGAGGTATACCCTCCCTAAAAATACCAAAACTGATACCAAACTCAAAATTCCAATACTGCCCATCTCTACTGCCGGTGACCCACTTTACCCTTGAATTTTATTGGACTTTTGAGTGGACAGTTATAATTTCACCATAAGGTGATTGGGTTTTCAGCTTTAAATGATTGTGCAGTAAATCATGCTACTCCAAAGGAGCCAGCAACTGCCTCACTGGGGTGGAATTCAAGAGCTTACATCAGAACTGATCAGCAGGTTATGCTATACACCATGTTGGGAATCCACAGTAAAAATGTGTTATAAGGCCACATAAAGTAGATCTTCTATTTCTCAGGCCATTTGTAAAATTGCATGTCAGAAAGCGTTTTTTTGTTCTATTTTTTATTTCTGTAATTATTTCTTTGCCATCAAAAGTTCATTTTCTTGATTTATGTTTTAGGCCTCATAATCTATGGAATAGCACAGGTGGTGGTGTATTTCATCCCTTGAGAGCAAGAAGGCTTTGCAATGATAAAGCCTTCTTGCACTCAAAGGCCAAATTTATCAATTTTTTAACTTTGGTAAAATATCGGAAATAAACCATTTAATTTTTATTTTTTTGAAGTTTACTTTGGTTATAAAAAGAGATATGTGGCAGCCAAAAGGACCATGCAGGAGGGCCTGAGGAACAGATTTTTAATTTTTTTAGGCCTAATGTGTTTTTGCCTCTCTCTCTTTACTATACCTGCCAAAATTAACTACGTTGTGTCCCTGGGACCGACACTTATTCCTTATTGCCCATGTGGGCTGTGTACTATGCGTACAGCACATAAACGGTGCACTGCCTTCAACTGTTGTTGTTGGGGAGTTCTGACAGCTTTTCTCTGCCTCTTGGTGGTTCTCTCCATGTGCTCTGGCTTCCTCCACCTGTGAAACATCTGTGATCCTGGTTGTTGAAACTGTTGTTAATGCCCAGTAAATCAAACAAAACATCTGATTATGCCACCCATGCTGTTTATGTCTTAACAGAATTTCTGTCAAAATAAATAGAAACAACTACTGTGCAATTTCACTTTGGCAAGTTAGTATTTCTGTATTTCTTATTTATTTTGGCGGAATTTCTATTACATGTAAGATGTGAATGACTTACCTTTCTATTCATATGTGTATGCAATGTGCAACATTTGAGTCAAGTTTGTCCTGAAAGATTGTCAGATCAGAAATTCATAATCTCATATGATAGGCAAAACATATGAGATTATGAATTTAATTTATATTGTATTACTTTGTTTTATCCGGTTGTTCGTATGCATATTTTATGAATGAAGTGACCCACTTGTAACCTATATAAACGTTCGTTGGTTGTTCCTAGGCCTGCAATCATTAACAAGGTATTATGCTCCCACCATTTTTAAAAGTGGAGTATACTGGATTGCATCAGTCAAGGCATATGTCTAGGCTTAAATTCAGTACCTTAAACAGTAGGAGGTGTGGCCTAACACAAAAGATTTCCATTGTCTAAGTTATTGGGTATTGTTTCCTTAAGTGGTAATTCCTTTGTCCTTAACCCTTTACCCAATGCAGATGATATCAAAATTGATTATTTTAAATATAATTGTTTTAAAAGTTTCAAAAAACTCCAACCAAACCATATCATGTGACCCCTCATTGGAACAAGCTTGATGAGCTCATTCCAAAGAGGGGGAACATGATATGGTTTTGTTGAAGGTTTTTAAAAAATAATATTTTTTCAGCTGATGAATTGGCATATTACATGGACGGTTGTGGCCGATTCATTGGGTAAAGGGTTAAGTGGTTGGCGGGTTTGCAATAAAAGGAAAAAACTCTAAAGAGTCCTTCTGTGGATATTTTTGTCTGTTTCTCCATACATGTCCATACAAGTCTGTACAAGCTCAGTTAAATATATATAATGAGGTAGAAGTCTGCACAAGTTCATAACTTAACCAATAGTGGTCTGATCGTGATACAATCTTACATGGATATCCAGCATGACGTGCCCTTTAAGACATATATCAAGTTACACTGTCTGTGGATTCCACTTGTGAATTATGCTCCCTCTCTTCTTCGAGAAATAGATATTTTTGGCCTGTACAATTTCTTAACCTGTAAGGGTCTCGAGATTTTTATTTATTTTTGCTACACATTAAACAGTTTACATCTTGAGGCTTTGCAGTTGTTTCTAGACAAGTCTTGGCTTTCTTGATAGGTATCCAAAGCTTGTCCAGAAACAACTGCCAAGGTTATTAGAATGTCAAGGCCATATCCATGAATAATTTGGGAACACCTATCCATATATGCCACAGGCTTAACCGAAGGCAATAGGCGGGAGAGACAGAAACTGAAAGTGGAATTACTGTTCTGAATGCAGCAATTTTAAAAGTCACTAAAGCTGAAATTACGCTAATGCCTCCACATGCTTTATGCATACCTGTTCCATGTGTTTTTTAGCTCACCTGAGCAAAGCTCAGGATGAGCTTTACTGATCACTTTCCGTCCGTCGTCGTCGTCCGTCGTCGTTGGGCGTCAACAATCATCTCCTCCCAAACCACTAGGCCAATTTTAATAAAATTTTGTGGGATTGATCATTGGGTGGAACACTCGAAGAATTGTGTTCGAAATCTCCGTCGCCCATCTAATATGGCTGCCTTGACTGCTGATTGGCAAAAACACATTAAAATCTTCTTCTTCAGAACCGCTGGATCAATTTGAATAAAATTTGCTGGGGATAACCAGTGGGTGGTCCTCTCTCAGAATTGTGTTTGGTTTGTCCGCCCGCCATCCAACAGGGCTGCCACAGCTTCTGATTGGCTGACGCTCCACCCCTAAATTTCTATTTTTTGAATCAAGAGATCGATTTGAACCAAATTTTTTTTGAGGACTTATTGGGTCATAAGTATCTAATTTATGCCGAAAAAAATTTTCACGTAGCCCCATGGGAACCTCAGGAGCAAAAAATAGAAAAAATTAAAATTGCTCATATCTCCAAAACTGCACGGCTCAGAAACTTTTTATTTGCTGTGCAGCTTGCTTATGAGCAATGGAAAGGAATGGTAGAAAAAAATCGCTAATGGTTTTTTTCTAAGGTACTTTCTTGGGACTCTGAAAAAGTGCTGACTCTGCACTTTTTAACACTGAAGGTAATGCAAAAACATTAAAAACTATTATTCTCGCGTCAACAATCATCTCCTCCCAAACCACTAGGCCAATTTTAATAAAATTTTGTGGGATTGATCATTAGGTGGAACACTCGAAGAATTGTGTTCGAAATCTCCGTCGCCCATCTAATATGGCTGCCTTGGCTGCTGATTGGCAAAACACATTAAAATCTTCTTCTTCAGAACCGCTGGATCAATTTGAATAAAATTTGTTGGGGATAACCAGTGGGTGGTCCTCTCTCAGAATTGTGTTTGGTTTGTCCGCCCGCCATCCAACATGGCTGCCACAGCTTCTGATTGGCTGACGCTCCACCCCTAAATTTCTATTTTTTGAATCAAGAGATCGATTTGAACCAAATTTTTTTTGAGGACTTATTGGGTCATAAGTATCTAATTTATGCTGAAAAAATTTTTCCCATATCCCCGTGGGAACCTCAGGAGCTAAAAATAGAAAAAATTAAAATCGCTCATATCTCCAAAACTGCACGGCTCAGAAACTTTTTATTTACTGTGCAGCTTGCTTATGACCAATGGAAAGGAATGGTAGAAAAAAATCGCTAACGGTCTTTTTCTAAGGTACTTTTTCGGGACTCTGAAAAAGTGCTGACTCGGCACTTTTTAACACTGAAGGTAATGCAAAAACATTAAAAACTCTTATTCTCACGTCAACAATCATCTCCTTCAAAACCAATGGGCCAATTTCAATAAAATTTTGTGGGCTTGATCATTGGGTGGAACACTCGAAGAATTGTGTTCGAAATCTCTGTCGCCCATCTAATATGGCTGCCTTGGCTGCTGATTGGCAAAACACATTCAAATCTTCTTCTTCAGAACCGCTGCATAAATTTGAATAAAGTTTGCTGGAGATAACCAGTGGGTGGTCCTCTTTCAGAATTATGTTTGGTTTGTCCGCCCGCCATCCAGCATGGCTGCCACAGCTTCTGATTGGATGTATGGACTCTTTTCAGTACCCCCCCCCCCCCCCCCCCCCCACCACACACACTCACAATGGTGACTAAGGCCACCACCCACCCTAGTAAAATAATCAGCAATCATTTCATGTCAGCCTGGAATGGGAAAGTCATATTGTTTGTAGCTAGTGGGCTTCAAAACGAACCACTTTACCAAATACCTATTGTCTATCTACTCTACCTCCCCCCACCCCCCACCCCCCTCACCTCGTGCACGCAATGGTTTTAGCTCAACGGAATTGATTTCACAAATTCACTGGTGTACTGTTATATATTGTAACTTTTTTGCGTTTGCCTCTTGCCATTCCACTTTCTATTTCTACCGCTGATGTGTTCCTTCGGTTGGCCCCCATTAAAATTAGTTGTGTGGGAATGCAACCGTGGCACGTTGCAAGCGATATTACGGAACGCAGCTTTTTTCCCTTGGATATGGCCGATTCGGTCTTGGAACGTTTCAGCCTCGGGACGTTTCGGTTCAAGACGTTTTGGCCTTCATATATTGAACTAAATAGAATAAGAACTTGCGGTTTCATGTTTTTTTGTGGGCCGAAACCTTCAGAACACATCGTCTTGGGTCAGAAAGTCCCAAGACTGAATCGCAGTAAAACCTCTTCCCGGATAAGCACATCAAGGGAGGCAACAGACTCCAACCGAAACACGTGGTGGGGAAACCAGTGACAAATGTTATTTTCGAATACGACAATGGAATACCAAGACCTTTTTCTGATATGATATTATTCACTGTCCAACAGATTGTAGATAAGTAATTGTAATTAAACTGATTGACTTATGTTAGACAAACCTGTTCAAAAACAAAGCCAATTGCGCAAGGTATTTCCTGTAATCAGTGAAATGTAGGCGTGTTGGCTGTCTGTTTTGTCATTCTCACAGAAAACACAACCCATTTTTACGTCAACGATGTGTGATTGACAACTTGTCATACATCATTCTCGAGTGATTTGGACATGCTGCAGTGACTCTTTTACACCCAGAATGTGGCGTGCATTGCTTATTTCCTGACAAAGCTTGACATTTCAGACATTGTTAGTGCAAACTGAATAATGAAAACATCTCTTCCCGACATTTTAGGAAAAACCGAAACCATACTCATTTACCAGTTACGCGGTTTCGGTTTTCAAGCAAAACCGAAACCGACTTATAAAACCGGTAAACCATACAACACTAGAATAGAATGGTTAAAAAAAATCCCTATCGGTTTGATCACAAGGTACTTTTTTCAGGACTTTGAAAAAGTGCTGAGTCAGCACTTTTTAACACTGTAGGCAATGGGAAAAACATTAAAAAATCTTCTTCTCCAGATCCAGCAGGCAGAATCTTTTGATATTTGGTATGCAACATTGTAGGGTGAATCTGATTCAAGTTTGTTCAAATCGGCCCCCTGGGTTCATATTTGGGCTCAGTATAGGAGCCCGATTTCGAACTTAGTGCATTTCAGGCAAATTTCTTCAAAAATCTTCTCCAGATCCAGCAGGCAGAATCTTTTGATATTTGGTATGCAACATTGTAGGGTGAATCTGATTCAAGTTTGTTCAAATCGGCTCCCTGGGTTCATATTTGGGCTCAGTATAGGAGCCCGATTTCGAACTTGCATTTCAGGCAAATTTCTTCAAAAATCTTCTCCAGATCCAGCAGGCAGAATCTTTTGATATTTGGTATGCAACATTGTGGGGTGGATCTGATTCAAGTTTGTTCAAATCGGCTCCCTAGATTCATATTTGGGCTCACTATAGAAGCTCGAATTGGAACTTAGTGCATTTCAGGCAAATTTCTTCAAAAATCTTCTTCTCCAGATCCAGCAAGCAGAATCTTTTGATATTTGGTATGCAACATTATGGGGTGGATCTGATTCAAGTTTGTTCAAATCAGCCCCCTGGATTCATATTTGGGCTCACTATAGAAGCCCGAATTCGAACTTAGTGCATTTCAGGTAAATTTCTTGAAAAATCTTCTTCTCCAGATCCAGCAGGCAGAATCTTTTAATATTTGGTATGCAACATTGTGGGGGTGGATCTGATTCAAGTTTGTTCAAATCGGCCCCCTGGGTTTATATTTGGGCTCAGTATAGGAGCCCAAATTTGAACTTAGTGCATTTCAGGCAAATTTCTTTGAAAATCTTCTTTTCAAGATCCAGCAGGCAGAATCTTTTGATATTGGGTATGCACCATGCTTAGGGGGGTGAGATTCAAGTTTGTTCAAGCCAAGTCCCTGGGTTTATATTTGGGCTCACTGTGGTAACCCGAATTATAACTTAGTTCAAAATGTGGAATTTTCTTTAAAAATCTTCTTCAGATCCAGCAGTCGGAATGTTTTGATATTTGGTATGCAGTATCCTTAGGGGGGTGAGATTCAAATTTGTTCAAGCCATGTCCCTAGGTCCATATTTGGGCTCACTGTAGGTGCCCGAATGATAACTTAGTTCAAAATGAGGAATTTTCTTTAAAAAACTTCTTATTCAGATCCAGCAGTCAGAATGTTTTGATATTTGGTATTCAGCATCCTTAGGGGGGGGGGGGGGGGGGATTCAAGTTTGTTAAAGCCAAGCCCCTGGGTTCATATATGGGCTCCCTGTGGGAGCCTGAATTATAACTTAGTTCAATATGAGGAATATTCTTTAAAAATCCTTTTTTTTTAGATCCACTGGTCAGAATCTTTGGATATTTGGTATAAGCTTTTCTTAGGAGGAGCAGATGCAACTTGTTGAATGAAATCAATTCTCTGGGTTGATATTTAGGCTACCATGTCAGGTGAGCGCCCCCAAGCCCCCTGGGGCCTCTTGTTTTTTTTCAGAATGCAGTTGCCTCAGGCATATTTTTAGTCAGCTAAAGTATCCTAGTTGGGGATTCAAGGGATTACCTTCATGTTGGTTTTAGCCATGTATAATTTTCGCTGAATTTCAACTGTTTTGGCTAACTATGGGATGGAGATAAAACATGAATACGATGAGTTTGGGTGCCGAAACTGGTATACCGGTAACAAAAATGTCCTGGATATGGCCCTGAATATATAAAATGAGTTTTGAAGGTTTTCAAGTAAATTTATGTAAAACAAATTAGCACTTGAAGTGGGTTGGCGGGGGTCTGTTCGCTTTTTGTTAATAGTAATTTTTGATTGTGTCCATCCGAACACAGTCCTATGCCTCAACTTGACACCCGTGGGGGTATGCCAACACCTCTAGTGCAATCTCTTGTTGATTACGATTGAGCTTTCAAACAACCACAGCAGACAACAACAACAACAAAACAACAATAATAATTAACAAATTATCACCACTTCTACAGCTGCAAACTGTATTACAAAAATACTTCCTTAACACTTCTGTACAATCGGAGAGAGAAAGAAAGAAATGCAACTTGCATAATTGTTATGAATGGCCCCACCACAACTATTCAAGATCCCAGTCAACCAAATGAAGATCCAAAGAAATTCAGTTTTGATCACAGCTACTGGTCACATGATGGATGTAAAGAAGAAGCTGATGGTTATTTTGCTCCGGATCCATCACATCCAAATGGTAAAAAATTTGCTGGTCAGGTATGTATAATTCTATGTACTAAGTTTTTGTGGCACCTCCACCTGTAAAACATCCTACTTGGTGTAATTCTGTAATAATGTTTATAAGAAAAACTGCATTCAGTGCCACCTGAGATAAATTGAAAGACAAGAAAGAAAAGTTTGGTACTATGTGAATAATTCCTAGAAATGATGTCAAGGGTTTGATTTATCAGTCAGGGATGTACAAATTGAAAAGTTAAGATAACCCCACAAAGGTTATGCTAAAAAAAATTCGCATAACTCTTTTAAGCCAAGATAACCACTCTCTCTTTTGTCAGTAATTCTTTTAAGTGATCCAGTGTTCATTTCTTTTTGGTGTTAAAAATTTGCTCACTTGTCTTTTACTTGCTACATTTTATAGGATAGTGGGAGACAGTCTCCTATAAATTGTAACAAGGCAAATCCACACAGACTTAAATAATTTCACTTCAAAGATAATATGAAGAACATGCACAGAATATGGAAGCCTTTAAGTTGAGGAACCTACACTTCAGAACAAAGACCAAATATGGGCTTCTAACACTCGACCAGAGCTGACAGTTGCTCGCCGTTGCTCGGTGGTTCTCTCCGGGTACTCCGGCTTCCTCCACCCGTAAAACGGTCATGGTCATGATTAGCCACAGTGCAGAAATATATGACCTTAAACCCCAGTAAATAAATAAATAACACTCGACCAGTTAATGAACACAAAAATAAAATGTCTGTCTGTAGCATTGTTTGGTTGATCATCCTTCCGTGAGTACCCTGTGATGTCTCCACCTCCTACCTCTTTGACCTACATTGTACAAGTGATTTTAGAGGAATGAGAAAAGGTTATCCTAATTTGGATAACCCTTGGAGGAATGTAACACAGAATTATCCAATTTGTGCATTCCTATCAGTGAAAAAAATGTTACAAATTTTTCTGGTGGTTATCCAACATCTTTCAGTTTGTATTGTATCAAGTTCGAATATTTCGGGGATTGTGGGAAACCAATTTTTACTTCCCATTTTCTTCATTTTTTCAGGGATAATTGGAAAACAATTTTCTTTCCCATCATTTTCATTCATGGGAAACTACCGGAAATAATATTCTGGTTTTCATCAGACATTTGTATGCGTAACGATTGGTAAAATAGTTACTGCCATTATAATCCTGCACTAGCCCTTGATAATGTTAATGGCTGCTACTGGCATTCTTCAGTGGAAGTAAACAAAAATTGCAGTCAGACTGGCAGTAGGGCACTTTTAGGTCAGAAAATACCTTCTGAGTTCAGTTAAATTTATATTATTTATTTATTAGTGTTTAAGGTCACATACTTGTGCACAGTGGCTAATCGTGACCATGACAGTTTTACGGGTGGAGGAAGCCAGAGTACCCAGAGAGAACCACCAAGCAATTAGCATTGACAAGCAACTGTCAGCTCCTCAACATTCTATCTCTGTTCAAGCTCCGCTCAAGCAGGGTTATAACAGTTGAAGACATGTGCACCATTGTCGTGCTGTATGCCTTAGTACATGGCGTCATCGTGCCCCCATGTTGGAAACTGGGATAAAGTGCCTCGCCCAAGGACACAACATGGGTCATCCTGGACAGGGATCGAACTTGGAACCTCTAGCAAAGAAGTTCAACAGTCAACCACTGAGTAACCATGCTCCCAGTTAAATATATATAATCAGGTTTATTCCCAACAAGACGAATCCCAACAAGACGAATGTCAAAAAAGATCATCCCAAGACAAATCCCAACAAGACAAATTTAATTAAAATGTCGATATAACCCATTTATTTTGAGGTTTGGAGCAAAAATATATCTGGGAAAGGTATTTTGAAGTAGTATTTTTTTTCCAAGAAACAAACGATGTATTTGAGATATTTATTATAAACCAGGTAAAAAAACTCAATAAAATCATGCTCTCATAACAACAGTAAAGGAGTTTACATCTCGTACCATATAATACACTATTCTCTGAACATGTCTTTTTCCATTTGCATGTTATTTATGTTTTATAAAATTATGGGGAAAATTTCCAGTTCACCAGTGATAGCACATGGAGAGACTCTGTGTTGAGCTGTGAATTAGCCTCTCAATTTTATAAATCATAAATTATGTACAGATGGAAATTATGACCAGGAATAGAGAATGAGACTAATTTCACCGGAAATGATTTTAACTTTTGGTGCCTGTTTCAGAATTTTAAAAAATCTTCTTCTTCTAACATGTTTTTTCAACTTTGTCAGCAATATCATTTAAAAAAGAAAGTTGGCTTTCATGCCACATGTGATTCTTTTCACAAAGAAAGGGAACTAACTGTTTCAGAGTATTTAGGAAACACAAAATATTGTTAAAGAGACAAGAGATAGAGAGACAAGTGTTGTGTGTTCTTTGTTAGTTATTATTGCACCATAAACTGCTAACACTACTTACTGGCTGACGAACAGATTTCAGTTAACAAGGGCGCCAAGCATTGCTATGAGACGCTTTTTGCTAAAGCATTTGTACCTTTTTTTATCAGTCAAACTTTAAAAGGGCACATAAATAAAAAAGTAAAAAATATAAATATGGAAATTGCTGTAGAAATAAATTCTCGCACAAGCTGAATAGTGATTATGGACGATCAAGAGATGAAAAGGGAAAAAAATTAAAAAAATACCCCCCCCCCCCTCCCTCTGAAAAAAAAATACCCAAATAAAATAATATACCCATTTGATTCCTTTTTTAGCTCACCTGAGCGAAGCTCAAGGGCAGCTTTACCAATCTCTTTCTGTTCATCATCCATCCGTCATTCGTCGTCATCCGTCTGGTGTAAACTTTACATTATCGACTTCTCCTCAAAAAGTCCTGGACCAAATTGAACAAGATTTGGTGTGCATATTCCTCATCATATGTCAGTTCAAATTTATTCAAATAAAGTTACCCCCCCCCCCCCCCCACACACACACACAGGGGTGGGGGGGGGGTACCACAAGGGGCATAACTCTGATAGCACCCTTAAAATACAAAAATAATCTTCTTCAGATCCAGTGGTCAGAATCTTCTCATATTTGGTATGCAGAATCTCTAAGGGAATCAGATTCAAGTTTATTCAAAACAATTCCCTGGGGTAATATTTGGGCTCCCTTTTGGAGCCTGAATTTTAACTTAGTGCAATACACGGAATATTCTTTAAAACTTTTCTTTTTCAGATCCACCAGTCAGAATCTTTTCATATTTGGTACATAACAGTGGGATGCTGGTCATGCTATCTCAGATCATATCCTCTCTGCCATAGCAGCTTATCTGCCTACAGATAAGTTTGACGATGTACAAACACCCTTGCACATGCTTTCCAAGGCACTCGTCCTCTTCACTCACATGCCTGTAACACAGACAATTTGGTACTAGTTCACCAGGATGCTGTGCTCCACACTAGCTGATCTCTTGCTGCAGTGCAGCGTGCTGCTCTTC
This sequence comes from Pictodentalium vernedei, assembly GCA_031216915.1. Taxonomy (NCBI): domain Eukaryota; kingdom Metazoa; phylum Mollusca; class Scaphopoda; order Dentaliida; family Dentaliidae; genus Pictodentalium; species Pictodentalium vernedei. The sequence goes on along the minus strand of CM062289.1, from coordinate 224,723,782 downwards.
TGCCCACTTCTTTGGTGGATCCGTGTCTGTTCCATGATTCCATGGGGACGATCCGGGATGATGTTCTGCATCATTCCTAGGATCAGCTCTTGCTATGCCAGCTTGATCCACCTTCTGCTGGAGGTTGTGGCCACTCCAAGCCTAACAAATGCCCTTCTGCTTCGTCCACCGAGAAATCAAGGGCTGATCCTCCTGCCTCTGCTACTTTCTCTTGCTCGTGCAGTGAGGGTAAACATCTGCAGAGCAGAGGGAGATCTCAGGATACTTCTACATGCAGAGGAGGTAGTTTTTCCTCTTGTGGGACTCGCTGGGGCTTGAAATGAAGGCCCTCATTCAATTTGTAATTAGGTCGGAGGAAAGATATCTGAGTTTTTAGACCGTAGGGGTGAAATCGCATCTGATCCATGGATGTTAGACATTGTTCGATCAAATCTGCGGATATTCTTTCGGAGGCACTCTTCTCGGCCACGGGTGCCGCTTCCAACCCAAGTTCCTTTAGACGTTTCATGTCAGGATCATATTTATCACAGAGATCCACCACAATCTCCTGGCAAAAGGGGAGATTAAGGCCATCAAGAACATTCTTTCTGTGGGCTTTTATTCTCACCTGTTCTTGGAGCCAAAGGACAGCAGGTTCAGATGAGTTATCGATCTGAGTATCATGAACAAACGAATCTATCCTTGTTCTCAGGTTCAGCATGGAGACTTTCAGGTCTGTTCGCTACTCCATTCACCAGGTACACTTCGCTTCCAGCATTGATCTGCGGGATGCTTACATTCACATGCCGATTTATAGGATGTCAAACCATTTTCCCAGTTGGATATGTATACAACACAGCTTTCTGATGGCTTTTGCCTCATGAGAGTTAGCGAGCTTCATGCCCTCTCGATTGATCCGGCTTTTTTCTGGATTTTTTTTTTTTGACTTAGAATTTGACCTTCTATTAAGATTTTAGGTTTCCAACCGATAACTCCAGTTTGGAGTATATGATCTCAACCAAAGTTGATATGTGTTTTACCCAGATAGTAATATAGGCCAAGTTTGAATATGGGTTCCGTCCAATTATTTTTACATGAGTTATGGTCTTTTCAACTTAGAAATTTCTCATTACCATCAGGATTTGGGTTTCCAGATGATAATTTGAGTTTGGATTCATAGATTAGGACGAAACTTGCATTCTGCCTCAGTTATATCAAATGAAGGTTAAGTCCAAACTGGGGCATGGGCCAATGATTTTTACAAGAGTTATGGGGCTTTTCGACTTGTAAATTTGCATATTTCAATCAACATTTTTTCAGAACTTTGTTTATGGTATAACTTGAACAATAGTCAAAGGATTTCAATTCTTTTTGGTGTATGTCTCTATAGCAACAATGTCTATGTGAAGTTCGATGACCAACCATATCTGATGAAAATTATGGGAGTTATTGCCCTTTGTTACTAAATATCGTGTAGTGTTTGTTTATGGAATAACTCAAACATTAGTAACCAAATATCAATTGTTTTTGGTATATATCTCTTTGGGAACAATGTCTACCTCAAGTTTGATGACCACTGCTATCTGATGAAAATTGTCAGAGGTATTGACTTGCACACCCCTTAACAAATGCATTTTGAAGGATTGGGAGTTCTCACATGAAAAAAAAATTTGGACTCCTATAAGCTCCACCCCCCCACCCCACCTCCATTCCATTTGTGCAATTTTTCCCAAAATGCATTTCAAAGGTTTAACTCCTATCACCCCTCCCCCAGTCCTGGTAATTCATCCTCGTTTCATTGGCCAAAAAATTGCTGTGGAAAACTGGTGTTTCTATGGCAATTGCTGTGTAAAAATCATCAGGAGGCAGGGCATAGTCTCAATTGCCATGTATGTGTAGCATGCAATGAAGTGAAAACTTTTAAGTAACTTTAACATGTGAGAGTAGTTTGAGATACGTATAATCACAATCAGTGTGCGGAATCTTTCACTCAATTAGCTCATGCCAATATCATGAACCATGTGAATGCTGAGAAAAAATCTTGGGAGTAAGCAGATGACTGGCTCAAAATGTATAGTACGAGTGAAAATAAGATGTAACATAACCACAAACTAAGTATCTCACTTTTGTGTTGATAACACCAGAATCTGACATCAATTTCTGGAAAGATGTGCAAGAGCTTTCCAGAAAATGATGTCAGATTCTGATGTTATCAACATGGAAGAAGCAGAACACATAGTTTCCAGTGGTTATGCTGCAACTTATACTTTAAAATGTAAGTTTAGAAATACAGCATAGTGCAACCCACATGGTTTGCTTTCTTGTGTAACCTTGAAGTTGTGCAATTTCTGCCACCACAAGGCTTTCAGAAGAAGCCATCCTCGGCAGTATTTTTGTTGTGGATATTTTTCCTTTCCTTGGCATTTTCCTTGGCACTGCTGTTTGCTGAGGGTGACTTACCCCCCCCCCCCCCCAAACCCTCAACTCCACCCCAGCCTGAGTTTGGCAGTTTTTTTTTCTTTACTCCAAAATGCATTTTGAAGCTGTAAGCGCTTGGCAATGCAGACCATTTGTTGGATGAAAACAGTCGTTATGTACAATTTGAAAAAGCCTAATCAGGCATGTGATGCAGCAGGCATAGCCCTTGCTAGCCAAGAATCAAATACCCGAAACATCTCTGCCTCCTACCTGCATCAGGGTTCGTCTTTCAGTTGATGGTAGTCGCCCTTTGCTCTGTCCGCTCGTGCCATTCGCATTTACCTATTCAGACACAGTTTATTAGAAAAAGCATGAAGCAGTTTCTTCTGTCCCTGATTCCTGGTCGACATTAGATCTCTCAGTTTTGGCTTATTTTTTCATAGTGCTTTTGCACCATTTTTCTGACCCAATTTGCTTGGGAAAGAACAAAAAATATAGAGTATACTACTGAATTAGAGACTTCCACTGCAGTGCAGGCCTGTTGTAAACAATTGTGGTAGGTATAAGAAGAAAGGGAATTTACTATAAAATTTATATTTCTGATTTCTATAAAGATATGTTATTCCTAAAAATAAATTCCTAAAAGTAAGTCACCATAACTTCTCTTTCTGTATAGTTTATTTCTGATGTTTTCTCAATTTTTACACAGACTCAAATTTACTGAACACAGTAAATTCTGTTTCTCTAGTTTATTATACCACCCTCTTGAAATGGTATGTCCGTCCGTACGTCCATATGTCTGTACGTCCATCTGCCCATCCATCCGTCCGTCCATTACGCTTTAGGGGGGTACACATCTGCTATCCTCAACTCCTCCTAAACCAGTGAACGGATTTCATTGAAACTCTCAGATGTTCTTTTACATACATTGAAGATGTGCACCTTCTATTTTCTTTTCAGATATTTTCCTTTTTACAGTTTCCCATATTGAAAATTCAAAAATGAGCTTTGTCAAATTCAATTGATATTCTGTACAGATCTGCAATCCACAACTCCTCTTAAACCATTGAACAGACTTCACTGAAACTTTCAGACATTCTTTTTCATACATTGAAGATGTGCACCTCCTATTTTCTTTTCAGATATTTTCATATTTACAGTTCCCCATATTCAAAAATGGTCCTTTGTCAATTCAGGTTTTAGTAGGGAGGGGTATAGATCTGCTATCCGCTACTCCTCTTAAACCATTGAACAAACTCCATTGGAACTCTCAAACATTTTTCTTTCAGATATTTTCATATTCCGACATAGGTCCATCTGTCTGTCCGTCTGTCTGTTAGTCTGTTATGCTATAGGGGAGTTACGCTTTGGGGGGGGGGGGGGGGGGTACAGTTTCCCATATAGAAAAAAGAACTTTGTCAATTTCAATTGACTTTCTGTATAGATATGCTATCCGCAACTCCTCTTAAACCATTGAACAAACACCATCGGAACTTTCAGACATTCTTTTACATACTTTGAAGATGTGCACCTTCTATTTTTCTTTCAGATATTTTCATATTTTGAGGTCCATCCGTCCGACTGTCCATTACGCTTTAGGGGTGTACACATCTGCTATCCACAACTCCTCTTAAACCAGTGAACGGATTCCATTGAAACTCTCAGACTTTGTTTTACATACATTGAAGATGTGCACCTTTTTGTTTTCAGATATTTTCAAATTCATTTGACATTCTGTACAGATCTGCTATCCGCAACTCCTCTTAAACCATTGAACGGATTTCATTGAAACTTTCAGACTTTCATTTACATATATTGAAGATGTGCACCGCCTATTTTGTTTTCACAGATATTTCATTTTTAAGGTTTTCCATATTTAAAAATGGGCTTAATCAATTCAAGCTTGCGTGGGGAGGCGGGGGGGGGGGGGAGGGTAGGGGGGGGGGTTGTTGACATCTGCTATCAACGACACTTTTGAAACTAGTGAATGGATTTCAATGAAACCTTCAAACATTCTTTTACATACAGTAAAGATGTGTACCTTCTGTTTTGTTTTAGATGATGTGTACCTTCTGTTTTGTTTTCAGATGTATTTTAATTTTTACAGTTTCACATATTGAAAAGTGAGTTTTGTCAATTCAAGCTTCGGGGTGGGGTTGGGGGGTGTTTTTCAGTGTTTGTGCTGTCTACATTAAACTTTTGCTGTTATAAAATGTTTCTTGGCGGGAGTGGGTGGTATCATTTAGTGAGCAGTGCTCACAGTTTTTCTAGTTTCATTTTTGTTATTTTCAGAAACAAGTGTTTGGTGATTTAGGAGAAGGTGTACTCAATAATGCATGGGAAGGCTACAACTCTACATTGTTTGCTTATGGACAAACAGGTTCAGGAAAAAGTTGGTCTGTAGTGGGATATGGTGTAAATAAAGTAAGTTGTACTTGGTTCATACAATAGGAATGGCAAAACTTCGAGATTCAATTCAAAATCCTTTCTCTAGTTCAGTTCAGTTCAAAAATCTATTGGGTTACGAAGGGAAGAATAAGAATCACTTAAAAACTCTCAACTCATTGTAAAAGGTTGATGGTCTCTCCCCAAGCTTGATGTATCTTTCCTTTATTATGCCAGCCAGAAAGATTAAGCAATGAATGGTTATACCTAGTGACCAAGGACTGAAGAATACACAAACGGTAAAGGTCAACAGTGATCCCATATTAATTCAGTATACCATCACTGGTGGTGTATTAATTGTCACTGTGTGCCATAATAATTTTATCACAAACATTGCAGTTTGTTTTAAGTTCAAAGTGCCTTGAAAGCAGGCAGAATTGTAAATATGTCCAAAAAGGTTGAAGGTAACAAATCAGTAATTTTGTTGGGTGATAATTGAGATGTTGGATTACTCCCATTGCATTGCATCACCAGTTGTCTGCTTTTGTAAACAAATTAATGTCGATGGAAATATTTAATGAAACATGCAACGGTTTGCAAACACTTCGAAGGCTGTGCTAATAAATATGTTACAGGATGTTTAGTTGGCGGATACAGTATCACATGAGGCTCAGGGAACAATATTAGGCTTGGCGAATACCTTGCCTTATATTGTTTTCACTTCACTTCATGTGACACCATATCTGCCAACTAAATGTCCCCTATCATATTTTTTATACCAGCCTATGATATGTTTGCAAACTGTTTTGGCTAAACCCTTGCCTTACATTGTTCTCACATTTGTTTGCCTCATTTGACTCCATATCTGCCAACTAAATGTCTTGTAACGTATAATATTAGCCCAACACATGAGTCCTATACTGAATACTTCCAGTTATTTTGATAGGGTTCCCATGGGGGCCTTGAATTCAATTTATGGCCTTGAATTTGACTATGGGTCATTAAATGGCTTGAAATCCTGGAAAATGTGCCAGGAGGCTTTGAAAAGCCTTGAATATTCACGAAATAAAAATGCTAACGATGCAGCCAATCATAACTATATATTTTTGTAAGCCAGAATTTGTGAAGCATAGTCCTAACTAGGATCCTCTGGTCATTACCCCTCCTCTCTCTTCCCTTCAAAGGGATATGTGAGGATGGGGGTAATGACTGGAGGGTCCTAGTTAGGACTAGTAAAAGCAGGCCATGAAAATCCTTGAATTTGGCTATTGTAAGACCTTGAAAAATGCTGAAATATGTTAGAGAAACTGCCTTGAATTTTATCAGTTCTTGCCCTTCAGGAATCCGGTTTCATACAGTGAAGGTAATTCATGATAATCAGTGATGCAATGATTGAGAGTGCGATTTGATTCAAGCATCAGTTCAATATGAAATATTTTGACAGATTCGATTTGAGATTCGATTCAAGTGAAATATCAGGATTCACCAGGCTAAACAGCTACAAGCTACATAGTTCTAGTATGAAATCTCCTGTAAGGTTTTATTTTCTACATGTAGAACCTGGAAAATTTGGGGTTTTTTATGAATAGCTTTGTAATCATCAATTCTTAGAACTGCAGATAAATAGTATACAAAGTTTTGCCCACAGTAGTGACTTGGTTGAGTATGGCTGGCACTTTTTCATTTCAACCCATCACTTCGAACAAAATCTGTACTTTTAATTTCCCCCAGATCTCACCAATGCCATAGTAGTCTACATTTACGTCACAAAGAAGAGCTTTTGCCTGCTGTTGTCAGGCACTCCGAAAATTTCTGGTTAGATTCACCCCTAAATGTCAGGAATGCAATTATAAACTTGAAGCACAGACATATCCTGTAAGCTCCTTGAGAGGACTTGCAAAGATGTAGTGTCCAATGATGCACAAATTGTACAACCCTGCGTAAAGTTCCTCCTAAGGTTATTCAAAATATTCTGGGATAACCTTTTCTCGCTCCTCTAAAATCACCCGGTTCAAATTAGAGTTTAAGACAAATATACCATGAACCCTTTTGGGCAGTTGATTGTTCTCTTTCTATTTTTTGTTTTTGTTTTTGTTTTTCAGCTTAACTTGACAAAGTCAAGATAAGCTATTGCCATCACACATGCAGAAGTTTTTGAGTCTCTCGAGCTGTGAATCTGTTCACATTTTATTTAGCACAGGCTACACACTGTAGTTCTTGTCCGATCATCACTAAATTTCATGTACAGATTCGAAGTCATGTCTAGATGAGAATGTCCTCTTTTGGTCACGATTGGTCAGCTATGTTGGTTGCGCAGGTTTGAAACCCTAAAACCTTTAGCACAGTATACAGATTGTATTTATGAAGGGATTTTATTGTAACTTGGTATGATGCTCTGTATAATGTTCAGATGAGAACATCATATTTTGGTCAAATTTGCTATAGCTTGCATTTATGAAGGCATTTCATTGTAAATTGATATGATGACTTGGTTTAATGTCTTGATGAGAACATCATATTTTGGTCGTGACCAGTCAACTGTGATGGCCACACAGGCATGTGACCTAGATTTGTTTAACACAGTCTACAGTTCATGTTTATAAAGCGATTTCATTGTGCCTTGGTAGGATGACTCGGTATGATATCTAAATGAGACTGTCATATTTTGGTCGCAACCGGTCAACTGAGACCACTAGATGGGCCTGTGACCTAGATTCCTTTAGCAAAATCTACGAGTCACATTTATGAAGGGATTTCATTGTAACTTGACAGGATGACTCGTTTTAAAATGATTTTACTGTAAGTTGATAACTTTGGTTGACATATGTTAACTGTGAGGGCCACATCAACCCAGGTCTCAATTCTTTAGTGCAGTATACACCACAAATTATTCTTGTTGAAAACATAGCATGTAGGGTACAGAACTTAACATATTCTCAATTATCCCAATTCTTGTCTTATTTCATAATCCTTTCATAAACATTGAACATTATCTTTTTCATCAAACACTACACACAGTCTAGTTATGCTGCAGTGTAATTGACTCTTTCAGTTTGTTTTATATTTATTGTTTTTCAGTAGTTGGGAGATTACTCTGAATTTAAGGGATTATGCTTTAATTGGGTGCAAAACACTTCCCCCCCTAACAATTTCCCCCGTCACTCCCCCCCCCCCCCCAAATTGGTCATTTCCCCCCCAGACATCCCCCCCCAAATAGTCATTCCCCCCAAAAAAAAAGTAGTCATTGCCCCCCCTCCCCCCCCTCCCAAAGTAGTCATTTCCCCCCAAAGAAAAAAATACAATTTCCATGCTCAACATATAAAATAAACATCATAAAATGTAACACACTCACAAAAAAATAATACTCAGTAGAGGTGGGGTTCGAAAAATTACGATTCATAGAACTACATACATGTAGATAGCACATAGCACACAGATACCATATAGCTGTATACAGACTGTTACATTCCCTAAGCACTAAAGCATCAATTTGACTGTGAAAACTGTCATGAAACTAGTCAACATAATCCTTTGATGTTTGTAAAAACTGTTGCAGTTCATCCATTGCTCTGAAAACATATACTGTCAGCTAACTATTACTCTTCACACATTTTACAAGCAGAATTTTAATTTCTGAAGAGAGAAACCAAACAGGGATTAAATTTGAAGGTTTGGGCTTCAGTAACATGGAGTGGATTTTGCTTATAAATATGCTCACAGAATCAATAGGGCTTCGACACCATGACCAAACGAAAAGTCAAAAGGTGTAGGAGTTCATTCCTCGCCCATGCTCTTCTGGCTCCGTCCCAGTTCCAGACTATACTGATACCAACAGCACCTCAAGAAAGGCGAGCTTAAGTAATCTCTCAGATAATACATTTAAAGCACAGAGCCACCAAACTTCGCTGAATCCCAGACAAGCACCATTGCCAATGCCAACGCCATTAATGAAAATAGATTTCTCTGCTGCTGCCAAAAAGAATACCCCCCTCCCCCAAACCTCACAGTGGTCATAACTAGGGTCCATCCAGATACACCCGGTGAAGCCATCAATCAAAGCCTAAAAAACTGCAAATGGGAAAGATTTCATTCCAAAGCCACGGGCAAGGTCACGTGGAAAATCAAAGTCATTTGCCCCAATAGGGAAGCTAAAACAAAAATCATTGAAAATGGGATACACATCAATTGCAGGTGGCATGCAGGGGAGGAATATAAAACCTCCCCCACGCCCATACAGTGTCACAAATGCCAGAAGTTTGGGCATATCGCCAATAAATGCAGAGGTAACTTAGCCTGCATGAAATGCGGAGATCCTCATCTCACCAAATCATGCAAGCTGAAGTTCCCCTCTTGCCCCAATTGTAAAGGAAGTCATCTCAGCAGCTACCGAGGGTGTCCCCATTTCAAAAAAGTAAAAACCGCCATTGAACTGAAAAACCTTAATCTCATTAAGCCCAACAATGCGTCATCACCTCACACCGTCTGCTCGCCAGAAGATGGGGATGACGATGACCTCGTCACCCCCATCCCCAACGACAAAATCATCAACGTCTCCTGACTGTTTACAGTGAGGGCTATAGTCATGACTTTCATCCATCTGTCCGTCTGTTAACATTTAGAGTTTTGGTTAAAGTTTGTGATTAAAGTTTTTTACTGAAGGTTCAAGAGGTTTTTTTTTTTTAACCCTTTACCCAACGAATCGCCCGCATCCGCCCGCGTAATATGCAAATTCAGCATATTATTTTTCGAAAAATTTCAACAAAACCATATCATGTGACCCCTCGTTGGAACGAGCTCATCGAGCTCGTTCCAACGAGGGGTCACATGATATGGTTTTGTTGAAATTTTTTGAAAAAATGAAATTTAAAATAATAAATTTTGATATCGTCTGCGTTGGGTAAAGGGTTAAATTGATATTACTATTGATTGTATCATTCCCATTTTTTTTTTTTTTTTTTTTTATGTTTCATGTTATTTTGGGAAATATTTAACCGTTCTTTGTATGGCAATTTAACTTACAACTTCCAGGTTAAAGTTTTTGGTTAAAGTTAAACCCTTTTTTGCCTATTTCCCTTCTCAGCCCCCCAAGCCCCCCCCCCCCCCCCCCTACCCACCCACCCACCCACCCACCCACCCACCCACCCACCCACCCACATTAGGCATTAAGCAAGCATCATTATTTAAACTTTGGGAGGACTATTCAGAGGGGTTAATTTCCCTTAGTCATTTATTAAGAGAATGTAGTTTATTGAATGGACCAATTGAATATTAAAAGTACACTGTAAAAAAATGGGTTGACTAAAAAAAAATGTTTAAAAAAGTTGGAGGGGGTAAAAACCCCAAAAATGGATTTGTTTGTTCATTTAGTTGGAATTTTAAACAGCCATTTAATTTGGGACTCCATCAGTCCCAAATTAAATGGCTGTTTAAAATTCCAACTTGATGACCAAACAAACAAATTCAAGGAGCGTTTTGGGAATGCAACAGTCTGTATACAGCTATGTGGTATCTGTGTGCTATGTGCTATCTATGTAGTTCTATGAATCATAATTTTTCGAACCTCCACCTCTACTTAGTATTATTTTTTTTGTGAGTGTGTTACATTTTATGATGTTTATTTTATATGTTGAGCATGTTTTGAAGAGAATAAAAGACTGGAAATTGTACTTTTTTCACTTTTGAATGATCACCAACTTTGGGGGGAAATGACTACTTTGAGGGGGAAATGACTACTTTGGGAGGGGGGGGGTGACCATTTGGGGGGGGGTGTCTTGGGGGAAATGACCAATTTGGGGGGAAGTGACGGGGGTGAAATTGTTGGGGGGGGGGGGGAGTGTCTGACATTCCTTTAATTTGCCTGAGGGATGGTATAATTTGAAGACCCTAGTTATGCATCTGATCAGTAATATTGTTTATTATTTATTTACTGGTGTTTAAGGTCATATATTTCTGCACAATGTCTAATCATGACCATGACAGTTTTATGGGTGAAGGAAACCAGAGTACCTGGAGAGAACCACAGAGCAACTGCGAGCAATTGTCAGCTCCCCACTATACTAACTCCACACAAGCAGGGTTAGCATTGGTGGAAGACAGGTGCATCATCAACGTGCAGTATGACTTAGTACACTGTCTTGCCCAAGGACACAACACTGTTGACACAGGTGGGATTTGAAACAAGGACCTCCCAACTTGCAGTCTGCAGTGGCTCTGCACCTCTACCAACTGAGCCACCACGACCCCCGATCAGTAATATACTTTTCCGATGAAGGTTGAATGGGTAGGTGGTGGAGACATCACAATGTACTCGCAATCAGAAGGAAGTTCAACTGATCAATGCTGGAGACAGCCATTTTATTTGTTTTCATTAACTGGTGGAGAGCTGGAAGTCAATATTATTTGGCCTTTATTCTGAAGTGTAGGCGCAGCAACTGAAAGCCATCCTATTCTGTAGATATGCTTCATAATCATATTATCATATTACATGTATCTTTGAAGTGAAATTATTAACTCTCTGTGGATTTGCCTTGTCACAATTTATGGGAGAGTGCTTAGAATTGTAACAAGTCAAAGACACCAAATTACATTACGGCTGTGTGGTTTACGGTTCTGCAAGAAAGACGTACCTAAACCACTTGATGCAATTCATAATAGTGGTATTAGAATTAGCTTGGGTGCTTTTAGAACATCACCAATAGATTCAATCTTGTTGAAGCAGAGGAGCTTTCTCTTGAGAAGTGCAGAATGGAACTGTCACCCTAATATGTTTCTAAACTGCTAGCTAATCCATTAAACCCTGCTTATAACCGTATCTCAGACCCTAAAAAGGTTGAATTGTGGTAACCGGTTCTTGTCAAATCACCGAAGTTAAGCAACATTGAGCCTGGTTAGGCCTTGGATCAATTCGGACTCCCGCGTTGTGTCCTTGGGCAAGGCACTTCACTCCAATTGTCCACATGGAGGCACGATGACGCCATGTACTAAGATGCACTGCACGTCGTTGGTGCGCATGTCTTCAACCAATCTCTGCCTGTGCTGCATTGCAGAGTTACGATGTTGGGGAACTTGCAGCTGCTCATCATTGCTTGGTGGTTCTCTCCAGGTACTCAGGCTTCCTCCACCCATAAAACTATCACCGACATGATATGACCCTGGCTGTTAAAGTGTCATTAAACTGTAATAAAAATAAATAAAATTTACTGAGCCCCAAGTTGTTGAACCCTCTCATTTTTTAACTTTGTGAGAAGTTGATTACTCTCATGTCTGACCAATATGATATTGTGTTTTGCTGGTTACCTGAACATGTTGGTATCTCCAGTAAAACCAGGGCAGACAGTGTAGCAAAACAGGCTTTAACCAAGCCTCTCACTGATTTTAAAATTCCTTTCAGTGATTTTAAACCACATATCAATAAATACATCAAATCTGTGTGGCAGGCTGATTGGGATGGTGCTACAAATAACAGGCTCCATCATATTCAACCATTTTTTACCACTACACATCTAGTAATCTTGTAGAAAAGATCATGTAGTTTTGACTCATTGTCATATTGCTCATACAAGACTAACACCTTCCTTTTTGTTAGAGGGTAATATGCGACCAGAATGTGTTCCTTGCCAGCAGGTGTTGTCGGTGGAGCACATTCATTTACATTGCACTGCACTGATTTTAATCATGTCAGAGGGCAATACTTCACTGTAGGATCTCTGAGAGATCAGTTTTATCATATGAGCCCGCACAAAATTCTATCATTTCTGAAGGTAATCAACCTTTTAATAATTTTGAAATTGCTTTTATTCTTTCAATCAAGATTCTTCAAGTCTCTAACATCAGGTTGCTTTATGATATTCATTTCTCGTCCCATTACTGTTAAAATCGCTTCTGTTTTTAACATTTCTATTGTAATTATTTTCTATTTTTATTCATTGAATCTTATTATTTTTTAAGACATTTTTTACTTTTTTTTCACCATGACATGGCCTTAGCTGCTGATGTGGTGTTAACCACCAATAAATAAATGAATAAATAAATAGTCAAAGACAAGAGCAGCTGACAGGGTGAACTGAGTTTTATGCATGAGAGATGTTTCATTGCAACTAATGCCTGCCAGCCCATTTTCCAAGAGTTGAGGTTCTCTGACCTGTTTCAGCCCCTATAATGCCTCCCATCCAATTTCACATCGGATGCTTGCCAGACGAGAGGTCCTACATTGCACTGCACTGATTTTAATCATGTCAGAGGACAGTACTTCACTGTAGGATCTCTGAGAGATCAGTTTTATCATATGAGCCCGCACAAAATTCTATCATTTCTGAAGGTAATCAACCTTTTTAATAATTTTGAAATTGCTTTTATTCTTTCAATCAAAATTCTTGAAGTCTCTAACATCAGGTTGCTTTATGATATTCATTTCTCGTCCCATTGCTGTTAAAATCGCTTCTGTTTTTAACATTTCTATTGTAATTATTTTCAATTTTTATTCAATCTTACTATTTTTTAAGACATCTTTTACTTTTTTTTTCACCATGACATGGCCTTAGCTGCTGATGTGGTGTTAGCCACCAATAAATAAATGAATAAATAAATAGTCAAAGACAAGAGCAGCTGACAGGGTGAACTGAGTTTTATGCATGAGAGCTGTTTCATCGCAAATAATGCCTGCCAGCCCATTTTCCAAGAGTTGAGGTTCTCTGACCTGTTTCAGCCCCTATAATGCCTCCCATCCAATTTTACATCGGATGTTTGCCAGCCGAGAGGTCCTCGGTTCGACTTCCATCCACAGCAACTGCGTTGTGTCCTTGGGCAAGAGACTTCACCCCCATTGCCCATGTGTGGGCACAGTGGCTTTGTGTACTATGGCATATTGCACATCGATGGTGCATGTGTCTTCAGCCAATGCTAACCCTGCTGGTGTGGAGTTAGTATGTTGGGGAGCCTGACAGTTGCTTGCTGTCAGTTGGTGGTTCTCTCCGGGTACTCTGGCTTCCTCCACCCGTAAAACTATCCGACACGAGGTGACCCTGGCTGTTGAAAGTGTCATTAAACCCCCAATAAATAAATACACCAGACCCAACCCAGCCCCTTCAGTGCCTCCCTCACACCTCATCTGGACTAGGGCCTACCAGACGTGCCCCAGCCTCACCAAGGCTCTCGGGCATATTCACCTCCACCTCACCCATAGTTCTGAAATTGTTTGCCGATTTGGAGAAATATACAGCCCAACTATATATCATCTACTATGGATGATCTCATCAACAAAATACTTGAGGAGATGCTCAATTCATTTCCATAACGGCTGTGTGGTTTCCCTCCATCCACAGAACGTTTGTCCATACATTCCTCAGTCCATCCATAATTCCTTTAGCACACCCTACAGACTGCAGCTCTCACCCAATCAATTCTGATTCAATTCATCAACCTGGACTCCCAGGCCCCTTCCCCCCTGTGAGGCTACCTGCCTATGAACAGTGGAACGAGAGGTAGGGGGCTGTTGTCGTTGTCGTAGGCACCTGTCAAGCATATCCCAGATGTGCTCAATTAGTGAAAGGTCTGGACTTAATGCTGGCCAAGGCAGTGTAGTGATGTTCTGCTCCTGGAGGAACACGGGCCATGTGTGCTCTTGCATTGTCATCTTGGAAAATTAATTGACAGCTATGATGTCGCACAAATGGCACTACATGAGCTGCTAACATGTTGTCATGGTAGTACTCCCCCCTGAGACATGCCCTTGGGTGACATGTAATGCTGTTCTGCTTGTCATGGTTATGCCGCCCCACACCACACCATAACTGATCCACCATTGATCCACCTAATGATTTCGGCATGGTATTGTTCGGTTGTTTTGCCTATCGTGGAAGTTGAGAGTGAACCTCGATTCATCGGAAAACATGATGTTGCTTCACCGACGGTTGTCCCAGTGCTGTCGTGCTCCACATCAATTACGCAATGTGACATTCAGTCAAACAGAATTATTCAAGGTCTTCGAGTGTACAAATTCCAGCTGTATAGGCGATTTTGGATAGTCTTGACCACTGACTCGCACATCTGTCGATCGGTGCAGCTGCTGTCCATTTTCTGAGGCATTTTGATGGCGGTTACGTAATGCTGTGGTTCGGATGAAATCATCCTGGTTAGCAGTTGTCACCCTTGGATGACCTGACCAACGTCTGTCATCAACATTGCATGTCTGAAAGTAGCGTGACCACAACCTGCTAATCACCGATTGAGTAACATTGTGAATGTGAGCCACTGCAGTCTGTCTCTTGCCAGCTCCCAACATGCCAACGGCACGTAAATGTTTGTCACATGTCAGTCTTCACAGACCTCAAAAGTTACGTTTCGACAACAAACTATTGATGAAAAAGTTTATACCAAGAAAAAATTGATGAGGTCTCCGAAAAAGCCTGTCCAGAACAATTCAAAATTTCAAAACGTACCCCACAGACATTAACCCGTTGCTCGTGCGAAAAACCTGCACAAGGTTTTTGGGGGCTGGTGACATTCATGATCCACAATAAACTTGATAACATAATGATGTGTCCAGTCACACATATCCAATACCATTTTCTGAACATATCAACATCAATTTGGATATCTTACTTTTTTTTAATAGTGTAGGTCCAGAGCTGGGTTTTGTGGTCTCTTTTCTATTTTTATTTTTGCAAGTTCTTTCATCAGGCAGAAGATGGATGGATTGTTCCAGAATATGTACAACCTTGAGAAGCCAATTCCATATCGGTTTCTTATCTCTGCTGCAGGGAGCTTTCCCCGGAGGGATTGCATTTCTTGGATTTGGACTAGGGAAGGGTCTTTCTTGGGTAGAATGGTTTTTCTTGTGTTCCTATGGAACATACCTTTGTTTGTTCAAAATGGATTCCCAGGAATGCAGAGTATCCTGAGGAATGTAAGGATAACAAACAAGTGCTGAGCATCTTGCCGACTTGGATTCTGGACGTTCTTCTGGTTATTTTTAGCTCAACCTGACAATGTCAGTTATGAGCTATTGGGATGGATTGCAATCTGTTGTACGTCCATCCATCCATCCATCCATCCATCCATCCATCCATCCATCCATCCATCCATCCATCCATCCATCCATCCATCCATCCATCATCCATCCATCCATCCATCCATCCATCCATCCATCCATCCATCCATCCATCCATCCATCCATCCATTCCATCCATCCATCCATCCATCCATCCATCCATCCATCCATCCATCCATCCATCCATCCATCAATTCCTTGGTCCATCCACAATGCTTTTAGCACACCCTACAGGCTGCAGCTCTCACCCGATCTGTTCCAAATTTCATATGTGGCTTAGGAGCAATGTTTAGATAGGAGTTAGTAAATTTTTCCGAATTTCTTTGAAAGACATGGCAGCCAGTGGCTATCTTAGATTTGGCATATAAATTGTCAACAATTCTGTTAACACACCCTACAGGCTGCATCTCTCACACGATCTTTTTCAAATTTCAAATGTAGCTTTGGTGTGATGTCGAGATGGGTGCTATCAAATTTTTCGGAATTTTTGTTGAAAAACATGCTCACCAAAAGCCATCTTGGATTTGAATATAAATTGTCAGCAATTCCATTAACACAATCTACAGGCCTCATCTCTCACCCGATGTTTTTCGAATTTCATATATAGGTTTGGTGTGATGTCTAGATCAGAGCTATCAAGTTTTTCTGAATTTTGTTTAAAAACATGGCTGCCAGTGGCCATCTTGGATTTGGCATATGAATTGTCAACAGCTCCAGTAGCACACTCCACAGGCTGCATCGCTTGCCTGATCTTTTTAAAATTTCATATGTAGCTTTGGTGTGATGTGAAGATGAGGGCTATCAAATTTTTCTGAATTCTGTTGAATAACATGACCGCCAGTGGCTATCTTGGATTTGGCATATAAATTGTCAATAATGCCATTAGCACACCCAACAGGCTGCAAGTCTCCCCCAATCTTTTTAGCTCACCTGAGCAAAGCTCAAGGTGAGCTTTACTGATCGCTTTCCGTCCGTCGTCCATCCGTCGCCATCCGTCGTTGTCCGGCGTAAACTTTACAAAACCAACTTCTCCGAAGAAACCACTGGCCCAATATTTTTCAAATGTTGGGTAAATGTTTATTACCTAATGTCAATTCAGATTTGTTCAAATGAAGTTGCCCCTCCTCTCTGGGTGGGGCCAGGCCCCCAAGGGGCACCAAAATCGTTGAAAATCTTCTTCTCATGAACCAGCAGTAGCAGAGACAAATCAAGTTTGTTCAAGAGAAGTTTGTCGGGCATTATTTGCCTTCGTTATGGGAGGGGCAAAAATTTTGGTCACGCCTAAAATTTCTTTTTTCTGAACCGTGAGGTTGATTTGAACCAAATTTGATATGAGATGATAATGGGTCATAAGTAGTTGATTGATGCCCAAAACAATTTTCTCATTGCCCCGTGGGAACCTCGGGAGCTAAAAATAGGAAAAACCTTAAAACTGCCATATCTCCAAAACTACACGGCACAGAGAATTCTTATTTTGTATGAAGCTTACTTTTATCCAGTAGAATAGAATGGTTAAAAAAATCCCTATCGGTTTGATCACAAGGTACTTTTTTCAGGACTTTGAAAAAGTGCTGAGTCACCATTAAAAAATCTTCGTCTCCGGATCCAGCAGGCAGAATCTTTTGATATTTGGTATGCAACATTGTAGGGTGGATCTGATTCAAGTTTGTTCAAATCGGCTCCCTAGATTCATATTTGGGCTCACTATAGAAGCTCGAATTCGAACTTAGTGCATTTCAGGCAAATTTCTTAAAAAATCTTCTTCTCCAGATCCAGCAGGCAGAATCTTTTGATATTTGGTATGCAACATTGTGGGGTGGATCTGATTCAAGTTTGTTCAAATTGGCCCCCTGGATTCATATTTGGGCTCACTATAGAAGCCCGAATTCGAACTTAGTGCATTTCAGGCAAATTTCTTAAAAAATCTTCTTTTCCAGATCCAGCAGGCAGAATCTTTTGATATTTGGTATGCAACATTGTGGGGTGGATCTGATTCAAGTTTGTTCAAATCGGCTCCCTAGATTCATATTTGGGCTCACTATAGAAGCTCGAATTCGAGCTTAGTGCATTTCAGGCAAATTTCTTAAAAAATCTTCTTCTCCAGATCCAGCAGGCAGAATCTTTTGATATTTGGTATGCAACATTGTGGGGTGGATCTGATTCAAGTTTGTTCAAATTGTCCCCCTGGATTCATATTTGGGCTCACTATAGAAGCTCGAATTCGAACTTAGTGCATTTCAGGCAAATTTCTTCAAAAATCTTCTTCTCCAGATCCAGTAGGCAGAATCTTTTCATATTTGGTAAGCAACATTGTGGGGTGGATCTGATTCAAGTTTGTTCAAATCGGCCCCCTGGGTTTATATTTGGGCTCAGTATAGGAGCCCAAATTTGAACTTAGTGCATTTCAGGCAAATTTCTTTAAAAATCTTCTTCTCTAGATCCAGCAGGCAGAATCTTTTGATATTTGGTATGCAACATTGTGGGGTGGATCTGATGCAAATTTGTTCAAATCGGCTTCCTAGATTCATATTTGGGCTCACTATAGAAGCTCGAATTCGAACTTATTGCATTTCAGGCAAATTTCTTAAAAAATCTTCTTCTCCAGATTCAGCAGGCAGAATCTTTTGATATTTGGTATGCAACATTGTGGGGTGGATCTGATTCAAGTTTGTTCAAATCGGCTCCCTAGATTCATATTTGGGCTCGCTATAGAAGCTCGAATTCGAACTTAGTGCATTTCAGGCAAATTTCTTAAAAAATCTTCTTCTCCAGATCCAGCAGGCAGAATCTTTTCATATTTGGTAAGCAACATTGTGGGGTGGATCTGATTCAAGTTTGTTCAAATCGCCCCCCCCCCCCCCCCCCCCCTGGGTTTATATTTGGGCTCAGTATAGGAGCCCAAATTTGAACTTAGTGCATTTCAGGCAAATTTCTTAAAAAATATTCTTCTCCGGATCCAGCAGGCAGAATCTTTGGATATTTGGTATGCAACATTGTGGGGTGGATCTGATTCAAATTTGTTCAAATCGGCTCCCTAGATTCATATTTGGGCTCACTATAGAAGCTTGAATTCGAACTTAGTGCATTTCAGGCAAATTTCTTAAAAAATCTTCTTCTCCAGATCCAGCAGGCAGAATCTTTTGATATTTGGTATGCAACATTGTGGGGTGGATCTGATTCAAGTTTGTTCAAATCGGCCCCCTGAATTCGTATTTGGGCTCGCTATAGAAGCCCGAATTCGAACTTAGTGCATTTCAGGCAAATTTCTTAAAAAATCTTCTTCTCCAGATCCAGCAGGCGGAATCTTTTGATATTTGGTATGCAACATTGTGGGATGGATCTGATTCAAGTTTGTTCAAATCGGCCTCCTGGGTTTATATTTGGGCTCAGTATAGGATCCCAAATTTGAACTTAGTTTATTTCAGGCAAGGGGGGGAGAGATTTAAGTTTGTTCAAGCCATGTCCCTAGGTCCATATTTGGACTCACTGTGGGAACCCGAATGATAACTTAGTTCAAAATGAGGAATTTTCTTTAAAAATCTTCTTCAGATCCATCAGTCGGAATGTTTTGATATTTGGTATGCAGCATCCTTAGGGGGGTGAGATTCAAGTTTGTTCAAGCCATGTCCCTAGGTCCATATTTGGACTCACTGTGGGAGCTCGAATTGTAACTTAGTTCAAAATGAGGAATTTTCTTTAAAAATCTTCTTCTTCAGATCCAGCAGTCGGAATGTTTTGATATTTGGTGTGCAGCATCCTTGGGGGGTGCGATTCAAGTTTGTTAAAGCCAAGTCCCTGGGTTCATATATGGGCTCCCTGTGGGAATCTTTGGATATTTGGTATAAGCTTTTCTTAGGAGGAGCAGATGCAAATTGTTGAAATCAATTCTCTGGGTTGATATTTAGGCTACCATGTCAGGTGAGCGCCCTCAGGTCCCTTGGGGCCTCTTGTTCAATTTTATATGTAGCTTTGGTATGATGTCTAGATGGGAGTTATCAAATTTTTCTGAATTTTATTGAAAAATGTGGCCACCCGTGGCCATCTTGGATTTGGCGTATAAATTGTCAACAATTCCATTAGCACACCCAACAGGCCGCACCTCTCACCCAAACTTTTTCAGATTTCAAATGCAGCTTTGGTGTGATGCCTTTTTTTGTAGAAACTTGAGTGAATGACTTGGCATTACTGGATCTTTCTATTTAGTTCAGTCCCTTCTTGGCCGTGTTGAGCTGCAGTGTCATTGACACTTTTATTTGAAAAATGTCAGATACCTCCACTATGCTTGATCAGTGACTAGGTGTGTAGCTGTGGGACTTTTTTAATGGGATAACCTTGGTTCAGTGTAGAACACTGAGTACTCTGGAAAAGTGAGTGGATGGGATTTGACATTCCTCTTGTTAAATTTTATGAGCTTTAGAAACAAACACATTCTTTTACCCTGTCATAGTGTACCCACATTGTTAACAGTATGTAGTGCTTAAACTCTTACAGAATTTCACAGCCAATAAGCTGTTAGGCATTTTGTGAAAAAAGATAAATGGCTTCATGCAATAGAAAAATAGGGCTATTCAGCCAGGATTTCTTTCTTAATATTAAAATTTTATTCTCTCATACAGTCACTTAACCTGTTACCCAGCACAATGGCCAAAATGGCTTATAGCATTTCAAGAATAATGATTCAAACATTATTTTTATTGTCTCAAACCCTTATGATCCCTCATTTGTATAAGTATGTTGAACCTGTTCCAAGGAGGAGTCAATATGTTTGGAGGCAAAAAATGAAATTTTTTAGACCTTCAAGAATATTTTTCTCAAGTGTCGACTGCTATTCAGGTTAGAGAATAATAATTAATATTAATTAATAATAAATAATTTAATAAATAATTTATAAGCCTAAAATCCACAAAAGTGCTCTTTGGCTTTACAAAAACTAATGGAATGCCTGTTGGAAGAAATATGTTTTCATGCTTTTCTTGAATGAATTTAAGGTGTTGATAGTTTTTATATGTTTTGGGAGTGAGTTCCACACAGTGGGGGCAGCCACAGAGAATGTTCTGTCACCTGCGGTCTTCAGTCTTGCCCTTGGCTGTGAGAGCAAAGTTTCATTGCCGGACCTTAAAGCTCGGGCTGGTTCATACCGATTTACAAGCTCAGTGAGGTAGGGTGGTGCGAGGCTGTGAAGGCTCTTAAAAACCAGCAGACACAGTTTATATTCGATTCTCCGGCATACTGGCAGCCAATGCAGTTCCTTAAGGATAGGTGTTATGTGGCAAGTTTTTCTATTTCTAGTGACTACTCGAGCTGCACAGTTCTGTATATGCTGCAGTTTTATAATGTGGGCATTTGTTGATCCAGAGAGCAGGGAGTTGCAGTAGTCGAGCCGAGTTGTCACCAAGGCATGTACGAGTTGTTCAGCTGTTTTGTTGTCTATTAAGTTCCTAATTTTGCTGATGTTTCTCAGATGAAAGGGTTCAAATGTATGCCCTCATTTTGCTTTATGCATGTGTTTGAAATCAAGCCTATAAGAATCTTCAGATATTATTTTAAATGTTTGTAATTTTTTTTATCAAGTTCTCACAGAAACCCGAACCATTTCAATTTTTTCCTCAACCCTAGTAAAATAGTTATTGGTTAACCATTGTCAGTTATCTCCATCAGAAAAATGTATCATCGTGCTGCTAGCAAAAAGTTGATGAATTTTGAAACAACAGATAGGAACTGTGTGTCACAACATTATGTTGCGGTATTCTTAATTGAATTTCTATACAAAATTATTACACAATTCAACTAAAATATTAGTTTCCATGTGTGTTTGTAGTGGCATCTTATTTCGATTTGAACTGTTACTTAAATGTAGCTCAAATGAGACCACAAATTCTTTTTGGCTACAAAGATTATAATTCAAAATTATTATTACCAAGTGCTGAATGGAGATGATTGTGTCTGCCTGACTGTTTGAAGAATTTGTGAAAGCTGAAAATTGCCCTAGCCAACCTGTTTTGCAAGAGCCAAACACCCTTGTGGGGACTATTTCCTATTTTATCTTACTTGGAACAGAATTTGGAAATGCTCCCTGAGGTCAGGTAAGCAGACATGTTAATATTGTTGTAATGCCTGGGAAAATCCTGGAAATTCAATGTGGTGCCAAGCCTCCCGGAAAGGAATCGGTTTTAGCAAAAAAGAACAGCTGAAAATTTATTCGCTGTTTTAACCCTTTACCCAATGAATCGCCTGTATCCGCCCGCGTAATATGCAAATTCAGCAGTTGAAAAAATATTATTTTTCAAAAAATTTCAACAAAACCATATCATGTGACCCCTCGTTGGAACGAGCTCGTCGAGCTCGTTCCAAGGAGGGGTCACATGATATGGTTTTGTTGAAATATTTTTAAAAATTTGGAAAAATGTTATTTAAAATAATAAATTTTGCTATCGTCTGCATTGGGTAAAGGGTTAAAATGTTCCATGTTGAATCATAGGCCTTCAGAGCTTTGATTAATGATTATTATGAGCAACACTAAAAATATGGATACCAGTCAAATATATACAAATATACAAAATATACAAATAGTTAAATCATATCAATTGAAATAGTCTGAAAGAGCATTAAAAAGTGACTAAAAGTCCTTTCTGTTCAAGCCAAGTGGTATGAGCCTGTTCAGTGTGTATATCCATTCTATTTAGCATTTACGTCTTTGTTTCACAGTGTTAGGCGCTTCTGGATCGGAGTTAAGTACCTGTATAATATGGAAACTGAGATCCTCAATGGTATGGTTGTGTTGGTTAAAGTGGAACGCTATTGGTGGGTCCCTTATGTGTTGAATATCGGCTAGATGTTCGCATATACTGACATGAAAATTTGTTTTTGTTTCTCCAACATATTGGTAATGTCCATTCTGAGACTATGGGCCTTGGGTACAGTTGCCCAGAGTCCCGTTGGTATACGATTGTTTTCCATGCACTTTTCTAGTAACTTTCGAGTGACATTTGCTATAGTCTGAAAGAGGGAAAACACTAACAAAAATGTTGGGCAATTCCTCATTAAATGTTGGGACACATGCTGGAAGTTGGTTAGTTGATGGTTAATGGCCAGCTGTTACCAGTTTGAGACTTTATTACTGAATACAGTACATATATATTAGGTTATACGATATAAAGTTTTTTGAGTACCTTTAAAAGGGAGGTTGAAAGCTTTGTATTGGAAACAATTGAAAACTAAATTTTAATAACTTTTTATGTGTACCCATACTATGTATGGTACACATAATGCCATCATCCGGGGTGGCCATCCGTCGTTCATCCATCCATTGTCCGTCCATCTGTCCATCTGTCCGCCTGTCCGTCCGGCGTCCGTATCCATTTCTTTGTCATTCGATAACTTGAAAAATATTTCTTGGATTGTCAAGTTACTTTATATTTGTGTTCACGTTACTGATGTGCCAAGCTGTATAGTTTTTTGGTGTAAATCTGATAATTTGATCCTGAGATATTAACCCTTTATCCTTCAAATTGAAAATTCCTCCAATCCCTTTGGCATTCGATAACTTAAAAATATTGCTTGGATTGTCAGGTTACTTTATATTTGTGTTCAGTTTACTGATGTGCCAAGCTGTATAGTTTTTTTTGTCCGTCCATCCGTCCGTCCGCCCGTCCATCTGTCCGGCCGGCCGGCGTCCGTATCCATTTCTTTGTCATTCAATAACTTGAAAAATATTGCTTGGATTGTCAAGTTACTTTATATTTGTGTTCACATTACTGATTTGCTGAGCTGTATAGTTTTTGGTGTAAATCTGATAATTTGATCCTGAGATATTAACCCTTTATCCTTCAAATTGAAAATTCCTCCAATCCCTTTGGCATTCGATAACTTGAAAAATATTGCTTGGATTGTCAAGTTACTTTATATTTGTGTTCAGGTTACTGATGTGCCGAGCTGTATAGTTTTTTTTGTCCGTCCGTCCATCCGTCCGTCCGTCCGTCCGTCCGTCCGTCCGTCCGTCCGTCCGTCCGTCCGTCTGTTCATCCGGCATCCGTATCCATTTCTTTGTCATTCGATAACTTGAAAAATATTGCTTAGATTGTCAAGTTACTTTATATTTGTGTTCACGTTACTGATATGCCGAGCTGTGTAGTTGTTGGTGTAAATCTGATAATTTGATCCTGAGATATTAACCCTTTATCCTTGAAATTGAAAATAACTTGAAAAATATTGCTTGGATTGTCAAGTTACTTTATATTTGTGTTCACTTTACTGATGTGCCGAGCTGTATAGTTTTTGGTGTAAATCTGATAATTTGATCCTGAGATATTAACCCTTTATCCTTCAAATTGAAAATTCCTCCAATCCCTTTGGCATTCGATAACTTGAAAAATATTGCTTGGATTGTCAAGTTACTTTATATTTGTGTTCAGGTTACTGATGTGCCGAGCTTTATGTGTACCCATACTATGTATGGTACACATAATGCCGTCATCTGGGGTGGCCATCCGTCATTCGTCCGTCCGTCTGTCCGTCCGTCTGTCCGTCCGGCGTCCGTATCCATTTCTTTGTCATTCGATAACTTGAAAAATATTGCTTGGATTGTCAAGTTACTTTATATTTGTGTTCAGGTTACTGATGTGCCAAGCTGTATAGTTTTTGGTGTAAATCTGATAATTTGATCCTGAGATATTAACCCTTTATCCTTCAAATTGAAAATTCCTCCAATCCCTTTGGCATTCGATAACTTGAAAAATATTGCTTGGATTGTCTAGTTACTTTATATTTGTGTTCAGGTTACTGATGTGCCGAGCTGTATAGTTTTTGGTGTAAATCTGATGATTTGATCCCGAGATATTAACCCTTTATCCTTCAAATTGAAAATTCCTCCAATCCCTTTGGCATTCGATAACTTGAAAAATTTTACTTGGATTGTCAAGTTACTTTATATTTGTGTTCAGGTTACTGATGTGCCGAGCTGTATAGTTTTTGGTTTAAATCTGTTATTTTGATCCTGAGATGTTAACCCTTTATCCTTCAGATTGAAAATTCCTCCAATCCCTTTGGCATTTGATAAGTTGAAAAATATTGTTTGGATTGTCAAGTTACTTTATAATTGTATTCAGGTTACTGATGTGCTGAGCTGTATAGTTTTTGGTGTTAATCTGATAATTTGATCCGGAGATATTAACCCTTTATCCTTCAAATTGAAAATTCCTCCAATCCCTTTGGCATGAGATAACTCAAAAAATATCAATCCGATTGTCATGTTACTTTATATATGTATTCAGGTTACTGATGTGCTGTGCTGTATAGTTTTTTATGTAAATCTGATAATTTGATCCGGAGATATTAACCCTTTATCCATCAAATTAGACACTCCTCCACTCCATTTCTGTATGTACCCATACCTTGTATGGTGTACATAATGTCGGCTTCCGTGGTGGCCCCCCCCCCCCCCCCCCCCCCCCCCCCCTGTCATACAGCTTTCTACTAGTTGCACGTATGGGTACACATCTGACGATTTCATCGGCCTATTTTTTGTGTATACCGGTAGTGCAGTGTACGTTTACAAGATTAATCAGTTAAAAGTTCATGTGATCGTTAACCCTTAACTGGTGGAGTGGATAAGCTTGGTTCAGTTATTTTTAAATTAAAATTATTTTTAACCACAGGTATTTGTTCCCATGACTTTGCCCTGTTATAAATATGGGAGAGTGAACTTTCCCATTAATTGTAACAATGCAGATTCTAACACACTAAAGAGTTCCACTTCCAAGATAAGATGAAGAACATCCACAGAACATGAAATCTTCAGGTTTTGGTACCTGTTCTTCCAGTTAAATGCCTGAAGATGTTTTATAGATATTTCAGTGAACATCCCGTTTTGCAGTTATTTCTAGGCAAGTCTTGGCTGCATGTGCAGTCAGCCAAGACTTGCCTAAAAACAACTGTCAAGGTACTTTGAATGTAAGGGGTGCGGTGGTGATGCGGTAACCGGTTCGCTTCAGATCATCAAAGTTAAGCAACGTTGAGCCCAGTTAGTCCTTGCAAGGGTGACCGTCTGAGCAATCGATTCGGACTCCCGCATCGTGTCCTTAGGAAAGGCACTTCAACACGATTGTCCACATGGGGGCACAATGATGCCATGTACTAAGGCACACTGCATGTCGATGGTGCCCATGTCTTCAACCAATCTAACCCTGCCTGTGCTGCAGTGTGAATTTCGATGTTGGGGGGCTGGCAGCTGTTTGTCATTGCTCGGGGGTTCTCTCTGGGTACTCCGGCTTCCTCCACCCGTAAAACTGTAAAACTGATATGACCTTGGCTGTTAATATGTCGTTAAACCCTAAAAAATAAATAACTTTGAATGTAACTTGCATGTTTACCCAGCTGTGCTGTGAAGCCTATATTTGGACTTTACTCTGAAGTATAGGTACCACACCTTAAAGCCTCCATATTCATATTATCTTTGAAGTTTAATTATCCAGTCTGTATGGGTTTGCCTTGTTGCAATTTTTGGAAGAGTGCATGCTCCCATAAATTATAACAAGGCAAAGACACGTTTCCAAATTCTGATGGCCAAATACAATTTAGCACTCTGCCATGTAAGGGTTGAAACAAATCGCTTGTTGTTTAGATGTAGCAATTTTGAAAAACAAATCACTTATTTTTCAGGAATTGTACCTTTATTCTGTGAAAAGATGTTTAATGGAATAGATGAAAAGAAAGGTGCAGAAATAGAATTTGAAGTGAGTTTGATTACACTGATCAGATCAAGAAATTCAACACTGCTTAACCCATTATGTAGGGTCTATTACTAACACAGATAGTGTGGAGGGTTACATTAGTTCATTGGAGTATTTTGGCTTTTACCTTATGTGTGATGGTTAACTGTTCAAAGAAATAGTATCTGATGTCTAATGTTACAGTTGGCCTGTTAACTTTTTCAGACGGAAAGAAAAGTTTGTGCCTAAAATGCCATCTATTTTTAATGAAAGACAGTGAGGATGAATGATTTTTATGAACGATGCACTGACCGATTCACACTTCCTCTGTTAACATATTTTCAGCAAGAAAAAGATGTCAGAATTTGTCTTTTATATTTCTTTCCTATCCTTGTATTGCATTCGTAGTTGTGTGTCATTGAAGAAGAAAATAAGAGAAGGAAGGCAGGACCTCCCTTCACAGGAATGGTTTGTGGCTTTTATTAGCTCACCTGAGCGAAGCTCAGTGGGAGCTTTACTGATCACATTCTGTCCACCGTCCGTCGTCAACTTTACATTATTGACTTCTTCTTCAAAACCACTAGCCCAATTTTATTCAAATGTTGGGTAAATGTTTATTACCTAATGCCAATTCAGATTTGTTCAAATGAAGTTGCCGCTTCTCCTGGGTGGTGCCTTGCCCCCAAGAGACACCAAAATCTTTGAAAATATTCTTCTCATGAACCAGCAGTAGCAGAGACTTCATATATGGTATGCAGCTTCCTTTTAAGGTGTAGACTCAGATTTGTTCAAGAGAAGTTTGATGGGCTATATTTGGCATTGTTATGGGAAGGGCAAAATTTTTGGCCCCACCCAAAATTTCTATTTTCCGAACCGAAAGGCTGATTTGAACCAAATTTTATGTGAGGGCTTATTGGGTCATAAGTACCTAACTTATGCTGAATATTTTTTTCCCGTAGCCCCCTGGGAACCACAGAAGCTAAAAATAGAAAAAAATTAAAATGCCCATATCTCCAAAACTGCACTGCACTGAGAATTTTTATTTGGTGTGAAGCTTCCTTAGGACCAACAGAAATTATTGGCCAAAAAAAAATTCCCGTCGGTTTTATCAAAGGGTACAGTTTCGGGACTTTGAAAAAGTGCTGAGTCAGCACTTTTTAACACTGTATAGGCAATGGGAAAAACATTAAAAAATCTTCTTCTCCAGATCCAGCAGGCAGAATCTTTTCATATTTGGTATGCAACATTGTAAGGTGGATCTGATTCAAGTTTGCTCAAATCAGCCCCCTGGGTTTATATTTGGGCTCAGTATAGGAGCCTGAATTCAAACTTAGTGCATTTCAGGCAAATTTCTTCAAAAATCTTCTCCAGATCCAGCAGGCAGAATCTTTTGATATTTGGTATGCAACATTGTGGGGTGGATCTGATTCAAGTTTGTTCAAATCAGTCCCCTGGATTCATATTTGGGCTCACTATAGAAGCTTGAATTCGAACTTAGTGCATTTCAGTCAAATTTCTTAAAAAATCTTCTCCAGATCCAGCAGGCAGAATATTTTGATATTTGATATGGAACATTGTGGGGTGGATCTGATTCAAGTTTGTTCAAATCAGCTCCCTTGGTTCATATTTGGGCTCAGTATAGGAGCCCAAATTTGAACTTAGTGCATTTCAGGCAAATTTCTTTGAAAATCTTCTTCTCAAGATCCGGCAGGCAGAATCTTTTGATATTGGGTATGAGGCATGCTTAGGGAGTGAGATTCAAGTTTGTTCAAACCAAGTCCCTGGGTTCATATTTGGGCTCACTGTGGTAGGTCGAATTATAACTTAGTTCAAAATGAGGAATTTTCCTTAAAAATCTTTTTCTTCAGATTCAGTAGTCAGAATGTTTTGATATTCGGTATGCAGCATCCTTAGGGGAGTGAGAGTCAAGTTTGTTCAAGCCAAGTCCCTAGGTCTATATTTGGGCTCAGTATGGGAGCCTGAATGATAACTTAGTTCAAAATGAGGAATTTTCTTTAAAAATATTCTTCTTCAGATCCAGCAGTCGGAATGTTTTGATATTTGGTATGCAACATCCTTAGGGGTCTGAGATTCAAATTTGTTCAAGCCATGTCCCTAGGTCCATATTTGGGCTCAGTATGGGAGCCTGAATGATAACTTAGTTCAAAATGGGGAATTTTCTTTAAAAATCTTCTTCTTCAGATCCAGCAGTCGGAATGTTTTGATATTTGGTATGCAGCATCCTTAGGGGTCTGAGATTCAAGTTTGTTCAAGCCATGTCCCTAGGTCCATATTTGGGCTCACTGTGGGAGCTTGAATTTTAACTTAGTTCAAAATGAGGAATTTTCTTAAAAAATCTTCTTCTTCTGATCTAGCAGTCGGAATGTTTTGATATGTGGTGTGTAGCATCCTTGGGGGGGGGGGGGGAATTCAAGTTTGTTAGAACCAAGTCCCTGGGTCCATATTTGGGCTCCCTTTGGGAGCTCGAAATATAACTTGGTCAATAAGAGGAAATTTTCTTTAAAAATCTTCTTCAGATTCAGCAGTCGGAAGGTTTTGATATTTGGCATGCAGCAACCTTAGGGGGATGAGATTCAAGTTTGTTCAAGCCAAGTCCCTTGGTTCATATTTGAGCTCACTATGGGAGCCCGAATGACAACTTAGTTCAAATGAGGAATTTTCTTTAAAAATCTTCTTCAGATCCAGCAGATGAATGCTTTTGATATTTTTTATGCAGAATCCTTAGGGGGTAAGATTCAAGTTTGTTCAAGTCATGTCCCTAGGTCACCGTGGGAGCTCGAATTGTAACTTAGTTCAAAATGAGGAATTTTCTTCAAAAATCTTCTTCTTCAGATGCAGCAGTCGGATTGTTTTGATATTTGGTGTGCAGCATCCTTAGGGGGTGAGATTCAAGTTTGTTAAAGTCAAGTCCCTGGGTTCATATATGGGCTCCCTGTGGGAGCCCGAATTATAACTTAGTTCAATATGAGGAATATTCTTTAAAAATCTTTTTTTTTTTAGATCCACTGGTCAGAATCTTTGGATATTTGATATAAGCTTTTCTTAGGAGGAGCAGATGCAACTTGTTGAAATCAATTCTCTGGGTTGATATTTAGGCTACCATGTCAGGTGAGTGCCTCAGGCGCCTTGGGGTGTCTTGTTGGTAGTTCATCAGTTGTTGTCATAGGTCACAAAGAATATATCATAATTAGAATCTCTGTGTATTATTTTCACACCTTTTGATTTTATGTAGCCTTTTCAGTTGGAGAGCTGAGAGGGTCTTAATTACCAAATCGCTTGCAGAAGGTTTCATGCTCTCGAGGTATTACTACCTTTAAACTTTTAAGGAAAAAACACTTTTAAGTTGTACCTTCCTAGAAGTTAGGTTCCGGGGGTGCCCCAAAAACTCATCAAAATCACTTTTAATTTTCTTTTGTGTATGTTCATGACTTTCGATTCGAACATTCTCTTAAGTTCACTGATCACAAATACAAAATGTAAGAAACCAATTTTCCTGGATTATCAGAGAAAAAGGGGTCTTCCATGGTCCCCCTTCCCCAAGCACAGTTTTTAATTTGAATTACACTTCTGTATACAGCCATATAATTTGGCCTGATATTAGCTCCATGTTCAGAAATTTATAAAAATTGTCTCTAGATGCAGTGGAACCCTGTTAATTGAATAGCCACTTTGCCAATGAAAATTATTCAGTTAACAGGAGTATTCAATTAACAGGGATTGTGTCACTTTCCTGTATTATAGAGATAAACTTAGCATTTATTTTAGTATATCTTGTTTCACAGAGCACCATGTGCTCTGTCAAACGAGATATAATAGATTAAATGCCTGTATTGGATGTACTGAGGCCAAATAGTTCTATAAACAAAGAAAAACTGGGAAGAGTCAGGTCATTTCTTTACAGGTTACAAGTTTTTTTTATTCAGTTAAGTTTATTCTATAACCTATATTCAATTAACAGGTCAAATTTGTACTGGAGGTATGGTAAATGGTTTTGTGTTGGGAAAATATATTCCATTAACAAGGTTATTCAGTTAAGAGATATCCAATTAAGTGGGCTCCACTGTATAAAAATTCCTGCCATTTTCAGATACGAAGCTATCGGACAACCTCCCCAACCCCAAACCCCAAACTTTACTTTCAATTCTTAAGAAGCAGAAATTCCTGACATGTTCAGATAAGATGTGTTTTTTTAGGTGACCTGTTACAACAAGCAGAATCAAAATTAAACAAAAGGGGTGTTGTGCTGGATTTTTTTTTGCATTTTCAGACAGTTGGGTGATCAATTTGAGTTTCTGTTGGTGAAATGAAGAATACTGGGCACAGATACAGTGGGAGCCAGGGTGGTGAAATTCCTGACATGTTCAGATAAGATGGGTTTTTTTAGGTGACCTGTTAGTGACCTGTTACAACAAGCAGAATCAAAATTAAACAAAAGGGGTGTTGTGCTGGATTTGTTTGCATTTTCAGACAGTCAGGTGATCAATTTGAATTTCTGTTGCTGAAATGAAGAATACTGGGCCCAGATACAGTGGGAGCCAGGGTGGTGACCCCCCCCCCCCCCCTCCCCCATGAATAATTTTCTCAGAAAGTTTGTGGCTTGTTGGTAATATGTATAGGCTTTGTTTCACATAAGGTTTTGCAAAGTAGATGGAAAACTCTTATTTTGACTGAAAAAAGCGTTCTTAGCCAAAATGTCTGAGAAAGAGCCAGTTTTAGGAACATAACTATTAAAAATTTGATTCAGAAACTCTAAAACCAGTCAAAATCATTTTTGTCTGCTGGGAAAATTTGGTCCAACAAAAAGCTATATAGACCACTGTTTGGATGTGGTTCCACTGACTGATAAGTATGAGAATTTCCCCCATAATCAATGAATCTCAGAATGATGATGCCAATAGAGACCTCCAGACAGATCAAATAGGAGTATGACTTCATGTTTAATGACCTGCTCTGTTTAATATGTCACAAACTTGGCTTCATGTAATGATTACTAATGAATTGGTTCATACTGGGAATTATTATATATCTCCATGTCATAGATTAGGAAAATTGCAAAAAGAACATAATGCTAAATTTTTTTTCCTTTACGAGATGTGTAAGATTCTATATAGAGCCACTCTTCTCCGCATTTTGCTCTCCAATAAAATTTGTATATTTCATTATTTGTCGTAACCTCAACTCTGAAAACCCCCCCTGTCTTTGCAGGAGAGGTCTGCAAAAATCTTGCAAGACACAGGTTTTAAAAAATAACAAGAATTTTTCATCTATTTTGCAAAATCTTATAAAAAAAAGCTGTAAAATGTTTCTGAGAAGTAAAAAAATTCCCACAAAATGTTTAGTGGGGCAGTCGGTTCCAAGGCCCCCAAGGACTATCTTGTATCTATGCCTCTCCATTCAGAGAATCTTTGTCCTCTAAAACAGAAAAAAAAACCAAAGTGATCAACCTGCTGTCTTAAAATATGGACAATTACATCAGAACAACATTTCCACCTTCAATTTTGAATCTATTTGTTTTAACTGGTCATCTGAAAGAAAACCTTATCTGAAAAAGCCATGGATTTTTTCTTCTAAAGATGCATTTTCTAGATGTTCAGACATGAATTTAAAACCAGGTCAAGTTACATGATGATTGTATGCAAAAGTTTAATTAACCCTTTACCCAACGTAACGGCCAAAACTGGCCAGCGCTATTCTCAAAAATCTCCAATTAATTTTCATTATTTTTTCATTTTTTGTCTCAAAAACATAGGTTATGACCCCTTGTTGGAACGAGATCGTCGAGCTCGTTCCAACGAGGGGTCATAACCTATGTTTTTGAGACAAAAAATGAAAAAAATTAGTTATTCAAGAATTTTTTTTGCAAGTGTTGTCTGCTTTTCATGTTAGGTAAAGGGTTAAAGGTAAAATTTGGGCCTGGAGAAAGGGTATGCAGAAGGTCCCTTCTTATCTGAAAATGCCAGGAATTTATATTTCTGAACATAAGACTTATATCACTCTAAAGTTACATGGTTTGTACGCAAAAAATAGTTTTTCACTGCACATGATATAAATCTGCAGCTTTTTGGTTTCCAAATATTTAATCTTTTCTCCCATTTTCATTTCAAGGTTACATTTAGCATGTTAGAGATCTACAATGAACAGGTTAGAGATTTATTGGGGGGTTCAAGTCATGGAAAGAAGTCTGGGCTGAGAGTTCGACAGAGTCCAAAACTTGGTTTTTATGGTAAGTTTGCAAATTCGTTTCATACATTTTGAAGTCCAAAATATGTTTTTATTCTCATGTACCACTGCATTGAAAATGTGCCTATTTATTCTATTTATTGCCCCCACTCCCAATTTGATTTTGCACTCAAAGTGTCATAATAGAAATATTAAACTAACTTGTTTAATGATAAATAAAGGATATGGAATGAGTGTTTTTCTCATATAATATTTATGAAACGAGTCTAAGAATTTTCCATTTTGGCGAGCCTCTGGCGAGCGCAAATGGAAAATTCAGACGAGTTTCATAAATATTATATGAGAAAAACACTCATTTCATATCCTATTTATCATATGACACACACACGCACAAATTATCCACTTAGTATGACTTTTTAACCGATCACCTAACTTGAGTTGCAGA
Source organism: Pictodentalium vernedei (assembly GCA_031216915.1). NCBI lineage: Eukaryota > Metazoa > Mollusca > Scaphopoda > Dentaliida > Dentaliidae > Pictodentalium > Pictodentalium vernedei. The sequence continues at coordinate 224,690,601 of CM062289.1, read as the reverse complement.
TGGCACTTGGAAAAAACATCCTCGTATAACTAAAAATTTTCATGTTTTGCTTCTAAAACATAGGTTATGACCCCTCATTGTAACGAGCTCGTCGAGCTCGTTCCAATGAGGGGTCATAACCTATGTTTTGGAAGCAAAAAGTGAAAATATAAAAACAAAAATGAATGGCGTTTTTCCTGTAGGTAAAAGATTAATACAATGTAACCCACCCAAAATAGGACAGATAACGTAAATTCTCCCTACTGAAATTATGCAAATGTCACCTAGTTGTATATTGTTTAGCTAATCAAATTGTCCAGTTTTGAAATTTACCAGTGAAAGCTCCCAACTTTAATTATGCAAATTATGAAAATGTGGCCCAGTTTTATTTTGTTCAGCCAATCAAATTGATTAGTTTTGAAATTGACCAATGAAATTGACGGAAGGTTTTTTTTATCACTGATTAATATGAAAACAAAATATCAAATGTTTTAAAGTGAAAAAAACGGACGAGTCATATGATAAAAGGGATATATGGACATTTTAGAGAAGTTTTACATAAACATAAGTATAAACAATTTAGATGATTTAGAATTTATTTGTTATAAAAGGTAATTTCAATCCAAAACAAGAGATGATTTCAAATACAACTGATTGAAATGTGAAATGGAAAAAGGATGTCAAATTTTCAAACTGTGAAAGATTATGTATGAGTGCCATTCAAATTACATTATCATAATATAAATCCTCTATAAATATAAAGAGATTTGAATTTCGGAATTAGCAACATGCATCTTTTACTGCTCAAGTTAAATTTATATTTATGAGATCAAGCTCAAGCAAGGAAGATCAATGGTTTCGTGCGCTGAGGGCATGCAGGCTCATTTTTCAATATCACTTTTTATAAGGAACATTTAGTGACTTCCATGTGGTGCTTTCATTTTTATCCAGGTAATTCAATGCTGTTTAGTCTGTAAAATTACAAAATGCAGTTTGCAGATTTTACTTTTTAATGGCTGCACAACACGCAAATGGAATAAACCGAAGATTTTATGCTAAAAGTACAACCTGGGATATAATTTTAATTTTTTCACAGCCTAATTAAAAAACAACTCTCAGTATATGTAAATAATGCTTGTATCAACTGAAATTTCCCTCAGCAAAATAATCAATTGTAAGTGTTACAAGATTGTGAATAACTTTCGAGGGGTTTGTTATAGGCAGTGATGAAATTCAATTATTTTATGTTTTAATTGGTCTACTATCTGTATATTGCATGTCTTTACATGATTCTTTAGTGTATATGCAGAAAAACACAAGACAAGCACATTGATATTTCTTCTGTCTTACATTTTACAAAATGAAAGACTACAAATAATTTTTGTACATTTTTGCTACACTATGACTCTGAAGGGTGTTTTCCCTCTAGTCCAATTCCCTTTAGACCAATTCCCTTTAGGCCAATTCCCAAAAGACCAGTTCTCCTTAGACCAACTACGTACTATTATTGATTAAGGGTTGATTGAGGATAATTAAGAAAACATTTATTTACTGATAAGCACTTTATTTGATAAAAAAATATTTATATGCATAGCATACAAAAAAATAGGTATATAACATTTCAGTTTATAAAAAATCAACAAGCCAGAAAATAAGCGGACTATCATTTGAAAATAGAGGTCCCCAGAAGGTGAATTTGGTGATGCTACCCTGCACAGCAGGGTAGCATCACTAAATTTACACTCTGTGAACCTCAGCCTGAATTAAGGTCTCAAACATAAACAGAAAGAAGTACTCAGAGGATAAAATGGCCCACTGTATTGGATACCATCAGCAAATTCACCCTCTGGGGACCTCATTCTGCAAATGACAGACTGCTTATTTTCAGGCTTGAATATCAATAACATTAAATACATTTATAAATATTTATAAAAATATTAAATTATTGACATAGAATTATTTTAAAAGTAGTATTTTGGGAATTGGCCTTGTGGGAATTGGTCTAAAGGGAATTGGTCTAGTGGGAATGAACCCTCCAAAGCAGCAGAAGCTTGATAAAAGTGGAAGGGCACAAATTTTCAAGGCTACCATGGTTTGGCCCAGTGCGAGTTAAGATAGAATTATATATCAAATGCACTATGACAAATTATAGTCTCTTGTATAGATGAGCATGCCACAGTGTGGTCATTGTTCTGTCCATTTTCTTCTGCTTCAGTCATCTTCCAACCCAAAGACTAGCCTTCGGGTTGGAAGATGGTTGAACTAGAAGAAACTGATCGAAGCGATTGAAGGTGAGATTATTTGTCCAAATGTTGTTTGGATTGGCAGATAATATATTACAGAAATGCCTGTATATTGACACGTTTGCATGTGCCCATTTCAACTCATTGTGGAACTCCACAACATATCTGTGGAAAAAGTGAAGGGCCACATTCCCCTGTGCCCCCTGATTTTGCTGCCTCCACTATGACATCTGACATCTGCAGACTTTTACATTGTTTTTAGGCAAATCTTGGCTACCTTTATAGGCTGCGGAAACTTGCCTAGAGAACAATTACAAAGGTACTAAGAATGTTCCTTGCAGTTTACCCAAACACTGCATGTTGGGGCACCTGCTTTGCTGCAGTAAAAAATGATCAAAGTCAGAAACAGCCTCTTCAGGACAAAGCACAGTAGCTCACCTGCATCAGTGCTTTTTGATCCCAGTATTATTTGTATTGTCATCAATATAGGCATTATCATTCATATTCAATTTGTGACGTTTTTTTGGTTTCATTAGTTTTGTGAATCTGTCTTCAAGATTTAGAATTGCTTCAGTTGGTTAACCCTTTGCACACTAAGTCGAAATATCAAAATTTCATGCTGCAAATTTTTCCCATATTGTGGCTGGGAATTTAACATTTGACTCTGAGCTCTGTCAGCTGCAGTTTGGGAAAAAATTTGAATTTGAAATTTTGGCATATTGACATCAGTGTTTGGGGGGTGGGTGGTGGGGGGAGGGGTGGCTCAGTTGGTAGAGGTGCAGGCTGCAAGCCGAGAAGTCCTCTGTTCGAATCCCACCTGCAGCAACCGCATTGTGTCCTTGGGCAAGACACTTCACCCCATTGCCCACATGGCACGGTGGTGTTGTGTACTAAGGTGTACTGCATGTCGATGGTGCACTTGTCTTCAACTAATGCTGACCCTGCTTGTGTGGAGTTAGTATGTTGGGGAGCCTGGCAGTTGCTCACTGTTGCTGGGTAGTTCTCTTCGGGTACTCCAACTTCCTCCACCTGTAAAACTGTCTGACACAAGGTGACCCGGCCTGTCAACAGAAAACCCAAATAAATAAATAGTGTGCAGGGGTTAAGCAAGAAGATGGCACTAACGATATTTTTGCTTCCAAAACAAAGCTTATGTTTTCTCAAAATCTTGCAACCAATATTTCAGGAGCAAAATTTAAAAAAATAAAAGTAATGATTTGTGTAGAGTGCTGGATGTTTTTGATTGGATTGATAGTTGAAAAAAAGATTAACCCTTCACCAAACGAAACATTTGCCCAAGTAATTTACAAATTGAGCAGTTAAAAAAAAAAGATTTCAAGACACATTGAGCTTATTCCAGTGGGGGTCAAATGGTATGGTTTTGTTGTAATTTAATATTATGGAAGATAAGCAAAACGAATAATTAAAATAACAGATTTTGATATCATGTAAGTTGGGGTGGGTTAAGGTTCTTAAAAACATACATTTACAGGCCAAAAAATTTGTTATGATTCATGAGAATCACTTTTGATTCCATGAATTTCTGTTGTGCTAATCTGTTTTCATTTCTTAAAAAAGTTGAATTTGAGAGTACTGTTATACCCATGTGAGAGCAAGGTAGATGTACATGTCATAGTAAAAAAAAGAACGTCTAAATTTATGTACTTAAAGAAAGTTTAGTCTTTAAGGACCCAGTTTCAATTTTGGTGAGTTTCTAGTGATACGTGTGCATGTAGAACACATGTTCCAATGTGCAGGGTGTTGGTGGTCTTGCTGATGGAAATTACAGTACCATGGTATATATAGGCAGTCAAGACTTCACTAGACATCACTGCTAAGTGAAGTTTTGTCACTTTATGCCCCCGAAAATTTTTCGAGGGGGTATATAGTCAAGGTCTCCATTCATCCGTCCGTACTTCCATACATCCGTACATCATTCCGTCTATCTGTCTGTCCATCCAGGCCAACATTGGGGGGTTTAGGGGATATTATTATTAGGGGCTACCTCCAAATTAAGGTAGTGTTAGGGTTAGGAGTGGAGTGAGGTTAGGGTTAGAGGTAGCCCCCAGAGTAGGGCTTAAGGTTGGGGAGGGTTAGGTCCCAGGGGGGGGGGGGTAGGGTTGGGGTCAGGGGTGGGGTTTTAGTTTCAGTAGCCCCTAAACCGAAAAATAGCTCCTAATCCTCTTGGTTTGGCTATGGTGGGGTTGGGTCAGGGGTGGGGTGGGGGTTAGGGTTAGGGGTAGCCCCAGAGTAGGGCTTAAGGTTGGGGGGGTTAGGTCCCAGGGGTGAGTGGGTGTTAGGGTCTGGGGTGGGCTTTTAGGGTTTAGGGTCAGGGTGGAGTAGGGTTAGGATTAAGGTGTGGTTTTTGGGTGGAGGGGTGGGGTTAGGGTTAAATATAAGTTCTAGGGTGGAGGGGGTGGGGTTCTGGGTAAAATAAGGTTTTGGACATACAAAATGTTTTTTTGGTAGCCCATAAACCTGAAATGTTGGAGTGTCCATCCATCCATCTGTCCGTCTGTATGAACATTTTGTATTATAACTCGAGCATCAGTTGTTGGATTTTAATGTTCTTTAGTATGATGATAGGGCAGCTTGGGGGAATGGATGCCCTCATACCTAGCGTTTCGTCCATTCATGTTTGGTAGAGTTATGGCCCTTGTTTGTTTTTGGCCTCTGTTTCTAACTCAGGTAAATTGTACCATAGCCTATAGGACAAAGTGCCGTGTGCCCTCGAAAAGTTTTTGAGGGGGTATGTAGTTGAGGTCTCTGTCCGTACTTCCATACGTCCTTCCGTCCGTCCATCCATACAAACATTTTGTATTATCACTCAAGCATCAATTGTCTGATTTTAATGTTCTTTAGTATGGTGATAGGGCAGCTTGGGGGAATGGAAGCCCTCATACCTAGCGTTTCATCCATTCATGTTTGTAAGAGTTATGGCATCTGTTTGTTTTTGGCCTCTGTTTCTGACTAAGGTAAATTCTACCATAGCCTATAGGGCAAAGTGCTGCCCAATTTTTTTTTTAGTTCATTATTTTTCTGTGACCCAGCTTTCAGGGGAGGTTGCATGACATTTTAACCTCTACATATCAATATATCCATATAAATATGGATGACACATGAATTATAGTGATTTTGATTCCATACCATTTAAAATTGTATCACCCCACCAATCAATTTCAAACTTTATTTGCTTATTACTAATGTCAAAATACAGGTCAAGTTCGATTTGGAGATTCACTCCGACCATTCTTGCAAGAGTTATGCCTCTTTTTGAATGAAAAAATCACAAATTTCCCAATTTCAGCTTTATTCTTACTGTCCAGTGCCTATAGGGGAAGTGCTGCCCGATTTTTTTTAGTCCACTATTTCTGTACTGCCCAGTGCTTGCAGGGGAGGTTGCATGTCATTTTAAATTACAAAATCAATATAAACATACAAATATGGATGCCAATTTCAGCTTTATTCTTACTGGCCAGTGTCTTATAAGGGAAGTGCTGCCCAATTGTCTTTTAGTCCACAATCCCAATTTTTTCTAGTCCACTATTTTTGTACTGCCCAGAGTTTGCAGGGCAGGTTTGCCTGTCACTTTAACCTACTACATATCGATATATTCATATAAATATGGATGTCACAAGAATCATAATGTGTTTTAATTCCGTTCATTCAAAGTAGTTTGGATGAACCAATTGTCTTCAAACATTCAGAAGTTATTTATTTACATGCAAGTCCGACTTTGCTACCTTCGGAGGCATCAGCACATGTGTTATGAGGGTGCAAAGAAAAAGAATTCTACTGGCTTTTTCAAGCCACTTTTAGAATCTAGAGCAAGAATCCAATGAACATTTTGTGGCCAGTCAGAATTGATTCTCATGGTTTTTCTTGCAAGAATCATTTGTGCAAATCGATTCTGATTCACGATCGAATTTTAAGCCTTGATTTACTCTTATTTTGAAATACTGCAAAATGCCTGAATTCTAAAACAAATTAGAGTATAATCCCTTGAAATTGTGAATGGGCATTTTTCAGAAGTGGGGATCCACTTTGGTCACCAAAACCAATCAATCTTGAAGAAGCTTACATTACTCCAGGGACTCCAAAAGGTCAGGAACCACAGATCTATTGAGGTCACTGCTCTCAGCCCTGTCAATAAGATGTTATGAATTTAAATATTTACCTGTTAATACCTTGTGTAGAAGAAACTATGCTCTCATTGTGTTGCTTCAGGAATATATGATCAGTATGTTGTTCCTGAAGCAACACCAGGAGAACATAGTGCCGTCAGCAGAAGGTATTAATGGGTTTAATCCAACACATCTTGCTCATGTTGACAGTTTATAAAACCAAGCGATAACTTGTACTCACCACCATGATTTCCGACATTTATGTTAAAGTTTGTTGGGAATTCTGTGTTTGCTTTCATGATTGAAACCCATAATTTTTTTCTGTCTAAACAGACATAATTACCAAGGATATTTGTGAAATAAACTGCCCTCAGGGTCTGACGCAGTGGAACCCTGTTAATTGGGGCGCCAAATTGTCTGTGAAAAATATTCAATTAACAGGAATTTTTTTCACCGAGCTCTATCAAACAAGATATAATAGACTAAATGCTTACACTTGATATACCAAGGCTAAATAGGTCTCTGAATGTGATAAATTCTAAGGTTATCTGAGTAATTCTTCAATAGGTTACAAGATTTTTATGCTCCCCCAAATTTTTTGGAGGAGCATATATTCGCCAAAATTTTTCCGGAGGAGCATATATATTCGCCACCCTGTCCCTCTGTCTGTCCAAAACAAATGATTTCTGGATGATAACTGTAGTATGCTTTGATATATGCCCTTATAATTTTGCAACGTTACTACCCACTATGAAATGCAGGTCAACATCGATTTTCACCATTATGGAATTTACTGTTTCCAGAGTTATGCCCCTTGAAAAGTCATAAAATGGTAAAATCAATGGTTTCTGGACAACAACTCCAGTTCGCTTTGATGTACAACCATATAATTTTGCAACTTTACTACCTACCGTGAAATGCAGATCAAGTTTGATTTTCACCATTATGCTGTCTCCACATAAAACAAGGGGAATTTCTTTTGAATGAAAATGAATAAGGTATGGGGTGGGGATTTGTGGAGGGTACATCCAGTCTACATCAGTGCAACGAAGGCACTGTTGCAACATGCTTTTGTAGTCCCAATCAATTTAGTTAATGAGAATACAGTGATTTACCATGTGATGTAATAATTACCTACCTGCCTTCTGTTGAGGTTGACTGTGGTTCCTGAAGCAACACCATGAAAACATAGTACTCTCAACAAAAGCCATTAATCTGCTGCACACTTTTATCAAATTTCAAGCAACAAATTTTTCCCATAATGCAGCTGGGAATTGAACCGAGTCAATTTTGTTTGACAAAGGTGAATGAGCACTAGCTGCATAATGGGAAAAGTTTGCAGCATAAAATTCTGACACTTTGACATCAGTTTTCGCAGGGTCGATGGGTTTATTACAGTAACAATGGCAAATATAAATCCACCATATGTGGCCTGATGGGAGAGAAAAGTGGCTGCATTTTCACATTCTCTGTACAGTTTCATGTATTTGTTTAGGGTGTTTCCTACTTCGTTTACAGCCTCTTGTTACAGGTCATCACCATTATTATTGGTTGTTCTCCTTGAGCTAAAATTTACTTGAAGGTTTCTTAGTTTTCCGGTGTCAGGCCAAAATTTTTTTGAAACTAAATTAAGCATGATGTTTAAAAGAAAACACCACGATTATGAATATACAAAGGAACCATGTTAATTGAATAGTCACATTGCCAATGAAAATTATTCAATTAACAGGTGTATTCAATTAACAGGGATAGTGTCACTTTCCTGTATTTGAGAAATAAACTTTGCATTTATTCTATTATATCTTGTTTGACAGAGCTCCATGAGCTCTGACAAACAAGGTGTAATAGATTAAATGTCTGTATTGGATGTACTAAGGCCAAGTAGAACTATAAACAAAGGAAAACTGGGGAGGGTCAGGGTAATTTCTCGACAGGTTGCAAGATTTTTTATTCAATTAACACATTACGTGTACAGTTCATTAAAAACCCAGACAGCTAATTATAACCCCAGTCAGTCTATAAATAGACTTTCAAACTTGACTTGTCGGTAATGATTGACGGTGACTGCTGGGACAACATTCACTATGTCAACAAACAAGCCATCTGATTAGTGTTTGACATCTTCAGGACCATAGCGTAATTATCGTAGTGATGGCGACACCAGTCTTTTCATATTTTTGAACACCCTCCTGAAGATTCAGTTGAGTCTTCCTCTTTGGAAAATAAACTGTTACTGTACGTACAGACTTATTTGTTTACACCAGATATGAGAAGCTTATACCGGAAAAGAAGCAAAGAAGCAGAATATTGAATAAAGGGTAACAAGCAATGTTGTGGAGCACTTTTAAAACTGCTGAAATTTCCCGGACAGCCCCTACCCCCTCCATCCTCCACATGTACCAACAATTAGGCCTACACACTGCCAGTGTTCTGCCCCACTACCCAGTATTCTTATCCTCGCGGTCCGATAATGTGTCACAGTTTAATGGAAGAAAATATGTTTTTCAATCACAGGTAAAACATTATCCTCTATCAAAACACCACTTTCACTTTCCATAGTGACTGATGAGTGACTGATAAGTCATCCAACAATTTTAAGACATTAACAACACCTAGGCAGAAGGCAGAAGTAATATGTTTCATAATTTTTTACTGCCACCCAGTGCTACTATACTAATCTGCACTCATCTACTATCTCAACCCCATCCAAGAAAAATACAGAACTTCCATATTAAAACGGCCTGTATGCCTACAGTTACTCAACTGTGAGTTTACTATAACTGATACTTTGGTAGTGAATTTCCACTCCACAGGCGAAATTTTCGCTTATACCTCAATCAGCATGCCAGGTAACAAGGAAGTTCAAATGAACAACATATGTAGGCTACTGTGATTTTCAGCAGTGCAAAAGCTAAAAACTCAGACAAATTGTCGATGTGAAGTGGTTGTTTTGTGGTGAATAATATTTGAACAAATATGCAAAAGGCCATTTAATCTACCAAAATTTTAAGGGGACACCGCACATTGAAAATATTCATCGAACAGAAAACAACGAAGAATTGTTCTAGCCTCATTTGTTTATTTGTATGCTAAAAACAGAAATGTTAATTCACGTCCGAACACATACTGTGTACAAAACAAACTATATAGGCACCTTCTGCCCACCCAAATTTGGACCTGTAATTGAAACCAAAAACCAAGTTCCGTTTAAAATTCACCATTCCAAGAGAAACCTTAGGGGAGTACATGCACACTGTGATTTAAATAAAGGCACATCCTTGTCGGGAACCTTTGGAAGCAAAGAGTGCTGGTCTACTGATGTAGACATTTATCTACTGCACCAAAAAGATTGTCAGTAGGGGGCACACTGGAACTTACTCCACAGGCTCATTGGCAAGAGAGGTGTGATATTTTTTTTTCTCCATAAGTGTAGTCTCCCATTTGAACTTGATTAACTTGGGCTGTTAAAGAGTTTATTTTCCCCTTTGTGGCTTTGCCTGACATCATCTTCCAAACCTGCATGGGGCTTAGCTTACGGGAATGTTTGAATAGGCCTTATGAGGCCACCACATTTTTGGTTTTATTTGGTTCCTTCTTTCTCTTTCTTGGGTTGGGGTGGTGGGGGGCAGAAAAATTCATAGGCCCTGTTGCAGAATTTCTAGATTTTGTCTTTCTTTTCAGTGGGTTGGGGTGGGGGTGGGAGGAGGGTGGGGGGGGGGGGACAACCTCACTCTTACGTCCATATATGAATGTCACCACAATGGCCCAAACCCGGTATTAAAAATAAACATATCTCTTTTGTGTCCAATCTAAAACCATGTATAAAAATCTAAAATAAAATATGGCAGGCTCCATTAAATGCAACTTCTGACTCATGCTCACACTAGGGAAACAGACACCATCCCCAGTCAGTGGAATATATTTTCCAGTTGTTAACAGTGTTACCTATATATAGTTGTGACAGCGTGTGACAGGTTGTGATTATCAGTTGCACCTGTGTCTGATTGGATAATGGTAATTAGTTGGTGGGAATTAGCTCAGCATTAGCTTGTCATACATCAATATCCTCCTATTATTCACACATTTTTGACATGTTTTGTATTCAAACATGCTACATATTTTTATACTGTACCAATGACCCTGACTTAGCTGGTGCAAACTCCATTAAATTCAGGGCCAAACACAAATTTTGCCCCCCACCCCCCAATCCCCAAAATTTGCATCAAAAACCGAAAATTTGATGTCCTGGTAGGTCCTCCACACTTTTACTCTACTGCGCATGCGCAGTGTCAAGGAGGTCTCGAAATTGGCGCCAAAATGTCATTCTTTGTTTGGCCCTGAAAACAGTGTCACCTCACTGATATTTGGGCTGTAAATTTCAGTTTTAATGATGCCAGACACATAATTATGAGAGAAATGGTGGATATGAAGTGGATATAGGATGAGGAGAGGAAAAAACATTGTTTTCTGATGTTCAGGGCTGTAACTTAAAATTATTTCACGAAATTATTTCATGTTGCCTATTTTCGAGGCATGGCCCTGTTGTCATTCTTGCTATGAATGTTCCATTGTTTGATCAGTGTTTCCTCTCTCCCTTTCCTTCATTTCCCCCTAGCTATTCTCCCATGCTTTTGGCTTATTTTTTGTAATGTTTATTACTAAAATTTCTTGGGAGTTTTGGCTTGGAAACAGAATTATTTTCTGTTCTTTCCCCATGTTTACATCCTCACCCTTGGGTGTTTAGGTGTTTTGGTCTGCATCTACCACCTGATGCTCTGCAGTTTCTTCTGGGGAAGGCTCTGTTTAGCATCAGATAGTGTTTAAATTAGTCACTGATTTCTGGGCCATGGTTACCAGTGCCTGGAGTCATGTTTCTGGTTTGTTTACACTTTTTGTTTACGTTGACAGCGGTTACTTCTGATAAGTGATTTCTAGTCTTCTACCTAGATTAATTCATAATAAGATACATTAATATTGTCCGTAAGTGTTACATTAATTTTTCAAAATGATTTAAAATTTTTGTCCACACTTAGGCTTTTTTGGGATCCATTTGGGCTCAGGGTTCCCTTTGGGAACTTGGGCTCTTCTGAAAAGAAATTCGAAAAATTTTTTTGTTTTTTTAATTATTTTTTTGTATTATTATAATGGATTATTATATTATGTATCTTTGTTTTCAAGGCTTATTGTGGGTACTATGACTGATTATTTTCACAATGAAAGATTATTGTTCAAATTGTAATGGAAGGAAATCTTCCTCTGATTCTCATGATTTCTGTATTAATTGTAGTCAATGTACTCGCACTAATCCTTGTTCTGTGTGTATCAATTGGGATGACAAACGTTGGACACGTGTGTCACGGTATGTTGTTAGCGGGGAGAGGGCCATGCCGGTCCTCCTGCTGCAGGGACACTCAAATTTTTCACTCTCTTTTTCTGAGGAACAAGAATTGGGTAATGTTTCCGTGATGTCGTCTTCCAGTGCACGTCCGTCGTCACAATCTAGAGAAGAGCTAGTGGCAAAAGTGCTCCTGGATATAGGGCAGTTGCCTAAGAGGCCCCAAGTAGGGTCGACGGTGTTGACGTCTACGTCCGCTAGCTCGCCCGGTGTCGCGTCCATTCACCGAATGGGTCAGCACCCGTGTTCGTCCGTTGCGGTCCAGGAAGGAAATAAGGTTGCGAGCACTATAAACATGCCACAGGCACACCCAGTGACGACGGAACTTAGTTTAGGACGGAAGAAGCCTTTGGGTTCGGTCCCTAGCTCGTCCAGCTCCGCACGGGCTGCGAGTGAGAGAGGTCCCTCTCTCGTACAACAACATCGCAGTCAGGATATTGTTGTACATAACGTTTCTCAGTCGGAGCTTATGTCCACCCCTCGGGATGCTCTGGTGTATAGACAGTCCGGAGAGACTTATCAATGGCTTCTTCATCCTCACGACAGCGCTCTCGACTGCACCTTGGCTACGTGACCGCCGATATCCAGCCAGCATCGCCGTCCAGAGATTCCTCGACAGCCAGGTCACGCCATCCGGTAGCCAAGGATTCGAGACTGCCTTCTGGACATTTGCATAAAAGAAGTATGTAGGAGACAATGTCCATGGAGCTTCCTGCGGCAAAATCCCGTAAGACCGCAGCGCCGCAGGTCTCGTTGACGGACGTGCTATCGCAGATAGCACAGATCATAGCAGCATCCCAGCAGCCGGCAGAAGTTCTGTCCGAGCAGGAAGTATCTGATGATGCTGGGTAGGTGCGTTCCACAGCTGGATCGCGAGCGGACGACCGAGATATCCATGAGGTCCGTCAGGATGGAGAAAGGGATGTTCACAGGTTGGAATTCTCCCTTTCGGAACAACATAAAATCGCTGTCGAGTTAATCCGGCATTTCCTTCCTGAAGTTGTTCCAGCGGACCAGGATGCTGCTCAGCTGGATTGGAGGCTAATAGTGCCACTGGACACTGATTTTTTCAATCGGTTTAGGGACTCCGTCCCTGATTTTCCGTCTTAGTCCAGGAATGTCTCATGGACATTCGTGCCTTTGAACGACGTTATCAGTAAGCTTGCTTCTAAAACGGGCAAGTCAGCCTTCCTTTTGGCTAATGCTCTCAATCTGCCTTTCATTAATTCAAGAAATAGATTTGAAACGGCAGGACAGGGCATTCAGAGAGTTCCTCTGAGTCTAGACGACCGGGCTGAAGACTTTGAATTATCCATGCCGTCGTCTATATCTATTCAAAGCTCTACCATGGAAACTACAATATCTTCTAATAGAGCAAATTTGGACGCAGTTCGTACGCAGATCACCTTACCAGAGCGTTGTCATTACGCCTTGAAGGGCAAGAATTTCAGGACGTACAAACGTCTTTGAGAGTTCTGTCAAGGGCTATTGCCTTTTCCATGTATAACTCTGCCCTTTCAGTGGCTAATCTGGAGTTGGTTAGACATGATGGAGCCCTAGCTACGTCCACGAGAGTGGATAGTAAGGTGAAAAACTCTCTTAGATTTGCTCCGGTCTCCGGAGAACTTCTCTTTGATGGCAAGCTTTCTGCTATTTATGATCAGTTAACTAAGAAAGCTTCAGACTCTCTGCGATTTAAGTCCGCTTCTAAAAACTCAGAACCAGCAGAGAAAAGTAGGCCTGAATCTTCTGGGACGGGTACGTCCAGGGGAAGTTCCTTTAGAGGTGCGTACGCGCCCTCTAGGCCTTATTCTCGAGACCGTCAAGGCAGCGACTCTAGTAGGGGCCGTAACGCTGGCCGTAATAACAGGTCAGACGCCCCTAGGTCGACGACGCGAGGTGCGGGTCGTGGAGGACGTGGTTTCTCCTTCTGCAAGCCTCGCAGGTCCAGGAGGTGATGGTGTAGACCTCTGTCGCGTTCCAGCCGGCGGAAGGTTGTCGAGTTACTTACAAAATTGGGAATTGATTACGGAGGACCCTTGGGTTCGAAGGGTGAGAGCGGAAGGTCTGAAACTGTCCTTCAAAGGAAAACCTCCGTTAACTCCAAGATGGACTCAACTTGCGTCAAATATACAAAAAAGAGACGCGCTTCTTTCAGAAGTCCAGTCTCTCTTACTGAAGAACGTGATAGAGGTCGTAGAAAACCAGGAATCTCCAGGTTTCTACAGCCATCTTTTTCTGGTTCAGAAACCAGACGGCTCGTTCCATCCAGTAATAGACTTAAGCTGGATAAACAAGCTGATTGTGGCTCCAAAATTTTATATGGAGACCATTCGATCGGTCAGAGTGAACGACTATGCCGTGAGCATAGATCACAAGGATGCGTACTTTCACGTCATGGTACATCCGGCGTTCAGAAAGTATCTCCGTTTTGCTGTCCTAGGTGTCATTTATCAGTTCCGTGCGATGTGCTTCGGTCTGAATCTAGCGCCCTGGGCTTTCACTCAGATAATGAAATCGGTCATGACTTCCGAGCTCATTCGTCTGCGGTAACGTCGGCCTACCTGGACGATATTCTTCAGAGGTACGGCAACGAGTTAATGCTTCAGAACGATGTGCAGAATCTGCTTCTATTGCTCTGGCATCTTGGTTTTATAGTAAAGTCGGATCTGGTGCCTTCCAAGTCATTCACCCACCTGGGGATGAGTTTCGAGATGCACAACAATCTTGTTCATCTGCCGTTAACCAGAGCAAAGTTAGTCAGTTGTTATGCTCGCTATTTTCTAAACTCGGAGAAGGTTACAGCGAGAGAATTCATGAGACTGATAGATCTGTGCGGAGCTGCCGTGGATCTCATTCCAATGGGGCGGCTACGCACTCGTCCTCTCCAAATCTTTCTGATTCAGAATTGGAAGGCGAAGACTCATTCGCTCGATACGGACATCCTCTTGTCAAGCCATGTGAAACAAGAGATTCGGACTTGGGCAGACATTCAGTGGTTTACTCAGAGTTCCACTGCAATTGCCGGATCCGAGTTTTACTATTATGACGGATGCCAGTCAAACAGGTTAGGGTGCTACACTATGCCCGTCAGCTTCAAGGTGCCAAGGTCTTTAGGATCCGCAGTTTTTAGGCAAGCACATAAATATCAAAGAAATGATGTCAATTTGGCTTGGGTTGCGTCATTGGATGGACGTTATTCAGAATGCACATGACCAAATTTTATCCGACAATACGATGGTAGTAGCGTATATTCGGAATCAAGGAGGCACTCATTCCATTCCGTTGTTAAAGCTAACGGAAAGAATCCTTCTGTTTGTATTGGAACATCAGGTTCTACTATCGGTCTGTCATATTCCGGGTCATCTGAATGTGTTAGCAGACTCCCTTTCACGGAGGGGTCGTCTGTTGCCGTCGGAGTGGACTCTCAACAAACAGGTTTTCAATCAGATTTGCTACCAATGGGGGCGACCAATGATAAATTTGTTTGCGACTCATCTCAACAATCAGTTGCAGACGTATGTGTCCCCATGTCCGGATCTTTGAGCATTTGCAGTAGACGCTCTTTTGATCTCGTGGGACGGGATAATAGGATATGCGTATCCTCCAGCATTGTTGATTCAGCAGATATTGCTCAAGATAAAGCAATCCCACTGCAAGATTCTGTTGGTAGCACCTCTGTCTCCACAGAGACCGTGGATAAATCTACTCAGGTGTCTGTTGTGGCACATGCCACGGAAGCTTCCTCCACGGGAGGATCTTCTGATGCAGGGGAAATCGCGCACTCTTCACCACAATCCGCAAGGTCTCAACCTTCACGTATTTCCGTTGTGCGGTCCTTCTTGCACAGTAAACATTTTGCAGGACGAGCAGTGGACGCGATTTCTAACTGCAGGAGGACCTCCTCTTCGCTAAATTATGCTGCTAAATGGAAGGTCTTTCTTCAGTGGTGTAGGGATCACTCTGTAGATCTTTATGATCCCTCCATTCCTGATATTGCTAATTTTCTGGTCTATTTGTTTGATGAGATCAAACTGCAGCCTGTTATTATCAAGGGTTATAGATCTATGTTATCTGATACCTATGCACACCATGATACATTAATGATTGGATCTAATGTCTCTTTATCTAAATTAGTAAGAAACTTTTTGATAAATAGACCTAGAACCCTTAGATTAATTCCGAAATGGAATTTGACATGAGTTCTTTTTCTTAAGCGAAAAGAAGCACCTTTTTGAGCCTCTTGACACAGTGGACTTCAAATTCTTAACATATAAGACAGCTTTTCTCTTAGCATTTTCTTCTGCTAGAAGAGTTAGTGAGCTTCATGCTTTATCTGTAGATGATTCTCACTATCGTAGTGTTGGTAATACTATTACTTTTACTACTAATGTTGGATTTTTGCCTAAGAATCAGGCTCCTAATAAGTATCCTGAACCTATTGTTGTTAAGGCCCTTCTATCTTCCGACGGGCGTAGGCCTTTACTCTGTCCTGTTATACAATACGTATTTATAAACGTAAGGTCTGAGTTCATTAGAAAGGGACGTAAACGTTTCTTTTTGTCTTTGATGCCTAATAGAAAGGACATTATGGTTCATTCTATTGCTAGATGGATTCAATTAACTATACGTACTGCTTATGAAAAGTTATCTTCATCTCAGCAGTCTGCTCTAAAGATTTCGGCTGATGAAGTAAGAGCTCTTTAACATCTTGGGCTTATGTTAATAGTGTTGCTATTACAGATTTAATGAAGGCTGCATATTGGTCTCAGCCTTCCACTTTAACGAATTTTCATCTTAGAAATATTGAGTCCATTTCTGGAGATCTGCATTGTTTAGGTCTGTTATCAGTTGCTCAGAATATCGTCCACTGAACAGTTGCAACTATAGTTATGTAGGCTTTCTTTTCTGGCAGTGACTCTGCCCTCTTCGCTCTGGGGTATTTGACCCAGGGCAAGGGGAAGGGGGTGGGGGGGGGGTGCCCTTAGGTCACCTGCTTTATAGTGAAAAGCAAGGGAATACCTCCGCAGAGTCAGTAATTCCGAGTCGGTACCGGGATGGTTTTAAAGTGTAAAGCTAATGTTTACTCATGTCATGTAATATTTTTAAAGTGTAGCTCGGTGTGAAGCATTTGTATATGTCACATGTCAAACGAGCGTTAATATACAATCCTTGGACACTTTTAATGAGTATAAAGAGTCTCATTTCTCTGGAGTGCCTTTATTTATTGGCCTACCTTTAAAAATAATTAGTATAAAGGGTTATACTGGATATTAATGGAGTTCATTGATGTTTTTGTGCTCAATTACGGAATGGTATTGTGTCTTTCTTTTTTGAATAAGAAAGATACATATAAATCCTATCTCTTCTTTTCTCCTTGAGGGGATAATTCTGTTATATGTAATTGAGCCTATTGGATTTTCCTCTATGTCCTGGGCCCTCCAGCCTGTTTATTATTCAACTAAGTCTGGGTCATTGGTACAGTATAAAAATGTTAAATACTTTATAGTAATTTATATATTTTTTATACTTACCAATGACCCAGACGGGGATGGCCCTCCCAGGAGTTGGGAACTCTTGCCTCCCCGCTGCGTACATAACACTTACCAGGCACTGGTTGTAAGAATGACATTTTGGTGCCAATTTCGAGACCTCCTTGACACTGCGCATGCACAGTAGAGTAAAAGTATGGAGGACCTACCAAGACATCAAATTTTTGGTTTTTGATGCAAATTTTGGGGATTGGGAGGGCAAAATTTGTGTTTGGTCCTGAATTTAATGGAGTTTGCACCAACTAAGTCTGGGTCATTGGTAAGTATAAAAAATATATAAATTACTATAAATTTTTTAACATTACGGGTATTTCCAGTGTGCCGTATATGGTAACCATTTTGGGGTCAGCACCCCATCTTTAGCACAGGATTTCACAGGTGTTGGAATCAGGGTCGCTAATGAAGCGAACATGTAATGGGAGATTACTCGTTTAGCTGTATTCAATTAACATGTCAAATTTGAACTGGAGATGTGGTAAATGGTTTTGTGTTGGGTAATTATATTCAATTAACAGGGTTATTTAGCTGAAAGGTATCCACTTAAGTGGACTCAACTGTGTTGGATCTTGTGCTTTGAGTACATGCTTATACAGAGTAGGTCAGTGAAAAGCAGTTTGTGTCAACAGTGTTGTGTACAACACTGTCAATGCAGATCACTTTTCACTGGCAAACTTGGTGTTTTTTAAACTTTTTTATCTGTTGCTTTCTTTGAATCCTTGGGTGGGTCTTCAGCTATATTGCATGCATTGGGGGAACTTTACAGTAATTTTTTAAACACTGCTTAACTGGTTGAGTGCCAGAAGTCACTATTATGATTTTATTGAAAAGTATGTAGAGTCTTGCTGCTTGCTCAACAGTGGGAAAATATATTCATATAAAATTGATTTTTTATAAATTTATTGGAGAGTGCTAATAGGCATTCTCCAATAAATTGTAACAAAGCAATTGTTTATGAGCAAACTCTTGCTAAACTAAGATGTCCAATGCTGATTACTTGGTATCTTTGAAAACAATCCTTGTCTTTAAAATCACCTTTTAATAATAATTTAATACTCTACCAGTTAATTTGGGCACAATTACATATTTGGGCACAGCAATTGCCATCACTATTTGGGAATATGTAATGGCCTGTAGTACATCACACCTCGAACATCCTCGACAATCTTTAACACAAGGCACAATGAGAAAACCACAACTCATCATAGTGATTTCTAATATTTCTAACAAATTTTGTTAATATTTTTCTTAAACTTTAGATATCATACCCCCAAATGCAGTATCTTTTCTCTGACTAAACACAGTAAACAGAGAACTTTAACAGCATAATTTGTCAAACTGGCTGTCTTCCAGAATTTATGCTGTATTTGTAAAGATGTGACATTCTCTGACAATCTGACCAAAGTCACTTCCCAGAGTCAAAATTTTGCCAAATTTGGGCCGAATCTTGAGTGAATTCTCGTGAAATGGAGCTCACACGAATCCTGGGACTCATACTGAAAAACAACCTGACCAAACGTCTCCAGACTAGCATATATGAAAATTAATTTCCCAAATGATTGTTAAAATTGAGATAGTTTGGAAATTGCTTTTAGAAAATCATCCTAAGCTTTTATTTAATAAACAGTGTTGGCTTTCAATGAGGTAAGAATTCTTTCTTTATTAAAAAATAAAATACCTCGTACAACAACATTGACTTGTTTCATTTCTGAAACTCAGTTGCAGTAGGATGGGCTTTTTTGATCATGTACATGCTCCTGTCAATAATTGTCTGAACCATTCCCCCAATGAAAGTTGTCGCAATGGTTAAAAGTCATATGATTTTTTATGCCCCGAAAAATTTTTTAGAGGGGTATATAGTGGAGGTTTCCGTCCGTCCATCTGTCCATCCATCAGTCCGTCTGTCCGTCCATCCGAACATTTTGTATTATAACTCGAACATCAGTTGTCAGATTTCAATGTTCTTTGGTATGGTGATAGGGCAGCTTGGGGGAACGGATACCTTTGTACCTAGGGTTTCATCCGACAAATCTTACAGGCGTTATGTCCCTTATTTTCTTTGAAAATTGATGATTTTTTGGTTTCCTACCAATTAAATTTGTTTGGCTGAACCGATGAGTTTCAAATTTTATATGCTGATTACTCATGTCAAAGTACAGGTCGGTTTCAATTTGAGGTTTGATTCGGCAATTTTTGATGCAGTTATGCCACCTTTTTCACTTGGAAAAGATTCAAGACCAGTTCTACTTTTTCACTGGTTTGAGAATTTTTAACAAAGGTATGTACTATTCCTATTTTTGCCTCTTTCAGTTATTATTCAATATGGCACCATTCAAGTCATCTGCAATTATTTTTATAAATTTTTCTCTATAAGTGACTCCTTAGTGCTGTTCTGCAATGTAGCAGCAGTGAAGCTGTTGTCTGTTGTTACAAAACATATTAACAAAATATAAGTAATAATAATTTTATTGGCACTTTGCCATTCCTTGCTGTTGTTCTGCAATGTAGTGTTGTTCTGCAATGTAGCAGCAGTGAAGCTGTTGTCTGTTTATCCACATGTGAGTACAACTTGGCTACCTTCGGGGGCATTAGCACACGCATTAGCATTGCACTTGTTAAAATATTTTTTCTGGTACCGTACCAGTTAGTGCATAAATCACACCTCAAAATTGTCAGCTAAATTGCCTCTTTTTTGGCTCACCAACGATAGTTGTGTGAGCCTATGGCATAGCCCTCATGTCAGCGTCAGCGTCCGGATTCATACATTTTGAACTTTTGTGTGAAGGTTTTGATTTTTTTTCTTTTTTTTCCTTTTTTTTTATGTCAGCATGCTTTTCATTTATAGTAATATTTTATTCAACCCTTTCCATGCTTAGTTACTTGAATTTTGGACTTTTGTATACAGGTTTTTGACTTTTGTGTGCTGGATTTGATATTTGTCTTTCTTTTCTTCCAAGGAGTAATTTACCTTGCAGTATATTGTCATGGTTCCAGTTTTATGTTAGAATGCTTCTTAGGGCCAGTATTATATTATTTAACCCTTTCCCTACTTATTTACCTTAATTTTTTACTTTTGTGTGCAGGTTTTGGCCAGCCACACTTTACATTGCCCACCCACTGGTGAGCCACAGGGTACTAATACCCCTTCTAGTTACATTTAGGTCACAGTGACATTCAACCAGTGATCACTTCAAGAACTCTTGAGTTGCGCAAGTTACTGAGTATACCTGTACCAACAATTTGAAAGTAGAAAATTACGGGAGTGCATCAAATTCAGGGAATTAATACTTTTGAAACATTTGTGTATGTAATCTCATGTTTTCACATGTAAATAATAAAATTATTCACAAAATCATTTCAGGGAGTGTTTGTTTTATTATGCCCCTGATCTCCGAAAGAAGGATTTGGTGGTATCTAGTGAAGCCCTCCATCCATCCGTCCATCTGTTCGTCCATTTGTCCGTACAAATGTTCTGCATTGTAATTTCAAAGCCATCAGTCAGATTTGGATCTCCTTTGGTATGCGGATAGACCTAGATGGGGGAACAAATTTACACGGGAACGGGTTCCGTCCAATAATTTTTTCCAGAATTATGGCCTTTTTTCCCTTCTTTTGACTAAGAACATTTTTATGTCCCACAATACCTTTAAGACCACTTCAAACATGACTGCAGGTCAGGTACAGTGCAATGCCCTTGTTATACCCCCGCTTCGAAGAAGTGGGGGCTATATAGGAATCGCCCTGTACGTCCGTACGTCCGTCCGCCCATCCGTCCATCCGTACGTCCGTCCGTACGTCTTTTCAGGACATGAAATTCTTGTGTGCGCAACTCCTCCTACATTTATCAATCAATTTGGACAAAACTTTTCAGACATCATCACTACTAAGTGAACATGCGCATATTCCAAGATTTTTGATCTGCGACAATTTTAACCAGGTTATCTCCCTTTGACTTAGATTTATTGTGTCTTTCCATCCGAACAAATTCTTGTGCGCGCAACTCCTCCTACATTAATGAACCGATTTTGATGAAACCTTTCAAACATCATCTCTACTAAGTGAACATGTGCATATTCCAAACTTTTTAATCTGCGACAATTTTAACCAGGTTATCTCTCTTGAACTTTGATTTAATATGGGTTTCTACATGAAATTCTTGTGTGCGCAACTCCTCCTACATTTATCAATCAATTTGGACAAAACTTTTTAGACATCATCACTACTAAGTGAACATGCGCATATTCCAAGATTTTTGATCTGCGACAATTTTAACTAGGTTATCTCCCTTTAACTTAGATTTATTATGGGTTTCTACATGAAATTCTTGTGCATGCAACTCCTCCTACATTTATCAATCAATTTGGACAAAATTTTTCAGACATCATCACTACTAAGTGAACATGCGCATATTCCAAGATTTTTGATCTGCGACAATTTTAACCAGGTTATCTCCCTTTGACTTAGATTTATTGACTTAGATTTATTGTGTCTTTCCATCCGAACAAATTCTTGTGTGCGCAACTCCTCCTACATTAATGAACCGATTTTGATGAAACCTTTCAAACATCATCTCTACTAAGTGAACATGTGCATATTCCAAACTTTTTAATCTGCGACAATTTTAACCAGGTTATCTCTCTTGAACTTTTATTTAATATGGGTTTCTACATGAAATTCTTGTGTGCGCAACTCCTCCTACATTTATCAATCAATTTGGACAAAACTTTTCAGACATCATCACTACTAAGTGAACATGCGCATATTCCAAGATTTTTGATCTGCGACAATTTTAACCAGGTTATCTCCCTTTGACTTAGATTTATTATGTCTTTCCGTTCGAACAAATTCTTGTGTGCGCAACTCCTCCTACATTAATGAACCGATTTTGATGAAACCTTTCAAACATCATCTCTACTAAGTGAACATGTGCATATTCCAAACTTTTTGATCTGCGACAATTTTAACCAGGTTATCTCTCTTGAACTTTGATTTAATATGGGTTTCTGCATGAAATTCTTGTGTGCGCAACTCCTCCTACATTTATCAATCAATTTGGACGAAAGTTTACAGACATCATCACTACTAAGTGAACATGCGCATATTCCAAAATTTTTGAGCTGTGGCAATTTTAACTAGGTTATCTCCCTTTAACTTAGATTTATTATGGGTTTCTACATGAAATTCTTGTGCGTGCAACTCCTCCTACATTTATCAATCAATTTGGACAAAACTTTTCAGACATCATCACTACTAAGTGAACATGCGCATATTCCAAGATTTTTGATCTGCGACAATTTTAACCAGGTTATCTCCCTTTGACTTAGATTTATTATGTGTTTCTGTTCGAACAAATTCTTGTGTGCGCAACTCCTCCTACATTAATGAACCGATTTTGATGAAACCTTTCAAACATCATCTCTACTAAGTGAACATGTGCATATTCCAAACTTTTTGATCTGCGACAATTTTAACCAGGTTATCTCTCTTGAACTTTGATTTAATATGGGTTTCTGCATGAAATTCTTGTGTGCGCAACTCCTACATTTATCAATCAATTTGGACGAAAGTTTACAGACATCATCACTACTAAGTGAACATGTGCATATTCCAAAATTTTTGAGCTGTGGCTATTTTAACTAGGTTATCTCCCTTTAACTTAGATTTATTATGGGTTTCTACATGAAATTCTTGTGCGTGCAACTCCTCCTACATTTATCAATCAATTTTGACGAAACCTTTCAAACATTATCACAACTAAGTGAACATACGCATATTCCCAAATTTTTGATCTGCGACATTTTTAACCAGGTTATCTCCCTTTAACTTGGATTTATTATGGGTTTTCAAATGGGATTCTTGTGTGTGCAACTACTCCTACATTAATGAACCGATTTTGAATACATGTTGCACATTGTAAATGTGTTTTTCCAAATGTAAACCATATATGTGTGGGCTCTTTAAGTATTCAGTGCTGTTCTGTGGAAGGCCACATGCAAATACAAATTTCAACAACAAAAAATGATCTTTATGTATACATTTCCTTATGGCCTTCGCCTACATGATCAGAAGTGCATTCCTCTAAAAACCCAAAGCGGGGGTATTAATCACCTTCAGTGATAGTTCTAGTTTATTCTACCAAAACCTGGTGCCAAGTTGATCAATATTTCCGTCTCCCTGTCTCTTTTGGTACCAGTTTTTAAAAAAATGACAACCTGCGATGTCAAACTGAACTTTTTTTTAAACTTCAAATATTTTTTTTACAGATTTTATCTCAGAAATTAATAATGAAATCAAATAAACTCAGTATTTATATCTTAACCCTCTTAGTACTGTGTTATCAATGCACCTCATGGGGTGCAGTTTTGTGGGTATGTGTGTATGCCATGCAGAAATAGAAACAAAGGGAAGAGGAAGCCTGGACAATAATAACATGGTATGACCATGGGTGTTGAAAGTGTTGTTAAATCCCAATATTTATTTATTTATTGGTGTTTAAGGTCACATACTTATGCACAATGGCTAATCGTGACCGTGACAGTTTTACGGGTGGAGGAAGCCGGAGTACCCGGAGAGAACCACCGAGCAACGACGAGCAGCTGTCAGCTCTCCAACATCGTAACTCTGAACTCTGCACCGCAGCACAGGCAGGGTTAGATTGGTTGAAGACATGCGCACCATCGACGTGCAGTACGCCGCAGTACACAGCGTCATCGTACCCCCTTGTAGGCAATCGGGGTGAAGTGTCTTGCCCAAGGACACAACGCGGTTGCCGCAGGTGGGATTCGAACCGAGGACCTCTCGGCTTGCAGCCTGCACCTCTACCAACTGAGCCACCGCGCCCCCTTAAATCCCAATAAACAAACCAAACAGGAATGAGTTCTTCTTTTCAACGGTAAGCAGTTACAGGAAGATTGTTTTTTTGAATGTGTAGTGTGTAGTAAATTGATTGCTACTGGTGAATATACGTGATTATTATGGCTATTCTTTTAACCCTTTACCTAATATGAAAAGCAGACAACACTTCTTGAATAACTAATTTTTTCATTATTTGTCTCAAAAACGTAGCTTATGGCCCCTCATTGGAACAAACTCGACGAGCTTGTTCCAACAAGGGGTCATAACCTATGTTTTTGAGACAAAAAATGAAAAAAATAATGAAAATTAATTGGCGATTTTTTAGAATAGCGCTGGCCTGTTTTGGCCGTTATGTTGGCTAATGGGTTAACTAACATCAAATTAGATGTAATACACTGTAGATTATGCTGGCAGACTTGGCCATAAGTATATTTTTCTGTTGTGATCATTTAACCCTTTTCCTAACATGAAAAGCAAACGACACTTGCAAAATAAATTGTTGAATAACTAATTTTTTCATTTTTTGTCTCAAAAACATAGGGTAAGACCCCCTCATTGGAATGAGCATGACGAGCTCGTTCCAATTAGGGGTCATAACATATGTTTATGAGACAAAAAATGTAAATATAATGAAAATTAATTGGCGATTTTTTAGAATAGCTCTGGCCGGTTTTGGCCGTTACATTGGGTAAAGGGTTAAAAGACACTCAAGTATAAATCTACATGAGATGATGCTTCTTGAAAGAATTCTCACTTGAAACTGTGTTACGTCAGTGGAAATGTTTACCCTGTGTATTGAATCACTGATCCATATAGAGGAAAGCTGAACTGAATACTCCATTGATTGATTGTTAACATGTGCACACTGATGTTGAAATATCAATATTTCAAGCTGCATTGTTTCCCATAATGCAACAAGGAATGTAAACAATTTAATCTTGTTTGACTGAGCTCATTGAGCTCATTGGTAAATTCTGACTTGTATATTGGGGAAAATATGCCACTTGAAATTTGGGTGGTTTGATATCAGAATGGAGAGGGCTGAAATAGAAATCCTGTGCAAATTACAACTTAGAAAAAAAAGAAAAATTAGCAATAAAACCTTTGTAATACAAATATTTTAGAACTTCGGTAGTTAAAAGGTTAAGATGAGCAACCTAGAATACCACGTCTTATTTTGTGAGTTTCTTTTATTAAGTCAATTCCTGTGGGAACCCTACAAAGTAGAGCAATATTTGTTTACTTTTGTAAACAAGTTCTGGAGCTGGTAACCATTGCCTGAGGTGGAAGTCCTCTAAACTGTTCAGCATAGGTGTAAACAATTGGATGAACTTAACTTAACTCTTAACCTGCTGAGTATTTTCAAGACATTTTTCATCAAATCTAGTCATGGCTGCTATAAAGCAGCCATGACTAGATTTGATGAAAAATTCATCTAAATTTAACTCAAGAGATAATTGTTGAAAAAATCCATTCAATTCACAGGGATTTACAGGGATTACTTGGATTAAATATGCCCAAATTATACTTATATCAGACGCAAGCAAAATCCTGTCCTGGTTAGGAATATCTGCCAGCAGCATGCAAGGAGTTAATACTTGTGCTCTGGCCAGAGATGCTGAAAGTGACCTTAACCCCTGCAGACTGATGTCAAAGTCATGAAATTTGAAGCCATAAATTTTATCAGAAGCAAGCAAAATCCTGTCCTGGGCAGGAATATCCGCCAACAGCATGCAAGGAGATACTTGTGCTGTGGCCAGAGATGCTGAACGTGACCTTAACCCTCTGCAAACTGATGTCAAAATCATGAAATTTGAAGCTGTAAATTTTTCCATAATGCAACTAGGAATTAACAAATTGTTGGACAGAGCCCTGAATGAGCAAACAAAAGTGAGTTGATTAAATTCTTAGTTGCATTACAGAAAAAATTTGTAGGTTGAAATTTTGATATTTAAGCATGAATGTGGTAAACACGAATCTTAATATAATTTGAGTTATTCTGTTTGTCGTGACATGTCCTAACTCTTCAGCCGCTAAGATGGATCGACTTCAAACATGGCAGGTTTATGTATTTCTATCTGATATAACTATATTGTCATGTTTGGTGGCTGTATTTTGTGTTATTCCTAAAAATCAGCAAATGTGTCGCAGCCTGTGCTATTTTGTATGCAGACCTGAGTCAGTGCCAGGGCTTATATTTGATCTAAATTTGGGAGAATCCATTTGGATTCTTGTGAAAATGGTTGTGAGAATCCATACCTGCTTTGCATGTTCCAGGATCCCATGAGGCCACCACGATTGAACCGCTGTTATATACTGATAACACATGTTAAGCCTTTACCCAACACAGCTTTTTAATTTTTTGCTTAACTTGACAAAGTCAAGATAAGCTATTGCCATCACGCATGCGGAAGTCTGTTAGTCTGTGAGTCACTGAGTCTGTTAGTCTGTGAGTCTGTTCACATTTTCCTTTAGCACAGGCTACACCCCGTAGTTCTTGTCTGATCGTCATGAAATTTCATATGCAGATTTGGGGTCATGTCTAGATGAGAACGTCCCCTTTTGGTCGTGATCTGTCAAACATGATGGCTGCACAAGCCCAAAACCCAAAAACTTTTAGCACAGTCTGCAGGTAACATTTAATATGGAGGGATTTCATTGTAACTTGGTAGGATGACTCTGAATGATGTCTAGATGAGAACGTCCCCTTTTGGTCATGATCTGTCAAACGTGATGGCTGCACAAGCCCAAAACCCCAAAACTTTTAGCACAGTCTGCAGGTCATATTTAATATGGAGGGATTTCATTGTAACTTGGTAGGATGACTCCGTATGATGTCTAGATGAGAACTTCCCCATTTGGTCGTGATCTGTCAAACGTGACGACTGCCCGAGCTCAAAACCCGAAAACCATGAGCACAGTCTACAGGCCATATTTATGGAGGGATTTCATTGTAAATTGGTAGGTTGACTTCCTATAATGTCTAGATGAGAACATCCCCTTTTGGACATTATTGGGCAAATGTGACGGCAACAGGGGCCCGAAAACCTTTAGCAAAGTCTACAGGTCATATTTATGGAAGGATTTCATTGTTACTTGTTAGGTTGACTCCATATAATGCCTAGATGATGACATCCCCTTTTGGTCGTGATTGGTCAACTGTGACGGCTACAGGTGCCTACAGCACGAAAACCTTGAGCACAGTCGGATCATATTTATGAAGGGATTTCATTGTAACTTCATAGGATCACTCCAGATGATGCCCAGATGGGAATGTCCCCTTTTGGTTGCGATCATTCAACCATGGCTGCCCGAGCCCGAAGCCCGAAAAACTTTAGCACAGTCTACAGGTCATATTTATGAAGAGATTTCATTGTAACTTGGTAGGTTTGCTTCATATAATGTCTGGATGAGAACGTCCCCTTTTGGGCATGATTGGGCAACTGTGATGGCTACAGGGACCCAAAGCCCAAAAACCTTTAGAACAGTTTACAGGTCATATTTATGAAGGGATTTCATTGTAGCTTGGTAAGGTGACTCCAAATAATGTCTGGATGAGAATGTCCCCTTTTGGTCGCGATCATTCAGCCTTGATGGCTGCCCGAGCCCAAAAACATTTAGCATAGCCTGTAGGTCGTATTTATAGAAGAATTTCATTGTAACTTGTTAGGTTGACTCCATATAATGCCTAAATGATGACATTCCCTTTTGGTCGTGATTGGTCAACTGTGACTGCTACAGGGGCCCGAAGCCTGAAAACCTTGAGCACAGTCTACAGGTCACATTTATGAAGGGATTTCATTGTAACTTGGTAGGTTGACTTCATATAATATCTAGATGAGAACATCCCCTTTTGGACACGATTGGGCAACTGTGATCGCAACAGGGCCCCGAAGCTCGAAGCCCGAAAACCTTTAGCACAGTCTACAGGTCATATTTATGAAGGGATTTCATTGTACCTTGGTAGGATGACTCCAAATAATGTCTAGATGAGAACGTTCCCTTTTGGTCGCGATCATTCAGCCTTGATGGCTGCCCAACCCCAAAACCCCAAAACCTTTAGCATAGTCTATAGGTCGTGCTTATGGAAGGATTTCATTGTAACTTGTTAGGTTGACTCCATATAATGCCTAGATGATGACATCCTCTTTTGGTCATGATTGGTCAACTGTGACGGCTTCAGGGGCCCGAAGCCCAAAAACCTTGAGCACAGTCTTCAGGTCATATAAATGAAGGGATTTCATTGTAACTCCGTAGGATCACTCCACGTTATGCCCAGTTGACAACGCCGCCTTTTGGTCATGATCATTCAACCATGATAGCTTCCCGAGCCCAAAACCCGAAAAACTTTAGTACAGACTACAGGTCATATTTGTGAAGGGATTTCATTGTAACTTAGTGGAATGACTCAGTATAATGTCGAGATGAGGACGTCCCCTTTTAGTTGCAATCGCTCTACTGTCATGGCTTCACAGGCCTGAAGCCTGAAAACCTTTAGCACAGTCTACAGGCCATATTTATGAAGGGATTTCAATGTAACTTGTTAGGATGACTCGTTTTGGAATAATTTCATGGTAACTTTCGTTGACATACGTTAAGTGTGAGGGCCACATACATTATCTGTGAGGTCATATTAACCCACCCCTCAGCTCTTACAGTGTACAGTGTACACCTCATATTATTAGCTCACCTGAGCGAAGCTCAAGGGGAGCTTTACTAATCACTTTCTGTCCGGCGTCCGTCGTCGTCCGTCCGGCGTTAACTTTACATTATCGACTTCTCCTCCTAAACCACTAGCCCAATTTTATTCAAATGTTGGCTAAATGTTTATTACCTAATGCCAATTCAGATTTGTTCAAATGAAGTTGCCCCTCCTTCTGGGTGGTGCCACGCCCCCAAGGGGCACCAAAATCTTTGTAAATCTTCTTCTCATGAACCAGCAGTAGCAGAGACTTGATATTTGGTGTGCAGCTTCCTTTTGAGGTGTAGACTCAGATTTGTTCAAGAGAAGTTTGTGGGGCTATACTTGGCATCGTTATGGGAGGGGCAAAATTTTTTGTCCCGCCCAAAATTTCTATTTTCCAAACCGAGAGGCTGATTTGAACCAAATTTTATGTGAGGGCTTATTGGGTCATGAGTACTTGATTTATGCAAAAAAATTTTTTCCCGCAGCCCCGTGGGAACCGCAGGAGCTAAAAAAGGAAAAATTTTAAAACGCCCATATCTCCAAAACTGCACGGCACTGAGAATTTTTATTTGGTGTGCAGCTTCCTTAGGACCAACAGAAAGGATTGGTAAAAAAAAATTGCCATCGGTTTTATCATAGGGTACAGTTTCGGGACTTTGAAAAAGTGCTGAGTCAGCACTTTTTAACACTGTAGGCAATGGGAAAAACATTAAAAAATCTTCTTCTCCAGATCCAGCAGGCAGAATCTTTTGATATTTGGTATGCAACATTGTAGGGTGGATCTGATTCAAGTTTGTTCAAATTGGCCCCCTGGGTTTATATTTGGGCTCAGTATAGGAGCCCAAATTTGA
Organism: Pictodentalium vernedei; assembly: GCA_031216915.1. NCBI lineage: Eukaryota > Metazoa > Mollusca > Scaphopoda > Dentaliida > Dentaliidae > Pictodentalium > Pictodentalium vernedei. The sequence continues at coordinate 224,660,918 of CM062289.1, read as the reverse complement.
ACTTACTGCATTTCAGGCAAATTTCTTTGAAAATCTTCTTCTCCAGATCCAGCAGGCAGAATATTTTGATATTTGGTATGCAACATTGTAGGGTGGATCTGATTCAAGTTTGTTCAAATCGGTTCCCTAGATTCATATTTGGGCTCACTATAGGAGCTCGAATTCGAATTTAGTGCATTTCAGGCAAATTTCTTCAAAAATCTTCTTCTCCAGATCCAGCAGGCAGAATCTTTTGATATTTGGTATGCAACGTTGCGGGGTAGATCTGATTCAAGTTTGTTCAAATCGGCCCCCTGGATTCATATTTGGGCTTACTATAGAAGCCCGAATTCGAACTTAGTGCATTTCAGGCAAATTTCTTAAAAAATCTTCTTCTCCAGATCCAGCAGGCAGAATCTTTTCATATTTGGTAAGCAACATTGTGGGGTGGATCTGATTCAAGATTGTTCAAATCGGCCCCCTGGGTTAATATTTGGGCTCAGTATAGGAGCCCGATTTCGAACTTAGTGCATTTCAGGCGTAAACCAGTTCTGCTTTACTAGAAAAATAGGACCCAGTCACCAATGCTTGGGGTGAAAGTCCTCTACAATGGGCAACATGTTGATCAACGATTGACTACACTTGACTTCATCTCCATGTTGTGTCACGATTAGCCATAGTGCATAAATATGTGACGTTAACCACCAACAAACAGTGCATTTCAGGCAAATTTCTTAAAAAATCTTCTTCTCCAGATCCAGCAGGCAGAATCTTTTGATATTTGGTATGCAACATTGTGGGGTGCATCTGATTCAAGTTTGTTCAAATCGGCTTCCTAGATTCATATTTGGGCTCACTATAGAAGCTCGAATTCGAACTTAGTGCATTTCAGGCAAATTTCTTAAAAAATCTTCTTCTCCAGATCCAGCTGGCAAAATCTTTTGATATTTGGTATGCAACATTGTGGGATGGATCTGATGCAAATTTGTTCAAATCGGCTCCCTAGATTCATATTTGGGCTTACTATGGAAGCTCGAATTCGAACTTAGTGCATTTCAGGCAAATTTCTTAAAAAATCATCTTCTCCAGATCCAGCAGGCAGAATCTTTTGATATTTGGTATGCAACATTGCGGGGTGGATCTGATTCAAGTTTATTCAAATCGGCCCCCTGGATTCATATTTGGGCTCACTTTAGAAGCTCGAATTCAAACTTAGTGCATTTCGGGCAAATTTCTTAAAAAATCTTCTTCTCCAGATCCAGCAGGCAGAATCTTTTGATATTTGGTATGCAACATTGCGGGGTGGATCTGATTCAAGTTTGTTCAAATCGGCCCTCTGGATTCATATTTGGGCTTAATATAGAAGCCCGAATTCGGACTTAGTGCATTTCGGGCAAATTTCTTAAAAAATCTTCTTCTCCAGATCCAGCAGGCAGAATCTTTTGATATTTGGTATGCAACATTGTGGGGTGGATCTGATTTAAGTTTGTTCAAATTGGCTTCCTAGATTCATATTTGGGCTCACTATAGAAGCTCGAATTCGAACTTAGTGCATTTCAGGCAAATTTCTTAAAAAATTTTCTTCTCCAGATCCAGTAGGCAGAATCTTTTGATATTTGGTATGCAACATTGTGGGATGGATCTGATGCAAATTTGTTCAAATCGGCTCCCTAGATTCATATTTGGGCTTACTATAGAAGCTCGAATTCGAACTTAGTGCATTTCAGGCAAATTTCTTAAAAAATCTTCTTCTCCAGATCCAGCAGGCAGAATGTTTTGATATTTGGTATGCAACATTGTGGGATGGATCTGATTCAAGTTTGTTCAAATCGGCTTCCTAGATTCATATTTGGGCTCACTATAGAAGCTCGAATTCGAACTTAGTGCATTTCAGGCAAATTTCTTAAAAAATTTTCTTCTCCAGATCCAGCAGGCAGAATCTTTTGATATTTGGTATGCAACATTGTGGGATGGATCTGATGCAAATTTGTTCAAATTGGCTCCCTAGATTCATATTTGGGCTTACTATAGAAGCTCGAATTCGAACTTAGTGCATTTCAGGCAAATTTCTTAAAAAATCTTCTTCTCCAGATCCAGCTTCAGAATCTTTTCATATTTGGTAAGCAACATTGTGGGGTGGATCTGATTCAAGTTTGTTCAAATTGGCCCCCTGGGTTTATATTTGGGCTCTGTATAGGAGCCCAAATTTTAACTTAGTGCATTTCAGGCATATTTCTTAAAAAATCTTCTTCTCCAGATCCAGCAGGCAGAATCTTTTGATATTTGGTATGCAACATTGTGGGGTAGATCTGATTCAAGTTTGTTCAAATCGGCCCCCTGGGTTTATATTTGGGCTCAGAATAGGAGCCCAAATTTGAACTTACTGCATTTCAGGCAAATTTCTTTGAAAATCTTCTTCTCAAGATCAAGCAGGCAGAATCTTCTGATATTGGGTATGCACCATGCTTAGGGGGGTGAGATTCAAGTTTGTTCAAGCCAAGTTCCTGGGTTCATATTTGGGCTCACTGTGGTAGCCCGAATTATAACTTAGTTCAAAATGAGGAATTTTCTTTAAAAATCTTCTTCAGATCCAGCAGTCGGAATGTTTTGATATTTGGTATGCAGCATCCTTAGGGGGTGAGATTCAAGTTTGTTCAAGCCATGTCCCTAGGTCCATATTTGGACTCACTGTGGGAGCTCGAATTGTAACTTAGTTCAAAATGAGGACTTATCTTTAAAAATCTTCTTCTTCAGCCATGTCCCTAGGTCCATATTTGGACTCACTGTGGGAGCTCGAATTGTAACTTAGTTCAAAATGAGGACTTTTCTTTAAAAATCTTCTTCTTCAGATCCAGCAGTCGGAATGTTTTGATATTTGGTGTGCAGCATCCTTAGGGGGGTGAGATTCAAGTTTGTTAAAGCCAAGTCCCTGGGTTCATATATGGGCTCCCTGTGGGAGCCTGAATTATAACTTAGTTCAATATGAGGAATATTCTTTAAAAATCTTCTTTTTTTTTTTAGATCCACTGGTCAGAATCTTTGGATATTTGGTATAAGCTTTTCTTAGGAGGAGCAGATGCAACTTGTTGAAATCAATTCTCTGGGTTGATATAAATTTAGGCTACCATATCAGGTGAGCGCCCTCAGGCCCCTTGGGGCCTCTTGTTTTTATTAAAAACATAGCATACAGGGAACAGAAATTAACCTATTCCCAATTATCACAATTCTTGTCTTATTTCATAATCCTTTCATAAACATTGAACATTATCCTTTTCATCAAACACAACACACAGACAAGTTAAGCTACAGTGTCATTGACACTTTCATTAAAATATAAACTGAATTTGATGATTTAAAAAAAATAAATAAACAATATTTACCAATTAAACCTAACAAATATGGATGTCATTGGAACTAGCTCATTGAGCTGGTTCCAATGGCAGGCATTTTGTGAAAATTTATTGACAAAGTGTCAGGCTGTTTCAGATCATGTTAGCCTTCTATTGGTTAATTTGCAGCCACTATGTTAGGTAAAAGGTTAAATTGATTCAATTCTTTTCACAAATTTCGGGCAAATTTCTTAAAAAATCTTCTTCTCCAGATCCAGCAGGCAGAATCTTTTGATATTTGGTATGCAACATTGCGGGGTGGATCTGATTCAAGTTTGTTCAAATCGGCCCTCTGGATTCATATTTGGGCTTAATATAGAAGCCCGAATTCGGACTTAGTGCATTTCGGGCAAATTTATTAAAAAATCTTCTTCTCCAGATCCAGCAGGCAGAATCTTTTGATATTTGGTATGCAACATTGTGGGGTGGATCTGATTTAAGTTTGTTCAAATCGGCTTCCTAGATTCATATTTGGGCTCACTATAGAAGCTCGAACTTAGTGCATTTCAGGCAAATTTCTTAAAAAATTTTCTTCTCCAGATCCAGTAGGCAGAATCTTTTGATATTTGGTATGCAACATTGTGGGATGGATCTGAATCCTAACAGAGGTGCAGCGAGAATCTACAGGGATTTGTTGTGCGAATCTTTACGTGAATTGATTCTTGGATTCTCGTCGAAATATAAACCCTGGTCACCATTGGGAAAAACATGTGTAGGGCAGGTTCACATTCTCCTGTAATAAATAATTCATCTATGATGCTATTCTGTCATACAATACACTGTTGAGATGGTCTCAAAGAGCACTTTTCAGCCATTATTGCACCACAGCATTTTATCTCCATAATCATAGTAACACTGAGTTTTATCATCGTCATAAAGCAGATCATGGTTCTGGGAGAGTTAACCTTTTGCCTAATGCACTGCAGGCAGTTTTTCTCACTAAAACGTCAACACTTGTGTTAAAGTTATTGTAAGAGCCCACTTTGACTTTCCCACCTGTTACTATGCACCTCATACTGTTTCTATGGCTTATAATTACCCACAGACCCTTACCCAGTGGTATTTTTTTATTTTTAGAGTGTTTTTGCAATGTTAGACATTTTTGTCAGTATGTACTTAGAAAATTTCTGACCTGTTTTGCTATACATGTTCATGAGTAGAGGCTACCACTGGTATGCTATGGCTTTTATATTTCATATATGTGTTAAATGCATCAATATAAGATAACATTAACCCTTATCTGGACTTTTTTTTGCAGATTTGGGAATTTTTTAATGCAAAGTTAAACTTTTTTGTAAGTGTTAACTTAAAATTCTGACCTGTTATGCTATACATGTACTTGGGTGGAGGCTACCACCGGTATACTGTGGCTTTTATATTTCATATATGTGTTAAATGCGTCAATATAAGTTGACATTAACCCTTGACAGGACATTTTTTGCAGATTTGTAATAAGCCTAGGATTATTGCATTCCATGCATTGGTGAGCTAATATGGGGATGGACACCCCCTCTTATTTCCTCTAAAACACAGCTTGTGAGAGACGAAAACTCCTTCACCCTATTTTTTTTGAGACAACTGAAACATACATTTGCCTAATTTGTACAAGACTGCTCTATTGTTGTGTTTGTCCTTGATAGTTCTTGTTTGAGGAACCATTCAATAATTTTTTTCTCACAATCTAATGCATAGCATAAAGCCAGCGTAGTGGTTTTCAGCACCTTTCATAAGAGCCCCTATAGTGCAGCTTTAGTGCCTTCCAGCACTTACCATGGCTTTATTGAAAAGTGCTGAAAGCCACTTTTGTGGCTTTACATTGTATACAACAGCCTTTTGTTTGCTTCCCAGCAGAAAAAAAAATTGTTTCTATAAAATTTTGTTGCACTCTATGGAACTGTGCATCAGACACCCTCCAATAAATTGTAACAAAAATATTGTTTATGGAAAAAATGTTATGAAACTAAAGCCCCTGCTGCTGGCAGTATGGTATCTTTGAAAAGAAATAGGCATGTTGCAAATCATCCCTGGCAAAATTTTTTAGCACTCTACCAGTTAAGCAAGAGAAAGGCGTTCAGATTTTTACGCTGTTTTAAAATTCTTGAAAAAATATGGAAATTTGTACCAATCTGGAGAAAGTCTTGCAATATGTGGAAAAGCTTAACCAAAAAAAAGTTTGTATTGAAAAAGTATGGAAATTAATTTTTTTTGGCAAACTTTAAATCAGTTGAATTGAAAAAAAAAAAATTACCACCATTTCATAAAATTCCTAGTAATTCAACTGGTAGAGTGCTAGAAGCCACTGTAAGTCACTTTAGTGGCTTTACTGTGTACATTAGCTTGTTTCTGCAGTAGTAGATAAAGAAATATTCATTTAAAATTGTTTTGTTGCAGTTTTTTGGAGAGTGCCAAAAAACATGTAATTTTTGCAAAAATACACCAGATAAACACAGATAAACACAGGAAAGTGTATCACAAAAGGTCACGCCAATCATTTTTCATTTCAACGTGTCATTGGCATGTCTCAATCAAGGCTTTGCAAAATGTCATCAAGTTATTTTTGTTGATTTGGATTGTCGGCATTCTTCATAGGCATTCAGCTGTTCATCAGAAATAAGCACAAATCTTGGGTTTTGCTTGTTAAACAAAGATTGAAAGTCATCATTTGTCACTCCTCTTAAATTGATATTGTAACTGCCATAACATTCCTCAGCCACAATGAATTTAGATATTGAATTTGTGAAAATAATAGTATGAAGTCTTGTTTGTTTGTATTTTGAATTTTGATCGCAGACGATGGTTATTTAGCAAGTCACAAAACAATATCATTAAAAACAATTTCTTTAGCTTCCTCAAAATTATGTTCGAATTTAAGACCCTTTATTTATCTTCCTCATCAGTGCTTCTATTAAATTATTTGTTCCCAAGAAATTATCATTGTTTTCTTGCTCACTGGAGGTGATAGGAATATCGATTGATCAGTATAGTGTTCAACCGATGATCAGAACCGGCCACCACAATCGGCCAATTGTGGGTAATCGGATGACAATGGCAACGGCTCCTGGAACATCGATTCAGCCGATTGTTGCCAAACATTTGTGATGATTCATAAACCACATTTTATTATCTTCTGCAATTGTTCAGTTGTTAATGTAAAATGATATCAAAGATGCCATTCAATAAAGTTGAAAACCACCATAATGTGTATTCTTAATCTCTCTCGACGCCCCTTTATGGGATATACAAGTTAAACGACATGTAAAGCTTACAATTGAGCATACTTCAGGCAATCGCCAGTTCATACCCGAAAAGTGAAGGTTGCACTCCATTGACTCAAGTCGCAGTAAAAATTACCAGTTGCGCATTCTTTGGTGTCAAACATGGCTCTGAAAGCTTGTTTGCCGCCCAAGTGTGCACGACTGGTAATATTACTGGGCCTGAGTCAACGGAGTTTCACACTGTTTCCTAGCAAGTGAAAGTACCCAGGGCATTTGAAGGACTATACTAGCTCTGTGCCAGATGTCCAGTTTCTGTCAAAATGTGCCCATATTGGCCTTCAGGGCATTATTCATTCACTTAGTATTTTTTTTTGTTAATCAATCTCAACTACTCATATGTTTTAGTTACGAAACATTGCAGTCTTTCATGAGAAAGTACTACTCCCTGAGTATTCTTTGTATGTTGAAGGTGTTGAGTCCATCCATTTGTTACAGCAGATCCAGTAGAAGGTTGTGGAATAGTGGTTACCACATTCTCTTCCTTTTTTTGCTCTGTGACCTCTTTTTAGCTCACCTGGCCTAAAGGCCATGTGAGCTTTTCTCATCACTTGGCGTCCGTCGTCTGATGTCCATCGTCTGGCATCCGTAAACTTTTCACATTTTCATCTTCTTCTCTGTAACCGCTCAGCTGGTGTGAACCAAACTTGGCAGGAATGGTCTATTCTTAGGTCCTCTACAAACGATCCTCATTTTGTTCCTGTCGGATGAAAAAACATGCCTTCCAGAGGCATTCTTTGATTCTGGTTGGTGGATTTTCAAAAATCTTCTCTGAAACTGCCAGGCCAAATGTTTTGAAACTTCATATAAATGATGACTGGGACCCCGTCTACCAACGATACTCATTTAATGTTGATCAGGTTACAAACATAGCTGCAATTGTGGCTTATAGTTACTATAGAAACCCTATGGGAAATCACGTTTTCATCTTCTTCTCTGGAACTGCTGAGCTGAAGTGAACCAAACCTGGCAGGGATAGTCTATGGGAGGTCCTCTACAAATGCTCCTCATTTTTGTTACCGTGCATTGAAAAACATGGCTGCCAAAAGCAATTTTTTTATTCAGATTGGTGGATTTTGGAAAATCTTCTCCACTGAAACCACAGGGCAAAATGTTTTAAAACTTTGCATCGTTGATGACCGGGACACCCTCTACCAATGATCCTCATTTAATGTTGATTGTGTTGCAACCATGGCCTCAATTGCGGCTTATAGTTACTATAGAAACTCTATGGGAAATCACATTTTCATCTTCTTCTCTGCAACTACTGAGCCGACGTGAACCAAACTTTGCAGGAATGGTCTATAGGAGGCCCTCTACAAACAGTCCTGTTTTTGTTCCCATTGGTTTGAAAATATGGCCACCAGAGACATTCTCTGATTCTAACTGATGGATTTTGCAAAAATCTTCCCCTCTGAAACTACAAAGTCAAAATGTTTTGAAACTTCACATGATTGAGGACACCTTCTACAAATGATCCTCATGTAATGTTGCAAACATGTCCACAATTGCAGCTCATAGTTACCATGGAAAGTCTATGGGAAATCACATTTCTATATGTAGTTCCAGGTGAGCGATTACAGGCTCTTTAGAGCCTCTAATTTTTCTCTAGGCAACTAAGCACTTGGTACTAAGTGAATGGTTTGTATTTTGGGGGGTTGTTCATCGACATGTATACTGAATTGCCAGTTACCCTCTAGATTTCCTCTTGTATAATCAAGTGTGTTAACATTTTTCGTGCACTTTGTTATAATTAAACCTTTTTTCTGTTCAAGCATTTTCAGGCAAAATGATTGGCTAAAGTATTTCTTTCTTTTTTCTTTTCATAATACAGTGAATGCATTTAGGCCTGGCCTAAACCCCTAAACCACGCCCCCAATATTTGTCTTTAAAATTACGTTGCATAGCATGAATGGAAAAGAACCCCAGGCCCTGCACGCTCATATTGTTTCAATAAGAAAAGTAATTTATCTCATACTAAAAAGGCTTTCAGAATAGAATTTAATAAACGATGAAATCCTTATCATGCTTTTTATTCCATGTTCAATTTGTTTACATGCAATAGGTGATCATCTACGTTCATCGTTTTACCCAAATCAATCATAAACAATGGCCGGTTATAATAATCCACAAACGAAACTCGCGAGCAAAACTTTTCAATTTCCAAATAGTCTGAATGAACTCTTTCTGAAACAAAGTTCATCCAACTTCATGTCAGCTGGGTTTATATTGAACTCCACATTTACAAACGGTGTTTTCAGTTTCTCAGGAAATGATCAAAATCAGAATTAAATTTAACTCAATGTTGTTTTGAATGACAGCACCCTCCCCTCAAGTGGAAACGGAGATTGAAGTTTTGTGTGAGCCTGGTCTATGACTTTCCTTTTAACTTATGCAATTCATTGGTCTATAAAATTTTTACTATCACAAGAACATGTTTCAGTGAAATGAATCATTATTTCAAACAGAATTTTAGAAAACTAAGCCATTTTTATTCAGCTATCACTAGGAACCATGATGTGACCTGGTTTTTATTCTAACTCCTCAAAGTAGAGAGTGTTTAAATTTATTACCCCTATTCCCATTTACACAGTTTGTCCTTTGTTTGGGTTCATAACTCAAGAAATACACAAACAAACGATCATTCCATTTTTTGAAATTGATTACCTGCTTGATTTGTTTTTTTCTGATGTTGACTGTCAAGTTTCATTTGGGTTTTAGTTCAGGTTCTTTTGTGCTCCAGTTTTTGCTGGAGCAATTGATAATCCCTGTTTCATATTTACAAGTAGAAAGCTTGTAAAATAGGTCCCGTCACTCTACTGTCTAAAGTGAAAAAAGCCCAAATGGTTTATGATGATTCACTGGGAGGAGCTTGTGTTAAAATTTATTTTCGTTGAACAATATTGAATTTAGTAGATTGTTCTAGAGGAAACACTGTAAAATGGTGCACTGCTTCATTATTGTGCCAAAACAATTCTGTTTCATTTGTTTAACCCCCTGTCAAAATGTCAAGCAACAAATTTTTCCCATAATGCAACTAGCAATTTAACCAACTCAATCTTTTTTGACAGAGCTCAGTGAGCTCTGTAAACCAATATTGAATCTTTTAAATTCCTAGTTGCATTATAGGAAAAATTGGCAGGTTAAAAATTGCAATATTTTGACACCGGTGTGCAGGGATTTAATGGAAAACAACACTTGGGGGTCAGAGTGCTCTAAAGTGGCCAGCATACACATAAACACTTGGTTAAATTTGACTTCATATAGTGGTCATCATATAGCCATAGAATCTAAAATAACCATAAACTTTAATAAACAAACAAATCTTAGATTGTATTATTTTTTGGTGTCTTCCTGTTTGACCAATTCCCATTTGACCAATTTCCATTTGATCAATTCCAATTTGATCATTTCTTGTTTGACCACCATGATACATAGAGTAAGTTAGACGCTTTGCAGGGCTTGCCTTGAGTTGGGGCCAATCGGCCCCGGCCCCGAGATCGACCCCGAGAGGCCCCTTCTCGGGGCTTTTTTTTCAGCCCCGACTTTTTTTCTGTCTTGGCTCCCGAAATCTCAGTGTTGGTAGGTTTGGGCAATGAAATTTTGCCTGGTTAATTTTTCCATTCATGCCTCATTCACGCAAGTGTGATTACAATAGAAGAAGCAGCAAATAACAGATAAAATAATAATACAAACTGTTTTTGTCTGATTCGAAGTAACATCCACCTAAATCCGCATGAAAACTGGGAAAATCCCAAGATTAAACAAAAAAAACCCCACACATTTACGAGACTTCGAAAGCACGCTTGTCAACTAATGGGGGAATTCCCTTCAATCCCACAATACTATGCGTGGGTACATCCGATCCTAACATCTGAATAAATGTAACATGAGACACAGAAACTGCCGTCAAAATAAATGTACGAAATAAAATAAAATGTGTACCCTTGTCTTCGTGGAGAGGTGGGCGCATTCCATTTCTGAAATATCCAAAACTGTGGGGAATTTTCATGCATTGAAATTATTTAAACGGTAAACTGAAATGTTTTTTTTTTCTTTGAGACAACCCTTGGATCAAAAATACACACCCCACAATATGTACGAAACGTCCTAAAATTTTATCAACAAAAAATCCAAAATGTCCATGTACGAAACGTCCAGCACCCACATGATGGGTCCAGGTCGTTTCGTCCCCGGAATTTTTTTTTCTAACCAAAAGTAATCAACTAAGGTCTCCATTGGAAAGAACGTAACCACATAAAATTACCCCAAAAGGCCCCAACCTCAATATCTGGGGGAATTTTTTCAGGCCCCCAGCAGGCCCCGACCTCAACATCTGGAGAACTTTTTTTTAAGCCCCGACCATTTTGCTCAAGGCAAGCCCTGGCTTTGTTCCCAAAGATACAAAAGTGGAACCACCAGACAACCAAGTCCCATCGAACTAATAGCAACATAGAAGTCTGGCACTGCAAGTTGAAAAAAAGTTATTGGCAAAGCTCAGCCCAATATATACAAACTTATGAACAGTTTCAAGCGTGAAGATTTGTTGAAGAAAGTAAACTTAATTCATTTAGAGAATGATGGCGAATGGACCAAGAGAAAGAGAAAGAATGCTGCTGTTAACCAAAAACCTATAAAAAACCAAGCTTGACGATAAACATATCAGCACTTCCATCTCCCTTGACCAAGTGAAATATCTCTATTCAATTGGAATTGTTTCCATGTTTTGTTCAAATTTGTGTTCGTGTTCCAAATTATATAATTATGAAACAAAATATTATTTCTCATGTTATTATTCAAGTATTGTATCTGTGTATGGCAAACAGCCCTTTCCAATTGTTGAAAAAATTTCTGTGATCAAACAGCAATTGGTCAAATGGCAATTGGTCAGACAGAAAATGATCAAAAAGGAATTGGTCTAATGGGAAAGAAACTTTTTTTGTTGTCTTGTGGAACATTTTATAGAACTGAATCTAGGCTAGAAAATCTCACTAAAACTAGCCATATGTGGAAGAAGTCTCTTCACTAAAACGTCTAGGATAGTAAATGAATGATAAACATAGCCTAGGTCTTTTTTCCCATTCATAAGCTTTGAAAAATTCATTGCATTTGTTATAAAAATTGTAGTAGGTATAGAAAATTGTCTCATAATAGAGGTCCATGCATTTTAATTCAGACTGAATTACCTACCTGCCTTATTGAATTGTATGGTTGTCAATACAAAAGCTGGTAAATAAAATAAATGCATGTAAAAATTTAGCTTTAGATTATATTCTTTTTATTTTTATCTGACAAGTGCACACGTCATCAGTTTAGTGCGTAGAGTTTGAACATTAACTCAGTCATTGCTGTTTGACTTTCAAAGCCTCAAATTAATTTTTAGGATAATTTTTACCTTGCATACATGTACAGTACCGCCGCCGTGGACCGGTCATTTTCCATGGGTGGGCAATACTTCCACGGACGCAATAATATTAGATTCCACGGACGCAATAATATTAGATTCCAAACACTAATTATAAGAGTAATCATTAAAAATTTAATTAATGATGCCCCAGGTACAACCCGGTGCTTCATTAATTAAAATTTTGCTGATGATGATTTTTATTACCTGGTAAAAGCAAGTAGGGACATCACTGCGCACACGTGGATTATGACCAGTCCATGGTAGCTGTATTGTACACAGCTACAGATGACTCAACAGTGTTTATAAATCATTGTTGGCTGGCTGTACAGGCTGCCAACAATGATGTGAAAACACTGTCAAGACAAAAGCCACCTACCAAATGGGTTCTCAATGAATCATACACTTGGGGGTAACTTTTTCAAAAGAATATAAGTTTCTGGCTGTAGAGGAACTTAAGAGATAGATATTATAAGTTATTGTGATGAATTGACGGTAACATGGTCTGAGGTTTGCGGCTTGGAGCTTATGTTCAACCGAGATGCAAAGCATTGAGGTTGAACATATGCTCCGAGTTGCAAACCTCAGACCATGTTACCGTCAACTCATCACAATAATGTATATGTTCCAACAAGATACCAGCTATAGCCTAAAACCTACATTGTAAAACACGAGAGGCTTATTTACTAAACTTGTGATCGTTAAAAGTTGCGTTGTTTAATGATCACAGGTTTAGTAAATAAACCTCTCATGTACCCTACCACTGGATAAATAATCAACAAACCAGATAAACGCATTCCATCTTAGTTCAAATCGTAAATCAATTTGTAATTTAAACAGCACTTTATCCGGAACACCGTCTACTGCACGTGAAGAATAAAAAAAAATGAAGCCGTAAACATAAAATAAACAGAGGGCGAGGATTTTACTCTTATTGTAACATAGATTAATGTTTTGAGCTGCTGGAACTGTAACCCTTTACCTAATGTAGCATTCACATCTAGCCAATGTTTTTCACAAAAATCTCCATTCTAATTTCAAGTGCACCAACTTGATTAGGTAATGCAGATAACCAAAGTTTGTTTATTACATAAAATTTTCAAACACCAAGCTATTTACCAGACTTTCAATACAAACTTGGCTTGTCAACTGCATAGGGGTTATAAAGTAAATCCATGTTACCCTTTACCCAATGCAGCAGCCATTTTGCCTTGTGCTGTTCATAAAAATCACCATTCAAATTTTATTATTTTTTGACTCAAAAATATAACTTATAATCCCTGATTGGAATTAGTTTGTAGAATTGTATTGTAGGACAAAACATCCCCCAGACAAAAGATCCCTGGACAGTAGATCTCCAGACAAAAGATCCCTTGAAAATAATGGATGCGGACAAAGGTCCTCACAAATCAAAATAACGGAGTGAACAATTTCTCATTGAGCACATCTGGACTACCCAAGCGTGTCTCCAAAGTGTTCTTACAAGGACGAGAATCTGCATGTGCTCTCAGAATATTGTGTTTTTTTTATGCTTCCCCAAGGCAGTACAGCGGCTCAATGGTTAGAGCACTGCGCTTCAAACTGAAAGGTTTTTGATTTGATCCTGACCAGTGGTAACTGTGTTGTGTACTTGGGCATGGTACTTAACTGGTAGAGTGCTAAATTACTTTTTAATGGTCATCTGTAACGCAAGTATTTTTAGCTCACCTGACTGAAAGTCAGGGGGAGCTAAAGTGATCACTTTCTGTGTGTCGTCTGCTGTCCATCTTCCGTCCGTCCATCATCCATACGGCGTGAACTTTACATTATTGACTTCTCATAGTCCAAATTGGACCAAATTTGATATGCATGTGCCTTATCATAATTCAAGTTTGTTCAAATAAAGTTGCCACACCCACAGGGGACACCACAAGGGGCATTACTCTGATAGCACCCATAAATTGTTTTCAAAAATTAAAAAATGTTCTTCTCCAGTACCATCAGTTAAAATCTTTTGCTTTTGATTTCTGGTATATTAATATCTCTACGAGGGCAGATTCAAGTTTGTAAACAAGTCCCTGGGTTAATATTTGGGCTTAGTGCAAAATATGAGGGAACGTCTTTAAAAATCTTCTTCTTCAGATCCACCAGTCAGAATGCGTTCATATTTGGTATACAACATCTTCAGGCATTCAGGGGCATTTCTCTGATAGCACCCATCAACTGTTTTCCAATATTTAAAAAATCTTCTCCAGAACCATCAATTAAAATGTTTTGTTATCTGGTATATGACATCTTTAGGGGGCATATTCATACCCTTGTGGCCTCTTGTTTAAAAAAAATATCACACTACTAGCAAAAGTGGCCTTAGTTTAGCAAGATGTTGTGAATAAATAATTGTTTTAATGCAATTTATTGGAGAGTGCCAACAAAATAATTTTATATTATTAATTTTCTTCGACTGCTGAGCCAACAACAAATTAGTGCTAACAGTGTAAGACCACTATAGTGGCTTTCAGCACTTTTCAGTAGAGCCCTGATAGTGGCTTCTAGCACTCAACCAGTTAATCTCCATTGCCCCAGTGTTGAAATTGTAGCACTGAGTACTGAAGAGAACTACACACCGATGGTGCACTTGCCTTCAACCAAAGCTATACCTGCTTGTACAGAGTTAGTAGGCTGGGGAGTCTGACTGTTGCTCTCTGCTGCTCAGTGGTTCTCTTCAGGTACACTGGCTTCTGTAAAACAGTCTGACATGAGGTGACTCAGATTGTCAAAAATGTTGTTGAAGCCCTATAAATAAATAAATAAATAAATAAATAAATAAACTTTTTTGAGTAGTATATAGTAACCACTTCGGTTGTCCATCCATTGAGACATTCTTGTTCATACTTCACACTTCTCTTTGGATTTTGTTTCTTGTTTTTCTTTTATGAAGGAGGAGAGCTATCCCTTCCCTGGGGATTTTCAATCATTATTTTCAGGGGATCTTTGCTCCAGTGGATCCTTTTCTGAGGATCTTCTTCCAGGGACATTTTGCCTGGGGATCTTTTGTCCAGATACTGCAGCATCAGGTCCTTACCAGGGGACATAATCTTATGTTTTTGAAGCAGAAAATAACCATCGAAACATTTCTGTTATTCGTGAATTTTTTTTGCAAATATACTCTCCCAAAAAAGAAAGTGTGCATGCTAAAAAATAACACTAAAAAAAGATAGATATCATTTTCATTCATGGAAATTTTATTCAATCACAGATGAATCAATTTGTGATCAACACGAGAAATTTCATTACGCTACAATGAATACTCTTGGTGCCATGGAGAGTCAAAGACACTAAGGGTCAAACACAAAAGTCACACACTCAATATCTGGTATGACCTCCATCTGCATCGACTACTGATGTGCATCTACGCCTCATGGAAGCGAACAAGTTAGCATGGAAGTGGGTTAGCGTAGGGTTCAGTTAGGGTTAGGTAGGGTTAGGTAGGGTTAGGTTAGGGTTTGGTTAGGTTAGGGTTAGGGTAGGGTTAGGGTTAGGTTAGGCTAACCTTAACCCTAACCCTACTCTACACCACTGCAGTCGAGCACGACGACATAACGTCAAAATCGATCGAATTGCAAGTCTTCGAGGATGTAAGCCGTATTCTCTCAGCCGGTTGATTTACTGTTTGAGGATGTATCCGTCTCAGGTTAGGGATGTTCCTGGCTGTCGTCGTTGCCGTTTGTTGCCGGTTCCGGAGATGGACGACACGGATATACCGATCTTGTGCAGGGGTGGTAACTCAGGGTCTCCCAGAGCGGGGTCGGTCTCAAACGTCATCATGTTGTGCATGTCGATGGACTAGCCTGTCTACAGTGTTACGGTGGCAGTTCAAATGCTGGGCAACCTATCTGTGTGTTCTGCCAGCTCTAATCATACCCAGGGCAAGGAGACGTTGATTCATTGTCAATCTTGGCATGCTAATGTGGAGTCGTTTTAACAGCAGCGCAAGTTTGAATGTGAATGATAGGAAGGCCTTACTTTGGTGTTTAAATACCCAAGGATTCACACTGCTGCATGAATTTCCACGTGCAAAACATGCCTTTTCACAAATGTTGTGCACGTCATTTAACGTTAATGCAATTTTAACGGGGAAAGCTTTTGTGTGTTCAATATAACTTATTCATGAACAGGTTAACACTCTTTACACCTATGAAATTATTTTTTGGAGTTTGATCAATTTCTGCAATGCACACTTTCTTTTTTGGGCGAGTATATCATTTTCTATGCTTTCTAGGTGGGTAATGGTAAGTGTTAATTGATTAAAAACCTTTTAGTTGATTAAAAAATTGAACTGAGAGTTTCTGAATTCTGCAGCAATATAGATTTCTTTGGTTCATTATTTTGAAAGGATGCAGTTACTCTGTTATATCTTGTTTGACAAAGCTCCATGAGCTCTGCCAAATAAGATATACTGGAAAAATGCTCATTTTATCACCAGAATGAAGGAGAATGACCAAATTCTTGTTGATTGAATATTCTTGTAAACAGACAGCTTGACTATTCATTTAACAATGTTCCATTGTACTACCATAGAGTCGATGGATCATTTGGGGGATCTTTGTTGTTTAAAATGAGATCGAAGTCACTCGAGTTGAGGGGAAAGATCAGGAAAGATGAGGAATGAGGGTCTCAGATGTGCAGTTTAGGGGTAACAGAAATCCTGAAACATTTCATATTAAAATGCTCTAAATATTTGCCTAGAAGAATAAATAACTAATGGAAGAATGGTATGAAAGCAACAGAGAAACGTGGATTAGGGATGTATGAGGGAAAGCATCAATATCATGTAGTTGGGGAGATTAAGAAAGCACCATTGGGATATATAATAAAACAGCTTACAAGTGTCAGAATGTAGGGAGATTAGGAGGGATAGTAAGGGGTAAGTAATGAGGCAGGTGACAGGGTTGATGTAGAAGGCCACCTTGTTAGAGGGCCATGGCAAATCATCAGAAAGTCAAAGAACTATTATTTGAGTCATCATATTACAGCACAGCCTTTAACTGGTTGAGGGCTAGATTATTTTTGGTGGTCTGAATTTGTTATTTAAAATTTGTTTTATTACAAATTATTGGTGAGTGCCTACAGGCACTCTCCAATGATTTGTTACAGAACAAATTTATATAAACAAAATATTATTTGTGTTTGACTGAATATGAAACATGAAGAAGGAAAATATTGACGTTTGCTCCGGTACCCTCATTTTTCTGAAGCCCTGATAGTGTATTCTAGCACTTGGCCAGTTAACAAAATGATGTAATTGATCAACAGTATTCCTCAAATAACACGAGATTATTGACATATTGCTAGATTCCTATTGCAACCTGGCAATAATAAGGCAATAATCAGGTGTTAATTACATCCTTGTCAGAAAAAGAATAATTTGCAGATGATTTCTGATAAATTACTTGCAGCAAGTATTTAAAAAGATCTCCATGCTTCAAGGCCTGATCAACACTCATTTGCTTTTTCTTTTGCGAGAGTTTATCAATATTTTTGTATCTTAATATTGCCATATTTTAGTAATATTATGGCAAAAATATGGCTTTAGTTATCAAGGTGTTCGTTGTCCCACCAGATTTTTATTCACTTAATTACAGGCTGTTGTGTATTTGAATGTGCTTCACCTTCAAAGAGAAGCAAATTATGACGTGGTATAAATGCATCAAAATTCCTGCCTCTCATTTTTACACAAGAGCCCTGGAAAGTGGAGCGGTGTTCATTTATTGTTGTAGACTAGTTCTCCTTTACTTTTATTACATGATCTGGTAACCCACACCTGGGGTGGGAGATCTCTACAGTTAAAAGCCAGACATAAATGATAAGCTGAATTCAAACTTTTGTTGAGGTTGTGATATATTCATATAAGCTGAAAGTGATCTGAAGTCCCAAAGATACATGTAAAGGAACTATTTACCAAAGTTTAACAGAACTGTTATTCTTTAAAAAGAAAAATTTATTCAGGACTCCGATCAAGTTCTTTAGTCACTAGTCTAATTTTGTTATGAATTTGATGCTGTTATGGCCTGGAACCAGCCTAGCCCTTAAGTAGTTCATCACCTTTGTTTAGATTCACACAGCTGGAATATTTCAGTTGCAATGAAAAGTCAACCTATGGTTCACTTTTCCAGCCAACTGATATATTCCAGTTCAATTGAATCTAGAAAATACCATAAAGATTAATTTTCTTTAAATCCATGGCTAGAAATGTTGCTGAATCAAGACTTCTTTTGACCGAATGTTTGATGACATTACCATTAGAAATGAAGCCTCACATGGCCATAGCTTTATGACTACACCACATAAGTCCACTAACTGTGTTAATATGCTGGTGTTTCAAGTTGAATTGAATATTTATTGACTGAATTAACTATAACTGGAGCAAGAAATATCTGTATACCATTGTGAGTAAAAGGACATCACATTACATCAACGCTAGTCTGCGTGCAAAATTCCACAAAAAGTGGTTAAATAAACAGCCCATAGCATCATTGAATTCCTTACAGAATTAGGGGTGGCCTGGGAGCTTGGATGCAGATGTGTATGAGCATATCTATTAATATCTTTTTGTTTCAACTCTGGTGAGGGCAAGTCGTGAGGTGGTCTGTACCCTTAAAATCTACTTTTTTAGGAATAAATTATTTTGATATATATGCATGTTTTGTTTTTTTTAATGCAGATGTGCAGACAAAAAGATAAAATTCCTGTATTCTGGTAAGATTGATGCCAGGGTTACTTTTCCTTTCTGCTCCTGCCTCTCTTGTTTTGATAGTAACTTTAAGGTTCAGAATATGTTTGGAGAGTAGGCAGAGATTTCCTGAGTGGACATTTCCCCATGTGGACATTAACCCTGGCTTCAGTGGTAGGGCATTGCCCCAGCAAACATTGCACCAGGCTATTAGAAAAACAGACATTTGCCCAGATTATTATTTATTTATTTTGTACTGCACATTACCCCAGTTTATTTTTTTTAAATAAAGAATATGTTTGAAAGGTTTTCTTTGATTTTTTTGTGCGATTTTTCTTCGATTTTTGTGTTTTTTTTTTTTTTTTAATATCTTGTGCAAATGTTCAGATCTCTGTGTTTATGAACCAGTGGTTTGTGCAGGGACGGTTTGGGCACGCCCTTTTTGACCCTTCTCTGAAGTTTAAAGTTTTTTGCATATGCTGACCAAAACTGAAAGCAGCAGAGGAGGAGAGGCTGACGGAGGAGGCTTTACTGTACTTCTTGATGTTATTTGCTGAGCTGATATTCTCCCTTGGATGAGGACCAGTGTGAGAGGGGGGCAGGGGTCCTCTCTACAAAGGTGCTACCTCACCTTGAGGGTGATGAGTTGGTGTTTTCAGGCAAGTATAGTCTGTCACATGATGAGTATCAGAATCCATAGCGGTTACTAAATATCCATAGCGGTTACTAAATATCCATAGCGTTTATAGTACGATTATAGTAATTCCGCAGCAGTTATTGGGGGGGGGGGGGGGGGGAGAGGGGGGGAATAGAAAAGAAGTGTATTGGCCTAGCAGGGGGCATTTAGTTTAGGAAGTCTAGTCACTATTCCTAGATACAGCGCATGTCATTTCTCTGTCTGGTCTGTGTTGGATGTTTGCCTTGTTTTTATAACAGTTACAACTACTTTGTAATGACTTCCTTTTTTCTTGCCGACCGCTATGCAGTGATTAAAATTACTCACTTTGTATACTGCCAACATCGTTGCACCAGTTTGTATGAGTACAGCAAAAAATATAAATTATGGCAGATATGTCTTAAGTAATATTAACCCTTTACCCAATGTAATGGCCAAAACCGGTCAGCCATATTCACAAAAGTGGCCAATTAATTTTGTCAGTACTTTTTCATTTTTTGTCTCAAAAATATAGGTTATGACTCCTCTTTGGAACGAGCTCGTCGAGCTCGTTCCAATGAGAGGGTCATAACCTATGTTTTTGAGACAAAAAATGAAAAACAAAAGTTATGCAAGAATTTTGTTAGCAAATGTCTGCTTTTCATGTTAGGTAAAGGGTTAAGAATTTAATCAAGTATGGTGGTAATAGATAATAATCGAGGTGGTTTAAAACTTTGTCTTGAGGAAAATATGTACACACAAAAATAATGAATAAAAAGAGCATCAGGTGGGAGTGCACAAAATGCGAAGCTCTGGCATGCAGTCGTGCACTGACTACAGACCTTGATACAGTAGAACCTGTCTTGAGAGACCGCCCTTTGGGTCACACCAAAGTGGTCTCTCAAGACAGGTGGTCTCTCATAACAGGTTTTAGGTTTTCTCAAGTCAGTGAATAACCAACCACAAAATTCAGAAATGGAGAAGAATAGATTTTTGTAATTACTTTGTAGTTGTTCTTTTTTATTAAGTTTTTGGAACAAATTGAAATGGACTGTTATAAAAATTATAAAAATAAATTAGTGTTGAAAATCTTTATTGAAGATTTTCAACACTAATTTATTTTTATAATTTTTATAACAGACCATTTCAATTTGTTACAAAAAGATTTTCAACACAAATTTATTTTTATTCCTATCTGTCACATTTCAGGTATGTATGAAATTGTTTATTCAGCAATAATCCTAATCTTTTCACAGGGGTCTTATAAAAACATCTCAATCTTTAATGAGTTAGCAATTGAATCCCAATTAAGAGCTTTTAATACTTTTAATTATAACCACAATGGATTTTCCAATTCCAGAACAGGTAAAAAGTTTTTGTCATGGTTTCAGTCTTCAAAGGGGCGGTCTCTCAAGACAGGTCTATTATGGCATAAAAATACAAGTAGGGAACCAGCTCACAGTGGTCTCTCAAGACAGGTGGTCTCCCATAGCAGGTTCATTATAGAGTAAAACCAATCGGTGCCTGGTATATGTGGTCTCTCAAGACAGGTGGTCTCTCAAGACAGTGGTCTCTCAAGACAGGTTTTACTGTATGACAATCTCATTAAACAGCACAGACCATAATCACGAGCCACAAGAAGAAGATATTTTAGTGGCTAAATTACATGTTCAAATAAAGAAAGATGCCGGCTCCAAAAGAATAAAGACAAGTCAAATTTTGAAAATATAGAATAAAGAAATAAACTTGTGACGTTTTGTTACTGTATCATAATGATGAAGCTTTATCTGGCCACACTGGGGTAATGTCTGCCTACACTAGGGTAATGTCCACCTGGGGAAATGTCTGCTGGTGAAATGCCTGTTGGGGGTAATGTCTGTCTGCAGACTATGGAGACGTACATGAGCACAGTATAATTATAAGTTGGTCCCTTGAGTTGGACTCAGGACTGGATAGTTTTGACCCTGCAAGTTCCTCTAAGACCAGTTAACTGGTAGAGTGCCAAATTATTTTTGATCATCAAAATTTGTTCACATGTGTTGGTTTTATCAGGCCTGGCATTCTTTAAGAGTGCAGGAGTGCTGCACGCCTACTGCATGCCTACAAAAAATGGAGGAGGGGTATTTTTTGCACCCCTTAATTCTCTGGAATGCCAGACCTGTTTGGGACTGGCTTTAAAATCTATTATAATTTGTCAATGTTGCATTGATTCACAATAATTCATGACCCATTCTGTGTCGCATTTATACATTTTGAGTGTAGGAGACAGTCACAAGAACTGAATTCAACATTTCGAATAATGAGAATATGTATGTTCCAATTTTTCCACTATGTAGCTGAATGTAGTACAATTTTTCAGTCACAATAGTAATACCTTGAAGTAAATATGTAGTATTTTGAGAGTGTATTGTCAATAAATCACCAGTGGAATAAATGTTAATTTGATGCAAAACGTAATTAGCAAAAGCAAAGTTTCAGCTAGTGGACCTCCTGGTTAAACCCGGAGGTCCATTGGCTGCAACCTGGCTTGTGTTTTTTGTGTTTCTGTATGAAATTTGAGAGTAGTACCTTGGGTGATTCCTCCATTCCATGGGTGACTGGGTGACATTCCACCCCCTGCGTACTGTAACCAAAATAACATACAAGTATATTTATTGTAAATTCGAGGTGCAATTACACTCCCAGGCAATCTGAGGAGGGCAATTGTTTTGCACTCCTTGATTTTCTAGACTGCCAGGCCTGTTTTATTACAATTTATGGAAGAGTGTCTGCAGGCACTCTCCCCTAAACTGCAACAATGTAAATCTATAGAGACTATGTAATTTAACTTTCAGTATAACACAATGCAGTTACCCCTTGTGGGGATCGAACCTGGGACCTTTTGGAGTGAAGTTCAATGCCATAACCCCTGAGCCACCTCGCTCCTCATTTTACTGATAAACATAGCTCATTAACCCTTTACCTAACGAATCGCCCGCATCTGTCCACGTAATTTTTAAATTGAGCAGTTGAACAAAATTAATTTTTAAAAATATTTCAACAAAACTATATCATGTAACCCCTCATTGGAACGAGCTCAATGAGCTCGTTCCAATGAGTGGTCACATGATATGGTTTTGTTGCATTTCTTTGAAAAATTAAAAAAAATAGTAATTAAAATAATAAATTTTGATATTCTCTGTGTTGGGTAAAGGGTTAAGCAAACAATCTTATGGAAATATAAATAGTCGATTTATTATCAGAATAGGGGGAAATAACCCAATTCTGATTAATTGAATATCTCTGTTAACTGGTTGTGTGCTACATGCCACTGTCATGGCTCTAAAAAGTGATGAAAGGCACTAGAGTGGCTTTACACTGTGTCTTAGCTATTTTGCACAGCAGTAGAAAAAATATATTTATGCAAAACTGTTTTGTTGCACCTGCTTGTATGATGGTATCTTTGAGATAAATGTGTATGTTACAAATCACCTTTGAAAAATAATTTAGCACTCCACCAGTTAACTGAATAATTTTTACTGGCAAAGTGGAAATTTGGTTAACATGGTTCGGCTGTATAGGAATGACATTGTTGACATCATGATGAATTTGGCAGGAATGTGAACTATTGAATGTGAGTGTTTGTATTTATTTTTTTAGCTGAGGGTTTAAGAGTTGTGCCTGTTGGTTGCTACAGTGATGTTGAAAAGCGAATGGAAGAGGGCACCACAAGCAGAACAGTTGCTGCCACAAACATGAATGCTACAAGCAGGTATGAATTTATTCTTCAGATTCTGCAATCTGTACATATGTTTCCTCAGCTCTGCTTCCAACACAAATTATCTAGAACGAAACGCACACTTTTTTTTCAGATTTCAACCAAAGAATTTGTGACTCAGTGTACTGAGTAGCAAAGCATATACTGCTTATCTGAAGTATACATAGTCACCATTTGGTTCATACTGTATCAAAGTGTTTTCTGTAATAACAGATCCTAAGTTAACTATTTAAGAGAGGGTTTTACAACTTTTGCAGTCACTGCCTTAAGTGGTCAGAGATGTGGATTACTCAAATGATTTCCATTGTATTAGTGTCGGCGATTGTTTCATTGAGTGGCAATCAGACCAGTTAACCTCCCAATTTCTCCAAGAGACTTCCGGTTTGATGCCCAGTCTCCCACCCTCACAGTAAGTTCTAGTTTTCTCCTGCATTGACACTTCTCAAAAGTGTTATTCATTACAATAACATTTTTCTGTTCGCAGGCCTCCGAGTTCCGATCATAAAGAACGAAACAAAAAATATGTATACAAGTGAATTATATTTATTAAAGGAGTCTTTTATTCTAAATATTTCCCATATACCCACATTTTTTTCTGTTTCCTATATTTCAATTGAGCTGCATTGTCAATTTACTAGTACTGAAGTGAAAAGAAGTGACTTGAGAACATCACCTCTTGACATCCATCTTCACTTAACCTTTTGAACACTGGTGGTATCTTCCATGCCAGTTAAATGGCAGAAATTGGGAGAGTCCATATCCATTAATTGGGGGTAGAGCAATTAATATATTGAGTGAAAAAAGAAAGTATAATAGAAACAGATGTGAAAAAATGGCATAAAGGATGAAATATAATAGTTCTAATGTTGCATGTTTTTGGACAAGAAGTCGTGCAAAGAGTTTAATGACATGTTGTTGTCCACCCAACCGTATACAATTTTGCTGCGGATTTCAAAATAGCACTTGCTAACCAAGAATGTGAATGTGAATGGGTGACTGACGATTTCCCTTGTGCTATGTTGTGCTAGAGAGCCTGGGTTATTGAGAAAACATGCTAGTTTTTGTCTACCGACATTTTAAAAAATGCCAAGGTTAACCGAAAATCAGAGGTTGCATGCCATTGGTATGCATGAGGCTGGGATACCTCCAGATGAGCTCGCTGCTGAGTTTGGAGTCCCTGTGGCCACTATGTACCGTCTCATTGGAAGGTATAGAACCACTGGATCTACTGCCGACCGGCTGCATTCAGGTCGACCAAGAGTTACATCTCCTGCACAAGACTAACACATCAGGACATCTCACTTGCGGGATCTTTTCGTTCGGGCGTTGAGGACAGCAGCAATTACCCCTGGTAGAACTAACAATAGAATCAGTGAATAAACTGTCGGCAGCAGACTCGCTGAACACGGCATCCAAAGTAGGCATCCATACCACAGACCTGTCCTTACTCAACGTCATCATACCGTCAGAATGGAATGGGTATGTCAGCATGTTCGCTGGACTCAGCAGTGTTGGAGCACACTTCTTTTTAGTGGTGAATTACGATTTTGTCTACAGCGCGCTGATTGTAAGGCAAGAGTGTATAGCCGACGAGGAGAACAGTTTTCTGATGCGTGCGTGCGTGCGGGAATGCAACCATTTTGAAGGGGGTAGTGTAATGGTTTGGGCAGGAATTTCCTTGCACCATTGAACGCAGTTGATTTTCATCGATGGTAATCTGAATGGACAGCGATATAGGGACGCAATTCTTAACGCTGTTGTTGTCCCGTTGTTCCAATCAAGCATCTTTGGGATCAACTGGACCGTTGGGTATGACTTTGTGATCTTCAGATGCTAGGCGATTTAAATCGCCTAAGGCAGGAGTGGAACGCAATACCACAGGGTGACATCCAGGGACTTATCAGGTCCATGTGCCGTCGATGTCTTGCCATCCAAGAGGCAAACGGTGGACCCACACGCTATTGACTGCATGTGTGAACTTTTCATTTCACCCCATGTCTGAATTGCGATGTCCTGACATGATGCTGGCAACAGTAAGAACATGAAATTATGCAAATTCATACAGGTAGACTCGAAATATGAATTTACAATAATTTGTTTGAGATTAAAGTCGATAATACTAAAAAAATTGCTCCTCAAAGTTTATTATACTTTCTTTTTTGACTCAGTATATTTTCAACGTGCAGCCTTTAGGCTGCACGTTGAAAATATTAATTGTTCTACCACATACATTCACTTAGTAACCATCCTACTTAATGAAATTATGACGTATCGTGTTGCTGGACCGGAAAAGCAGTTTCTTGTGTTGAAAGAATGAATAAAATGTACTAAAAAGAATTAAACAATATATATTTATTTAGTTCAAATATCGACTCATTTTTTATTCAATTATCCACTCAATCTGTAATCCACTATGGGTAAGCAAAAGAATACAGTTAAAAAATGGATCATAATTTCATTACTGAAATTCACCTTGCTTTCATGATATACCAAAAAGTTATGGCTGCAAATCGATACACAGTGGACATATTTTCAAATAGTCAATAACACTGATTTATGTTCTGTAGTATGAGTCACAGTTCAGATGTCTATATTCCTGGAAACTTACAAATGGTATTTGCACTGGTGAAATCAAAATGATGAATTACTAACGATGATAAAAAATATCAACCCCAAAGGTTGAAATGTCACATCACTGAAATAGGCGCATGTGAAGAAATGCCATGTCCAAGGTATTTAAAATATAAATGTCACCTCCTACACATCACTTCAGGCCCAAGACATTTCATTTTGTGATAAAATTTTCATATTTCTTTGACTAATGAGATCATCCCCATTCCAATTCTTCTTCAATGACAATGTAGCTCCATATTATCAACCATTGATGAGTAGTTAATTGTTGTGTGGGGATACCAAATTAATAGAAAAAACTGATTCAGGTCTCACAAAATCTCGAATATTTTAGAACGTAAAAAAAAACATTTAAATATGGATGTCATTGGGACAAGCTCTGATGGCTGGATCTGGTGGATCATGTATTATTTGTATGCTTTTATCAGCTCACCGAAAGGAGCTTAACTTATCACTTGTCGGCCGTCATGAACTTTACATTATCGACTCTTCTCCTCACAAACTACTGTACCAAATTGAACCAAATCTAGTGTGCATCTTCCTTATCGTATGTCAATTCAAGTTTGTTCAAATAAAGTTGCCATGACCACATGGGGCACCACAAGGGGCATAACTCTGATAGTACCCATATATTTGAAAAAAAAAATTCTTCTCCAGAACCATCAATCAGAATCTTCTGATCTTTGGTATACAACATCTGTGGGTGGGTGGGGGGGTGGGGGGGCAGATTCAAGTTTGTTCAAATCAAGTCCATGAGTTAATATTTTAATATTTGGGCTCCGTAGGGGAGCCTGAATTTTAACTTCATGCAATGTGAGGAAATTTCTTTAAAAATCTTCTTCATCAGATCCACCAGTCAGAAGCCTTTCATATTTGGTATACAACATCTCTAGGGGGATCAGATTCAAGTTTGTTCAAATCGAGTTCCTGGGTTAATATTTGGGCTCTCTATTCGATCCCAAAGTTTAACTTAGCGCATTGTGCGGAATATTCTTAAAAAATCTTCTTCTTCGGATCCATGGGTCAGAATCCTTTCATATTTGATATGCAACATCTCTAGGGGGGTCTAATTCAAGTTTGTTCAAACCGAATCCCTGGGTGAATATTTGTGCACTCTATTGGAGCCCAAAGTTTAACTTGGTGTTTTATGAGGAATATTCTTTATAAATCTTCTTCTTCGGCTCCACCTGTCAGAATGTTTTCATATTTGGTATTCAACATCTTCAGTAGGTCAGATTGAAGTTTGTTCAAATTGGGCCCCCTGGGTTAATATTTGGGCTGTCAAATTGCAGCCCGAAGTTTAACTTAGTGCAATATCAGGGAATGTTTTTAAAAATCTACTTCTTCAGATCCACAGGTCAGAATCTTTTCATATTTGGTATATAACATCTCTAATGTAGTCAGATTCAAGTTTGTTCAAATCGAGTCCCTGAGTTAATATTTGGTCTCCCTGTGGGACTCTGAAGTTTACCTCAGTGCAGTATGAGGATATTTCTTTAAAAATCTTCTTCTTCAGATCCACCTGTCAGAATCCTTTCATATTTGGTATACAACATTTCTAAGGGGGTTAGATTGAGGTTTGTTCAAATCAAGTCCCTGGGTTAATATTTGGGCTCTCTATTGGAGCCCAAAGTTTAACTTACTGCAATATGAGGAAATTTCTTTAAAAACTTTCTCCTTCAGATCCACCAGGCAGAATCCTTTTACATTTGGTATACAACATCTCTACATGTGTCGGATTCAAGTTTGTTCAAATCGAGTCCCAGAGGACTCCTTTTGAGGTGTAGAATCAAGTTTGTTCCACAATGCAGTTAAAATGGCCTGAGAAACAGAAGATCTACTTTGTGGAGCCTAGAAAACCGTTTATATCAATGTACATGTATTTTACTTCTTCTTTTTACCTTTGCTCTGTTCACTATCTGTGGTGGCTTAGGCAGCCCAGAAAATGAATTTCTGTGTATTATATCATTACTGTTGATGAAAAACTCATTCCAAGATAAACACAGGCCTCTATTGTGCTGTATTGATCAGGATAGATAATATTCTATATTGTCAATAGTTATGTGGGAACATTTAGTTTTGTTCAGTCATAAAAGAAATGGATTTCATACATCACATTAATAAGTCATAGCATAACAATAGTGGACATATGAAACTCTAATCTGAGTGTCATTACCTATAGTTGTAAACAAAACAAGTTTAGGAAAACCCCAGGACTTTACCTGTCCCTGATATCAGTGGAAGTTGGGCACATTTAATCAAATTTTCACCTGTAAATTGCCTAGATTTTTTCACCATTGATTTGTTAAGCTAAATTTTGATGAATTTTTCATCAAACCTAGTCAGGTCTGCCTAACAGCAGCCATGATTAGATTTGATGAAAAATATCTTGAAAATGCTCAACGGATTAAGAGTTAACTGTTCATACAATGCACACAATATCAAAATTTCTTATTTTATTTTTTTTTTCAATATAAAAAAAATTAATTCGAACAAAACCACATTTTGTAACCCTCTCAATGGATCATGTGTGTTGAACTCGTTCCAATGAGGGGGGGTGACATGATATGGTTTTGTTAAAAAAAAATTTCAACAGTTCAGTTTGTAAATTACGTGGACGGATGTGATAGATTTTTTAGGTAAAGGATTAATCTTTTTCTCAACATAATTTCCTTAACCGACCAGAAATATTCAGAAAAATGGGCATTCAAATTCTGGGTTTTTTTGAAAGTCAAGATGAGCTATAATGATCACTCACTGTCCGTCCTCCATCAGTCCGTCGTCTGTGAACATGTTATTTGCACCTGCTCCTCATGAACCACTGAACCAATTTCAGTTTAATTTGAGGTGATTGCATGTTCTGACATCGCATTTTGTGTTTGCTGAAATCAACGTGCCCAGCCCCATAGGAGTGGGTTGGGGAAATGCTCCAAAATTCTTTAAAAATCTTCTTCTCATGAACCAGTGGGTACAATGACTTGATATTTGATATGAAGCTTCCTATTGAGGTGTAGAATCAAGTTTGTTCAAACGAAGTTTGTGGATGAATATTTGCCTTTGTAATGGGAGGGGGAAGATTTTTGGCCCCGTCCAAAATTTATATTTTCTGAACCAGTGGTCTGATTTGAACCAATTTTGACATGTGGTATTATTGAGTCATATTACTTGATGTGTCCGAAACAAAGAACTGTTATGAAGCATCCTTAGGACCAGTAGAATTGAATGGTGAAAAAAGAGTGCCATCGGTTGTGTCAGTGTGTTTATAGGGGGGTGGGGGGGAGGGTGAGGGGTGGGGGCAATGAAAAAATGCTGAGTCAGAATATTTACAAAACTAAAAAAAAAAAAAATCTTTTTCCTCAACCACTGTTCAGAATCTTTTGATATTTGGTATACAGCATCCAAAAGGGTATCAGATACAAGTGTGTTAATATGAAGCCTCTTGGTTCATATTTGGGTTGAATACAGGAGCCCAAATTTTTAACTTAGGGCAATATGGGGAATAAAGTTGAAAAATCTTCATCTTCAGATCCACTAGTCAGAATGCTATCATATTTGGTATGCGGTATCTTTATGTGGGTCAGATTCAAATTTGTCCAATTTGGGTCCCTGAGTTAATATTTGGGCTCCCTATGGTAGCCCGAATTTTAACTTAGTGCAATATGAGGAAATTTCTTTAAAAATCTTCTTCTTCAGATTCACCAGTCAGAATGCTTTCATATTTGGTATACAACATCTCTAGGTGGATCACATTCAAATTTATTATAATCAAGTCCCTGGGTTCATATTTGGGCTTCTTATGTGAGCCCAAATTTTAACTTGGTGCAATATGAGGGAATTTTTAAAAAAATATTCTTCATCAGATTCACCAGTTAGTATACTTTCATATTTGGTGTACAACATCTCTAGGTGGGTCAGATTCAAGTTTGTTCAAATCAGATCCCTAAGCTAATATTTGGGCTCCCTATGAAAGCCCAAATTTCAACTTAGTGCAATATGTGGGAATTTCTTTAAAAGTCTTCTTCTCTAGAACCATCTCTTAGAATGTTTTGATATTTGGTATACAACATCTCTAGATGGGTCAGATTCAAATTTGTTCAAATCAAGTCCCTGAGTTAATACTTGTGCTTTTTATGGGAGACTGAATTTTAACTCCGTGCAATATGAAGGAATTTCTTCAAAAATCATCTTCTCCAGATCCACCAATCAGAATGCTGTTCTATATGGTATACGTAAACACATCACAATGAGGACTACGTAGTTAAGTCCTAACATGAGAGAGGGCGACTACATTTTCAACCATTATGGCACACTCTTGTGGTATATGCGGATGCACAAATAAATATAAACAAGGCTTACACCAACATAGCAAGACCACCCATCAGAGAAGAGGATTTGTAGAGTGTTCCAGTTGCCAGCAAACTTTCAAAAGGAAAGAATACCTCACAAAACACTTGTGCAAAAAGTGTCATAAAACGAGTGATAACAGCAGAAACATTATATTATACAACCCCTGAAATGGCTTGAGACCAGAACTGAGCTCTGTACCCAGACTATCCCTACCCAGGACTGCAACATATAACTGAAATTCGATTGGCAACTTCTCCGCATTCACTTTTCTTCAGTTCTCTTCACCATCAGCATGCCATCTATACATAATGGTTGATGCCAAATTGGGCACACTATTGTCCTGTTGCTCTATGGACATCACAACACTGATACCTCCTATTCACCCCCCCCCCCCCCCCCACCCAGGGGAATATATTGTTCACAGACAATTTTACTCCTTTTAGTCCTTTTATGAAGTCTCTCACACTGCCAATATCAACAAATATATACTGTTGACCTGACATTCTATCCCAACACAAGCTATTTACACCACATTCAGAAGCCAACATACAAGCTCTTTATAAAGATCGAACAAACTGTCACGCTTTGAGTGATTCAGCTCGGTCATTTGCCAAAACCAATTGGTCATTTGCCAAGTCACTCGCCAGTGTTCAACACATTGTTCACCAACTCATCATTTGCCTAGTCACCCACCAAGTCATTCGGCAAATTGTTTATTATAAAAGGATGCATCAACATTCTTACTCTGTCTCTGATGCAGTACACACCTTTACAAAACTGGTCAGGCAATTTCCGGGATAGTGGATACTGAGGTCCTCTGACGTATTAGTTATGGCATCTAACAGTTTAGTTGTCAGCTCTATGAGCGACCTAAGCATAGGCTTGAGCTTCAGCTCTCAGAACACCTTAATAATGGATCCTTGTGAATGGCAAGCTGAAAGATTCAGAACTGACAATCAGGAAAACAATACCGTTCAAATAAACGATTTGCAAACTTCCACACATCCATCAAATAAGTTGCAAAATTATCCGGAATCCACCCACCCAATGTGACAGAAATGGCTGTGCCATATGTACAAACATTTCATGTCAGAAACGATGTACCGGTGAAACCAGAAGATTCTTCAGAAACCGCATTTAAGGAACATATTGCGGACATCACACACAAACTTGACACTCCTGTAGCCACCCACTTCAATTCTACTAACCATTCCCTTTTGGATCTCTGTTGCCGCATCATACAGGTACTCCATTCTGACCCCAATGCTCTCAATACAACAAGAACAATGCCGTCACATTGAGATGAAATGGATCCTGGAACTGAAAAAGCTACAACCCCTAGGCCTGAACAAGAAGGACTTTTCAGTCAATTTTTAATATTTATGATTAATTTTAAAATAAAATTAAAATGTTTTTTTAAGTTATATATGAAAAAATTGGTACTTTCATCTTCAGCTTGTGTTGGATAAAAAGTGACGCTGTAGGGTATTGTTGATTTGAATACCGTTTCCAGTATTACCTGTGTACTTTCTTTTTGAGGTCAACAAAATTAATGCGTTAATTATCATCATCATTTTTATCACATAGATTAACCTTTTACTTGACACGACTAGATGTTATTCAATTTCAGAAAGATTTCTAAAGTGATAAGAAACTTTCGTTTTTAGGCTTCAAAAAACATTGCTTATGAATCCTTCATTGGAATGAGTTTATTTCAGTGAGGGATCATAACAATGAAATGGAGGGCTCATACAAATTTGAGAAATGTTTGCTGATGTTTTTTGAAAAGTGCCCAACTTGTTGTGGTCATTATTTGTGCATACTGTGTTTTGTCACTCGAGCATTAACTGTTTAACCAACATACACTCTGTCAAAATTTGTTATTTTAACCCTTAACTTGTAGAGTGCTGAATTATTTTTAGTTGTCAAAATTTGTTCAGAAGTGTTTGCTGTTTGCTTTAAAACAATTTATATGTGAGTACCTATAGGCACTCTCCCATGAATTATTACAGGGAAATTCCCTACAGATTGAATTATTTATCTTCAAAGATAATATGAAAGACATCCAGAGACTTTAAAGCATTTGAGTTGCAATACCCACTTTTGAGAGTAAAACCCAAATATGAGCTTCCAGCACTCAACCAGTTAAGGGACTAATTCTGACTTGGATCAGTTTTGACTATAACAGAACAGGTGCCCCAACATGAAGTATCTGGGTCATCTCTCAAATTACATTCTAAGTACCTTGGCAGTTGTTTTAGCCAAGTTTTGCCTAAAAACAACTACAAAGCCACAGGATGCAGCCTGTCAAAGTGTAGTAAAACTGTATAAAAATCCCCAGGCCCTTAAGGGTTAACTATCTATTTTTTCATAAAATTTATGACAAAACTATATCATGTTACCCCTCATTGGTTTTGTTGAAATTTTTTTTTTTGAACAATTTTTTTTCAACTGCTCAATTTGTAAATTATGCAGGTGAATGTGGCCGATTTGTAAGGTAAAGAGTTAATAAAGCTCATTAGTTCTGATCGACGGTATACTTCGGATAATTATACCAAATATTCCAAATTCATTTGCAACTGCCGGTAATATGTATTCTCTATTTAGTGCGGTATTATCTGAATTATTTCATTATGGATTCAGATCACTATTGGAAAAATAAGGCTGGTTGTATGAATATATTATTTTGAAGATACTAATGCTAATCAGAGGTACAGTACACACCAGGGGGATGATACCGCGATAGCCCATCACCGGTACGAGGAAAAGAGATTAAAATGACTCGGCGGCGTCAATGCGGTGTCGAATTTTACCACTGCAATCTCCAGGATGAGAGATTAATGCTCATTGGTACAGTAGCGATTCTGATGTATCAAGTGCTAATATATTTCCCGTGCATTATCGCTCGTCACCACATTAGCATTTTCTGATATAAATGTATTAATGCAAAGCAATGTCTGAAACACAAGTAACCAACTCAAAATTGAATATGAAGCATGTCGAGTCAATTTTATCAACATTAAATATTTTTTCTCACCACTGTCAAGACAGCAAACACACCCAACAAAATTTTTAATTAAAGTACAATCTTCTTCGAAAACTCCCCGGGACGTTTCGAAATCAAACATGGGAAAAGTTTTTCTTTTGGGTAATCTGCTGCTCCGAATAAATATGTGAAGGTGATATTTTTAGACAGAAATATGTTAAGAACGATGCTGGTCTGACTGAAAAAAAATGTGGTCATTTTCCATTATTTATTTCTACAAGTTACTCAAGTGCGCTGGAAAAAAACATCATTGTCATGTCAACAGCCATGTGCTTCAAACTGCGCAAATTGTTTTCAAACCTGGCGATTCCGTTCCATCAACTCAACCCATCAGAAATTATTTTCTCCTCATCTACCGCAAACCGCAGCATGCTCATGCACATCGACTGAATTATGAATAAATCTGTGTTTAGCACATGGAAATAATAATAAAATTAAATAAAATAAAAAGTAAATATTCATTGTTGACGTTTCGAGGCCTGGTCGGATCCTAACATATATCAGCTAAGAGGAGAATTCCAATCTTCTCAATGTTCGCAACTTGAATATTTTACCTGCGTCGTTCACGTGGAATGCGTGCATACTCTGTTAGCTGCATAATCTGACATACTAAAAGAATAATCATTTGGGATACCCTGAACTGTATTCACACATTTGCAATTTTAGCTTCAAAACGTTGTTTGAGTCCACATGCCCATTGCCTTCTCAGTGATCTCCAAATAAGATCACCTGCATCACGTTCTCAAACTGGAAAAATGTTACTCTTAATTTTTAACTTAAAAAAGCGCATAAAAACAGCGGGGTTTGAATTCGAGAGCGCATACTTCCTAAAGACGGAAACAGTCAATCTAATTCGCTAAATGGAAAATGGAGTACAAAAAACACAATTTCCAGACTGCGTATTTCTGCCTCACTGCATGGTTCCAATTTCTTTCGCATTGAAAACGCAATGCATAATGAAATATAATATTTCTCGTCGCAAGATTTCCTTTCGTTTTGTGTACTAGAATGAAGTGTTCCGTGAATCTTTCGTTTATACATGCGTGGGTCATTGGGCGGATTTTTTCTTCTGGAAAATACGCCCCCCCCTCCCCCCACACATACACCTCCCCTCTCAAGTTGCAATCCCCCCCCCCCCTCACACACACACACACACCACACACACACACACACACACACACACACACACACACACACACACACACACACACAGTCTTGTCTTCCCTACATACCGAGGTACCCCATTGTTTGTCCTTTGTGTGGACTAACGGTTTCAACCTCGTTTTGCCGGTACAGTTCTGGGAAAACAACCGAGGTAAAGGGTTTCTTTTGTCTTTTGTACCTCGGTAAGGCGAAACACGCAAACTCTTTTGTCTAGTTACCTCGTCAAGTTGGTAAGACAAACGCACACACACACACACACACACACACACACACACACACACACACACACACACACACACACACACACACACACACACACACACACACACACACACACACACACACACACACACACACACACACACACACAGTCTTGTTTTCCCTACATACTGAGGTACCCCATTGTTTGTCCTTTGTGTGGACTAACGGTTTCAACCTCGTTTTGCCGGTACAGTTCTGGAAAAACAACCGAGGTAAAGGGTTTCTTTTGTCTTTTGTACCTCGGTAAGGCGAAACACGCAAACTCTTTTGTCTAGTTACCTCGTCAAGTTGGTAAGACAAACACACACACACACACACACACACACACAAACACACACACACACACACACACACACACACACACACACACACACACACACACACACACACACACACACACACACACACACACACACACACACACACACACACACACACTCCCCCGCCACATCGATTCTCTGGGAACGGAGGGCTGCAGTAGTCCCTTTCTCATATGCCTATGGTTCTTGAAAAAAAAAATTGACACCACCCCACCCATCATTAATGAGCTATATGTATTCCGTGGTTCTGATTAAACATGTTTTTACGGTTCTGGTATAAGTTCACCTTTCTCTCTTCATCTCAAATGTCTTGACTGCCAGAGTCTTATTGTCCAGCGGTTCTGTTTTGAAGTAAAATTCGAGCTAAACCGTCCTTATCAATAGGCTACTAAGAATAACATAAGGTTTATACAATAATCTGTAGCTGATTAAACTTCTGATCACTAATCCCATTGCGGTGACTGTCTAATTAAAAAGATTATTGCCAATGATTTTAATTGCTAAACAAACTACTAGAATTATTAATTATAGTTAAATGTGCTAACTCTAAAGATGTTGAGGTGTGACTTCTCTATCCAAAGTCGATTAATTGGGAATAAGCGTCAAAATTATGAGCTATCCAAATTCAGTGAACTATTTCTTGAGTTGAAGAAAAAAACCTGATTCTAATCCTTCAACATGCCTAAGACATAAAAGTATCAGATCACAAACAGTCACTGAGGGTCGAAAGGGGCTTGCCGCACAGCGTCCATGCGCGTCTTTGGCGCACAAAACCATTCCACACCTCCAGCCTGAATCTAAATTTCATCTGTCTGTGTTTTCAAAGCAGGGCTGTTATCCAGAAGCGAAGCTAGGATTTCTTATTATTGGAAGTGGGGAGGGGGGGGCATTGTTTCTTTTGGTGGGGGTGGGGGAGGTAGCCAGGTCGATATATGCCACATGCATATCCGATGGCCATAGGCCTGAGGTGGATGTGGCCTCCTTGCTGGTGGAGCTTCGATGGAATTGTAGATCAGTCCTACTTCACTATTTTTGAAAGTGCAAAGTCTCTGACGGAACTTCTATTTATTTAACTGCAGGGGATGTACATATACCAGGTGCATAGTCAGGGGATTGGGGTGGGGGTCTTGCATAGAGTCAATGTTTTTTGGTGGGGAACAACAACACTGAATTTTACTGGTTATCCCCCCCCCACACACACACACACACACACCCCCACTCTGCCGGTCTTCTACACACGATATTGTAGATTCTAGGCATTGTTGATGCAGTGCTCGACTGTGCATGTTCATGATTCATAATTGCCATAATTTGCCTACAGTACACACTGAGTGGCTGGGAT
This sequence comes from Pictodentalium vernedei, assembly GCA_031216915.1. NCBI lineage: Eukaryota > Metazoa > Mollusca > Scaphopoda > Dentaliida > Dentaliidae > Pictodentalium > Pictodentalium vernedei. The sequence continues at coordinate 224,624,642 of CM062289.1, read as the reverse complement.
TAGAAGAGGGGTAAGTATTGGTTGATTACGACAAACACTCATGTAGTGGAGTTTCCACTCACACAGTGTGCTCAGGTTCTGTGAAAAAAGCTTACAGCACACTGGAGACATACTTCAACTTGAATGACTCCAGAATTCGTTTCAAAGCCTCTAGACCAAAATACTAAGTTATGTTATTTTACTTTAACCCAGCGGGGCGAACTGTGCGGAGCGAAAAGCATTCAAATGATAAAATGGCTGACTCCTTATACGCGTGTTGTTTGAAAGCTGTGAAAAAATAATGCCCTCGTATTTAAAAAACACACTTTCATGGGTGTTCTTTCATATGATATTGATGAATAAATAGTCAAAATGTGCGATCACTGTTTTTCTTTCATTCGAATGTGCTTTTCTTTAACCATTTAACTCAGAAATGCATGTCCGATCAGAATATCGATTCACCCCAAAACAGCCAACTTTGTGACGAGAGAACATAAACCGTAAAATTGGCTTTTGACTGATTTCCGATGTTAGGTAAATAACTTGTGTTTGAAGTAATTTGGCTATCGCCGATGGACATGGCTGCCTTTTTATTTGTTTATTTTTCATAATAATTTTACCAATTGACAGTAATATTTCTATTGACACCCAACCGAGGGTGGGGTGGGGGGGGGGGGTTGCAATTGAGATATAATTTTTTTTGCCCAACCCCACTTTTGAAAATGGAAGTAGTTTTAATCATTTAATTATTTGTTAACCTTTGGCTGCATTCAATGGTAGGTTAAACAGATATTTCTGTAAAAAGCTCAGCCAAGTCTAACTGAAAAAAAAATCCATTTTTTTTTTGCATCAACTTAATTATAGCTCAGGTCGTGAGCTCTCGTTGGCCCAAGCGTGTTCCAGTTTGGAGTCCACAGACATGTTTTTTCAGGAAATCATTTTTAAAAAATAATTGAATATGCCTAGGGATCGGACCATCACTTTCTGAATTTAAAAAAAAAAAATAAGCCTATATAATTTCATTTTCACTTTTAACCAAATCTCGGGCAAAGTAGGCCTGTATAGCTTCCCCAAACTATATTGCAGGATGTTTTGTTGGGGGGAGGGGGGGGGGGGGGGGGACTTATCTGGCTGAATCCTTCAGGACATTCATTGTTGGACCGTGAAATACTCTGCTTCTTTTTGCTTCTTTTAGCTACCAGGGATTTCGCAAGGTACCTATAGGCTATATTTCCATAAAATAAAAGACGGGTGGAGTTAAGACTGTAGGCTTAATACTTTTTGTTCTGTTTGATGCGCTGAGGATTTACCCACACAGACCAGGTCTCTTCTTGTGATAGTGTTGACCTGTTCACATCCATTTATATCTCCGCACACTTTTGTTTCAAATTTTTTACTTTTGTTGATTTGAAAAGGGGGAGGGGGGGGGGGGGGGTGAGGCAGTGGGGATTTCGGTTTCTCTAAGTACATGTCGCCTACTCTGTGTTTTCTTTGGAATTATATGGTTATGGATTTAACACTTGTTCTTGTGTTTACGATTCATATATAAAGTTAACTTTAATGTCGACTAACTTTCGATAAATTGGAACTTTTCAGATCCACGCAGCGTCAAATGTCAACATTGTGTCAGTCACGATATTTTTTATTTTATTTCCGATTTCAGTTGCATGTGAGATTGCGGCCTATACTGTTCAATCTGAGTATTTTCATTCTGATCAAACGCTACATGGAGGTTGAATAATATCGTTTTTTTAAAAATCTTTTAAAGCATTTTTAAATGCTGAGGAGACTCAACCGGCCCACAAATTCGCGTATAAGCCAATTTCTGAAACCTACAATATGATCAGAAATATAGTTTATTTGAGTTTCCCACGGCGTTTGCAAATGGGCGTTAACGGCGTTTGGGCCTTTGGATTCAAAATCCTCGTGAATAATTTATTGTTCAGCTTTCACACAAATACATATTTTTATTACAGAACACCAAGTACATGTGTGTCTTGAAATTTAAACTTTCATTATAAATAGCGGAGCATTCCGAATTCGGTCGCAACATTTTCGATACACTGTCAGTTCGGCATTCTGTGGAGAGCGTTCTTTCTTTCCAACCATGCCTGCCTCTCCCACAGTTGCTCCATTAGAACGGCTGTGATTAATAGTAGGCTAATATTCTCGGAAAGCAAACGTCTTTACTTCTTCCTTCTCCTACCACACGTACGTAACGTCCTTTACAAAATACTGGGTGTAGGTTCCCACTCCTGTGTGGTTTCGGGAAATCCACTCTTGTCTTCAAAACGTATAAATTTTGCACAGGCCACAGCTGTTCGATGCTCTTACTTGTTGTTTCTTGATGAAGAGAAATGGCTCGAAACGCGATGAGCAAAAATTCCACACGTGATACAGACATCTTGTGTCAAATTCATCACAAATAGTCGCGATACGAAACGCGGTGGTGACACCGGGTTTTATTCGGAAGCTGACAGTTCTCACCTACAGCAATTATTTGTACCTAATGATTAATCGGACTAATCTTTTATGCACAAGGATGCAGGGTCGACGCCGGGATCTTGTTCCCGGGTCATCCCAGGTTTCCACAGGTTTTTGGAGAGGAAAATGAAAAAATTGTCCCGGTGATGGGTGATCACTGGATCATCCCCCTGGCGTGTACTGTACATGTATGAGTTATTGCATAGATAACCTTAATGATGTGTCGATTTCCATTGTGAAAGTAAGTTAATATTTTCATGAAAATGTGTGGGTGCACACCATTTAGGAAGTCTTATTTTTCAGAATACATTAATAAAATAGATAGATGACATGATGTGTGTCATGTTTTTTTAGCCTGCATTCTACTGTGGAGCTCATCTCATTTAATTGGATATCTCTTAATGTAATACTCCTGCTAATAGAGATGGGTAATATACTGAAAACCTGAACTGATAGCGATATCATGTGGATACCAAAAAATTGAACCAAAATCATCTGTATTTTCAAATTTTACTACATTTGCAATTTATAGGACCATGTTGAAACTTGATAGCAGCTGAAGTGCTCATTTTTATGACAAAAGTGTCTGATTTTTTTTTTCAGTTCTGTTAACCCTCAAAGGTCTGGAAAGTTGTCCTGAATTCTCAATTCCAATACTGCCCATCTCTCTTGTTAAATGAAGATAACTTCCCAACACAAAACCATTTACCTTCAGTACAAATTTGGCCAGTTAATTGCATATACTAAATTTATATTGCTGCTGTGCATTGTTTAGAAACATGAAAACAGTCATTAACTGGTTGAGTGCTAGAAGCCACTATCAGGGCTTTCAGAAAAATGAGGATACCAGAGCAAAAGCCTTTGTTTTCCTTGCTAATATTTCATATTCAGTCAAAACGCAAATAATATTTTGTTTATATAAATCTCTTTTACAACAAATTATTGAAGAGGGCCTGTAGGCACTCTCCAATAATTTGTAATAAAACAAATTTTGAATAACAAATTCCGACTACCAAAAATAATTTAGCTCTCAACCAGTTAATCCTTAGTGTGTATTTGTTGGCCCAGTTTAGTTTCTTCTTTGTTAACAATTTGTGAAGTTTTTGTTGTAAGACCTTCTGTTTACTCAACTCTGGAGCACAGTGGCTCAGTGGTAGACTGTTGGACCTCTAAGCTAGAGGTCCAGAGTTTGATCCCCATCCGGGATGACCCGTGTTGTGTCCTTTATCCCGGTTGCCTACATGGGGGAACGTTGACGCCGTGTACTAAGGCGTACTGCACGTCGATGGTGCACATGTCTTCAACCGCTGTAACCCTGCTTGAGCGGAGCTTGAACAGAGTTAGAATGTTGAGGAGCTGGCAGTTGCTCGTCGATGCTCAGTGGTTCTCTCCAGGTACTCCGGCTTCCTCCACCTGTAAAACTGTCACAGTCACGATTAGCCATTGTACATAAGTATATGACCTTAAACACCAGTAAATAAATAACTCATCTCTGTTGCACACAATAGTTATTTTATTAGTCTGTGTGAAACACACAGACTATTGTTTTTGCACGGTTTCTTTTTTTTTTTTTTTCTTCTTCTTCTTCTTCTTCTTCTTCTTCTCCTGTCTTCTGTCTTCTCATCACTTTTTTGTCCGCAAGATAACACGAAAACGAATAGCCCTATCTCGTTGATTTTTGGCATGCTGATAGACAGCCAGAAGTTCTCAGCCACCTATGTTTTTCAGATTCCTGGGGTATCAGGGGTGTCTGTTGGGGTGTTTTGAAAGTGGGTCATGCCCATATCTCAGGCGTGGTATGACCTACAGACCTGGGACCAACACCAAATGAGTCGGCATTCAATGGAGGTTCAAAATATGGGTCAAGGTCACGGAGGTCACCTAGGGGTCATTAAGTGCATTTTTCATAATTGCTAGAAATCACATTTTTTTTACCCCCTAAAGCATTCCTGACATACACACATGCATTTTGACGTAAAAAAAGTGGGCGTGGCCAAAATTTTTGAAAGTGGGTCACGCTCATATCTCAAGCATGGTATGACGTATGGACCTGGGACCAACACCAAATGAGTCGACACTCGATGGAGATTCAAAATATGGGTCAAGGTCACGGAGGTCACCTAGGGGTCATTAAGTGCATTTTTCATAATTGCTAGAAATTACATTTTTTGACCCCCTAAAGCATTCCTGACATACACACATGCATTTTGACGTAAAAAAAGTGGACGTGGCCAAAATTTTTGAAAGTGGGTCATGCTCATATCTCAAGCATGGTATGACGTATGGACCTGGGACCAACACCAAATGAGTCGACACTCAATGGAGATTCAAAATATGAGTCAAGGTCACGGAGGTCACCAGGGGGTCATTAAGTGCATTTTTCACAATTGCTAGAAATCACATTTTTTGACCCCCTAAAGCATTCCTGACGTACACACATGTATTTTGAAGTATAAAAAGTGGGCGTGGCCAAAATTTTTGAAAGTGGGTCACGCTCATATCTCAAGCATGCTATGCCGTATGGACCTGGGACCAACACCAAATGAGTCGACACTCGATGGAGATTCAGAATATGGGTCAAGGTCATGGAGGTCACCTAGGGGTCATTAAGTGCATTTTTTCATAATTGCTAGAAATCACATTTTTTGACACCCTAAAGCATTCCTGACATACACACATGCATTTTGACATAAAAAAAGTGGGCGTGACCAAAATTTTTGAAAGTGGGTCACGCTCATATCTCAAGCATGGTATGATGTATGGACCTGGGACCAACACCAAATGAGTCGACACTCGATGGGGATTCAAAATATGGGTCAAGGTCACGGAGGTCACCTAGGGGTCATTAAGTGCATTTTTCATAATTGCTAGAAATCACATTTTTTGACCCCCTAAAGCATTCCTGACATACACACATGCATTTTGACGTAAAAAAAGTGGGCGTGGCCAAAATCTTTGAAAGTGGGTCACGCTCATATCTCAAGCATGGTATGACGTATGGACCTGGGACCAACACCAAATGAGTCGACACTCGATGGAGATTCAAAATAAGGGTCAAGGTCATGGATGTCACCTAGGGGTCATTAAGTGCATTTTTCATAATTGCTAGAAATCACATTTTTTGACCCCCTAAAGCATTCCTGACATACACACATGCATTTTGACGTAAAAAAAAGTGGGCGTAGCCAAAATTTTTGAAAGTGGGTCACGCTCATATCTCAAGCATGGTACAACGTATGGACCTGGGACCAACACCAAATGAGTAGACACTCGATGGAGATTCAAAATATGGGTCAAGGTCACGGAGGTCACCTGGGGGTCATTAAGTGCATTTTTCATAATTGCTAGAAATCACATTTTTTGACCCCCTAAAACTTTCCTGACGTACACACATGCATTTTGACGTAAAAAAAGTGGCCGTGGCCAAAATTTTTGAAAGTGGGTCATGCTCATAACTCAAGCATGGTATGACGTACGGACCTGGGACCAACACCAAATGAGTCGACACTCGATGGAGATTCAAAATATGGGTCAAGGTCACGGAGGTCACCTAGGGGTCATTATGTGCATTTTTCATAATTGCTATAAATCACATTTTTGACCCCCTAAAGCATTCCTGACATACACACATGCATTTTGACGTAAAAAAAAAGTGGGCGTGGCCAAAATTTTTGAAAGTGGGTCATGCTCATATCTCAAGCATGGTATGACATATGGACCTGGGACCAACACCAAATGAGTAGACACTCGATGGAGATTCAAAATATGGGTCAAGGTCACGGAGGTCACTTGGGGTCATTAAGTGCATTTTTCATAATTGCTAGAAATCACATTTTTTGACCCCCTAAAGCATTCCTGACATACACACATGCATTTTGACGTAAAAAAGTGGGCGTGGCCAAAATTTTTGAAAGTGGGTCACGCTCATATCTCAAGCATGGTATGACGTACGGACCTGGGATCAACACCAAATGAGTCGACACTCGATGGAGATTCAGAATATGGGTCAAGGTCATGGAGGTCACCTAAGGGTCATTAAGTGCATTTTTTATAATTGCTAGAAATCACATTTTTTGACACCCTAAAGCATTCCTGACATACACACATGCATTTTGACGTAAAAAAAGTGGGCGTGGCAAAAATTTTTGAAAGTGGGTCACGCTCATATCTCAAGCATGGTATGACGTATGGACCTGGGACCACCACCAAATGAGTCGACACTCAATGGAGATTCAAAATATGGGTCAAGGTCACCAAGGTCACGCAGGGGTCAATGAGTGCATTTTTCATAATCGCTGGAAAACACATTTTTTGACCTCCAAATGCTTCCCCAAAAATTCAGATGTGCATTTTTTCATGAAAAAAGTGGGCGTGGCCAAAATTTTTGAAAGTGGGTCACGCTCATATCTCAAGCATGGTGTGATGCATGGACCTGGAGCCAACACTAAATAAGTTGACACTTGATGGAGGTTTAAAAATGTGGGTCAAGGTTACGGAGGTCACTTGTGGTCATTGAGTGCATTTTTTCAGAATTGCTGGAAATCACATTTTTTGACTCTCTAAAGCATTTCTGAAGTCCATACATCCATTTTTCCGTAAAAAGTTGGTGTGGCCAAAATTTGTGAAAGTGGGTCATGCTCATATTTCAAGCATGGTATGATGTATGGACCTGGGACCAATACCAAACGAGTCGACACTCGATGGAGATTCAAAATTTGGGCCAAGGTCGAACAGGAGTCACGAGGGCTATTACCAGAATTGCTGGAAATCATATTTTTGAACCTCCTTGTGCATTCCCTTGATTGGTCCCTTTGAATACTGTGAAGATATATACCTTATCTGGTTTCTTGGAAAAAATTAACTGATTTTTGAATGAATATCTATAAATACTGTCATTGAAAACCTATTTTTTATTTCTTTAAAACTATTTTATCCCCAAAATAAGCCTCTAAAGTATTCCCATTACATTCATAGAGGGGCACGGTGGCTAAGCATTTAGAGGTGCAGGCTGCAAGCCGAGAGGTTCTCAGTTCGAATCCTATCTGCGGCAACTGTCTTGTGTCTTTGGGCAAAAACACTTCACCCCCCATTGCCCACATAATGGCATAGTGATGTTGTGTACTAAGACATACTGCATGCCGATGATACACTTGCACTAACCCTGCATGTGTGGAGTTAGCATGTTGGGGATCCAGACAGTTGCTTGTTGTTGTTGTTTGGTGGTTGTCTGTGTTCTCTGGTTTCCTCCATCCGTAAAAACTGTACGATATGAGGCGGGCCTAGCTGTTGAAGTGTCGTTAAACCCCAATAAATTAATAACATTTATAGAATGTCTTCTATGCACTGTTTGTCAACATGATAACCCAAATACAATCAATCCTATCTCAATGATTTTGGTATACTGATAGAGTGCCTGCCATTGGTACTTGGTCATCTATGATTTGGAGGCATGTGGGGCCTTCGGGCTCTAGATGTTAAAAATATGTTTACAACATTTACTGGGAAATGAGTTAGCTGAAGCAGTAACCATTATCTAAAACAGAAATCTCCAGAGAGAAAGCTGAGATAGAATTCTTTGTTACATTGAACAGCACTGTATATTTATGTTGTATCATGTTACAAAACTTCAGTCTCAGTCATTGAAGAGAGAGAGAAACCTTCACTTTTCAACGCATTTTTTTTAAAAATCTATTTATTCTCAATCGTAACTCAAGATTGAGAGGTTTTGGGGTGGAGTGGTGTGTGGCTTTCTCGAAACACCAATCACAGTTACAAAGTAATAAAATGGAACATTTGAATGGTCAGATTTTAACCCTCTTAATACTTCGATGTGAGTAAAAAAATGTCTTTAATATAACTCATGGCTACAGAATGTTTTTCACTCTCTTTTCTGAAACATTTAATTCTTTGTGAAATGGGACACCTTTTCAGTGTGCTTTCCAAACTAAGGGATTCTTAACCCTTTAGCCAACATAACGGCAAAAACCGGTCAGCTTTATACACAGAAATGTCTATTCAGTTTTAATTACTTTTTCATTTTTGCTTGAAAAACATAGCTTATGACCCTTCATTGGAATGAGCTCATTTTTTAAAGGATTATTTATTTATTGGTGTTTAATGTCCCATATTTCTGCACAGTGGTTTACCATGACCAGGACAGTTTTACGGGTGGAGAAAGCCAGAGTACCTGGGGAGAACCTCCGGGCAACAGCGAGCAACTATCAGATTCCCCACATACGAACTCCACACAAGCAGGGTTAGCATTGGTTGAATACAGGTGCACCATCGATGTGCAGTACGCTTTAGTACACATCGCCACCATGCACCCACGTGGGCAATGGGGTGAAGTGTCTTGCCCAAGGAGAGAGTGAGGACCGCTCGACTTGCAGCCTGCACCTCTGCCAACTCAGCCACTGCGCCCCCATTTAACCCTTTACCCAACGGAGACGATAGCAAAATTTATTATTTCAAATATCATTTTTTTCAAATTTTCCAAACAATTTCAACAAAACCATATCATGGGACCCCTCGTTGGAACTAATATTTTTTCAACTTCTCAGTTTGCATATTACGCGGGCGGATGCGGCCGATTCGTTGGGTAAAGGTTTTTTTTTATTTTTATTGGTGTTTTAAGGTCACATATTTCTGTACAATGGCTAACCATGACCGTGACAGTTTTACGGGTGGAGGAAGCCGGAGTACTCGGAGAGAACCACCGAGCAACGGCGAGCAACTGTCAGCTCCCCAACATACCAACTCCACGCAAGCAGGGTTAGCATTGGTTGAAGACAGGTGCACCATCGACGTACAGTACGCCTTAGTACACATCATCACCGTGCCCCCATGTGGGCAATGGGGGTGAAGTGTCTTGCCCAAGGACACAACGCGGTTGCCGCAGGTGGGATTCGAACCGAGGACCTCTCGGCTTGCAGCCTGCACCTCTACCATCTGGGTAAAGGGTTAAAGGATTAAAATGGAATATTTAAAGCAAATATTTTAAACCTCTAAAAATTTTAATATGGGGGCATGTTGGCGCTGTGTACTAAAGTGTACTGCACTTCGATGGTGCACCTCTCTTCGAAAAAATTATTGAGAATAATGAAAACCATTTCCATTCTCACAGTGTTGTTCTAAACACACATGGATATAGATGGGACCTCGGTATTTTGACAATGCCAATAAGTCTTCAGACAGGCTCTTGGGGGCCTTCAAGGCCTTTCAACGTCTACATTCCAACATTACTGAACCTTTTTACTTGCAATATATTTTCCAGCGGTACCATGCATGCACTTCATCATTGCCTTGCTAATATGGACATTTGCCATCATCTACAAATATGGCAGATCCGGAGTTGGTGGAGCCAATATTTATAAAGTAGTTTGTGCTCATACTTCAGGTTTAGTATGACCTCTAGTAATGGTACCTACACCAAATGAGTTGAAACTTGCTGGAGGTTCAAAATGTGGTCCACCTCTATGCGGTCAAGAGAGGTCATTAAATGCATACTTTTTCTTCCTATTGGGAATTTCATTTTATACTAATTAATGCAGTTCTGAAGATTATACATGTATCTCATCATTCAAATAAATGGTAGCGGCAGTAATGTCCATTTCTGATTCCTTGATCGAACCCTATATATGGTGTGCACATATATGCCTTTTCGGGTTTCTTAGAAAAATTGTTCTGATTCCTGTATGAATATTTTCTCCATGAAAGAATTTCACAAAAAGCAGTGGGGAGAAAGCTGTGACTGTCACATACAATAACATGATCTATTTATTTAATCTCATTCTACAGAATTAATTCCCAAACCAAGTTAATATAAAAACAAACAACTTGATAATGAAGAATTCCAGTGTACATGTAATTGTAAAGCTACACTGGAGATTTGTTATTTAAACCTATCACAATACTGTCAGGATGCCGGTAAAAGATGCAATACTGACATAGTTGAATGTTCTGTTAACTGTGTTAGTGCTATGACTGTTTAACATTAATTTATTAGAGAAGTTCTAGTTTTATGTATGCCTTGTTTAGGTCACTAGATGCTATTTTAAGAGCAGGCTTTCAAATGAGCTCTTGGGGTTTTTTAAGGTTTTTATGACAATATCTCCGACATAGAGTCTATGCACCCTTTGTCAGCACGACAACTCAAATACGGACCGTCCTATCTCTATGCATTTTGGCATGCTGGTTAACAATAACCAGTTTGCACTCATCTATGTTTTTTTCACCCGTTTGATCTGAATGTCAGATGACAGATCTGAAGTTGGTGGAGCTATTATTTCAAAGTGGGTTGCGCTCATTCTTCAATGTAGATGTGGACATGGGACTACACCGACTGAGTTAAACATTGCTGGAGATTCAATATATGGTCCACCTGAATGAGGTCATCAAGTGCATATTATTCAGAAAGACTGGGAAATGCATTTACACCTTAATGTATTGCTAAAGTTTATGAATGTATTTCATCACTCAAATTCGTGGGCAGAGCCAAAATTGTCCATTTCTGATTCGTGTATCGAACCCTTTAAATGCTGGTCACATATTTGCCTTTTCTGGTTTCTTATAAAAATTGTTCTGATTCCTGTATGAATATCTGTAAATACTGTTAACGAAAAACCCATTTCTGATTTGTTAAAAAATATTTTACACCAGAAGATAAGCCTCCATAAATTCTCTTTCTGTAGAGTTTATTCCTGATACTTTAACCCTTTTCACACAGACTTGAATTTACTGGATGAAGTAAATTCTGTTTCTCTAGTTGGAAGTGTTTTTTTTTAACCATAATGGCTTCATTACTTTTTACTCCTCATATGGTTGTCTTTGTTTTATTTTTGATTATTTCTCTGAACAAATCAGCCAATATTTCTTGCAAGAGTTTATATTTATCTCTTTTTCTAATCAGCTCTGCTTTGATGTTAGAATTTCTACTGAGCTCAGCTGTGTTGGAAAATGTAGATTTGCCTTTGATCTTCCACTTTTATCTTCATTTCTCTGGGTTTTTTTACATGGTAGAGTACTGAATTATTTTTGGCTGTCAACACTTGATCATATGTCTTTGTCTAGTTACAATTTATGGGAGAATGTCTGCGGGCACTATCCCATAAAATGTAACAAGAAAAATCTATACAACTATATATACACATAATTTGAACACATCCACAGAATATGAGACCTTTAAGTTGAGGTACCAACTCTTCAGAATTAGGGCTGCAATGATATGTTTTCTCACGATGCGATGCATATTATACGATCCCACAGTTCGATACTTATCACGATACACTTGTCAATCATCAAAAAGTGAGGACACAAGAAGTAAATCTGCAGTTATGCACAACCTGGTCACCTGGCAGTTCATAACTGCAGATTTGCTTCTTGAGTCTCACATTTCTACTGGGCTTGTTAGCAGAGGGAAATGTCTAATATCCACCCACACAATGGCCAAATAACAAATCATCATACAATTTTGGGTCAAGCAACTTCATTTCAATGAAATTAGATTTCTCAAACTTCTGCAACACATCATGACACACTCTTCTGTTTCCATATTTGTGATTTGTTGGGTCATAGTACACAAGAAATCTTTTCTGCAAGTACAAGCGCGCGATAAAATGCCCATGAAAACACTTACTCTGTGCATGTATCATGCAGTCTTTTCATATTGCAACATAAACAAGAAACATTTTGTGCACAAAGTAGAGTCCCTCTCTCTAAAAGAAGGTGACTACCATATCTCAAAGCAGTTTGACTTGTTATTCACAAGAAATTAGTTTAAAATAATTTCAAGTTTATTGGACAGGGTTCAAAGCTATGGGGGTTAATATATTTTTTCGAAAACACTTGAAAGGCACCCTTCTCACACAAAACACCTCAGTCTTCCCTAAAAACACAGCTTTTTGGACGAATTGTCCAGTACAAAACTCGACTTTGGACAAAACGCCATATATATACAGTTTCATTTCTTTTATTTCCCTGGTCATTTGAATCGACCTGAGAATTCAGTCCTGCATGATCTGGGGCAGTTATCACCCTAGTATACACACACGCTAAATAGCATGTCTGTACCCCTGTTTGGTTGAGTTGAAATTGCTGCTACAGTTTAGCTAGACCAATGAGAGTGAGGATGCTAAATTATAGTTAGAATTCAGTAAATTGTAGCTAGAATTTAGCTAAATTATAGGTACAATTTAGTGTACTGTAGGTGCAATTTAGCTAAACTGCAGGTACAATTTATCAAATTATAACTGCAATTTTGCTTAACTGCATGTACGGTTTAATAAATTACAGCTGCAATTTGACAAATAATGAAAGTGGCAATGATGCTGTAGCTTAACCTGACTGTGTGTAGTGTTTGATGAAAAGAAGAATGTTCAGCATTTATGAAAGGATTATGAAATATGACAAGAATTGTGATAATTGAGATTATGTTAATTTCTGTTCCCTGTTTGCTGTTTTCAAGAAGACTAATTTGAGGTGTAGACTGTACTAAAGAATTGAGGTCTGGGTTAATGTCTCCCTCACAGTTAACGTATGTCAACAAAAGTTAACAAGTTACCGTAAAATTATTCCAAAAACGAGGCATCCTACCAAGTTACAATGAAATCCCTTCATAAATATAACTCATAGACTTTTGCTATTATTAGGAATCAAGATCACATGACTGTTTGGAGGTCACTGTTGACCGACCAAGAGAAAAATAGGAATGTCTCATCTAGATATCGTACCAAGTTATCGTACCAAGTTATCGTACCAAGTTACAATGAAATCTCCTTCATAAAAAATAGCCTGCTGACAGTGCTAAGGGAAGCTAGGTCATGTCACCAGGTGGCGGTAACGGCTGACAGATTGTGACCAAAATAGGGAAGTCTCATTGAGACATCATACCAAGTTATCTTTCCAAGTTACAATGAAATCGCTTTGTAAATATGTATACTGTGCTAAACAAATCTAGGTAACAGGCTTATGCTGCCATCGGGGGTTGACCTATCATGGCCAAAATAGGACGTTGTCATCTTGGCATTATGCTGAGTCATCCTACAATATTGCAATGAACTCCCTTCATAAATGCAAGCTGTACACTGTACTAAAGTAATCTAACGTGGTCGTAACGGTTGACTGAAACCTGACCAATAAAGGACTTTTCTCGTCTAGACATCATACAGGGTCATCCAACGAAGTTACAGTGAAATCCCTTTATAAATACGATATGTAGACTGTGCTAAAGGTGTTCAGGCTTCGGGTCCGCGTAGCTGTCACGTTTGACCGATCACGAACAAAAGGGGCGTTCTCTTCTAGACTTTATACAGAGACATCCTACCAAGTTACAATGAAATACCTTCATAAATACAACCTGTAGACGGTGCTAAAGGTTTCGGGCTTAGGCAGCCGTCGTGGCTGACTGACCACCCAAGGGGATGTTCTCATCTAGACATGACCACGAACCTGCATATGAAATTTCGTGATGATCAAACAAGAACTACGGGTGTAGCCTGTGCTAAAGAAAATGTGAACAGACTCACATACTTCCGCACGCGTGATGGCAAACATTTGTCTTGACTTTGTCAAATTAAGCTTTAAATTACATGGCACTAATAAGCCGCCACACATGACAAACCAGACAATGATCCCAGTAATGCAAAAAGCCTTTTAGAAAACTGAGATAAAAATCGTACACGGCTGGTTATTTGCTTTTCCTTCAAAGCGGCCTTTAAAATAGTTGCCTTTTTCGGACCATAAAAATTAAACACAGTAATAATTAATATGTTTTTTGGCTCACAAATCATGTATATTGTACAAACACAAATGTGATGTTTCTCAAAAAAAAATATATAACTCGAAGTGAGTGTTGACATTGCAGTGACCCAATAATTGCCTTGAAGACATTACCAGTAAAAACTTCCTAAAGCAATCTAGCCCGATGATAATTCACACAGAGATAGAGGCATGGAACGGCATGGAAAGGCTTGTGCAGCAAGGTGGAATTGGAATGCATTAGAGGGAAGAGCACAAAAGTGTTTGGAATTTTTTAGGGATGGGTTACAGATTAATAGCAGTCTCGCTCGATCATAATTCAACCAACGATACAGACATGGAAAGGCTCTAACAACGACAACGTAAGTGGAGTACTATATGCAAAAAAGGAACAAGTTTTTCTGTCTGCAGGGTTCAGCAATGAAAAGTAGCACCTATAATTATAGTCGGAAATGGTCCCTTAAATAATTTATGTTATGCATTCAGTTCACAAAAAAAGTAATGTCTCGATTTGACCAGATATTTAACCTGAATCATTTATTTAATTAATATCTGGCCCAAATTGTTTGAATTGTAAATAAAATATCTGGTCTGACTTTAACCTATTTTTGAAATGTGTTATATAGTTGAGGTCAAGGTGTTGTTTATGTTTTGATTTGGAAAAGGGATGGTGAGTATATCGTATAGAATCTATTTTTCACCTTTTGAGTGGGAGTACATTAGAGCACTCGGAAAATGGAAAGCAAACACGCATTATTTTTTGCAAGAGTTGAACAATGAAAAATGGCACCCTGTTTTTTAGTCAGACACATGAAGCAATTTCTGCCACATAAGATTATTATATGGAAGCACAATCATCTTTTCCACTAGTTTGTCCCGCTAATGCAATGTACAAACACTATATTATAATAAGAAAAAACAAAATGAAAAAAATAAACATGGAAATATTTAAGATGCACAAATATTAGTTTTGGAACAAATGTTTTCCATTTGTTGGGGGTAGCCTTCTCTGGTGTGTGGAAGTGAAAGTATATTCCAATAGTTAACGCGCGCATGCGCGTTAAATAAAGGTTCAAGAGCGAGGTTAATGGCTTGTGTTATTCAGTGCTAACAAATACCCAAGAGCAATGTAAATTCAGACTTCAAAAATCCCAATTTCAAAGGAAAAGGAAAACTACATATACTCGCCCAAAAAAGAAAGTGTGCATTGCAGAAATTGATGAAACTCCAAAAAAATAATTTTGTAGGTGTAAAGAGTGTTAACCTGTTCATGAATAAGTTATATTGAACACAAAAACAGCTTTCCCCGTTAAAATTGCATTAACGTTAAATGACGTGCTGCACGTTTGTGAAAAGGCATGTTTTGCACGTGGAGAGTCTGAAAATTCATGCAGCAGTGTGAATCCTTGGGTATTTAAACACTAAAGTAAGGCCTTCCTATCGTTCACATTCAAACTTGCGCTGCTGTTAAAACGACTCCACATTAGCATGCCAAGATTGACAATGAATCAACGTTTCCTTGCCCTGGGTATGATTAGAGCTGGCAGAACACACAGAGAGGTTGCCCAGCATTTGAACTGCCACTGTAACACTGTAGACAGGCTAGTCCATCGACATGCACAACATGATGACGTTTGAGACCGACCCCGGTCCGGGAGACCCCGAGTTACCACCCCTGCACAAGATCGGTATATCCGTGTCGTCCATCTCCGGAACCGGCAACAAACGGCAACAACGACAGCCAGGAACATCCCTAACCTGAGACGGATACATCCTCAGACAGTAATCAACCAGCTGAGAGAATACGGCTTACGTCCTCGAAAACCTGCAATTCAATTGATTTTGACGTTATGTCATCGTCGTGCTCGACTGCAGTGGTGTAGAGTAGGGTTAGGGTTAGCCTAACCTAACCCTAACCCTAACCTAACCTAACCGAACCCTAACCCTAACCTAACCCTAACCCTACTAGCCCTAACCCTACCTAACCCTAACTGATCATCAGATGGCCGCCAGAGAGTGTACAGACGTCGAAACGAACGCTACGCAGATCCATGTGTCGTGGAGCGAAACCGTTATGGGGGAGGGTCTCTCATGGTGTGGGGTGGCATCACTGCCCATAACAGAACTGAGCTGGTCATTATTGATGGCAATCTCAGTGCAGCCAGATGTCGTGATGAAGTGCTTACACCTGTTGTTGTCCCATTTCTGCAACGTCACGGCCCGGCGTCATTCTACAGCAGGACAATGCCCGACCCCACGCAGCTCATGTTGTTCAACAGTATCTGCAGCAACAACAAGTGGATGTTCTTCCCTGGCCCGCAAATTCGCCCGATATCTCACCCATTGAGCACGTATGGGACGAAATGAAACGTCAGCTACGCAGGCTTCCCCATGCACCGTCAACGCTTGTGGAACTCCAAAGACAGCTTATCAGAATATGGAACAACATCCCACAACACTTCCATGCTAACTTGTTCGCTTCCATGAGGCGTAGATGCACATCAGTAGTCGATGCAGACGGAGGTCATACCAGATATTGAGTGTGTGACTTTTGTGTTTGACCCTTAGTGTCTTTGACTCTGCATGGCACCAAGAGTATTCGTCGTAGCGTAATGAAATTTCTCGTGTTGATCACAAATTGATTCATCTGTGATTGAATAAAATTTCCATGAATGAAAATGATATATATATTTTTTTTAGTGTTATTTTTTAGCATGCACACTTTCTTTTTTGGGAGAGTATATAATGGATGCGAATAGTCATCAATGAGGCTATTTTTGAAATGTCGTCAACAAAATATTCATGAAATTTGGGAGTCCACATGTATCATGATACAGTGCAAGCAAATCTTGATACATATCTTCAAAGAATGAATCGCAATACATTCATTTCACGATTAATCGTTGCAGTCCTTTTCAGAAGAGAGCACAAATATGGGCTTCCAGCGCTCAACTTGTTAGCAATCCTTGCACATTGAAGTGAAAAAAAATATTAACCCTTCAACTGGGTTTATGGCTGCCATTTTTTACATTTTTGTCATTGCGCTGCCAAAATCATTTAATCAAAACTTCTAAGAATTTCTGTTCAGCTCAAAGTTTTAAGAATTTCTGTTTAGTTCAGTTCTGTTGGACAATATGCAGATTTGACTTGGAATATTCCGAATTTTCAATATTCTCTTGATTTCTCTGTTTGTTAAGACTTCCTCTGGCATATTTTTTATGAGGTTTTTTTTTTCTCCCCTAACTTCCTATGCAAGATATGCATGCCCCATGTGAGAAGGCCATGTGAGATAGATATCTATCTCACATACCCATGTAACTCTGGCTTTCTAGCATATTTAAAGAGTGCACAGACTATTTAATCATCGCGTAATAGACATTTGAAGGAACATAAATATGGAAAGCAAATGTCAAATGACTGTGCAGAATTTCCATCGATTGGTTTCTTGCACGCGCTTGACTGACGTCATCTGAATGTGTCAAAGTTCATTTCGCTACAAATTTTTAACCTCTGTCTTGTAGGCTTTGGGATTAATTTTGTGGTATATACTTGTAGTATATACAGAACTTTTATGCGCTCTTTCCGATAAGCAAAATCGTTTTTTTCACAAATGGACAACAGAATTGTTTGACATAGCTTCACATGCCCCTGAATTACTTTTGATGATGTCAAGAGTGTTTTGGTGGGGGCAGTAAAATTATCCCTGATGGGAGCGGGTGTGAGATGGGGAAATCTCACCCCTGGGACAAGATATTTGGTCCAGACATTCGGCAAGCCACATGTCTGACCTAAATATCATGCCCTCAGGTGAGATTTCCCCATTCATGACTCCCTCCCCCCCTCCCCCCCACAGAGCACCACAACCTGTGGTTTGCTTTTATCAATGTCCACTAAGCTAATAATTTCCCAAGTCTGGAAATGTTAACAATACAAGATTTCCTAATGTTCAGTTACTTCAAGAAGATTAGTATTTGGAAAGTATCTTTATCAAAATCCTTCATGCATGTGTGCACGTTTGTGTCCTGCAGAAAACTTTTCTTTTCATCATTGAAGCATTTTTCTTTTTTAATTCCATTCGAAATTTTCTGGGTACAGAAGGCCAACAGTTAACAGTTCTGTAGTCAGCACAACAGAATAAATGTAGTGTTAGAAAATAAGTCCATTGTGTATAAATATGCATTCATAATTTTTTTGCATCCTAAGTGACTTTAACCTATTTTTGAACTGTGTTATATAGTTGAGGTCAAGGTGTTGTTTACATTTTGATTTGGAAAAGGGATGAGAATTAAAGCTATTCTATGAATAAATAAATATATATTATTTAATTCCTTTTCATATATTTTATTTACCAAAAAACTGCATTTAAATGAAGGTAGAGTTTTCAATATTTTGAAAGTAAGTCGCCTATTTTCACTTCGACACTCACACATTGATCACGAATCTCCGATTACGAAGAAAAAAAGAGAAATAAACATGAACACAGTTGAATTATATATCATAAAATACCCTTTTCTTAAATAAATTTAACTTAAATCCATATTTTACTGCTTCATGAGTTTTTCCCAGAGTTTGAAATGCATGTGATTTGACTCAAACATTTTATATAAGTTACAACGGGAAAGAAATATTCGACTGTTGTTTTCCGGGATTTTCCTGGGCATTCCATGAGAATTAACCTGTCTGATCATGGATGATTGCATGTGGCTGCAGGTGTTTTATCGTAATTCCCATTCAGAGATCATTCATTATTCATCAATCATTACCACTCCATCACCTCCCACCCCTGTACCAAGCCTTGTAACGTCTTGAATTTCCTTAAACTTTGTTTCTGGTAGGTATCCTGGAAATTTTTATAGATATTCCTGGAAACTATTTTGATTTCATCCCAAAATATGTGTGGGAACCATGCTACAGAGTCTTCTCAGTTTATTGTCATTGACATTCCAGAGAAGTACGATAGAAATGACCCTCATCTGTTTCCATGTGTCTGAATGGGCAGACAAATGGGGTTTAGGTGGCTATTTGTTGATAGAAATGGGGGTTAGGTGACTACCGCAATTTATGTGACTAGTCACATAGTTAAATGTCATTATTCTAGGGTGGGGTTTAGAGTTGGGGTGGGGTGGGGTTAGGGTCAGTAAAGGGTACGGTTAGGGTTTCTTACCACCCCAAAAATTTTTCACTCAAAAAGTTGTTTTAATACAATGGACATGCATTTTAGTTAAAATAGACTAGGAATATATTGAATTTTCATTAGTCTAGGGTGGGGTTTAGAATTGGGGGTGGGGGGTAGGGTTAGGGTCAGTAAAGGGTAGGGTCAGGGTTTGCTACCACCCCAAATAAAATTTTCCCCAAAATCACTTGTTTTAATATAATGGACATGCATTTTATTGTAGTCCCATAAAAATAGCCACATAACTACCACTTCTTAGAACGTCCGTTCATGTGTCCAAATTTTTTATTTGAATGTAGAGATTTGAACTTTTTGGCATTGTTACCCACATTGTGAAGATCAAGATGTGTAGCATGTATATAGATGATGTCATTTTTGACAGCGTTACTGCATGTGATCGACATAGGAAATTTTAAATGGATAGGCATGTGGGGTGCCTTCATGGTTAATCAACTCTTACAGTTTCTTTTTTTTAAACAATATTTTTATTTCATCATTGAAATGGGGTTTGGCGAACAGGCAGTGCCTATATTAACACTACCCTACAAAAACACACATTTACAATGGTGCAAGTGCAACTGTATATAAAACAGAAACTGATCACATGAATTAGAAAGAAAGTACCACAAAATATCTCGTCATTTCTTATATATCCATTATCTATCGGTTAGGGAGGCACTCTGGTATATAGATGAAGGTATAATAGGCCAACATTACGCGTGTCCGTTTTGAGGTGCACAATCAAAAATCGGTCTCCAAGGGCAAAACACAAGGATTCATTTCCACTGGCTAATAATTATTCACTCGAATCTCATTGTTTCTCTAATATATTCTTGTACCGCACTGAATATACTAGCATTTTCCAAAGCAGCTTTCTCTGGATCATCATATAACATTAGAGTGATATTAGTGGTGTGGCCCAATTTTGTTAGAAGCGAATTTGTTTGTTCTGTATATAGAGGACACAATCCTTAGTGTTTAGTGTCTTCATATACATGGCCACAGCTACAAGAAGCATTATCACTTATAAATCTATCAAATTTGTGTCCGTTTAAATCACTACACATTAGACGCAGCTTCGTGTGAAAGATTTGTTCCCTTCTGCCACCCACACAATAAAACCCAGGAACGACAATGTCGCTAATTGCAATTTTCTTCTTAAATAGGTCTACGGAAATACAGTTCTGCAGATCTGCACGTAGGCCATTCCAAAGTTTTACCACTGATGGCAGAAACGAGTTAGAGAACCTGTTAGTGTTGCATTTAATTTCCCTTAGTAAGTTTGAAGATCTTAGCGGGTAATAGGTCAGTTCTGATACAGGTCACGGATTGAGCAGCATAATGTAGTTTGGCATGTTTGTGAACATGATTTTAGTCAGAGCTACTAATTTGACGTCGTCTGCGCTCTTTGAGCGGGATGAAACCCGATTCCCTATAAATAAAGTGATGACTTGTTCCCCTAGTTACCCCTATTATAGTTCGTAGAGCATCCAAGGGCAGATTTTCTAGGAGTGTCAATTTGGTCTCTGTGCAACCATCCCATATAACATCGGCATAATCAAAAAGCGGGAGAATGAAATATTTATACAGAGTTTCCAATGCGTGTCTAGACAGTCTGTATTTTAGGCTTCTTAGGCAGTTTATCATGGGGCTGACTTTATTTATAATACTCTCTATATGTGAATCCCATTGTCCCGTTTTTGAAAAGATCAGCCCAAGATCTTTATGTGTGTCCGTCTCTTCTATTTGCTGTCCTAGGAGGTAAAGATGGAGACGAAGCATAGGGTTTACTTTACTTGAAAATACAATGATTTGGTCTTTTGTGGATTAAATAAGACCTGCCATGTGTTAGACCACTGAGCAATTTTTCTCAGGTCATTATTCAAAACTTCTGCTGCTAAGTTTGCATCTTCGATTACCAGATAAAGTGTAGTATCATCGGCATAAAGTCTAATATTAGACATAATATCTTTAACAATGTCATTTATGTAAATATTAAACAGAAGAGGGCCTAAAATGGATCCTTGTGGCACACCAGCTTTAATGATTTGATTTTTGGATTTCTCTCCATTTATGACTACATGCTGGGAGCGATTTGTTAGGTAGCTTTCAAACCACGTGAGTAGGTTACCTCTTATTCCAATAGAGTCTAATTTATGAATTAATCCGTCATGCCATACTCTATCAAAAGCCTTACTTATATCACAGAATACCATTCTGACTTCTTTATTGGTGTCCATATTGCTGGAAATGTAGTTATCAATATCTATGAGTTGGTAAATTGTACTGTTACCCGGAATGAAGCCTGATTGTAAGGGTGTTAACAATCCATTTTCAACCAAGAAGGAAAAAATGCGTCTGAAAATTACTTTTTCTAGAATTTTCCTGACAGAACTTGTTAGTAGAGAGACTGGCCTTGTGTGCCTTGTCATTAATGGATAATTTCTTATGAATAGGCACAACACTAGCCATCTTCCATAAATTTGGGAACTTATTACGTGATAAGGACAGATTAAAAAGATAAGTTAGAGGGGGAGCTAACTGTTGGGCACATGCCTTAATAATTCTGTTATTAATTAAATCTGGCCCAGTAGCTTTCTGGGGGTCTAAATTACTAATAATTGACATGACTTCCTCTTCGGAAATTACTATGGATTCGAGACTCATTTCTCAATGTGGAATGGGTGGTAATTCTTTGTCACCAACTGAGTTGGCTTGATTAGCAGAATACGTATTTAATACGTCTGCAGTCGACTTTGCATCACTAATTATTTCCCCATTTTCTTCAAGGGGTGGGAAAAGTTTATTCGATAGATTGTGCTCTTTAGAGAAAGATTTAAGGGTCTCCCCACCAATGTTTACTGCCAAAGTTACGAGATGATACATAAGTTTCAGTTTTAATACGGTATTCTGCTTTGGCTGCCCGTGTGAGTGATATAGTTTCATTTCTGTCATGCCTAAATCTAGCCCAGTCCTCTGTCCTATTTGTTTGTTTGGCTTTTTTGTGTGATCGATCACGCACTCTCATCATTTTTCGGATCATTGAGTTCATCCATGGTTTATCTTTCAGATGTACTACAATTGTTTTGTTAGGTATGTAGGGTTCTCTGTGGTATCATTTAAGTTTTCAGTAAAAAAGTCTCCCCACATAGTTTGAGCAAAATGTGCCATAATCCTTTTATATCCATATTACTATAATCCCAAATTTGTCTTTTAAAGCAGGCAGTTTTACTTTTTGTGAATTTTAATGTAACAGCAGTAGCATGGTGGTCACTACAGAAGGGAGGAATAACAGAACAATTTTCAGCTAGCATTGGACATGATACTCTAATTAGATCAAGTAGACTGCAAGATTGTTCAGTTACTCGTGTGGGGTCTTTGACAATTTTAGATAAGCTGTAATCGTTTTCCAGCTGCCTGATCCTGGGGTGTCTGTTGTTGAGACAGTCAAAATTGAAGTCTCCAACTATCACACATTTCAGCGACATATCATTCCTTGCCATTTGGATAGATTCATCAATAAGACTCCAGTAATAATTATTGCCAGTGGGGGGCCTGTATACAACTACCAGTATAAATTTCTGGTTCTGACATCGAAGGTCTGTCCAGATTAATTCTAAGCCTGGGATTTCAAGATCATATCGACGTTTCCAAACTATGTAAGACTTAATATAAATGGCCACTCCTCCCCCCCGGCCCCTCCCCTCGATCCATATGAATAGGTGCGTAATGGTAGCCTTGTATTTGAATATCTTTGTTGTTTTGAATGGTGTCTGACAACAGAGTCTCTGAAACAGAAATGATATCATAATTTCCCAATTCGGCGCTTATTATATCGGTTTTGTTGCAGAGACCTCTAACATTGATATGTACAATCTTCATTTCCCCAGGATTAACTTCAGTATCCCCACTTGTAAAGAGATGCATAAAAATTATTATACTTAATCCTCGATGTCCAACTGTGCATAAAAGCATCACAAGGAGAACGATATTGGGATTCAAAAATGATTTATTTCTGCCTCTACCCTTGAAAAGCCCAATCCTCGCGCAATAAGTCGATATGTTGTCATCCATTAGGTGCTATCAGTATACAGGCAATACGAGTTTGTGATAATTGGTCCTTCAAGGTGTGCATTCTATTGTAAGACAAATGTGGCATATTTCTCAGGTCAGTTTCAGTGCAAAAGCATTGTAAACAGAACAGCAAAATGTGAATTGAAAAAGTTGATGGGTACAGTTTCTAATGTAGAGAACTGAAACTTTATGGCATTGAAGATGTGTAACATGTATAAAGATAATGTTTGACAGATTTGTTACCCTTTATTGATCCAGTGCTATGAAATTCTGGGACCTTAACCCTTGACCATACGAATCGGCTGCATCCGCCCACGTAATAGGCAAATTCAGTAGTTGAAAAAATATTCATTTTCAGAAAATTACAACAAAACTATATCATGTCATCCCTCATTGGAACGAGGTTGTACATCTCGTTCCAAAGAGGGGTCACATGATATGGTTTTGTCAAAATATTTTGAAAATTTTGAAAAAATTATATTTAAAATCATAAATTTTGATCTCCTCTGTAACTCCGACAGTTTTGAATGTAAAAATTGGAAACTTTTGGACATTGTTGCCCACATGTTTTAAGATGTGCAATTATATATAGGTGACATAAAAAATCATTTTGCCTTTCACTGATAAAGAAAACTTTGAATGGTTGCATTTTGGTTGCCTTCATAGTGTAGTCAACTTCTGCTGCAATTTGAGAAATTTTCCAATGTTTTTAATAGTTCAAATTTGCTACCCTGCCCCTGCCATTTTGTCAGGGGACATTTGGTCAGCGACCTTTTCTTCTTTTACCTCTTGTCTGCCACAGTAAATATTTTTTATAGACATAATTTGTTCTAATGTATCAGAATGTGATTTCTATATAGACAGCCAAGAATTTTCAAAAAGCAACTGCCAAAGTTCTTTGAATGTAATGTAGCTTTGGAGTTGATCCTGAGACTACCTGTTATGGCACCTTTTATGTTATAGTAAGAAGTGATCAAATTTGGAAACAGGCCTTTTAAGGGTTAATGGTGTATATTTAAAGTATTCCTCTAATGTCAATCTGTTGTCCATTTTCTACAAATTTCCTGTTTCATCAAAATAATCTACAGTGTGGGCCTGTGTAATCTACAGGTAGCAGATATATTTTAACTTAAAAATGGACTCGGAAGGTGTAATTTCTTCGATTTCATTGTCTGCAAGCACCAAGGTTCCTCAAACATTAAAATTAACGAATCTAAACTTCCTTATCCATTCTCCTTAACATAATTTCCAGAATATTACAACAGCAAATATTTTATACAACTGTGGAACTGTAAAAGAACAGGGCCTCATGTTTTGAAAAAAACTCATGTCTGACTTAAGTCCCTTAGTTGACTCAAGTTTGACTTTTACTCAAGTTGGATACTTTGAAAAAAACTCAAGTTGAAAATTGACCTTCTGTTCTTGTCTTTACCCAAGATCCTGAGGCATCAAACATAGTTCCAGATATAGCAATATAGGTGAATCTATTTTGCATCTCTTAATGCCATAATTTATGTGTACTTCTTATGAGGGTTAAAAGTTTAAATAAATCAAGAAACCGTTAACTTTTATCAGAAAAAAATCACAAATGATTATGGACACTTTGAATAAGTTTTTACGTTAGTTTCTTTGAGCTCAATGCACATGAAAGTCAGAAATCTTGAGTCTGAAGTTTTTCCTTGCCTTTGCAGTGTACTCAATTTCAAACTAAATCCCTTCAACTTGAAATGCATAGTTTTCTGTGTTAACCCCTAGCACTATGGTAGTGCAACATAGTTTTCTCCAATCACTCTGTTTTTCTCTCGTTTGACTATGAATTTGACCAGTTATATCCCTCACTGAGCTCTGTCAAACCAGGTATATTTGGTTAAATATCAAATTGCATTATAGGAAATATTTGCTGAAAACCTTGGCATTATGTGTACGCTCCATTTAAAACCCGCCTCGTCACACCCGGTGATCACTCTATAATATACGGGTCCACTTCTCACCTATCGAGGCTAATTAAAGAGAAGTGGGAAAACCAGACTTCAAACAGAATGCCGACGGCTTGCATCAAAGGATAGCAGCGAGTGGTGCAGCAATATAATTTATAGGTACTCAAATAAACTCCTGATCGCAAACTTGACCAGTAAACAAAAAAATATATTTGAAAACACAACATTATTCCATTATGATGACGATACTACATTCATTTGTATTTTTCTTGCAAGAATAGGCCCATAAAACTAGCATTTAAGAGAGCAGATATATACATTTCTTCTACTTAATATCCGACCAATGAAACTGAGGCCAGCGAACCTATTCCGTAAAAAGTTTTCTTTTTTTCTTTATTGTTATCGTCCCTTTTTGATTGACTGACTGTTGATATATGCTGGCCATACCCCTCCTCTTGATTTGCTATTGAAAACAATAAAAATTCAAACGTGTGTTTGAAGGTGTGTGTGTGTGGGGATGGGTGGGGTGTGAATAAATTAATTTTTTTCTTTGAGTGGAGACACAAGGAAGCAGGTTGGTGAGGTAGGGAAGTCTGATAAAAACATGTTTTACGAGAGTAAACCATCTCCTGTCATGCCACCCTTGCCCACAAGCCTCATTCTGTAAAATGTCGCTGAACTTGGTGTGAAGCCAACCGGGCATGTTTTAAGGCATTTTCAATTGCTGCGTATTGGGCATTTTTTCTCAGTTTGGCGGGGGGGGGGGGGGGGTGTGGCTGGGGGGAGGGGCATGCCCCCAAATATGCGGGAATATATAGGGAACATCAGGCAAGAAATTTTAATATCTAGATATTTATACTTGTAAGATGTATGAGAGGTGTTACCTCCAACAACACGAATGGCTGAAATATCCCATCAAGACGATCCCAAGAAGAGGAATCCCGACAGGACTAAAACTTCCTTTTTCATTAATTATAGGGGAAATTCATGAAAAGAGATTTATAAAGTGTATAATTACGCTATTTGAGATATTTTGTGGTGGTTGTTTCACATGTTTCAGTAGTTGATTAGCTATTATTAATATTTTTATTTTTCTTCTCTTGATCGGCCACATTCGTATGAGGGGGGTGCGTAATAACAAATTTACATGTGAAATATTTCATAATTTATTCGGATTCTATTTGGTGGTGATGAGGCATAATTATTGATGCAGGGACGGGAGAGAAAATTCGGGCCCCTGCATCCTGAGTTGATTCTGTGATGGGTCCCCTTTTGAAAATGTCGGGATACTGATGCAGATTCCAAAGGCATGAGCGATGATATGTGGTTTGGGGTGGGGGAGGCCCTCCCCACACATACCAAGAAAATTTGGAAGTCAGTTATTAAATGGTGACTTCTGGCGGCTTTTGGGATGAAAAATCACGTTATTTTGGGGCTGTCGGAATTACGATTTTGTCGGGGGAGGTGTGTCAGTCACCTGATTGATCCAAAGCTGGTCAATATTGAATAAGAAAAACATAATTGTTTTCTGTTGAAGTAATAAAAATAATTGAAAATGTTGATTCCAGTCTCTTGCATTTCCTCAACCATGTCATGTGCAGAGGTGTTAAAACAGCTGTTTGTTTGGGGGGAGAAAGGTTTCTATTGCTTTCTCGAGCCACCCAAATGTTATTTCACACCTTATACAGTTGGAGTTAATTCAATCTACATGTACTTTAACCCCCAGCACTGGTAGAGCAACAGAATTTTCTAACAACACTCTGTTTTTCTATTATTTACCTATGAGTTTAACCAATTATATCTTGTTTGACAGAACTCATTGAGCTCTGTCAAACAGATATATTTGGTTGAATATATAACTGCATTATGGGAGGTATCTGCTGCTGAAAACTTTGCAATTTTGACATCACAGAGCAGAAGTTAATTAATCCCTTCAATCACAACTAGTTTAATTACATAGTCCTGCAACCTAACAATTCAGTTGGTATCCCCCCATTAGTCAGCTACCCCAGTTGTCAGACAGTTTATAATCACAGATTATTAAGTTGAGTGAACAGCTAATCCTTTACTTATCACCTTCAGAATGAAGTGGGATATGCCAATAAGTCAGACAAAAAAGAAACAATTAATTCGTGTTTAGTGATTTATTTCTTCGCCAATGTGTTTTATGACAAAATAAATTAAAAATATGAAGTAAATGGATAAATTTGGAAACAAACAAGGATTGTAACAGAAACTGGCGAGCTGGAATTAAGACCAAGAGTTCATAAGACAGGTTATATAAAAAAGATTTTTTTTTAAAAGTACCTGGATGGATCGAACGCCGGACATAATCCCATCCGGACAAAATCCCAGCAGACAAAATCCCAGCGGACAAAATCCCATACATGGGCGGACAGAATCCCAGTTGGGTATAAAAAATAAAAAGACACAATTTTTTATCCCATTGGATTCAAGTACTTTTATTTCTTAATATCAATAATATTAACATTAACAGCAGAATTAATATAAGCACTGTAACTATGTTCTTCAAAGTAACTAGTGATTTATTATAACAATACCAGCGATAATAAGTATAAAGAACAACAAAACTATAGGTTAAGCCAGGTGTGTTTATACTAATTTATGATAAAAAATAATAATGAAGGCAGTATGTTTTGATAAGATTAAAAATTGAGAACAGTTCTACCGTAATTGGCCAAGTTTTATTGTTTTTGCAGTGCTATTTTCAAAGGTTGGTGTTTTGTTACCAATTCACAACTTCTTCACAGCTTCTCTGGCGTCGCTGGCCGATGGTTTTGGACTCGGATAGTTGTTAACTGAGAGAACTTACCAAGAATTAATGTTAATGACAACTGGTATTTTTATGGTAGAAAATAGAGGATACCTTTTCCTTTGAAATGCATCAATTGTGCCTTAATTAACTACATAAGACTTAGACATACAAAAATACTTTTTACCACTGAAAATACCAGTAAGTAACATTAGTTATTGGAAAGCTCTGAGAGAGCTTTCCAAGAATTAATGTTAATGACTGGTATTTTTCTGGTAGAAAATAACTTTTTCCATTGAAATGCATCAATTGTGCCTTAACTAACTACATAAGACTTAGACATACAAAAATACTTTTTACCACTGAAAATACCAGTAAGTAACATTAGTTATTGGAAAGTTCTGAGAGAGCTTTCCAAGAATTAATGTTAATGACTGGTTTTTTTATGGTAGAAAATAACTTTATCAAAGACATACAAAAACACTTCTGTCCACTCGTACTGTATAAATGAATAATTATTTACATCTCATGCACAAACTAACAGAGTGTAAAAATTCCTCGATATTTTTTGTGTTATTTTGGCGATCTTTGCATAAGTTCATCAAACGTTCAAAGAGAGAGCTTTCCAAGAATTAATTAGTCTTTCCCAAACCCAGTTTGGGAAAGACTATTGTTATTCTTCTTTTTCAAAATTTTTCTTCTCTATTTTTTTTTTTTTTTTTTTTTTTTTTTTCAGGCTTTCCCAAACCCAGTTTGGGAAAGACTATTGTTATTCTTCTTTTTCAAAATTTTTCTTCTCTATTTTTTTTTTTTTTTTTTTCCTCCCTGAATTTTGTCTGTTGAACTGCTCGAAAACAAGTTGTACGATTTTGACCAAATTTGGCACACTTATGTAATGTCATAAAATCTAGTCAAATGCGGTACCGTCATATCTGTGAAAACGCGTATTTTCAAAATATTCTGCCAAAACCTTCAAAATTTCACCATTTTTCGAATGTCTCAAAATTGTTTACAGTTATTTCTCTCAAATTTCCACACATTTACAGCATAACATGATACACCACAATCACCATTCAAATCTTTCAGCATTAACCCCCACTGGCCAAAAATGACAGGAATATAGATTTTTTCTTCAAAATTGACCAAATTCAAGGGCAAATTTCTTTAATAACAAGGTTGTTGTAGCAATTATTTTGGTTTGGATAGATGCAACAATGATTGCGGAATAAAGTTACTGTTTACTTTTTAATCTCAGATTTAACCCTCAAGCACAATAAGGGCGAGAATGAGAGTACCGTTTGAAAATGCCAAAATTAGCCATCTTTGGTTGCTTTTTTCTATCATTTTGGAAAGGGTTAAGTTCAAAACTTTTCATGTACGTATTCACAATTGACTACCGAGCATATTGCTGTTGTAAGTTTGGTTGTAAGGTTTAACCCTATCCCATTCTGGTTGCATAAAAGTAGGTACCGTCCAAAAAAACTCCAATTTTTTCAGAATTTGATAAGTTTAGGTGGCGATTTACTCCATTTTTAATTGATTGAGCTCTGAATGTTTTCTGTAGCTGTTTTCAGCAGTCAATGTATGACAAATTTTGTTCTATATGTTATTATTAAAAGTTTAACCCTTGGCAGATTTGAGACTTCCCATAAGGGTACTGTCAGAATAATTGTTATTTTCGCTAACTTCAAGGGCAAATTTCTCTAATTACAAAGTAGTTGTAACAATTATTTTGATATGGCTAGATGCAACAATGATTGTGGAAGAAAGTTACTGTTTACTTCATAATCTCAGATTTAACCCTCAAGCACAATGAGGGCGAGAATAAGAGTACCGTTTGAAAATGCCAAAATTAGCCATCTTTGGTTGCTTTTTTCTATCATTTTGGAAAGGGTTAAGTTCAAAAACTTTTCATGTACGTATTCACAATTGACTACCGAGCATATTTGCTGTTGTAAGTTTGGTTGTAAAGTTTAACACTATCCCATTCTGGTTGCATAAAAAAGTAGGTACCTTCCAAAAAAACTCAAATTTTTCAGAGTTTGGTAACTTTAGGTGGCGATTTACTTCATTCCTAATAGCTTGAGCTCTGAAATTTTTCTATAGCTGCTTGCAGCAGTCAGAGTATGACAAATTTTGTTCTATATGTTATTATTAAAAGTTTAACCCTTGGCAGATTTGAGACTTCCCATAAGGGTACTGTCGGAATAATTGTTATTTTCGCCAATGTTCACATGCACTTTCTCAGCACTGGAGCCATATTGTCTCAAAACCTTTTCCATGAGAGGATTGGGCCTTCATCCAAGAACAATTTTGCTGTTATATATTTTATTCAAAGTTTTAACCTTCACCCAGTTTTCTGGCCTTGAATTTGAGTTCCCTAAATTTCTTCATAAAATTGGCTAATTTGGAGCTCATTTTTCTTCCATTTTCGAAAGGAATATCGAAAAATGATTTAAATGGTCGTATTTACAATTGCCTACCGAGCATATTTGCTGTTGTAAGTCTAGTTGTAAAGTTTAACCCTATGCTCGTTCTGTTTACATAAAGATAGGTGCAGTCCAAAAAAACTATCGTTTTTCAGAATTTGGTAAGTTTAAGTGACGATTTACTCCATTCCTAATTGATTGAGCGCTGAACGTTTTCTATGGCTGTATGCAGCAGTCATAGTATGACAACTTTTGTTTTATATGTCATTATTAAAAGTTTAACCGTTGGCAGATTCGAGACTGCCCATATGGGTACGGTCGGAATAATTGATATTTTCATAAAATCACTGAATATTGATAAGCGTGCAGTGGTAGTTTGGAATAGAATATCCGAAAATGCTTTCGAAATTTGGATTCACAGTTCAATTTCAAGAATATTTTCTGTTATAAGGTTGCTGTAAAGTTTAACTCCATCCGTCTCAAATGCATAAAATTGGTGCCGTCGAAAAAAAACTATTTTTTTCAGAATTCCGTAGATTTAAGTGACAATTTACTCCTTTCCTAATTCATTGAGTGCTGAATGTTTTCTATTCCTGCATGCAGCAAGCATAGCATGGCAACTTCTGTTTTATACGTTATTATCAATAGTTTAACCCTTGGCATATTTAGGAGTTCCCATGTGGATATAGTCGGAATAATTGTTATTTTCGTAAAATCAATCCCTGAATATATTGGTAACCCTGCAGTGGCCTTTCGGTGGTGCTACATGAAGCCGCAAATAGTTAAGGTTGAAAAGTTCATCAAATAGACAGATATAATGCCTAACTCAGCCGGGGACAGGTAAATAATGAATGGAAAAGTCGTTGAGTTGAGAATAAAGTAGGGACGAATCGTGCCCTCGGTTTCCACCTGATCCACGGTATTTCCACGAGCGGCACTTGACAAAGATACTAAACTGTCGGGCAGGGACAGTAGAAAACATTCTGAGAATTTCAAGTTGCTGTCTTGCATGGTCAGGACATAATTGGAGTATATCCGACATTGTAACTGTTCAATTTGAATGTTAAATTAGCCAGATGTTGGCTTTTTCTCCTCCGGATAATCCCACCTGCGGCAACCGCGTTGTGTCCTTGGGCAAGACACTTCATCTCCACTGCCCGTGACGTTGTGTACTAAGGCGTACTGCACGTCGATCGTGCACTTGTCTTCAACCAATGCTAATCCTGCTTGTGTGGAGTTTGTATGTTGGGGAGCTGACAGTTGCTCATCGTTGCTTGGTGGTTCTCACCGGGTACTCCGGCAACCTCCCCCCGTAAAACTGTTGCGGTCATGATTAGCCAGTGTGCATAAATATGTGACTGTAACCACCAATAAATAAATAAATAAATTCTTCACCGGATCGAGTTGTTAGTTTCTGCCGGGACGGTCTAAAATAAGCAGTTTGACTCAAAACTTTCTGTCCTATATGAATGTGCGGATATTTAAAGCTGGACAGTTCATCAAATAGACAGAAATAATGCCAAACTCGACCGGTGATAGGTAAATAGTGAATGGAAACGGCATTTCATTGGGAATAGAGTAGGGACGAATCGTCCCCGCAGTTTCCACGCGATCCACGTTGTTCCCACGCGGTCACGCCACTTGACAAAGATACTGTTCTGTCGAGCAAGGATAGTAGAACAACTTCTGAAGATTTCGTGCATCTGCCTTCATTGGTCTAGACGCTGTGTACTAAGGCATACTGCACGTCGATGGTGCGCATGTCTTCAACCAATCTAACCCTGCCTGTGCTACAGTGCGGAGGCAGTATGTTGGGGAGCTGGGGTGCTGCTCGTCATTGCTCGGTGGTTCTCTCTGGGTACTCCGGCTTGCGCCACCCATACAACTGTCACCGACATAATATGACCTTGGCTGTTAATGTGTCGTTAAACCCTAATAAATAAATAAATAAATAAATAAATAAATAAATAAATAAATAAATAAATAAATCCAGTACCAGTTTTGCTCGTACAAATATTAGTACCGTCAGACAAAATTCATTTTCTGATTAATTTCGTACTTTTCTGTACTCACATTCCCTGAGTAAGATTGGTATATCTTTTCAATCTCAGATTTATCTCTCAAGCACAATGAGAGGGAGAATAAGAGTACCATTTGGAAATACCTAAATTATCCAACTTTGGTTACTCTCTACTATCATTTTGGAATGGGTTAATTTGAGACACTTTGCTTTGCTATATGCAGAGATGTTTAATCAATAAAGTTATGTTCTGGGACTTAATGAAACATGTGCTTTGGTCACTTAAAAATAGCACTCTCTGCAAAAAATGACTGAGTGAATACTCACTTGTCCAAAAACAAAAAGGAAACAGTTCTTTGAGCTTTCCATAACTGCTTTCAAAAATCAATGGGGAACAAATTTTGTGTTATATGTTTTGGTGTTCCGTGTTATCCAACCCCAGTTTGGCCGTACAAATATGAATACCGCCAGGAAAGAAAGCACATTTTCTCAGTGATAGACTGTTTGACTTCTATGATAGAGGTCCCGAGTTTGATCCCTGTCTGGAACGACCCATCTAATGTTCTTGGGCAAGGCACTTTATCCCGGTTGCCAACATGCGGGCACAATGATGCCATGTACTAAGGCATTCTGCATGTCAATGGTGCACATGTCTTTAACCGCTGGTACCCTGCTTCAGCGGAGCTTGAACATAATTAGAATGTTGGGCTGACAGTTCTCCTCGA
Organism: Pictodentalium vernedei; assembly: GCA_031216915.1. NCBI lineage: Eukaryota > Metazoa > Mollusca > Scaphopoda > Dentaliida > Dentaliidae > Pictodentalium > Pictodentalium vernedei. The sequence goes on along the minus strand of CM062289.1, from coordinate 224,591,294 downwards.
TGCTCGGTGGTTCTCTCTGGGTCCTCTGACTTCCCCCACCCGTAAAACTGTCACGGTCACGATTAGCCATTGTGGATAAGTATGTGACCGTAAACACCAATAAATAAATACAGTCAGGGAAACCCTCTGTGAAATCCTTCTGTCAATAAATAGCAAAGTAGTAATGTAATGCAAGAAATATTAACAAGCTGTTCAACATCCCTTTAATCAACTCATTTTGACTTGAACTGTACCCATCTCTGTGTATACTAGCTCTCTAGATGATTTAAACCATATCAAATAAACAACTAATTTGTGTGTGACAGTAACTCATATTACATGTATTTCATTGTATCTGAAACAGATATGTTGGAAAAATTGTGAAATCATGGAGTAGGAAGCTTACCCTCGTTTGTTGACAAATCCCACACATTCACCAACAGATAGAATGATAGAGAATAAATTAATTATTGATATTTAAGGTCACTTTCAGCATCTTCAGCTATATCATGACCATAATATAGGTATTTATTCAAGTCCAGGTATTCATTGCATAGGCGTACAGGGCTATTTTTCAGGGGGGGGGGGGGGGGGGGGGAGGGGGAGGTGAACCCTTTTAGCCCGAAAAAGTTGAATCTCAGGAGGAAATGCGGGTATGGGAGAGGGGGGTCTCCCACCACCACCCCCCCCCCCCCCCCCCCCCCATTGAGTACCTGGAGAGAACCACTGAGCAATGGCAAGTGACTCAGACTCCCCGACATACTAACTCCACAAAAGGAGGGTTAGCATTGGTTGAAGACAAGTGCACCCTCAAAGTACCCTTAGTACACATCGCCATCATACACATATATGTACTTGTGTGATTATAATGATTATAAATGAATAATATTAACGTAGATATGGTTCCACTGAATCAACTTGTACAGTATAATGGTCAGTTTACTTGCAACTTCTAAGTGCTGAGATAGGAAAACAACATTTCGTGTGGAAAACCAAAATGGTTTGTGGTAATTTCTGGCAACTAAATTGTCCGAAATTTTCTGGCATAGTGGCTGAAAAATCGGCTCCTTCCTGACTCAGGAGTGGGTTGGGGCACAGTCCTCCATGAAACCCCGGCCCGTATGCCCATAATTCATATGTACTTATTTTTTTCAAAGCAGAAAGGACATCGCTTGTTTTGCTTTCTATGAAAATATTCTGTAATTATTGAAGAGCAAATTTTGTGTTAAATGTTTTGGTTTCCTGCTGTATCTCAAATATCTGTTTTGGCTGCATAAAAACTAGCAGCATCACAAAAACTTTGATTTCCACTAAATTTTCTGTTTTCAAAACTGATCGATAGTTTTGTGTACAATACAGTTTGCCTTTTCACATTAAAAAGTTGGGAAAGCCCGTAATTTGTCCAACAAATTACAATTCTCTAGTGTTAATGACTGGTATTTTTCTGGTAGAAAATAACTTTTTCCTTTGAAATCAGACATGTTAACTCTCCCGGAATGCCCGGGAAAATCCCGGAATTTCAGTGTAGTTCCCGGCCTCCCGGTCGGGAATCAGTTTTGGACCAAAAATCCCGGAAAACAACAGTCAAATATTTCGTTCCCGTTGTAACTTATGAAAAACGTTCGGAGTCAAATCACATGCATTTCAAACTCGGGTAAAAACTCACGAAGCAGTCAAATATGGATTTAAGTTAAATTTATTTAAGAAAAGGCTATTTTATGATATATATTTCAACTGTGTTCATGTTTATTTCTGGGGTTTTTCTTCGGAGATTCGTGATCAATGTGCGAGTGTCGAAGTGAAAATAGGTGACTTACTTTCAAAAAATTGAAAACTCCACCTTCATTTAAATGCAGTTATTGGAAAGTAAAATATATGAAAAGGAATTAAATAATATATATTTATTTATTCCTTCATAGAATAGCTTTAATTCTCATCCCTTTTCCAAAATCAAAACGTAAACAACAACTATTCAGCACAGCTTAAAAGTAGGTTAATGTCGCTTAGGATGCCAAAAAATGATGGCAGCATATTTAAACACAATGGACTTTTTTTCTAACACCACATTTATTCTGTTGTGCAGACTACAGAATTGTTAACTGTTGGCCATCTGTAACCAGAAAACTTTGAATGGAATTAAACAAAAGTGCGTCAATGATGAAAAGAAAAGTTTTGTGTAGGGCACAAGCGTCCCACATGCATGAAGTTTGATAAAGATACTTTCTGAGTACTAATGTTCTCGAAGTAACTGAACATCAGGACATCTTTTCCTGTTAACATTTCCAGACTTGGGAAATTATTAGCTAAATAGACTTTGGTAAGAGCAAACCACAGGTGGATGTGCTCTGTGGGACACTGTGGGTGGGTGGGGAGAGGGGGGGGGGCTCATGAAGAAGGGGATCAGGGGGTGGGTGGGGGGGGGGGGGCTGGGGGGGGGGGGTCAGATCAACAGTTATTTTATGATTTTTTTAATTTTTTAACATAGCATAAATGCATCAGCATAGTTGACAACTAGTTCTGGATATAATAGTGGTCCGTGAGCTGAAAATTCACAAGTTTTTTCTTTTATTTTGACCCTGCGCGAACTTTTCCCTGAAATCCATCCCATTTCCCTGAAAATCACCCTCAGGTTCCCTGAAAAAGTATTCTGGAGGTTAACATGTCTGTTTGAAATACATCAATTGTGCCTTAATTAACTACATACGACTTAGACATACAAAAATACTTTTTACCACTGAAAATACCAGTAAGTAACATTAGTTATTGGAAAGTTCTGAGAGAGCTGGTATTTTTCTGGTAGAAAATAACTTTTTCCTTTGAAATGCATCAATTGTGCCTTAATTAACTACATACGACTTAGACATACAAAAATACTTTTTACCACTGAAAATACCAGTAAGTAACATTAGTTACTGGAAAGTTCTGAGAGAGCTTTCCAAGAATTAATGTTAATGACTGGTATTTTTATGGTAGAAAATAACTTTATCAAAGACATACAAAAACACTTCTGTCCACTCGTACTGTATAAATGAATAATTATTCACATCTCATGAACAAACTGACAGAGTGTAAAAATTCCTCGATATTTTTTGTGTTATTTTGGCGATCTTTGCATAAGTTCATCAAACGTTCATTCAAAGTTTTATAATTACGTTTTGCTCTCTTTTTTGGCTGCTGACCCAGGCGGTTTTGGCAAATAATGGTATTTACCATGGCATTGTCCTGTTGAAAACCCTCAATTAAACACCAAATACTTTGGTGTTTATGACCAATCAATTCCCTAAAAGAATTGTTCCACCTCCCACAAATATTGTTAGTTCTATGCCCTCCCTCTAATGTTGTTTGGTAGACATTCCATGTTTCTGGAGGAAACAGTGGTTTTCGACGATGGAAACGAATAGGTGGCATTGCTGTTCACATTAGACCCATTGTCGTAACAAACAAATTGTTCAGGTTCATTTCCAGCTGTAGTTGCCCATTCTCCACTTATATTGAGTTCATGTAGAGTTTTGGGTTCTGATGGCTGCGATCCTTGTTTTTGACGTCTGATGTCTCGACGAATGCTTTCAGGATTTCTGATTTTCTCACGTACATCATTTGTTGTTTGCAGAAGCGCTTCTGTAAGTAAGCGATTGGTTTTGGATTTTTGCTTTCTAGCATTAGACTTCAGCGTAAGTCTGAGTTTACATGTCTCAACGTCGGCTGTATCAGCTTCATGGCTGTGTTCTTTGGAATTAAATGCTGTTAACATTTCTAGGTCCATTGTGAGTGCACCATTACATTGAAAGGCAAGACGTTTGCTACATTCCCATCGGATGCTGTTCTTACTTTTATATTTTTTTGTGTAGAGAAAACCATCATAACAAAGTTTAAGGCCACCTTTCTGGCTTTTTATCACTTACATACTGGACTTCAAATCTGATATGATTATTCTGTCCAACGGATTTGTGTTATATATCTTCGCTAAAAAAACAAGCGGGTTAACACAAAGCGAGTAGGCGGAATGATGGAAGTTTCAGTGATGAACAGGCAGTTTAAAACAAAGTGAGAAGTTTGAGAACTGGCATGATTGAAGTGTCATTGATGAAAAAATAGGCGGACTGGCGGTTTAAAACAAAGTGAGAAGTTTGAGTAAAACAACAACCAAAACACTGTTTTTGTAAATCAAAAATATTTCCTGGCATTTTGTCCGCTTTTGCCAGAAAAAAATACTACCTGGGATTTTGTCCGCTTTTTGTGAAAAAATATTGCCTGATGTTTTGTCCGCCCATGTCTGGGATTTTGTCCGCTGGGATTTCGTCCGGGTAAAAAATCTGGGATATTGTCCGGATGGGATTTGTCCGATGGGATTTTGTCCGCGCACCGGATGGATCGTTTGGGGGGTCATTGTCATTCTGTTGAGGGGGAGAATCAAAAAAGGCGAGAAAGAGTGTGCCAAATGTGTAACTTAGGTGGTAACAGAGATGCTGGAACATTTAATTTTAGAACACCCCAAATATTTGCCTCATAGAACAGGACTCATTGGGGAACTAATGGAAAAATGGGATGGAAATATCAAGGATAATTGGATGAGGAATGACATAAGGAAAAGGGTAAGTTTTATAGTTTGGGAGATCGAGAAACACCAATGGGGAAAACAGTTTTTCACTGAATACCTGGAGATTAGGAGGGAGAGTGGGGAGGAATCCCTTGTTGGGCACTGGGTTAATGTAGGCCTCCTTGTTAGAGGACCGCAGCAAATCAGTGGAAGGCCGAAGATTTATTATTATTATTACTGAAAAAAAAAAAAATTATTTCAAAGAGATTTGTGTTTTTACAAAACTTATGTATGACTCTTTAATTTTGATTGGTTATCAATAAATAGTTAAACATTGTTTTTTACAAAAAAATAAAAAAAAGTCAAACTGTTTGGAAAAAAAATATTTTGTTTTCAATTTTTAGGTCAAAGTTATCAGTGTTATTACATAATATATGTGTTATTTTTATGTTTTGATTATTTTTTAGAAGATAAATGGTGTTTTTGTTATTTGTCAACCTTGAAAAGGACAAAAAAAGTATGAAAAACAAAATGTTGAAAATAAATTTTATTCAAGTTGTACACATCTGGGTTGTTCCATTTACAACAATAGGTAATCATCTATTTTAACTTCAGCTAATCCCTTTGTTATCAGTGAGCGAGAAGATTGTAATTAACTTTATAACTGATGTGTTTTGGTGTCAGTTTTAAATGAGAGGTACACCTAATGGCATTTTGGCATCAGAGTGCAGAGGGTTAAGCAAAAGTTGGCAGTCCATGAATAAATATACAGAACCATGCATATGTTTGAATAGGTTAAGAATTATTGCACGAGATTGCTTTGGCCCAGGATATCTGGAGAAACGGAGGCTCAAGTGATATCCAGGGCCAAAACAATCAAGTGCGATAATTTTTAACCCATTCAAACATATGTGCGGTTCTGTATTTATCACACACCTCCCCTGTAACTATCATTCAACACGAAAATTGAACTAAAAGCACTTTTTAAGTGGATAATTGCCAAGTTTTCTTCATTGTCAACAAGACATCACTGTTAGTTGGTGGGGTACCAATCCTAATTTGCTTTTTAATTTTTACGGCATTCAATTTGTCAAAACCAATTGAGACCTATCAGTGTCACAGTCATGATGATCGAACTTCAGATATTGACTAAACTGCAGGAAATAACAAAAAGTTTTAAAATAGGTTATAAGTTTAGCACACTCCATCATTATATGACCAGTTGTGGAAAGTATTTGTCAAGGAACAAGCAGTCAGAATGTTATTTTTATTTTGTATATTTTTGACTCGAATCTGATTGTTAAAATATCCTGGGAAACAAATCCAAATGAGGAACTTGGAATTTCCAAGCGATCTCGACTCCAGTGCATTCGACCAATGAGTGACCAATGAGTGACGTGATTTATTTCGACAGGTTCCTTCTCTATTTACATTGGAACTGAAATCGAACGTGTTTTGTATCACCACGTGTGTGATACAACTTTATTTTTATCCTACAGGCAGAACAATGGAATTCCCGTGTTTTACATTATTAGGTGTGTGATTAAAGACAACATAAACACCAAACTGGACAAGATGATCAGTGATTGTTTAATCCGACAGGCCTATAGGGCTGTAGAATTAAATTGTTTGCTGAAGTTAACCTCCCCATGAATACAAGACATACTCATCAATTTTTAGTCGAGTTGTAGGTTGGTATCGGTGAGAGAAAGAACCCTATTAATTTTGGACTTGCTTGGTCAAAGGTCAAGGTCACAGTGACCTTGAACATAGTAAATTGTAAACAATTGGTTTCCGGATGATAACTTGACTACGGTTCAACCCACATTCATGATACTTCATATGTAGGTTGGCCTTCATGAGAGGAAGAACCCTATTTATTTTGGACTCACTAGGTCAAAGGTCAAGGTGCAATGACCCTGAACATAGTAAATCAAAACAATTGGTTTCCAGATGATAACTTGATAATGGTTCGACCCGTGTTCATGAAACTTCATAGTTAGGCGGGCATCAGTGAGAGGAAGAACCCTATTTATTTTAGACTCGCTAGGTCAAAGGTCAAGGTCACAGTGACCTTCAGCATAGTAAATCATAAACAATTGGTTTCCGGATGATAACTTCATAATGTTTCGATCCACTTTCATGAAACTTCATAGGTAGGTTGGCATCAATGAAAGGCAGAACCGTATTTATTTTGGACTTGCTAGGTGAAAGGTCAAGGTCACAGTGACCTTCAACATAGTAAATCGTAAACAATTGGTTTCCGGATGATAACTTGATAATGGTTTGACCCACCTTCATGAAACTTCATAGGTAGGTTGGCCTAGGTGAGTGGAAGACCCCTATTTATTTTGGACTCACTAGGTCAAAGGCCAAGGTCACAGTGACCTTATACATAATAAATCGTAAACAATTGGTTTCCAGATGATAATTTGACAATGGTTCCACCTACGTTTATGAAACTTCATAGATAGGTAGGCATTGGTGCAAGAAAGAGCCCTATTTATTTTGGAATCACTAGGTCAAAGGTCAACCTTCACATAGTAAATTGTAAACAGTTGGTTTGCAGATAATAAGTTGATAATAATTAAACCCACTTTTGTGCTGTCACAACTTGACATTGGATCGGTGATCCTATCGGCATTTTTCTGCATATAGTTGTGTATGAGGTGATACCATTCAGGGAATGAGTTGAGATGGTTCACATTTATTATGCCCCTGAAAAATTTTTTCAGAGATACATAGTCGAGGTCTCCGTCCATCCGTACTTCCGTACATCCGCACTTCCGTACTTCCATATGTCAGTACGTCCTTCTGTCCGTCCGTACAAACATTTTGTATTACAACTCGAACATTAGTTGTCGGATTTTAATGTTCTTTGGTATGGTGATAGGGCAGCTTAGGGGAACGGATGCCCTCATACCTAGCGTTTTGTCCATTCATGTTTGGTAGAGTTATGGCCCCTGTTTGTTTTTGGCCTCTGTTTCTGACTAAGGTAAATTGTACCATTGCCTATAGAGCAAAGTGCTGTATGCCCCCCGAAAAATTTTCGAAGGGGTATATAGTCGAGGTCTCCATCCATACTTCCGTACATCCTTCCATCCGTCCATCCATATGAACATTTTGTATTATAACTTCAGCATCAGTTGTCAGATTTTAATGTTCTTTGGTATGGTGAAAGGGCAACTTGGGGGAATGGATGCCCTCGTACCTAGCGTTTCATCCATTCATGTTTGATAGAGTTATGGCCCCTGTTTGTTTTTGGCCTCTTTTTCTGACTGAGATAAATTATACCATAGCCTATAGAGCAAAGTGCTACCCAATTGTTTTTTTAGTTCATTATTTTTCTGCATCCCAGTGCTTGCAGGGGAGGTTGCATGACATTTTAACCTCTACATATCAATATATCCATATACAGATGGATGACACAAGAATTATAGTGATTTTGGTTCCAGACCATTTAAAATTGTATCACCGCACCAATCGATTTCAAATTTTATTTACTTATTACTAATGTCAAAATACAGATCAAGTTCGATTTGGAGGTTCACTCCGACCATTCTTGCAAAAGTTATGCCTCTTTTTGAATTAAAAAATCACAAATTTCCCAATTTCAGCTTTATTCTTACTGTACAGTGCCTAATGGGGAAGTGCAGCCCGATTGTTTTTTAGTCCACTATTTCTGTACTGCCCAGTGCTTGCAGGGGAGGTTGCATGTCATTTTAAACTACATATCAATATAACCATACAAACATGGATGCCAATTTCAGCTTTATTCTTACTGGCTAGTGCCTATGGGGGAAGTGCTGCCCAATTTTTTTTAGTCCACTGTTTCTGTGCTGCCCAGTGCCTGGTGGGGAAGTTGCATGTCATTTTAACCTACTACATATCGATATAACCATATAAATATGGATGCCAATTTCAGCTTTATTCTTACTGGCCAGTGTCTTATAAGGGAAGTGCTGCCCAATTTTTTTAGCTCAACTTTGACGAAGTCAAATTTGAGCTATTGTCATGGCCCGTCGTCCGTCTGTCCGTCCGTCCATCTGTCCGTACGTCAACAATTGGCTATGGCTTGGGCTAGAGGTCGTATTTATGAACCGATCTTTACGAAACTTCTTGGGTACCTTTGTTATGACCGTGGGACGAGAACGAGTGTTTTTGGGTGCGGTCCGAAATTCAAGATGGCTGCCAGCTGCCATTTTGTACCGATGATGCAGAAATCTGTTTTTTGTACAGAACTTCCATATGAAAGCTCTGATTTGAATAATTTTTTGTATGAATGTTTAGTACCATGGGGTACATCACATATAATACAGGTTTTTTTCTCGTGCGTAAATTGTGCAAATTAGACTAATTTTGATGTTTTTTGGTGTTAATTTCAGCACTGTAAGTGCAAATGCCAATACGGCTCCGGCTAGAGGCCGTATTTATGAACCGATCTTTACGAAACTTCTTGGGTACCTTTGGTATCACCGTGGGACGAGAACGAGTGTTTTGGGGTCCGGTCCGAAATTCAAGATGGCCGATGGCAGCCATTTTGTACAAAATTAGGTGCAATCAGATTTTTGCACAGAACTTCCATATGAAAGCGCTGATTTGAATAATTTTTTGTGTGAATGTTTAGTACCATGGGATACATCACATATAATACAGGTTTTTTTCTCGTGCAGAAATTATGCAAATTAGATGAACTTTGATATTTCAGTGCGACTTACACACATTAAGTACACATGTCAATACGGCTCAGACTTGAGTCTGTATTTATGAACTGATCTTCACGAAATGTCTTGGGTACCTTTGTTATCACCTTGGGACGAGCACGAGTGTTTCTGGGTGCGGTCTAAAATTCAAGATGGCTGCCAGTGGCCATTTTGTACCGAAATTAGGTCTAATCAGTTTTTTGTACACAACTTCTATACAGCTCAGACTAGAGGCCATATTTATGAACCAATCTTTACGAACCTTGTTGGGTACCTTTGTTATCACCGTGGGATGAGAGCGAGTGTTTTTGGGTGTGGTCAGAAATTCAAGATGGCCACCAGCAGCCATTTTGTACCAAAATTAGTGCAATCAGTCTTTTGTACAGAACTTCTGTATGAAAGTTCTGATTTGAATAAATTTTTGTATGAATGTTTAGTAACATGGAATACATCACATATTCTAAGGGGTTTTTTTTCGTGCAGAAATTATGCAAATTAGATGAACTTTGACTTATTCAGTGCTACTTGCACGATGTGAGCACACATGTCAATACGGCTCAGGGTAGAGGCTGTATTTATGAACCGATCTTCACAAAACTTCTTGGGTACCTTTGTTATCACCTTGGGACGAGAATGAGTGTTTCTGGGTACGGTCCAAAATTCAAGATGGCTGCCAGTGGCCATTTTGTACCCAAATTAGGTCCAATCAGTTTTTTGTCACAAGTTCTATACAGCTCGTATTTATGAATTGATCTTCACAAAACTTCTTGGGTACCTTTGTTTTCACCTTGGGACAGGAACGAGTGTGTTTTGGGGTGCCTTTGTTATCACTGTGCTATGAGAACAAATATTTTGGGGTTCAGTCAGACCCACTCTGGGACTCAAAGTTTTCTTTTCTAGTTTAGCATCTGACTGTCACCCACCTTTACAATACTTTACCTATACATTTGTTACAGGAAACGGTCAGTATTTATGTACAGACCATTACAATACTTTATATGTACCTTTGTTATCAGGTCATTACCTAGATGTTTGTCATTGCTGTGTCACATACTATACATGTGCATGTCTTTGTCTTGACAAGTTGAGCTACAGTGTCATTGACACTTTCATTTAGTCCACTATCCCAATTTTTTCTAGTCCACTATTTCTGTACTGCTCAGTGTTTGCAGGGCAGGTTTGCATGTCATTTTAACCTACTGCATATTGATATATTTATATAAATATGGATGACACAAGAATCATAGTGTATTTTAATTCCGTTCATTCATAGTTGTTTGGATGAACCAATTCTCTTCAAACATTCAGAAGTTATTTATTTATATGCAAGCCCGACTTTGCTACCTTCGGGGGCATCAGCACATGCATTAGCGTTGCTCTTGTTATTTTATTGCAACATCATTCATTCATTAATTCATTCATTAATTAATTCATTCATTCATTCATTCATTCATTCATTCATTCATTCATTCATTCATTCATTCCCTGGGGCACTGTCCAATATATCCCCCATGGGAACCCTGAGAAGTGGAGTAGTGCTTGTTTACTGTGGTAAAAAAAGTTCTCTTTTACTGTAAAATAGGACATGGTAATCAATGTGTGAACTCTTAAGTCCTCTACCTCTAATGTGGGCAGCATAGGTATAAACAATTGGCTAAACATGACTTTGCTTTACTTGTGTAATAGTCATGATATGACCAAAGATACTGGAAGTGACTTTAAGCGCCAATAAACAATAATAATACACTTTGTATTTTTCAGTGACAACATGTCTATTCAGTTAACAGAGTTCTTTTATACAGTGGAACCCTGTTAATCGAATGACCACTTTGCTAATGAAAATTATTCAATTAATGGAGTAGTCAACACAGATTTTGTCATTTTGATAGCCAATAGAGCTCTGTCAGAAAGTTTAAAACAGGCATTTAATCTATTATATCTTTGTGAGGTAAAAGAGGTCTATAAACAAGGATAAGTTGGTGATTGACAAATTATAAGATCTTTTATTCAATTCATAAGAGTTTATTCTATATTCTATATGTAATTAACTGGTTGGGAGCTAGACCCAACATTTTCCTGGCACAAATTTTGAATAAGAATTTTAGACCACCAAAAAATAATATTGCCCTCAAACAGGAAACAGATCAAATTTGTACTGAAGTTATGGTAAATGGTTTTGCATCTGAAAATTATATTTAATTAACACAGTTATTCAATTAAAAGATATACAGTTAAGTGGGCTATGCTATAATACTCTCCAATAAATTGTAACAAGACAAAACTGGTTACCAAAGTTAGTCTAGCTCTCTTCCACTAAAGTCTATGGTGTGACATCCATTTCCTCCATCTGCCCAACTGCATTATTCACCTTGATCCCTAATAAACACCTTGAATTGATGCTGAATTAAATGTACTTTCATTGACTCCAACACTTGACGTCAAAGTACTTTTTTTACCTGGCAAACATCATCTTTATTTTAACAATAATCACATCCTGTAACAATACATTAATGGTCTTGGCTTGATTATTCATGCTCCAAGAGAGATTTCACTTAGCTGAAACAATGATTTGTCATTCTGAATTGCATTATTATTATTAAACTGTCTGCATTATGAGGGGGGACCATTAACTGGTTGAGTGCTAGAAGCCACTATTGGGGTTTTCACAAAAATGAGGGTTCCAGAGCAAAAGCCAACATTCTTGTGGCTCACGTTTCTTATTCAGTCATGCGCAAATAACATTTTTTGTGTATGAATTTGTTTTATTACAAATTATTGGAGAGTGCATGTGGACACTCTCCAATAATTTATAATAAAAAAATATTGAATAACAAATTCAGACCATCAAAAGTAATCTAGCCCTCAACCAGTTAAAACAGTTTTGAATTTACTTCCATGACTAAGCAAAGAGATAAGGCATTTATTTTTTACTATTAGTTATGGTGTGCTAGCTGGGTGATACAATAAGTAATATGGCGTGTAGCTGGCTCATACATTTACATACAAGACGATGAGAGTTCATTTCAGGTGAGTCGAGGCCGGTTTTGGTTTTTAGCTTAACTTGACAAAGTCAAGATAAGCTATTGCCATCACGTGTGCGGAAGTCTGTTAGTCTGTGAGTCTGTTCACATTTCCTTTAGCACAGGCTACACCCCATAGTTCTTGTCTGATCATCACAAAATTTCATATGGAGGGTTGGAGTCATGTCTAGATGAGAACGTCCCCTTTTGGCCGTGATCGGTCAACTGGTATGGCTGCCCAAAACCCGAAAACCATTAGCACAGTCTACAGGTCGTATTTATGAAGGGATTTTATTGTAACTTGGTAGGATGCCTCTGTATAATGTCAAGATGGGAAAGGCCTCTTTTGGTCATGATCTGTCAACCGTAATGGCTGCAGGTCATATTTAATATGGAGGGATTTCATTGTAACTTAGTAGAATGACTCTGTATGATGTCTAGATGAGAACTTCCCCATTTGGTCGCGATCTGTCAGCCGTGATGACTGCCCAAGCCCAAAACCCCAAAACCTTTAGTACAGTCGACAGGTCATATTTATGGAGGGATTTAATTGTAACTTGGTAGGTTGACTTTATATAATGTCTAGATGAGAACGTCCCCTTTTGGACACGATTGGGCAACTGCGACGGCTACAGGGGCCTGAAGCCAAAAAATCTTTAGCACAGTCTACAGGTCATATTTATGAAGGGATTTCTTTGTAACTTCGTAGGATGACTCCAAATAATGTCTAGATGAGAACGCCCCCTTTTGGTCACAATCATTCAGCTGTGATGGCTGCCCAAGCCCCAAACCCCAAAACCTTTAGTATAGTCTATAGGTCGTATTTACAGAAGGATTTCATTGTAACTTGTTAGATTGACTCCATATAATGCCTAGATGATGACATCCCCTTTTGGTCGTGATTGGTGAACAGTGTTGGCTTCATGGGCCCGAAGCCCGAAAACCTTTAGCACAGTCTACAGGTCATATTTATGAAGGGATTTCATTGTAACTTCGTAGGATCACATCACTCCAGATAATGCCGAGATGAGAACGTCCCCTTTTGGTCGCGATCATTCAACCATGATGGCCGCCCAAGCCCAAAACCCGAAAAACTTTAGTACAAGACTACATGTCGTATTTGTGAAGGGATTTCATTGTAACTTGGTAGAATGACTCAGTATAATGTTAAGATGTGGACGTCCCCAATCGGTCAACCGTGATGGCTACACAGGCCTGAAGCCCGAAAACCTTTAGCTCAGTCTACAGGCCATATTTATGATTCAGGATTTCAATGTAACTTGATAGGATGACTTGTTTTGGAATAATTTCACGGTAACTTGGTAACTTTTGTTGACATACGTTAACTGTGAGGGCCACATACATTAACTGTGATGTCCACATTAACCCACCCCTCAGCTGTTTAGTAAAGTCTACACCTCATGTTATTTTTATTAAAAACATAGCATACAGGGAACAGAAATTAACAAATTCCCAATTATCACAATTCTTGACTTATTTCATAATCCTTTCATAAACATTGAACATTATCCTTTTCATCAAACACAACACACAGACATGTTAAGCTACAGTGTCATTGACACTTTCATTTTAGTGGGCTGCACTGCAATATCGGTTTAATATTAGATATCTAACTTGAATGAGATTTGATGATAGTGGGAATTCACACCACTATAATGCAGAATAAGTTGTCCTTGTACCATTCTACAACCGTGCCACAAATGCCACTGCAAATGGGCTCAACGTTGGCATTCTTCTGCCATCACAAATCATAAGTACTGTAATTTTGTGACTTGTTCCAAACATACATTAACCTTTTAAGGCCAATTTCAGGCTTTTGCAATTTTCAGAGCATGTGCTCTTGACCCTTTACCTAACATGAAAAGCAGACGACACTTACAAACAAAATTCTTGAATAACTAATTTTTTTCATTTTTTGTCTCCAAAACATAGGTTATGACCCCTCATTGCGAGCTCGTTCCAAAGAGGGGTCATAACCTATGTTTCTGAGACAAAAAATGAAAATTAATTGGCGATTTTTGAGAATAGCGCTGGCCGTTTTTTGCCATTATGTTGGGTAAAGGGTTAACCTGTCATCATCAGATGGTGCTGCTGATAAAGGACAAAACAGCTGGGCATTAATTTCTGTTCAAATCTGCTGCCTTAACTGGTTGAGTTTATTTGTTTATTGGTGTTTAGCAACACTTTCCACAGCCAGGGTCACCTTGTGTCAGACAGTTTTATGGGTGAAGGAAGCCAGTGTACCCAGAGAGAACCACTGAGGAGTAGTGAGTAATGTCAGACTTCTCAACATACCAACACCGAACAAGCAGGGTTAGCATTGTTTGAAGGCAAGTGGACCATCGACAAAATACGCCTTAGTACACAGTGCCACCGTGCTCCCAAATGGACAATTGGGATTAAGTGCCTTGCCCAAGAACACAATGCAGTTAATCCTGGTTGGGATCGTACCATGGATCGGTTTGAAGTCCATGCCATAACCACTGAGCCACCATGCTCCCAACTAGTAGAGTGCTAAATTATTTTTCAAAGGTCATTTGTAACATGAGTATTTTTTTCAAAGATTGCATGATTCTGTGGGTTCCACTCAGTTAATATAAAAATGAAAAAGAAAAGGGCCATTTTAATATTTAGTTTTCAATCTCCAAATGTTGTTGTTTTTGACTCCCCCTTGGAACAAGCTCAGCAACCCATTCCAATGAGGGGGCAGGGCAGGGGTCTTTAGCTATGTTTTTGAGACGAAAATTGAAGAAATAACAAAATTTGAAGAGAGAATTTTGTTAATAGTGAAGTGGAGCCCACTTAATTGGATATCTCTTAACTGAATAACCCCGTTAATTGGATATAATTTCCCAACACAAAACCATTTAACATACCTTCAGTTCAAATTTGACCTGTTAATTGAATATAGGTTATAGAGTAATCTCCTGTTAATTGAATAAAAAATCTTGTAACCCGTCGGGAAATTATCGTGACTCGCCCCAGTTTTTCATTGTTTATAAACCTCTTTGGCCTCTGCATATCCAATACAGGCATTTAATCTATAATATCTTGTTTGACAGAGCTCATGGAGCTCTGTCAAATAAGATATAGAATAAATGCTAAGTTTATGTCTAGAATACAGGAAAGTGACACAATCCCTGTTAATTGAATACTCCTGTTAATTGAATATTTTTCATTGGCAAAGTGGCTATTCAATTAATAAGGTTCCTCTGTACTAATCAGATATATCTCTTACATTATGTAAAGGGTTATATTTGAAAGAATGTGAATTATTGTCAAGTGGTAGTATCAGATAATAAGCGAAACAATTCGTGGCTGTGTATCTGTTAAGGTTGTATTATGGAATGGTACAATGCCTTCTTATAAACCATATAAATACCTGGGGTGAGTAGTTATTGATATTTGCCATTATGTGTGAATAAACGGTGAAAATAACATCAGTTCATCCGAACAACTAATCAATGCTGACTACACGTGTACCTGTTAGGGAAGGTTTTAATGGGCATGTGTTCCATTGATCAGATTCCTGTAACTATGTACAGGTTAATAATATTGACAATAGTTTAATTTAATTTGATCACTGTTGTATGAACCCTTGACCGTTGAATTTGTCCAAAGCTTTTAATTTTTTCTGTGTGAATCCAGTAAATGATGACAATAGAGTGTAGCCCACTTAAATAGATTCTCATAATTGCATAACCCTGTTATTGCATATAAGTTTCCATTACAGTGGAACCTATTAAATTCTGTATTTCTTTATAGAATGACACAGTAAATTGAAAATAATTTCCAAACACCAAAGCATTTACCATATCTTCAGTACCAATTTGTCCTGTTAATTGCATATAGGTTATATAGAGTAAACTCCTGTTAAATGAACAAAAAATCTTGGAAAATATCAACGATTTACTTGGGCAGCCACTGAATTCTGTACGTTTATAGACTTATTTGGGCTAAGACAGCTAGCAAAAGCATTTAATCTGTTATACCTCGTCTGACAGAGCTCAATAAACACTGTCAAACACAATATAATAGAATAAATGCTTAAGTTATCACTAGAATACTGGAAAATGCCTCAATTCTTGTTAATTGAAACTCCAGATAATTGAATAATTTCCTATGGCAAAGTGGCTGCTCCATTAACAGAGATCCACTGTACTTTCCTACTTCAGTAGACATAACATGTATTTATTGGTGGATGAACAGTAGTATTGAGTGTTCAAAGTTTGTTGTCCAAACTGAATATTATTGTAATATTATACAATATGTTCAGGGTTCTTTAGTGCGTAGTCACTTTACATTGTTTTAACCCTTAAGGCATGTATACATTTTTAGTGGAGTTGTGACGAAGTCAAACTCGACTTATGGTTTGATGAATGGCGGGCGGGCAGTTTGTAAACAATTGGTTTCCGGACGATAACTTGATACTGGTTTGACCCACATTCATAAAACTTCACATGCAGGTTGGCCTTGGTGAGAGGAAAAACCCTATTTATTTTGAACTTGCTAGGTGAAAGGTCAAGGTCATACTGACCCTGAACATAGTAATCAAAACATTTGGTTTCCAGACAATAACTTGATAATGGTTTGACCCACATTCATGAAACTTCATAGGTAGGTTGGCCTTGGTGAGAAGAAGAACCCTAGTTATATTGGATGTGCTAGGTCAAAGGTCAAAGGTGAAGGTCACAGTTACCCTGAACATAGTAAATCGTAAACAATTGGTTTCTGAATGATAACTCGATAATGGTTCAACCCACAGTCATGAATCTTCATAGGTAGGTTGGCCTTGGTGAGAGGAGGACACCTATATATATTGAACTTGCTAGGTTAAAGGTCAAGGTGACAGTGACCTTGAATATTGTAAATCGTAAACTTTTGGTTTCCAGATGATAATTTGACAATGCTTCAAACCACATTCATTGGTTGGCCATGGTGAGAGGAAGAACCCTATCTATATTGGATTCGCTAGGTCAAAGGTCAAGGTCACAGTGACTTTGAACATACTAAGTCGTAAACAATTGGTTTCCGGATGATAGCTTGACAATGGTTCAACCCACTTACGTGAAACTTCATATATAGGTTGGCGTTGGTGAGAGGAAGAATCCTATTTATTTTGGACCCCATGAGAACAGTCAAGGTCACAGTTACCCTGAACATAGTAAATCGTAAACAATTGGTTTTGGGATGATAACTTGATAATGGTTCAACCCACATTCATGAAACTTCATAGGTAGGTTGTCCTAGGTGGGTGGGAGACCCCTATTTATTTTGTACTCGAAAGGTCAATGTCACAGTGATTTTGGACCCACAAGATGAACGGTCAAGGTCACAGTGATCCTGAACATAGTAAATCATAAACAGTTTGTTTCCCAACGATAAGTTGATGATGACTGAAGCCACTTTTGTGCTGTCACAACTTGACATTGGATCGGTGATCCCATCGGCATTTTTGCCAACTTTGACAGTCTTCATTCTGTGGCTTTGCAATTGTTTTTGGCAAGTCTTGGTTGCCTATATAGTAGGGATCTGCGAATCACAAATTCTTTTTCAAATCGAATCTCAAATCGAATCGTGTCTATGATATTGATATCAAATCGAATCTTAAAAGACAAGTTATTTCATATTGTACCAAACAGAAGTTACGGAACACTGTGATGACCCTTTCAAGACTGAGTGAACACCTTAAACACTAACAAATAACTATTCTCTGTAGCAACGTCGCTGAATCAGCTAGGTCTATTGTCCATAGTTTTAGTTTTTGAAGGCTTAACTTGTTACTAAATATTCACGTTCTTAAGAACGTGATTAATAACAAGTTAAGCCTTCAAAAACTAAAACTATGGATAATGTTCTTGGCAAAATTCACTACTTACCTAACAATTAAGCATTGTCAATTACTCAGTTAAATAGGAATTGAGCCTCAATGAATGAATTGTCTGATGACAATTTTATCCACTTTTTGTTGGAAATGTAACAAATTGAAGTTAGTACAAGAGATTTGAAAAAATCGAATCTTGAGACTGATTTGGGATCAATCTCGAAGCAGACATATGTTATTGATATTGAATAGAATCTCAAATATTCACAGCCCCTACTATATAGGCAGCCAAAACTTGCCTACTAAGAAGTTCCAATGTAGTTAGAATGTAAGTTACCCAAGAGACTGCATGTTGAGGTGCCTGTTCTGTTGCAGTAAAGGTGATAATGGTTGAAATTAGTCCCATGGAGGTTGAAGAAATCCAGAGATGTAGTGCAGATTTGTCTTCCATTGAAAACTAGTTCAGTTTTATATGCTGATGGTGATTTAGGTAGTTGGTGCTCTGGTTACAATTCCACTAAAAGTGAACAACTTCAATAAGAAGGATTCTCAGAATTTCAGTTCTTGATTCCCTCTAAGGGTAAATATTCTAACCCATCATCTGATTCAATACAGCCTCAAAGCAATATTATCCTAAAAAAGTAATATAACACGTTTAATTATACACTCAACTCTAAATTATCAAGAAGGTGAAAAACTATATTTATACCATGCTCACCAATGTTACTACCTGTGAAAAGCCTGTATGTTAAATTTTAGCTTTTAACCCCACTACTTGTGTAAAGCTTCCACTGTGGTTAAAAATTTTTTACACCTATAATAGGAAGTTCATCCAACTTGACCTTTGACATGATGCAATTTGCTGACTTCGATACATTCACACTTCACGATGTTTCATTCAAACATATGACGTTTTGTGGAACTATCTACTTCATGCAATGGCGTATTAAGTTTAAAATACGTACAATTAAATATTTAAAATAAAATTTAAGAATGTTAATAATAATTTGACTGAAAAAGCAAGGTAAATTCAGTCAACTCTGATGATGTGTCTAGCTGTCAATCAAGCAAGCGTTCACGGTAGTTCTTCCCATCGGTGCAGATATTAACAAACCAAACCCATGTGTTTGCAATAGAAAGTGTAATTTTTTCTCCATTTTAAGTGACAAAGTTAATTATTTATTAAGAGCATGGTATAAATAAAACAAATAGGTACTAGGGCTGGTAATCAGATTTAAACCACTCGTGGAATAAGGGTTTTAACCACCCGGCTAGCCAAGTGGTTAAAACCCTTATCCCACTCGTGGTTTAAATCTGATTACCGGCCATAGTACCTATTTATTCTATATCTCTCAAGTGGGGCCGTGGTGGCATTGTGGTATTCTCGTCAGATCACCGAAGTTAAGCAACGTCGAGCCTGGTTAGTCCTTGGATGGGTGACCATCTGAGCAATCAATTTGGTCTCTTGCATTGTGTCTTTGGGCAAGGCACTTAACCCCAATTGTCCATATGGGGGCACGATAATGCCATGCATTAAGGTGAACTATATGTCGATGGTGCACATATCTTCAACCAGTCTAACCCTGCCTGTGCTGCAGTACAGAGTTACGATGTTGGGGAGCTGGCAGCTGCTCGTTGTTGCTCGGTGGTTCTCTCTGGGTACTCCAGCCTCCTCCACCCGTAAAACTGCCACCGATAAGATATGACCTTGGCTATTAAAATGTTGTTAAACCTTAATAAATAAATAGTGGGAAATATAGAGAGTTGATTTAATTATGATGAAAGAATGGCTTCCAAACATTCTATGATAATTATAAAAAAAGAGTTGAATTTGATTGAAAATGTAAAATTACATAATGTCTATATTTTGCTGTGTTTGCATTAAAGGCAGCACAGGAATCCCATTGGTTTATTTTTTTAACCCCTTTACCAAACAAAACAGCAATAACTGGCCAGTGCTATTCATAAAAAAATAGCCATTCAGCAGTTAAAATATTTTCAGTTTTTTGCCTGGACAACAGCTTATGACATGTTGTTGGAATAAGCTCCTTGAGAAGATTTTGTTTTTGAAATCTCGATCAACTGGTGTAATTGTATGTAATCGAGTAAGAGGTCATTTTTGCAGTCACAGAACTATACGCTGAAATTGATTTGATTTGACAATAGCTTTGCTTGGAGGTACACAACAGATGCAAAATTTGACAGCTTGATAGGCAAAACTTACATGTATCAGGTCGGAGATTGTTTACTGGCATTACTTTAAACACAAAGCTGATATAACAACATAAAAAATTGCATTTTGAGTTCAAAAATATATATATTGGGATGAGCTTGTTGAGCAAGTTCCATTATGGGAGTAGCATGATTTGGATTTTGTTGAAATGTTTTGAATATTTAAAAACAAATTTTCTTAACAAATTTTGTTATTGTTTGCAGTGGGTAAAGAGATAACCTCTCACCTATTACAAGACCATAATTTGCATTGCTTATTGCATACGATATTGTATTCCTCACACAAATGCATGTACCTTTTGGTATTTTTGTTCAGAATTTTTATCTTGTTTATTCTGATTTTGGAATGACCAGTAGCACTCGGCTGCATTTTATGGGTTTGCCTCATTAGGAGGGAGGCAGTGCATTCAAAGTAATTTACTCATGACATCTTTCTGCAGTGTGGTATAAATATTTATCAAGGGAGTGTTATCCTTATTGAGGGCCTAGACAGGATGAAGTAAATGTATCAACTTGCCTGGAAAATGTAAAAAATTAGAATAGTTTGCAAAGAAGAAAAGCACAGCAAGCAGTGCATTCGTTAGAATTGCAAAGTTAAAAAGAAATTTATTATTGCCCAGTTTTGAGATATCGATCAGAAGTTTATGAGTAGGAGATCAATAAAAATAACAAGGAAAAAACCCCAAAATAACCAGTTTTTTATTGCATGTGTCATTGAAGACTTTACTACTTACCATCAAAACTGGAAAAACCTGCAATTAGAGAGCATAAACTATTTATTACATGCCTGTTCTATGAAATACCTATCTACAGCAACTTGAAACCATGTGGAAAATGAAAATCCGTTAAGCACACATGTGCTGAATGGAAATCATTGACAGACTATTTTTAAATAGAAGCAAAATTTCTTTGGAATTTTTTTTACAAAATTGTGCACTTCAATTACAACATGAAATATTTTTATCGTATTGCTGGACATTATAAGATATGGGGCTGTCAGGGGGTGGATATGGTGTGATATAAGGCTCAGCGAGATCGTTATTAGGCTCGGCCGCCAATCCTTTGAAAGAGACACAACCATAAGTGTAATTTATGTTTGATATCGATCAACCTTCAAGTTCATTCATTCAAATCAAAACAAAACAGATGATAAAATTTATAGTCCAGGGGGAGTAACTCGAAAATATTTGCATGAACTGAGAAGGGCAGATTATTCGGGTAAGAATTCTCGCTTGAGTTCGTCTCAGACAGTGCCAGTTGGCTTCTATGCTTGTCATTTTAGTGGTTTATATAATGTATTTATTTACATTTGTTTATTAAAATTTATCAAAGACTGGAAGAAATGTATTATAGTTGTAAGTTGCTCAACAGACGCACACGCAAGATTATTTGTTGTTCGTTGAACACGCAAAATTTGGAAAAACATCGAAGTGAGCATTGGATGTCAAAAACAAAATGTCGGAACTGACCGTATATATATACGATAATACCATAGTGTGTTTTGATATGTTTGATATCTCAACGAGTCGAAAGTGAGTTTTTTTCGCGAGGCTTGCCGAGCGAAAAAAACTCACTTTCAACGAGTTGAGATATCAAACATATCAAAACACACTATGGTATTGTTGTATTTATCTTATACCAACCATTTTTGTTCTTTTCTGCATTTTTAAAAGGGTTTTGGGGATGATTTCGTGTCAAAATGTCGACTCATCTGGAGTGGAGTCGACTGCTTTCTCTTGTTGGGCATGAATACATGTGATGTGCCTGGAAAAGCTGTTGGTGCGTAACAAGGCTACAAATTCAAGTGAATGATAGAGTATAGTTCCCCTTAGAAAGTGGCCCTGTAACTGGGAAAACAATTACAGAAAATATACTTACGCCTCAATTCTTATGATTTATGACAAAAATATGTTTGATAATCAATTTCACCAGATTTGACACGATTTATAAACAATTTTGCGAATGTCATCATTATATTATAATATAGAAAAAGACTACAGTCCGTTCTCCAATCTATATGACATAGGGGTATGTGTTATAGATAATCTATAACACATGGGCTATATCTTCAACAGGTATAAGATAAAAGCTCTGTATACAGTCAGCTCGATGATACACAGTCTCATATACGCTCACTAGATAATGAAGCTGATTGGTCAATAACAATTACTGGCATAATAAAAATAAAAATAGTCACACGGGTTAACCTCTCAAATTTGGTTGGCAATAAAATGTGTTCATTTTGTAAATAGTTGTCAAATGAATTGCTGAGTGTCCTTCCAATAATTGTTTTTATAGACATGTAGGCATGTAATAAACACAGATCGATACGCTTTTGTGAATGGGTTAATTGATATGGCATTCATGCCATATCGATTAACCCATTCACATGTGTCTGTTGTTCTGAGTGTAAGCCACACAGATTATTCATATGTGATAATTAGAACCACACAGGCATTTGAATGGGTTAATGTTTATCATGTGAGTTTGGTTGGGCTCAAGAATACCATTGAGAGGCAAGGCCTTTAGTTATATTCTGCACCAAACCAAATGAGTGTGATAAACATTAGCCCACTGAAATGCTTGTGTGGTTCTATATTCATTACACATGTTTGCAAATTTCTAAAGCAGATCATTTTCTTTAATACAAAGTAACAAATAACTAGCCCTTCCTAGAGGCTAAGGAAAACAAAATAAGCGAAAAATCCAAAATAATCTTCACAAGCAGAGGACCAGTCTTATTGTTACTACTTACACTGTTTGAACCTTCATTCATAATTTCAACTTCCAATGCGTCATCACTTCGATCGATGAAACACGGTGAAACTGAAAAGTGAATTACAACTTACGATCTTTTTATGCCTAATTTTTTTATAACACGAATAATGATGATTTGTGAGTGGTTAATATGATCCCACCAAAAAGTTACCGTAGTGTCACAACAAACAATAGATTTAAATTCAGAAAATACTTAATGAGAAATAATAAAAACTTGCATGCTTATCTGACTTCCACACGCCTGTTGTTATTCAACTGATTGACAGGTCAAGATTACGGTTGTCATTGTTGAATGATTTCATTAAATTTAGGTCCTTATTCTCCACGAGAAATTATTGTATTATTCACAATGCCACATCAAAATTTATTAAAGTCTGTGTTATAGAGTTTAACAGAGGTACAGAATTCATACGAATTCCAATGAATATCAATGTGCATTCGTTCAACACACTCTTTGCTTTGTATTTTGATTTTGGTGATCTAAAAACTTGCGCAATGTCATTCATTTTCCAAGATGACAATGCAAGAGCACACAGGGCCCATTTCGCTACAGAGTTCCTCCAGGAGGAGAACATCACTACACTGCCTTGGCCAACACAAAGTCGAGACCTTTCATTTTTAGCTTAACTTGACAAAATCAAGATAAGCTATTGCCATCACATGTGCGGAAGTCTGTTAGTCTGTTAGTCTGGGAGTCTGTTCACATTTTCCTTTAGCACAGGCTACACCCCGTAGTTCTTGTCTTATCATCACAAAATTTCATATGCAGGTTTGGGGTCATATCTAGATGAGGACGTCACCTTGTGGTCATGATCGGTCAAACGGTATGGCTGCCTGAGCCCCAAAACCGAAAACCATTAGCACAGTCTACAGGTCGTATTTATGAAGGGATTTCATTGTAACTTGGTAGGATGCCTCTGTATTATGCCTAGATGAGAACGTCCCCTTTTGGTCATGATCTATCAACCGTGATAGCTGCACAAGCCCAAAACCCAAAAACTTTTAGCACAGTCTACAGGTCATATTTAATATGGAGGGATTTCATTGTAACTTGGTAGGATGACTCCGTATGATGTCTAGATGAGAACTTCCCCATTTGGTCGCGATCTGTCAACCGTGACGACTGCCCGAGCCCAAGACCCAAAAACCTTTAGCACAGTCTACAGGTCACATTCATGGAGGGATTTCATTGTAACTTGGTAGGTTGACTTAATATAATGTCTAGATGAGAACGTCCCTTTTTGGACGTGATTGGGCAACTGTGACGGCTACAGGGGCCCGAAGCCCGAAAACATTTAGCACAGTCTACAGGTGATATTTATGAAGGGATATCATTGTAACTTGTTAGGATGACTCCAAATAATGTCTAGATGAGAATGCCCCTTTTGATCGCGATCATTCAGCCTTGATGGCTGCCTCAAGCCCAGAAACCTTTAGCATAGTCTACAGGTCGTATTTATGGAAGGATTTCATTGTAACTTGTTAGGTTGACTCCATATAATGCCTAGATGATGGCATCCCCTTTTGGTCGTGACTGGTCAACTGTGACGGCTACAGGTGCCCGAAGCCCAAAAACCTTCAGCACAGTCTACAGGTCATTTATGAAGGGATTTCATTGTAACTTCGTAGGATCACTCCAGATGACGCCCAGATGAGAATGTCCCCTTTTGGTTGCGATCATTCAACCATGATGGCTGCCTGAGCCCAAAGCCTGAAACCCTTTAGCACAATGTACAGGTCATATTTATGAAGGGATTTCATTGTAACTTGGTAGGATGACTCCAAATAATGTCAAGATGAAAACATCCCCTTTTGGTCACGATCATTCAGCCTTGATGACTGCCCAAGCCCAAAACCCACAAACCTTTAGCATAGTCTATAGGTCGTATTTATGGAAGGATTTCATTGTAACTTGTTAGGTTGACTCCATATAATGCCTAGATGATGACATCCTCTTTGGTCGTGATTGGTCAGCTGTGACGTCTTCAGGGGCCCGATGCATGAAAACCTTGAACACAGTCTACAGGTCATATATATGAAGGGGTTTCATTTTAACTTCGTAGGATCACTCCAGATGATGCCCAGATGAGAATTCCCCTTTTGGTCGCGGTCATTCAACCCTGATGGCTTCCCGAACCCAAAACCCAAAACACTTTAGTACAGACTACAGGTCGTATTTGTGAAGGGATTTCATTGTAATTTAGTAGAATGACTCTGTATAATGTCGAGATGAGGACATCCCCTTTTAGTTGCAAGTGGTCCACCGTCATGGCTACACAGGCCTGAAGCCTGAAAAACTTTAGCACAGTCTACAGGCCATATTTATGAAGGGATTTCAATGTAACTTGATAAGATGACTCGTTTTGGAATAATTTCTCTGTAACTTGGTAACTTTCGTTGACATAGGTTAACTGTGAGGGCCACATACTTTAACTGTGAGGTCATATTAACCCACCCCTCAGCTCTTTAGTACAGTGTACACCTCATATTATTTTTATTAAAAACATAGCATACAGGGAACAGAAATTAATACATTCTCAATTATCACAATTCTGGTCTTTTTTCGTACTCCTTTCCTAAACATTGAAAATTATCCTTTTCATCAAACACAACACACAGACAAGTTAAGCTACAGTGTCATTGACACTTTCATTGGACATTTGGTGAGGAGTATGCCACGTTAGATCTGGGCTTGTCTTGCGAGCCAAGGAGGATTTACAAGGTATTGAGGTCTTGGACTGAATGTGGTAAATTCTTTGACTGACCGTCCATGTCTTTTACAGCACAGTGCGTGGAATGTGTGCTTGTCAGACACCCAACTATTGCTGAAATCATTCACCAGATGTCACAGTGCAATGCATAAACTGTCTTTTTGATGAAAATATAAATATATTTCTTCATATATGTCACTTTTATCAAATATCCCCTACTTTTTTTGAATAGTATAAAAGGAAATAACAGAAACTCAGATACTATAGACTGGTAACATCACTGTTACAGCATCAAAATAAATGGTCCATTGAATAGAAATAGGTCCATGTATCCACAGAAATATGACTGGTTCCATTCTGATATTGAAAAAGTGCAAAAACCTGTATCACACACTTGTGGGATACAACTTCATTTTTAGCTTAACTTGACAAAGTCAAGATAAGCTATTGCCATCACGTGTTCGGAAGTCTGTTTGTCTGTTAGTCTGTGAGCCTGTTCACATTTTCCTTTTGCACAGGCTTCACCCCGTAGTTTTTGTCCAATCGTCATGAAATTTCATATGCAGGTTTGTGGTCATGTCTAGATGAGAACGACCTTTTGGTCGCAATCAGTCAACCTTGATGGCTGCCCGAGCCCAAAACCCGAAAACCATTAGCACAGTCTACAGGTCGTATTTATGAAGGGATTTCATTATAACTTAGTAGGATGCCTCTGTATAATACCCAGATGAGAACATCCTCTTTTGGTCATGATCTGTCAACCGTGACAACTGCCCAAGCCCGAAACCCAAACACTTTTTGCACAGTCTACAGGTCATATTTAATATGGAGGGATTTCATTGTAACTTGATACGATGACTCCATATGATTTCTGGATGAGATCTTCCCCATTTGGTCACGATCTGTCAACTGTGACGACTGCCTGATCCCGAAACCCGAAAACCTTTAGCACGGTCTACAGGTCATATTTATGGAGGGATTTCGTTGTAACTTGGTAGGTTGACTCCATATAATGTCTAGATGAGAACGTCCCCTTTTGGTCACGATTGGTCAACTGTGACGACTACAGGGGCCTGAAGCCCAAAAGTTTCAGCACATTTTACATGTCATATTTATGAAGGGATTTCATTGTAACTTGGTAGGATGACTCCAGATAATGTCTAAATGAGAATGTCCCCATTTAGTCGCGATCATTCAGCCGTGACAGCTGCCTGAGCTCAAAACCCGAAAACCTTTAGCACAGTCTACAGGTCGTATTTATGGAGGGATTTCGTTGTAACTTGGTAGGTTGACTCCATATAATGTCTAGATGAGAACGTCCCCTTTTGGTCACGATTGGTCAACTGTGACGGCTACAGGGGCCCAAAGCCCAAAAGTTTTAGCACATTTTACAGGTCATATTTATGAAGGCATTTCATTGTAACTTGGTAGGATGACTCCAGATAATGTCTAAATGAGAACGTCCCCATTTAGTCACGACCATTCAGCCATGAATGGCAGTTTTTTGTAAATAGTATTGACTGATTATGGCTTTTATGTTAGGTAAAGTGATAATTAAAAGATAAAGAGTTAATTGGTCAGCCACTTAGCTGTGAAAATATCACATTTACAGAAATATCCATTTATCTGAAATTTCGTCACTTTTGTATTCTTGTATAACCTGAGAATGCTATTCAATTTTAACTTGTTTGTCAGAATTCATTGACCCAAACACTTATATTATATGTAAGGACGCCAAAGATTTCTATAAATAAAGGAAATTCATTGTTTTGTGAGAGTAATTCTTAACAGATCTCAGGTTAGTTTATTCAGTTAGCTGGAAATACTCTGTGCTCTATTTTGAATGAATAGGTCCATTTTGTATTGAAGGTATGGTAAAAGATTTGATTTTGCATTGTAATATGCTATTAACAACAGTGTTTTTCAGTTAAGAACTATCAAGTTAAGTGTACTCTACTGTACAGCATAATGGTAATTCAGTGGCACCCACTTAATTGGATATCAAATTGAATATAATTACCAAACACAAAACCATTTACCATACCTCCAGTACAAATATGACCTGTTAATTCAATATAGGTTATAGAGTAAACTCCTGTTAATTGAACAAAGAATCTTGTAACCTGTCAGGAAATTACTCAGACTCTCCTTAGTTTTCCTTTGTTTATAGATCTATTTGGCCTTGGTACATCCAATACATGCATTTAATGTTTTATATCTTGTTTGACAGAGCTCTATGAGCTCTGTCAAACAAGATAAAATAGAATAAATGCTAAGTTTATCTCTAGAATACAGGAAAGTGACACAATCCCTGTTAATTGAATACTCCTGTTAATTGAATAATTTTCATTGACAAAGTACGTGGCTATTCAATTAACAGGATTTCATTGTACCCAAACTATACAATGACATTTTGTTGGAATAAGTTACAAATAAGAATTGTTAACCCGATTCCAATGCACATGATATCAAAACTGGTTATTATAATTTTATTTAAAAAAAATGTTTCACAAAATTTCAACAAAATGATATCATGTGACCACCCTCATTGGAATGAGCTGAACGAGCTTGTTCTCATGAGGGTGTTACATGATAGCATTTTGATATTTTTTCGAAATTTGTTTTTTCTTTTTCAGCTGCTCATTTTGTAAATTATGCAGGTGGATGCAGTCGATTCGTTAGATAAAGAGTTAAACACGGAAACCGATCAGAGGGTCAAAAGTGGAAAATCCCTCGTAGGAACCCTAGCAAGTTGAGCATTTAGTCAATGAATTCCAATAAACAAGTTAAAATCGAATAGAATCCTCAGCTTACACCAGAATACAGGAGAGTAAAAACACTTATCCAGAAAAATATTAACCTTGTATACATTAATGCATGGAATCCCTTAAACTGGTTAATGCATTCTGACCCTGATATTTCTTGACTCATTTTGCTGTGTGATTCTTCCACTTTCTGAGTACTTAATTAAGCCTTCATCAATTACCCAGGGGTGCCTCCAATTGGCACAGGAAGTTATTTTTTCCACAACAAGACCCTGGATCATCATCTATTGGGAATATCAAACTCTTACTCCAACAAATATTTTCAACAAACTCCCCCATACACACATGCTTCATTCATCCTGGCCATGCCCCTGTATTGGATAAAAATAATATGAATTTTTAGAAACATTCTTTTTTGCATTATTTCTGTACATTTTGATAGATGAATGTATGTATTTTTGTCAGCTTTTCAGTTCACTGTATACTTGGGATATGAAGGCTTGTCTTTACACATTTCTACATTGTTACACTGTTGATTTTTCTTCATTTTTCTATATATGTGCAGTACTTCAAATTGATTAACAAGATTTTTTTCTTGTTTCTTTACAGTCGTGCACACACAATAGTTGGCATAAACTTTTCACAAGTATTCAAGAATGCTGCTGGAGAAGAAACAAAGAAGTCCTCAATCATCAATTTGGTTGACTTGGCTGGCAGGTACAACTGTGCTAAAACTATCTGAGTATTTACTTGTCCAACTTTGTTGGGCTCTGCCAATCTCAGACTTCGACTTGACTCAAATCTTGAATTGAATCAGGCAAATGTTTTTGAATTGAATCTGGCAAATGTTTTTGAATTGAATCTTTAATCATATCTCTCTGGTTTTCAAGTTGTAGATACTTCACCATCCTACAAGCGTGGTCTGTTGCAAATATAGTCATTCTCCACTCAAGTATTGTTTTTAATAGTGACTCGTCTCAGTGCTGGAAAATGAATAAAAATGACGAGTGCAGTTTTAAGCTCCCTTCGAAATCAGAGACAAGAGTAAATTACACCCGTAAAATGTTAGTATATGGATTTTTCAGGGAATACTATCACCAAACACCAGAAACCTTAACCCTTTGAACCAGAGTGGCTACTTTTCCTCGCAGGAACATGATGCGTCATAATGTCATTATATAGGATGGCTGTTCAGTAAATGTGTGGGGTAGACCAATCAGTATTTTCAATGTGCAGCCTCGAAGCTGCACATTAAAAATATTGATTGGTTTACCCAAATAATGAATATGGACTCTTCTAATTGCTGTCATTGAATTGAATGGCAGATACCACTAGTGATCAAAGGGTTAAATGTATAAGGAATTGCTGAATTATGACAGTAACTTGCCACTGGCCACAGAGTGCTGCTTTCTCAAAACGACACACATTTATTCTCACAGTATATTAGTGCTCCAGACAATATTTTTCAACAAGTGCATTTTTTTTAGCTCCCGTAAAATAGAAAACACGGGTGCTGACGGGAGCAATTGCACTTGCACCCCGTCTCATTTCCCGGACTGTCATCTGTATGAGTAAGTCAACCAAAGTAGAATATTCCAAAAAACAGATTCATATTAGTTTCCGAAGCAGAACCTCACTGAACTGTTCTTCCATCATCAGGTCTCTTTTCCAGGAGACCTGATTTTGGAAGAAGAGTTCATGAGGAGATATTTGGTAGGACTTTGAGAACATTTTGATGGTTTGAAAATTTTCGAATCAACCTGGCTTGAATCAAATCAAATCATCAGGATGATTTCAGATTTAATCAAATTTTGAAGCTTTGCAGTGCTCTACAACTACTCCATCTGTTTTTATATGCCCGTTTAAAAAATGGTTGTGTTATGTAATCAGTCCACAGTCTATGCATCTGTCCGTCTGTCAGCCGTTAATATTTTTGGTTTCAGACTGATAACTCCAGTCTGGATGATTTGATCTCAACCTAAATTGATATGTGTAATACCCAGAAAGTGATACAGGCCAAGTTCGAATGTGGGTTCCGTCCAATTATTTTTACATGAGTTACAACCCTTTTTCGACTTAGAATTCAACCGTCTATTAACATTTTTGGTTTCCAGATGACAACTCCAGTTTGGATTGTTTGATCTCAACCAGAGTTGGTACAATTCAGAATGGCTAACAGTGTTCTTGTTCAGAAGGAAATAATCCTTGGACTGTTTGGTGTGTGCCGAGAGATCCATGAGAGTGCTTAAATTAAACTTTGAAAACCTTTTATGGCCTTCCACCCACTTCACTTTCCCTGCTGCAACAGGTAAAAATAACCCTTGATGCACCTCAGTTGGGGAAATGTTATCAATGTTTATTATATTCTCATAGGATAATGCAGAATCTAAAACATATTTCTCCCTACCCTTTGGCTCAATGGATATCATGTAAAATTTCCTCTGAATTTTTCACAACATTACATTATGTTTTGGTTCTTGTTTCTACACTCAAAGTTCAGTAGGAATGCAGTGGCTCATTGCTTAGTTCATTAGACATTACGATCCTGATCTGCGTCATCTGCCTTTTATCCTTGCAGGCCTCAATTAGTTCACAGAAAATTGATTAGCAACTTTTTTGTAGCCGAGGTTGAGGGTCCAAGGACCCTCTGGGTCAGCTCTGAGCGTGAAAATTTGGAAAATTTGACTTGAAAGACTCAATGTCCTTGCATCTAGGAATGTAACTGAGTCTTACTTTCGAACTAATTTTTCCAAGTGTATGAAGAGAAATTATTTTATTCTTTTGCTTACTGTTATTCAAGTGCTAGATGAGTCCAGGTAAGAAAATACATTGCTATGATATAGGTTGATCCCATCTTTAATAAATCAATGAATTCATCTAATTTTGTCCTATATTCTTGCCATGTATGTCCTGCTGAGTTCAGAAAACATGTCAAGTTTATCTTGTGACATATTGCACTTTCAGTTTCACGAGACATATGTTTACTTCCCTGAAATACGTAAACACGTATACCTGACGTTCCCATTTGACACCATCAGGATTTCCCCACCCTCCAATCAGAAATGATATATACTCTACAAGCTGGGCATGGTAGTTGTTGATATAAATAGTATGCAATTTGTGTACTCATTATACATCATACCATCCAACTTGGTGATTGTGAGAATACTTTTTGTGTTCGTAGATTTTAGCCCAAAGTAAAAAAAATGCTCATCAGTCCCAGCTATTGCATCGCAGCTCGCAATTTTTGATTCACATTTTCAGATGCGAAACGGAACAAATCGAGGCCCTGCTTTGGGCAAGACACTTGATTGCCCAAGTGAGAGAAATATGGTATGCTATACTAAGGTGGATAGGATGTCGACAGTACACTTGCCTTCAGCTAATGCTGTCCCTGCTTGTGTCAGGGTTATAAGTTAGAGATTCTGAAAGTTACTTGCCATTACTTAGCGATTTGCTCTGGATATTCCAACTTCCTTCACCTGTTAATTTGTTTGACATATGACCCTGGCTGTTGAAAGTGTCATCAAACCCCACTAAACAAGCAAACTCATAGTTCAGGTAGAGGATTTAATCCTTAGAAATGACGATTGGGCCTTGTTGGGGAGTGAAGGACCTTGAGGGTCACTAAAACCTGTCAATTTTGATGAAACCCTGTCATAATTCTTGGGATCCCAAAAGAGCTGTGGAAATTGACAATTTGTCAGGCACCACAGATCTGTTAACCCTTTACCCAATGCAGACGATATAAAAATTTATTATTTTAAATATCATTTTTTCAAAAAATTTCAACAAAACCATATCATGTGACCCGTCGTTGAAACGAGCTTGATGAGCTCGTTCCAACAAATGGTCACATGATATGGTTTTGTTGAAATTTTTTGAAAAATAATATTTTTTCAACTGCTGAATTTGCATATTATGCGGGTGGATGCTGCTGATTCTTTCGGTAAAGGGTTAAGGCCCTGGATTTGAGGTTGTTCAGGTAGCTCTGGCAACTTACCCTATTTATTTATTTATTTATTTATTTACTTATTGGGGTTTATTGATGCTTTTAACATCCATTGTCACCTCAGGTTGGAGAGTTTTACGAATGGAGGAAGTCAGAGTACCTAGAGAAAACCACTGAGCAGCAGTGAGGAACTATTAGACTCTCCAACGTACTAACTCCGTACAAGTGGAGTTAGCATTGGTTGAAAGCTAATGCACCATCAATGTACAGTACTAGCTCCTTTGTAAAGAGTGCCACCATGCCTTCATGTGGGCTGTCAGGATTAAATGCCTTCCCAAAGGACAGTGCAGTTACTGCTAGTCAGGATCGAACTGTGGACCATTTGGTTTGAAGTTCAGTGCTCTAACCAATGAACCACCATGCTCCCAGCAACTTGCCTAATATTAAACTGTATGAAAACATATTCCATGCATGGAAGTTGTGTGTTCAGCACTTGGACCCAGTTGCTTGCAACCTGGATTGGATTATGGTATATAACAGGCTAGAAAAAACATCATTAGTTCAAGTTGGAATTTTCCTGCCTGTTTCTGATTGGGAATAGGGTGAAAGTTCTGCTCCCACAAAAGGCCTTGGATTAACCGTCTGCACACTGATGTCAAAGCAACACAATTTCAAGTAGCAATTTTTCCCATAATGCAACCATGAATTTAACCAACTTGATCTTGTTTGACAGAGCTCATTGAGCTCTGTCATACAACATTGAATTGGTTATATTCCTAGCTGCATTATGGGAAGAAGTTTCAGCATAAAATTTTTATATTTCAACATCGGTATGCAGGTGGTTAAACCCTGTTAATAGAAGTCGGTGTGTAAAGCCTATAATGAAAAGATAATATTAGATTTTGAGTGGATACCCAAATTATCTGCTTGTGAAAATTTTTACTTTCTCATACCTGCTCTTGAGATAATTAGGTATTCACTTTATCCTCTGCGGACTGATGTTCATGCCGTGTACACTGCCTATATTACCTGTAAAATCGACACCCCACTAAATCTACTGTGAGGTGGGGTGTCAGACCTGACCATGTGACCTCATTATATAACACTCTTTTGCCGTATTCAGCTGCATGGATTTTCCCAAGTCTGCGAAGCACCTCTAGTTGTTGTTATGTTAGATGTTGGGAGAAAAAGGTAAAAATAAGGTTTTAACAAGCCAAAATTCTGGCAGGGTACGATTTGGGAGGGGGGGGGGGGGGGTCTAGACCTAAGAAATCTGAAGTGCAATTCATAGGATGGGGAGCAGAGGATGGCTGAGAAGTAGTGTTTATTTATTTATTATCTAGAATAATTGCCAATACGTTCCACTCAGTGTGTCCCGTCCCATCAGTCAGTGTCCGACACCAGCGGTCGATTTGTCCTAACACCTCTTACTCCAACCAAACACACATTGAAAGGTATACATCACTGGCGGTGCCAGCATTTCCCCAACAGTGGGGCTATATTTGTATATACTAGTCTGTAAGATGGCTATATACTGCCCCTCCTCCACCCCAGGGTGGCAGAGTGGCAGTACATAGCCGTCTTACAGAGGCTATTTTGTGCCCAAGAAACCTTACAATAAAAAGGGAGTATTTCCCCAACATGGGGGTGGCATTTACTACTCTGAAAGACGGTTATCTACTGATCCTTTCCCAGTTTGGCACTCATGCCCCAGGGGTTGAGGAGAGGCAGTATATAGCTGTTGTACAAAGGCTAGGGTGTGGTCAAGAAACCACAATAAAAAAGAAGTTCCCTAATGGGGCGGGGGATAGGGGGGGGGGGCTTGGCTTCACTGAAAAGGGGCTGTAGCCCCGGCTAACCCTTTCTTGAAGCCACCCCTGTTAAAATATTAATTTGGTTGTAGTCCGACTTTTTCACCCTTGACTTTCAAGCTCACTGTCATGACCAACTGGTACAGTTCCAGCATTTTTTGAATCCACCATGTTATGATCTTTGTTCTGCTACATGTATACATGTCCACGGATATTTTAGAATCTATTAGTTGAATGGCAATGAGTACAGGAGTAATAATTCTGATTTGTTTTGAACCAAGTTTTAGTCTAAACAATTTTCCTCTCTTTGATTAAGTTGTGAGTTGTATCTTTATCGACTTAATTAACAATGTTATCTACATAAATATGACCATCAACTCTGCCATGGAGAGAATACAGTTGATAGAATAACCCAGGATATGAATAGAATGTGCCATCTGCAAAAATAACCCGCCATTCACATAATCTCAAGTTTGCGTCCATGCCGAAAATCAGAATCTGTCAGTTTTGCTCAGCGGTTTGGTCGCTCAGGAGGAAGCATTCACCAGCACATGTCTCTTTCCAACCTTCACTCAACTCAATTTGATTCTGTGATTGTGAAGGTTTTGGTAACACCTTAGCATGATTTCTATATAAAGACGGTTTACAACTTTCAAATTTCGAAATGTTTTTGTTTGCATCTTCAATCTCTTTTTCGCATTCATTACTTCTCAAGCTACCGAGTTCTTAAATACTTGGAATCAGTTTGATTTCATCGCAACATGTTTTCCTCACCCTACTGATGAATGCACTCGCAGCGAGGGCAGCACAGTTACTGTTATGATTGTGATTCTGTCCAACTTTCACTAGAATATTGTCTTTAGTAACGAATGTTGAGGAACAATTTTGATTGACCCACCTCCAACAGACACATCTGTGGTTTTTAGCTCAACTTGACAAAATCAAGATAAGCTATTGCCATCACGCGTGCGGAAGTCTGTTAGTCTGTGAGTCGGTTAGTCTGTTCCCATTTTCCTTTAGCACAGGCTACACCCCGTAGTTCTTGTATGATCATCACAAAATTTTATATGCAGGTTTGGGGTCATGTCTAGATGAGAACGTCCCCTTTTGGTCGCGATCGGTCCCGAGCCCAAAACCCGAAAACCATTAGCACAGTCTACAGGTCGTATTTATGAAGGGATTTCATTGTAACTTGGTAGGCTGCCTCTGTATAATGCCTAGATGAGAACACCCCCTTTTGGTCATGATCTGTCAACTGTGATGACTGCCCAAGCCCGAAACCCCAAAACTTTTAGCACAGTCTGCAGGTCATATTTAATATGGAGGGATTTCATTATAACTTGGATGATGACTCCGGATGATGTCTAGATGAGTACTTCCCCATTTGCTCCCGATCTGTCAACCGTGATGACTGCCGATCCCAAAACCCGAAAACCTTTAGCACAGTCTACAGGTCATATTTATGGAGGGATTTCATTGTAACTTGTTAGGTGGACTTCATATAATGTCTAGATGTGAACGTCCCCTTTTGGATGTGATTGGGAAACTGTGATGGCTACAGGAGCCTGAATCCCGAAAACCATTAGCACAGTCTACAGGACATATTTATGTAGGGATTTCATTGTAACTTGTTAGGATGACTCCAAATAATGTCTAGATGAGAACATCCCCTTTTGGTCACAATCATTCAGCCTTGATGGCTGCCCAAGCCCAAAAACCTTTAGCATAGTCTATAGATCGTATCTATGTAAGGATTTCATTATAACTTGTTAGGTTGACTCCATATAATGCCTAGATGATGACATCCCCTTTTGTTTGTGATTGGTCAGTTGTGATGGCTACAGGTGCCCAAAGCCCGAAAACCTTGAGCACAGTCTACATGTCACATTTATGAAGGGATTTCATTGTAACTTCGTAGGATCACTCCAGATGATGCCCAGATGAGATTTCCCCTTTTGGTTGCGATCATTCACCCATGATGGCTGGCCGAGCCCGAAGCCCAGAAGCCTTTAGCACAGTCTACAGGTCATATTTATGAAGGGATTTCATTGTAACTTGGGAGGATGACTCCAAATAATGTCTAGATGAGAACGGCCCCTTTTGGTCACGGTCATTGAGCCTTGATGACTACCCAAGCCCAAAAACCTTTAGCATAGTCTACAGGTCGTATTTATGGAAGGATATCATTGTAACTTGTAAGGTTGACTCCATATAATGCCTAGATGATAACATCCCCTTTTGGTCGTGATTGGTCAACTGTGACGGCTACAGGTGCCCAAAGCCCGAAAACCTTGAGCACAGTCTACAGGTCATATTTATGAAGGGATTTCATTGTAACTTCCTAGGATCACTCCAGATGATGCTCAGATGAGAATTTCCCTTTTGGTTGCGATCATTCAACCATGATGGATGCCCGAGCCCGAAGCCCGAAAACATTTAGCACAGTCTACAGGTCATATTTATGAAGGGATTTCATTGTAACCTGGTAGGTTGACTTCATATAATGTCTAAATGAGAACATCCCCTTTAGGATGTGTTTGGGCAACTGTGGCGGCTACAGGTGCCCGAAGCCCAAAAACCTTGAACACAGTTTACAGGTCATATTTATGAAGGGATTTGATTGATCACTCCAGATGATGCCCAGATGAGAATTTCCCTTTTGGTTGCGATCATTCAACCATGATGGATGCCCAAGCCTGA
This sequence comes from Pictodentalium vernedei, assembly GCA_031216915.1. Classification (NCBI taxonomy): domain Eukaryota; kingdom Metazoa; phylum Mollusca; class Scaphopoda; order Dentaliida; family Dentaliidae; genus Pictodentalium; species Pictodentalium vernedei. The sequence goes on along the minus strand of CM062289.1, from coordinate 224,554,261 downwards.
AGCCCCAAAACCTTTAGCACAGTCAACAGATCATATGAAGAAATTTCATTGTTACTTGGTAGATTGACTTCATATAATGTCTAGATGAGAACGTCCCCTTTTGGACATGATTGGGCAACTGTGATGGCTACAGGGGCCCAAAGCCCGAAAACCTTTAACACAGTCTACAGGTCATATTTATGAAGGGATTTCATTGTAGCTTGGTAGGATGACTCCAAATAATGTCTACATGAGAACGTCCCCTTTTGGTCGCAATCATTCAGCCTCGATGGCTGCCCGAGCCCAAAACCCAAAAACCTTTAGCATAGTCTATAGGTCGTATTTATGTAAGGATGTCATTGTAACTTGTTAGGTTGCCTCCATATAATGCCCAGATGATAACATCCCCTTTTGGTCATGATTGGTCAACTGTGACGGCTTCAGGGGCCCGAAGCCCGAAAACCTTGAGCACAGTCTACAGGTCATATTTATGAAGGGATTATATTGTAACTTCGTAGGATCACTCCAGATGATGCCCAGATGAGAACGTCCCCTTTTGGTCGCGATCATTCAACCAAGATGGCTTCCCGAGCCCAAAACCCAAAAAACTTTAGTACAGACTACAGGTCGTATTTGTGAAGGGATTTCATTGTAACTTAGTAAAATGACTCAATATAATGTCGAGATGAGGACGTCCCCTTTTACTAGTAATCGGTCAACCATCATGGCTACACAGGCGTGGAGCCCGAAAACCTTTAGCACAGTCTACTGGCCATATTTATGAAGGGATTTCAATGTAACTTGACAGGATGACTCATTTTGGAATAATTTCACTGTAACTTGGTAACTTTCATTGACATACGTTAACTGTGAGGCCACATACATTAACTGTGAGGTCATATTAACCCACCCCTCCGCCCTTTAGTACAGTGTACACCTCATATTATTTTTATTAAAAACATAGCATACAGGGAACAGAAATTAACATATTCCCAATTATCACAATTCTTGTCTCATTTCATAATCCTTTCATAAACATTGAACATTATCCTTTTCATCAAACACAACACACACACAAGCTACAGAGTCATTGGCACTTTCATTTGTTCTAATCTAAAACTTGAAACCTGCATGAATCAAATAATAAACACTTCTGCCGTTGTCTAGAAAATCAATATCTATCTATGCTGTAGCCATGATTACTGAATAATTGTGCTAGGAATGTATCTTTATATACAGTTCAAAATTGTGAACTTCTAACAAACTATCAAAACTAACAAATGAGGTTCTGAGTTTCCATTCAGCAACTGAATACATATCAGTGGTTAAAACAACCTTCATATAAACATAATGCATGCTCTGGCATAACCATGAGATACACTCAACCTGTGAGTATCATCTAAGTTTCTGCTCATTATCGAAACTAATAAGTAATTTGGTATAGACTATAACATCAATCAGCAAGGTGTGAAACAAAAAAGGTTGGCTAGAAGCTACTATGCAAAGTTGATAAAGTTGGCTGGACACTACTCCTGTAATTAAAAAAAAGTTGGCTGAACAAGAAGACACTGTATATCAAGCCTGAAAATAAGCAATCTGTCATTTGAAGAATGAGGTCCCCAGAGGATGAATTTGCTGATGCTATCCCATACAGTGCCAATATATCCTCTGGGCATCTCTTGCTGTTTTGACTTCAGACCTTGATTCAGATTGAGGTTCACAGAGGTTAAATTTAGTGGTGCTACCCTCCTGTGCAGGGTAGCAACACCAAATTCACCCTCTGGGGACTTCATTCTGCAGATGACAGGCTTATTTTCAGGCTTGCCATATATATATCTTCAGTTAATAAATAAAACTAATCCTTTCAAATACATCATTGTTTTGTTTACTCCCAAACTGGGAAAAAACAATTAGTGAAAAAAGTAGTTTTGCTATTAATAGACACGGTAAACTGTAGAAGGTGTGAAAAGATAGCATAATCATGCATAACAACTGGGGTCCAATAGGAGTTTTAGGAACTCAAAAAGGATGCCGACTGGGCGAAGTTCGAAGAAAAACTGAAACCAAAGCAACCGTACACAAGGGGGGCAGTGTCCAGAAGATGGCCGATGCCATAGTTGCGAGCCTAGTGGAGGCAGGGAAGGAAAGTGTAGAAAAGATTAGGGTGCCAACACGGGAACTTGGGTACAGAGTGAACGAAGAACTGAAAAGGGCCATAAAGGGTAGAAAAGCTAAATGTGCTGCATACAGGAGAAGTAGAAAACTTAAGGGGGTGGAAAGCAATGAGGCCATGGTAGCAAAGGAAGAATACCAACAAGCACGAAATAAAGTAAATAAGATTAAAGACGACAACTGGAGAGTGCAAAATAGCAGTCTTATTAGGACGATAAGAACGACAGGGGGGGGGGGGGGGGGTCGAGTTCGAACGTATTTTGGAAATGAGTGAACAAACGTAACAAAAGGAGTAACCCACAGAGTATTAAAGTAGATGGCAGAGTTACAGAAGAGTGAGATCAAATCGCATTAGAACTAGTCAAGCACTGGGAAAAGATAAACGATAAACGATAAGCGATGGGGCATGAGGAACCCACCAGAGTGTCCAAACCAAGTCGAGGAAAATCTATCGAACTTCGTGGGCAGCGAAATCAAAACTGATGAGGTGTGAAGGGTAATCTCAAAATTAAGGAATGGAAAAGCGGGAGGGGGTGGACGAAATTCCTAACAAGTTTATCAAAAAAGGGGGAGAGGAACTCTTGGAAAGCCTAACTGCCCTATTCAATTTAGCCATAGAAAAACAAGAGGTCCCAAAGGAGTGGAGGGAAAGTAAATTATCATTTATTCACAAAAAGGGGGAAAAAGACGTCTTGGATAACTATCGAGGGATCTCTGTCAGTAGCAACATTGGAAAAGTCTTTTGTAAAGTCCTGTATGGGAGATCAGAGGAGGTGATTGAAAAGAAGGGTTTTTTGGGAGAAATCCAGAATGGCTTCAGGAAGGGAACATTACGTGTACAGTACCCATATGAGACTGGTCAGTTAATACCCCAGTTATCGATGCTAAATTTAGATTAGTGTAGTCTATTTATAGAGGAACTATTTATGAGTGGGCATGTACAATTAATTACTTATCTCCATTGACAACAGAGCAACAATAACAAGAACATTGGCTTTGATATATTTTATTTCATTCAAGTGTTTCAACTTTTAACAAGCGATAAACTATAGAAACATAAAACACTGCACATAGATATTAACATAAATAAGTTTGTTTTTTGCACATTGATATTTACATAAATGAGTTGTCTTTTTTTAATCTTTTAACTCAAATTTGGTTTCTTATAACTAACATTACAGTATGTTCAACGTGGATTGAAACAAAAGGGCCGCCGCGGCGTGTTCTCAACCGTGGTGTTCCAGTAGACCACAGTGTTTGATCAGTGGAAGACAGTTTTCAAAACACTGTGACCCACCGTGGTCACGGACGTTAACGATTAGTTTAATTGCTTTTGCATGTCAGTTTCTCTGCTGATTAATAAATACTGTCTTGTGACGTCAACTGGCAAGACAACTGCGTTTGTTACTGGTAGTAGATAATTTATTTTAAATTAAAATTGGAATTTGGAGGAGGTAGACGGTGACTATTGCTGTGATTTGAAATTGTAAATTGGGAATAGAACAGTCAGTCCCATTTGGTTAAGTCCTCGTCACTTTCGAAACTGAACTGATGTGTTTGCGCGATCGATTTGATCGAGGAAATAAATAAACCAGACTTGAGAAAAACAACTAATATTCGTGAAGTTCCCAATTTCACATTTTGTTTACAGCTATAGGCCAACACGTGATGAACCGTGTTATTCTTGGGTGGGAAGTGGGGGCGAAAAAGCCTCCTGCGCCACGAAAGCGCCCACGGCGCACGGCTAATGATCAAAGTGATACCAGTTTACGACATTGAATCAACTCGACCAGCCCAACGCAACTAAAGATTCTTATAAAAAGGATATAGTAAAAAGAAAATATAGTGTTTTGAATGGATACCAAAAAGTATCTCACTCGTGACTGAAACTAATGATTATTTCACAGGGGGGAGTGGGGGGGGGGGGGGGAGGGGGGGTGGACAGGAGATATTTGCATACCGAAACAAATATCCTTCATCCAATTCTGTAGGGGTTTGTGCATACTTTTATACTCTTTGCATTTACAGATTTTTCAACGTTCCTCTACATTGTTGTTATTTGTATTATCAATTGAAATAGCTAAGCCTGTGTGTATGTAAAAATACGTGGGTGAATATAAGGGAGATACCGAATTAAAATATCTGCGAATGTGCCATTCTAAGAGAGAGTACTCTTCAGTGGGAAAGAGATAGAGAGAGACAGATATACGTGATTGGGGGGGGGGGGGGGGGGTGGAGAAAGTAAGAAAAAGTGAAAGAAAATTAGTACACGAAAGTATACGCAAGTGCATGTTGGTGTATGTCTGCATATTACTCTGTGTGTGTGTGGGGGGGGGGGGGGGGTAAGGATGTGTGTGTTGGTGTGCGTGCCTGTGTTTTGGTTTTTCGGGTTTGGGTTTTTTGTTTTTTTGGGGGGGGGGGGTTTTGTTTTTTTATGAACTACTGTAAAAAAAAGACCTACCTCTGATGAAAATGTGTCTCATAAGCCTCCATAGGCAGGATTTCATATAAATATTTTGTAAATACTCTATGTATATTATGTATGTGTATTGAAATGTGACACTTAAATAAAATATTGTACTATTCTACTACATTAAAGTAGTCAGGATTGAAGTGATTAATTAAATATAGTAGATTAAACTACCACTTGCACAAGGAGTGAAATGACATTTGAGTGGAGCGACAAAGCACAGAGCTGTCCTTCAAACCAACATCTGTTTTAACACCTCTGCACATGACAAGCTTGAGAAAAAATAAGAGACAAATCAACATTTTCAATTACTTTTTATTAATTCAGCAATCATAATTATAACCATATGTAAATAAAATCAAAAGAAAATATTTTTTTTATTTTTCAATAATGATATGCCAGTCGACAAGCCAGACCACCGCACATCATAACCCTAGCTCAAACATGCCCCGAAATTTTGTATTATAATTTTTTGGTTTTGTCCCCCCACACGTGTCTTCAAACCCCAAAAATTAAAATAGGTCTTTCAGACAGGAGATTTTAGTTCCTCTATCGGAGATTTTCTGGCGCCACCCCTGATTTTTGCGTGCAGCCAGCACATCAAAAATTTCAGTGTCTTGGCAGTGTAAGATTCAGTCATCTATACCACTCCTAAATGGTGAAGTAAATAGTTCCCCCCCTCCCTCCCTATCCCCAAAACGAGGCAATTGGACCCCAGACTTCCATACACGTGCAAATAGGCCTATATCATTGATTGATTGCCCATCTGCCCCCCCCCCCCCCCCCCCCCCCCACATCTTGGCCAGTTTTCCTTGCTAGTGCATGCAGGCACTTCAATATATGGATTCCGAAGCGTCTTGGGCTGAAACGTCCCAGGGCCACCACAAGCATTCCTTTTTCGTTAATGTAGTTTATTTATGTTAATTCCACTCTTAACATGTGTATTTTAACATTCCACTCTGAACTTAACTTTTTAAAATTGTAAATCGGGTTCCCTTCCTCCCCAACCCACAATTTATTCAAAATACAGTACCGGTAACATGATTCTTCTCCATCAATAGCTACAGTTAGGTAAAAGACCGTCGGGGAAATGTCCAGATATTGTGCTGGTCAAGTTATAATTTTTTCAACTCACATCCATGATTTCAGTACGGTATAATATTTATTTTTTCCTAATTCCTCGAGTTCTGAATCGATTTTGATGAACAACATTCGGAATCTCAATAGCTTTTAATAACTTTTTCAAATATTGAACTACTTTTTTAGCTCAACTTTGGCGAAGCCAAATTTGAGCTTTTGTCATGGCCCGTCATCCGTCTGTCCGTCTGTCCATCTGTCCGTACGTCAACAATTGGATACGGCTCGGGCTAGAGGCCGTATTTATGAACCGATCTTTTCGAAACTTCTTGGGTACCTTTGTTATGGCTGTGGGACGAGAACGAGTGTTTTGGGGTGCGGTCCGAAATTCAAGATGGCTGCCAGCTGCCATTTTGTACCGACGATGCAGAAATCTGTTTTTTGTACAGAACTTCCATATGAAAGCTCTGATTTGAATAATTTTTTGTATGAATGTTTAGTACCATGGGATACATCACATATAATACGGGTTTTTTTCTCGTGCGTAAATTGTGCAAATTAGACTAATTTTGATGCTTTTTGGTGTTACTTTCAGCACTGTAAGTGCAAATGCCAATATGGCTCGGGCTAGAGGCCGTATTTATGAACCGATCTTAACGAAACTTCTTGGGTACCTTTGGTATCACCGTGGGACGAGAACGAGTGTTTTTGGGTCCGGTCCGAAATTCAAGATGGCTGATGGCAGCCATTTTGTACAAAATTAGGTGCAATCAGATTTTTGCACAGAACTTCCATATGAAAGTGCTGATTTGAATAATTTTTTGTGTGAATGTTTAGTACCATGGGATACATCACATATAATACGGCTTTTTTTCTCATGCAGAAATTATGCAAATTAGATGAACTTTGATTTTTTCATTGCGATTTACCCACAGTAAGTACACATGTCAATACGGCTCGGGCTAGAGTCTGTATTTATGAACTGATCTTCACGAAATGTCTTGGGTACCTTTGTTATCACCTTGGGAAGAGAACAAGTGTTTCTGGGTGCAGTCTAAAATTCAAGATGGCTGCCAGTGGCCATTTTGTACCGAAATTAGGTCTAATCAGTTTTTTGTACACAACTTCTATACGGCTCAGACTAGAGGCCATATTTATGAACCAATCTTTACGAAACTTCTTGGGTACCTTTGTTATCACCGTGGGATGAGAGTGAGTGTTTTTGGGTGTGGTCCGAAATTCAAGATGGCCACCAGCAGCCATTTTGTACCAAAATTAGTGCAATCAGTCTTTTGTACAGAACTTCTGTATGAAAGTTCTGATTTGAATAAAGTTTTGTATGAATGTTTAGTAACATGGAATACATCACATATTGTAAGGTTTTTTTTTTCGTGCAGAAATTATGCAAATTAGATGAACTTTGATTTATTCAGTGCTACTTACACAGTGTAAGCACACATGTCAAAACGGCTCAGGGTAGAGGCTGTATTTATGAACCGATCTTCACAAAACTTCTTGGGTACCTTTGTTATCACCTTGGGACGAGAATGAGTGTTTCTGGGTGCGGTCCAAAATTCAAGATGGCTGCCAGTGGCCATTTTGTACCAAAATTTGGTCCAATCAATTTTTTGTCACAAGTTCGATACAGCTCGTATTTATGAACTGATCTTCACAAACTTCTTGGGTACCTTTGTTTTCACCTTGGGACAGGAACGAGTGTGTTTTAAGGTGCCTTTGTTATCACTGTGCTATGAGAACAAATATTTTGGGGTTCAGTGAGACCCACTCTGGGACTCAAAGATTTCTTTTCAGTTTAGCATCAGACTGTAGCCCACCTTTACAATACTTCACCTATACATTTGTTACAGGCAACGGTCAGTATTTATGTACAGACCGTTAGAATACTTTATATGTACCTTTGTTATCAAGTCATTACCTAGATGTTTGTCATTGCTGTGTCACATACTATACATGTACATGTCTTTGTCTTGACAAGTTGAGCTACAGTGTCATTGACACTTTCATTAATATTTCAAGTAAAAGTAAAAGTAATTTTTCACTGACTGTGAAAAAATTTGATCTAATTAAGAGCCGGTGAATGAGAGATCAAAAGATAAACCGACGTCAGCCGAACATCCCTTCACACTGTTCGACATATTCATGCGAGATTAAAAACACGATTCAAACTCCATATTTTGATCATGTTTTTCTGCCATAATAATGCTTTTTATTATCAAAAAACATGTATGGAGCATACGTATTCAATTTATACTTCAGCGCAATACCAAACAATCACTAAACAACAATGAACTGAAACTATTTTTGGTGGAAGAATAAACCTGATTACCGCACTTGCAAAAACACAAGTTAATTAGAGACAAATTGAAGTCACATGGTGGGGTTTTGAGACCCCACTTCGTAGTGTAATTAGTGGGGTCTCAATTTCTGTGTTCATATGGGCAGTGTACACGACATGAGGCGAGTCACTGACCATCTTTTCACGCTATCCCAAATGATAGAATCTGCGAAAGCAAAAAAGAAAAAGATGTTTATGGCCTTTTTGGATGTTAAAAAGGCATACGATAGAGTATGGAGGGAGGGTATGTGGCGCAAACTGGAGGCTCTGGACTTGGGAAGCGAGTTTGTTGGGATTATGAAAGCATTATATAAAGATGTACAGAGTGAACTTAGCCTGGGAAACATTACAACAAAACGTGTGCCTATGGAGATAGGCCTAAAACAGGGGTGTATCCTTTCGCTAATTCTTTTTGCATTGTACATCAAAGGTTTAGGAGATGAGCTCTTGCATAGCGAAAAGGGGGTTGCAGTTGGTGACTTGAAGATCCCAGTGCTATTTTTTGCAGACAATATGGTGCTAGTGTCAGAAAGCGAAGAGGGACTAGCGAAGATGCTGGGAATTGTTGGGAAATATGGGAGCAAATGGAGACTCGAACTTAATGAAAGCAAGAGAAAAGTTATACCTGTGGGCCGCAAAGTGGACCCTGCTCGAAGGTGGAGAGTGGGGGAGTTCTGCATTCCGGAAGGTAGCTGCAGACTTCTTAGTGTAGGAGAGACTAGTGACTATGAGTACCTGGGGGTAAATATAAACATCACAGGAAGAGGCATCTACCGAAACCACACAAATAAATTGATTCTGAAGGGGAAGCGAATCCTTAACCAAATGAAACTTATAGCGATAAACAGTTTCAATAAGGTTTTCGTGGGGAAAACCATTTGGGAAATGGTGGGTCTGCCAAGTATAACATACGGTACGGAAGTTGTACCCCTAAACCAGACGGCTGTTAAGAGCTTGGAAATCCTGCAGAACGGTGCAGGCCGATGGATAACAGGGTCGAGTAATGCCGCAGCGCTAGAAGCAATCAGGGGTGAGCTTGGGTGGATGAGGATCAAGGACAGGATAGACCTATTGAAACTCGGTTATCTTAATTATTTGGTAAATCTCCCCGATAGCCGATGGTGTAAAGTAATGTTCCTGAGAACTTTCAACTCAAATATCAATACGGGGTGGATGGTCCAAGTGAGGGAGCTAGTAGAAAACTACTCATTGGAGATCTCGGAGCTCGACGTTGGTGCAAACCAGGGTAAAAAGATCGTCAGAGAAAGGGTCATGGAGGATTGTAACCATAATTGGTAAGAGGGGGTCAAATCAAAGAGATCTTTGGGTGGCCTGCATGATAAAGAGAAGCCTGGTTTTGAAGAATACCTTGATGGCACCTTTGGGGGGTCACTGTTGTTCAAGCTGAGGTCGCGGTCCCTGGAGCTGAGGGGAAAAATTGGGAAAAACAGTGAAAAGGAGTGCCAGATGTGTAACTTGGGCGTGGTGGAGACCCTGGAACACTTTCTTCTAGAATGCCCAAAATACCAGTCTAAAAGAACAAGATTCATGGGGAGTATAATGGGGAAGTGGGATGGGAGAATGAAGGACATGTGGTTAGGGGGCGACTCAAAGGAGAGGGTTAATATGCTAATCGGAGAGATTGGGAAGAATGGGGCAGGGGATGTCATCAAGCAGTTCGTCTCTGAGTGCTGGGAGGAGAGAAGAAGCGTGGGAATAGGGAGGCAATTGGTAGAACAGGGGTAACCAAGGCCTTCTCATACGAGAACTGCGACAAATCAGCGGCCGGCCAAAGTGTTATTATTATTAAGAGAAATATAAAAAATTTCAGCTGGAAATTTTTTCCATGTAGCATAGTATAGTAAGAATGAATTAACCCTTTACCTTACAAATTGGTTGCATCTGCATGTATAATTCCCAAATTGAGCAGTTAAGGTATTATTTTAAAAATATTTCAAGACAAACCTTATCATTCTGACCCCTCATTGGAATGAGCCTGTCAAGCTCATTCCATTGAGGGGGCAATGATATTGTTTTATTGAATTGGTTTTTTTTAAATTTGGAAAAATTATATTTAAATTATTAAATTTTGATATTGTGTACCTTGGGTAAAGGATTAACCATTTCATTATTGTTTGACAGAAATGAAGCAGGAATAATTGAATAAATGCTCAGTGTGTATCTCGAGAACATATGAAAGTGACCAAATTCCAGCTAATTGAATACTCCTGTTAATTGAATAATTTTTACTGGCAAAGTGGCTTTCTTATCAACCTACCCTACAATTGTTTACTACAGGCTTGCACAACATTGGAAGTCCCTAACTCGGAAAATATACTCTCTATTTTGATCTTTTCCAAGGGATTTGGGAAAGAAAAGTAGTGCAAAAGCAACAAGAAAAAATAAGATAAAACTGGGTCGAGTGCTACCGGCGCACACCCAGTAGGGGACGCACTTCTCCTAGTACAGATCCACGGCTCTGGTACCAGTGCACAGTCAGTAACTAATGATTCATTCTTTTTTCTGCCGCCGGCATGGCAAGACATCCATTTGCATTACGAAACAGTAATGATTCAGCTCATTGATAATGGTCACCTGTGCCTAGAATTATGGATCTGAGTATCGTATAATAACAGGACTGTGTTTTATATATTCTTGTTATTAATTTCAGCCACATTTTAATTGTATTTTGTATCTTCTCCCTGTTCACGTGTGGTTCGGACATATAATTTTTTGGTTGATAAATTTATGTTATCCTTTTGGATATTATTATTAATATTGGAGTTAGGTGTCAGTGGGGGGCTGTATGGACAGGATTTCTCCTCTCTGTTGAGGGTAGAATTTCTGTTTTTTGGGTCCTTGTCGCCCGTCTGGGTTCAGTTGTGTATCTGCCGGTCCTTTATTTTCTGCCACCAACTTTCTCTCGTAGTTGGGGGTGTTCTTCTACTTTCTTCATCTATTGAGTTCACCTTTTCTTCTACTACTCTCACCTCTGTTATGCCCAGGACTGTTCCTTGAGGGTAATGCCTTTTGCCCGAGCATGTGATGTGTTCTTGTGGCCATTCCTCCTGCACCCATGGGGAAGGGGAACGCTGCCGTTAGGGGCCTCCCAACAGGACCACATCTGGTGAGAGTTATACCCTCTCTGTGGGGGATGTGCAGTCTTTTCCTGTGGTGGATACTGCAGGAGCTGTTGAGTTGTCTGGTGAAGAGATGCCTGGTTCCAGGACTGTGGTCCCTCTCCAGTCGACATCTGAGGCTGTTGTGACTTCTCCTTTGGAGCCGCGCTCGATTGCTCTCCCCACTTTTCCTCTTGTTTCAACAGCTCCCATCGTATCTGTTGCTACTGCTGTTCCGTCTGCAACGTCATCGGTCACCGTGTCAGCCGGCCTCGGCTTATCCCCTTAGGGGTCTGCAGAGGTGTCTGGTAGTGTAGATGTGGAATTTTGGCCTTCCCTGGCTTCAACTCGGCGAAGTCAGAGGGGCTGCCAGCCGAACCCTGTGCTGTGGTCTCTCAGACGTCGAGCCCAACAGCCTTCTCTTTGGATTCGGATGTTCCTGGTGGGGTCACTATGGTCCGATGGCCAGTTTTGCGGGACTGACGCTTTTTGTGCAGCCTGGACCTTTTGTCCCTCAGAGGTCCGCGGCGACTCGCCTAAGTTCCCGCACTGTTGATCCTCAGGGTCTGGTGTACCCCTATCAGCATCAGCTTGCAGATGTTTTGGCTGCCACCCATCACCCTGCGTCGGGTGTTCTGGAGGATCGTTGACCCTTCGCTGGTTCAGAGGGTCAGGAGTGAAGCCACTTTGCTGGTTCTTTCCCACATCGAACCAGCTGCCACTGGTCATGAGCTTAGGGAGGCCCTCTCCTTGCTCACTCAGGTTCTTTCCAAGGGCCTTTCTGTTGCCTCCAGCGAGGCTACTAGTGGTTTCCAGGGGCCACCCACAGCACCGCCTCCTGGGATTGGAAGCAGGTCGCTTTCTGATTCCCTGGTATGCCTACACCATGGGAGGCATCGACTGGTTTGCCCATGACCTGTCCCTCTGGACAATATCCGCTAGAGACACTCCAATGCTGCTCTTCTGGAGTTAGATGTCAATACATTGTTGAGCTTGCTCACGTCGCTAGGCTTCAGAGTCAACGAGGAGAAGCCGGACCTGGTCCCTTCTCAGTTGTTTTTTCATCTGGGGATGTACTTCCGTACTCAGCTGAATACGGTCACGGTTCTCCGGGTGCGCACTGTGATTCTCTCAGCTTTCGCCCTCACTCTGTCCAAGTCAATGTCCGCGATAGCTCGTAGTTTTCTCTGGCTGTTCGGTCTCTGAGGTTTGGTGACGGATCTCATTCCTCTCAGTCGGCTGCATGTCCAACCTCTCCAACACTTTCTGCTCAGTCGTTGGAAGCCGAATATCAATCCTCTTGATCTGGTGCTTCAGTTACTCTCTTCATCGTCACCTTCTTCCCTGGACTTCTCTTGATCTGGTGCTTCAGTTACTCTCTTCGTCACCTTCTTCCCTGGACGGATATTCAGTGGATTATGCAGGGAGTTCCGTTGGACTTGCCCACATCCGATCATGTTCTGACGGCAGATGCCAGCGATCTCGGATGGGGTGCGACAGTGGATCCTCTCAGTCTTTCCCTTCACGGTGTATGGGACCAGGATCAATCAGCTCTTCACATCAATCAGAAGGAGCTTCTTGCTCTTCTTCTGAGTTTCTGGCAGTGGATCCCCCACCTTTCGAATTGCCAGATCCTTCTGTTGTCCGGCAATTCGACAGTGGTTGCTTACATTCAGAACCAGGGTGGCACGCACTCAGTTCCCATGTACGAATTGGCTCGGGATCTTCTACTGCTCGCTCAGGATGTCAACACCGGAGTGGTGGTTCGTCTGAACATCCAAGCCAACTCCCTGTCCCAATGGGGCAGAGTCTTTTCCACCGAGTGGATGCTACACAGGGCGGTGTTCCAGTCGTTTTGTGATCTCTGGGGTCATCCCCACATCAATCTTTTTACGACTTGTTGGAACCATCAGGTGGACACTTTCATGTGGGCTTTCGCCGTGGACGCTCTGTCACTCGATTGGAACGGTCTTGTCAGCTTCGCCTTCCCGCCGTTTCTGATTGTGCCTCAGGTTCTAGCCAAGATATGAACCTGCAGTTGTCGAATCATTCTGATCGCTCCCCTGTCACCTCAGCGGGTGTGGATCAATCAGCTCTGCTCTCTGTTGGCAGGGGTTCCGGCACATCTCCCTCTATGTCATGACCTTTGCCATGGTCACCCGAGGAGGTTTCACGTTGACCCGACTTCATTGTGCCATTCACACATATCTTTTGTCAGGTCCTGTCTCCTCCGTAGAGGTTTTTCTAGACAAGCAGTGGAGTGCATTTCTTCTTCAAGGAGGCACTCCACTGGTTTAGCCTATGCGGCTAAGTGGAAGGTCTTCTGTCAGTGGTGTGCCAATCACTCTGTTGATTATGCCAATCCTTCGATTGCACAGATTATGGAGTTTCTGGTATATCTGTTTGATTCTTGGGATCTCCAGCCTGTTACCATCAAAGGGTACAGGTCCATGCTTTCGGAGACCTTTTCGTATGTGGGACATCGTCGTATCGGCACTAATCCATACCTCTCCAAGCTTGTTTGGCACTTTTTCTTGAAAAGGCCTAGGATTTTGCAGCTTACCCCAAGATGGAATCTTTCTTGGGTGAGGCTTTGCTTGGGGAGGGAGGGGGGCGTCGTTCAAATCTTTATCCTAGGTGGATATGCATTTTCTCACTTACAAGATAGCTTTTCTGATGGCTTTTGCCTCAGCCAGACGGGTTAGTGAGCTTCACGCCCTCTCGGTCGATCTGGCCTTTTTCAGGATCTCCACGAACATTGTTACTTTTACTGCTGATTGCTCCTTTCTGGCCAAGAATCAGATACCAGAAACAACTCCACCTCCAATCTGTATCAGGGCTCTTCCTTCAGCTGAGGGTAATCGCCTTTTGCTCTGTCCAGTTCATGCACTTCGCATTTATCTCAACCGGATGCAGTTCATAAGGAAAGGCAGGAAACGATTCTTTCTGTCTCTTATTCCTGGTCGACAGAAGATTTCTCAGCAATCCATTTCTTAATGGATTTGTCTTGCTATTCGCACAGCTTGTGCTCGTCTAGCGACTGATGATTATATCACCAATTGTATTTCTGCCCACGAGGTGCATGCCTTGTCTACCTCTTGGGCTTATGCTAACTCTGTCAAGTTGTCGGATGTTATGCAGGCAGCCTACTGGAGAAATGCTTCTACTTTCTCCACCTTCTATCTGCGTCAGTTGCAGGAGCAGTCTGAGGACCTTTTTTGTTTGGGCCCTCTTTCTTCTGCTCAGGCTGTTGTCTACCCTAGCTTTTAGGCTTCAAGGTCAGTTCCAGCCCTGTGCTGTTTTACTGTCATTTCTGAGCAGTGCCATACACCTCATCTCTCATTGTCTTTTACTAATGTTTGTGATGCTATGGTTTGATAGGCCTTGGGAACTCTTCTGTCCACGGTTCCAGTGCAGTCGGGTTATGTGGAGGTTGGTTATGTCATTCCCTCCTCCTATTGTGTATTCAGCCTGTAGTAAACAGTTGTAAGGTAGGTTGATAAGAAATCTAAATTTTATAGTAAATTTCCTTTCTTATTATACCTACCACCATTGTTTACATGGAGACCCTCTCATCTTCTTATTTGGGTAAGAATCCTTCCTCCCCACTGATTACATAATTCCAATGTTGGCAGATTCAAAAGAATGATTCATTAGTTACTGCCTGTGCAATGGTACCGGAAGCTGTTGATCTGTACTAGAAGAGCGTCCCCTACTGGGTGTGCGCCAGTAGAACTCGACCCAGTTTTGGCTTATTTTATCTTGGTGCTTTTGCACCACTTATCTTACCCAAATCTGAGTAGGGACTTCCACTCAGATTTGGGTAAGGGACTTCCACTGTAGTGCAAGCCTGTAGTAAACAATTGTGGTAGGTATAATAAGAAAGGAAATTTACTATGAAATTTAGATATTCGATTAACAGGATTCCACTGTTTATCAAATTTTGTAAAAACTGAAGTAAGAAAGTTGCATATAGATAATTATCTGTGAGTGGGCAAGGATCTCTATTGTTTAGCCTTTTGTTGTTGAAGTATGTATCAGTGATTGATTTCTCTCAAGATAGCAATAACAAATGTCATTTGCTTTAAAATTTGATGAATATAGACGTCTGAATGCTCTCACCTTACAAGATTTTATTCAATATCCTCTGTCAATATCGATGATTTTTGTGGCAGTGCTGAATGATTGACTTTTAGCTAACACAGCATTAAGATTTTTCATGTGTACTTTCATGGCTGGAAAAGGAACATCTTTTTAACCCTCTGCCCCCTGAAGTCAAAATAATGAAGTTTTAGAGAGTAAATTTTCTCCAAATGCAACAAGGAATTGAATGTATTGAGTCTTGTTTGACAGAGCTCAATTAACTCTGTCAAACCAGATTGATTTGGCTAGCTGCATAATGGGCAAACTTACAGCTTGAAATATATTTTATAAATGGGGAGTGTGTTCTGTGTCCATTCAGTCTGTGTCCAGCAAGGAGGGAGTGTGATGGCTCAGTGGTTACGGTATTGGACATCAAACCAAAAGGTCCATAGTTTGATCCCCATCAGGGTTCACTGAGTTGTGTCTTTGGGCAATTCACTTCATCCCGATTGCCCATGTGGGGACATGGTGGTGCTGTGTACTAAGGTGTACTGCATGTCAATGGTGCACTTGTCTTCAACCATTGCTTACCCTGCTTGTGCTGAGTTAGTATGTTGGAGATTCTGACAGTTGCTGGCCTTTACTCAGTGGGTCTCTCTGGGTTCTCCAGCTTCATCCACCTATAAAACTCTCCGACACGAGATGACCCTGGATGTCTAGAGTGTTGTTCAATCCCAATAAATAAATAATAAATGAATAATGTCCAGCTAGGAATTCAAGAAGCAGCTCAGAGCTTATTTTCAATCAAGATGTGAAGCATGGAGGTTGAACATGCACTTCGAGCCACAAACTTCAGACCATGTTACCATCGATTCATCATGGTAACGTGTATAGTCCAATAAGACCCTACACATAGCCCAAAGCCAACATCCTGAAATGAACAGCACACT
Source organism: Pictodentalium vernedei (assembly GCA_031216915.1). NCBI lineage: Eukaryota > Metazoa > Mollusca > Scaphopoda > Dentaliida > Dentaliidae > Pictodentalium > Pictodentalium vernedei. Next base: position 224,538,055 of record CM062289.1, on the reverse strand, counting down.
TTTAACAATAACAAGTTTAATAAATAAACCTCCTGTGTACCCCACAACATCACAGGATAAATATTCAATAAATCAGATAATGGTTGAGGTCACTCTATCTTAGTTCAAATTGTAAACTGATTTGTGATTCAAACTACACTTCATTTGGAACGTTATCTGCTGTACGTGTGAAAAATCCAGAAAAATGAACCGGTTTGAAAGTCACTCTGTTCATGAAATAGTTACGAGATGAGCAACGTCGATGCAAATATTTCACGTGGTGATGTCAGATGGTACCTTATACTGCTGGAGCCGTAAAACATGAGGGTGAGGATTTTTGTCTTTTACTGGAATATTGTTTATCATTATTAATTGTTTTGTGACAGTTTGATAGGCTACCTGTTGTGTTTCTGTTTGCTCCTTAATGAATATAAAATGCATCCAAAAAATCTGAAGTGTTACTGTTAAGTGACTTTTCCAGTCTAACCACAGTTTCTTCACCATGCAGTCTTTTGATACGCTTGTGGGCTACATTTACAGTGCTATAGCACTGGGTTCTGTAGAGGTCTCGGCTGTCTAAGTGGACAGTCAGAATTTGACGGGAACTGCTGAAGAGGCACAGAACATAGCTTGTGAAGAGCACCCAAAGTTAAGTGATACAGTTCAGGTATTGAAGGGTTAAAATGAAACAATGTTTGGATTATTTTATGAAATAGTATGTGATATGATGTGTTTTTAGAAAAAAACGAAGTAGTCAGTGGACTGTGTAGGGTCTGAGGGCATGAGCTGAAAAATATTACAATTACTGTTTTGAAATTGTGCACCATAACCAAGCTCCTTGTGAGAAATTTCCTGGTCACTCTTACACTCCTTTTTTATTATTGAAAGAAGCCTTGTCTAGTAAACTTATGTAATTACTATCCAAAATGCTGTTATTTTTATCAGTAAATAATGTGTTCATCCTTTACCTGACTTGGCTAGAAGATGACACTTACAAAAACATTGTTGTAGGTCTTGTGTACACATTTAACTCTTCACGCACTGAGTATTTTAAAAATATTTTTCATCAAATCTAGTCATGGCTGCTGTACAGCAGCCATGACTAGATATGATGAAAAATTCAATTAAAATTTGATGCAAGAAATCACTGATCAAATATTGATACCATTTGGAGGGGAAACCTTGGTTAAATCTGCTCAAAGTTTGTTATTTTAATGGCAGGAGATTATCTATCCTGGGCAGGAATATCTGCCAGCAGCATGCAAGGAATTAAATGTGGAAGGAGTTAGCATTTTTCCAAAGCTTTTCATTTGAAGCTACAATACTTTTTCCATCGTACATTGACGTGATAAGAAGGATCATAAACCTCTACAAATTGTCGTCAGAATTTCTAAATTTCAAGTTGCATATTTTTTGCTGAAAAAGTTGCTACTAGAAATTTCAGTATTTCAGTTTTATAACTTCTGGGAACAAGTTGGTTATTTGTCTGAATTTAGTTTGTTGTGGATGGATTTTGCAACTGGAGATGTCAAATTAGGAACCGGGAAGGTGTATCTCATTTTAGAGCTGAAATGGTTAACCGATTACTCGATTAATCAATGATCAACATCTTGATCGATCCAAAAAGTAATTGATCGATTAACCATTACTTTTGAACTACTGTATTATATGGGTCAACAAAGGAAAAGACTTGCTCTAAAACAGGTAAACATTGTCACACTGACTCACAGTAATTATATAAGACAGCGTAAAGCAGGCAAGTTACTTGCTGACACACTTGTTTACTTGCATGATCCGCATACTGTATTGTGGGTAACAGACGATACTTGCAGAATAAATTAATGAATTACTAAAAATTTTAAATTTTTGTCTCAAAAACATAGCTTATGACTGCTCATTGGAATGAGCTAAATGAGATCGTTCCAATGAGGGGTCATAAGCTATGTTTTTGAGACAGAAATTGAAAACATAATAAATTTGAATGGAGATTTTTGTATATAGGCGTAGTTGGTTTTGTTTGTTATGTTGGGTAAAGGGTTCATGCTGTAAATCATCAACAGTATGGCAATTATTCAGATATCTTTTTGGAGAAGTGATTAATTGGTTAAGCAAGGTTAATCCACGTGATTAATCGATCAACCAAACCCCTTTATCGTTTCAGCTCTATCTCATTTGAATCGGTTCTTGGTTACTCGATGCTTATGAAAAGTTCTTATTCTTGTAAAAGCTCAATACATAGACTTATTGAGGAAATTTATTTTGTTAGAATCTTTTGTGGTCTATAGAATTAGCCTCTGTTGGTATATTATTTTTGAAGCCTTCATCATTCTTTTGCAATCTTTTATTTCATAATTCTCTTTTACAGTGAGAGAGCTGAGTCAACGGGTGCTACAGGCGACCGTCTCAAAGAAGGTGCCGCTATCAACCAGTCTTTGTCATGCTTGGGAAATGTTATTTCAGCTCTGGCTGACAGATCCAGTGGAAAGAATACTCGAGGTATGTGCTATAACTGTTCAGAAGAAGTGTTGCTGCATCAGTTTTACATCATATTTTTCCAAATTTTATTTTTTCTACCCAGCCTTAGGCGAGGTATATACAATTTCTCATGTCCATCTGTTTGTGTTTCTGTCCATTCATCTTTTCACTCATTCATCTCAATTAGTCTCACATTTTTTACTGCATCACTCAGATAATTTCTGTATTAACCCTGTCCCCAGGATACACAGTATAAAAAAATGTTATTTGGTTTATTTAAAAAAAATTCTCACAAAATTTTTACAAAACCATATCACATTACTCCTCATTGGAACAAGCTCAACAAGATCATTCCAGTGAGGGGTCACAAGATATGGTTTTCTAAAAAATTTTTGAAACATTTTTTTGTCAATAGCTCAGTTTGTACATTATGAGGGCGGATGCTGTCTATTCATTACGTTTCGGGTTAAACAATACGTCCTGCGTGAAGGTGGTGTTTGAGCCTCTTTCTCCTAAACCCCTGGCCACATTTTAATTAAATTTCATGTAAGTAGTGGTTATATAGGGGCATTTTGATTTTTATCCAAATTAGGTTTCGGCTCATATTGAGCAGAGGTGTGGGGAAAAAATGGCCAAATTTTTTGAAAATCTTCTTCTAATGAACCACCAGTAGCAGAGACTTGATATGTGGTATACAGAGTCCTTTTGAGATTTAGAATCAAGTTTGTTCAAGAGAAGTTTGTCAGGCATTATTTGCCTTCGTTATGGGAGGAGCAAAAATTTTGGCCACGCCTAAAATTTCTATTTTCTGAACTGTGAGGTCGATTTGAACCAAATTTGATATGAGATGATAATGGGTCATAAGTAGTTGATTGATGCAAAAAAAAAATGTCCCGTGGGAACCTCGGAAGCTAAAAATAGGAAAAACCTTAAAACTGCCATATCTCCAAAACTGCACGGCACAGAGAATTCTTATTTTGTATAAAGCTTACTTTTATCCAGTAGAATAGAATGGTTAAAAAAAAATCCCTATCGGTTTGATCACAAGGTACTTTTTCAGGACTTTGAAAAAGTGCTGAGTCAGCACTTTTTAACACTGTAGGCAATGGGAAAAACATTAAAAAATCTTCTTTTCCAGATCCAGCAGGCAGAATCTTTTGATATTTGGTATGCAACATTGTAGGGTGGATCTGATTCAAGTTTGTTCAAATCGACCCCCTGGGTTCATATTTGGGCTCAGTATAGGAGCCCGATTTTGAACTAAGTGCATTTCAGGCAAATTTCTTCAAAAATCTTCTTCTCCAGATCCAGCAGGCAGAATCTTTTGATATTTGGTATGCAACATTGTGGGGTGGATCTGGTTCAAGTTTGTTCAAATCGGCTCCCTAGATTCATATTTCCTAGGGGGGTTTGATCGTCCCCTACTAGGCGGGTCCTCAGGTGGCAGATAGAGGACGGCCTGCTCAATTGGGCAGGTTTGCTAATTTCTAATTGGCAGGTTTGCTCAATTGAGTTGGTTCGCTGCGAAATACACAAATACGCAGCCCCGGACCAAAATGATCAACCCTGCTAATACCATCTGGCAGGCACCTTGTTCTCCCGTGAGGTGCGTTCCGAAGGCCCCGGAAGAAGGAATCCTGGCAGTTGAGGACTCGGGCCCCGGTTAGGGCAGTCTCCAAGGATGGGGATCAGGTCGTAAACTCTGTTTGGCCCTGGTCTCCATTTTTTCAGATAATGTCCAAGACACTGCTTTGGCCCCAATTTCGGGAGTAGAAGGATGGTCGGATGGTCCGTTCTGGCCAATTGGGAGCCCCCACCCCAAAAAGTACTGGGTGTCACGTCGGGGGGCATTTGGTGGTCATTCAATCAGTCATTTCTTTTAATCACACATCATAATTGCCATTGTGTACTGTTTTTAAACATATTTTACTAAATACTTAGTTTTGCTGCACAACTGTTTGATTCAGTTCTACGTGGCAGCTTTAATTACAAGGTTTTATAAAGTGATTGGTTGGATGATCGCCATCTGAAGACATGGCACTTCCACACACGGGCCAATCAGCCAGTGGCATACTTCGGTATCAACACTGGCTGAGTATATTGCTCCATACCAGGTATGTGGGAATACCGGCAGCCCGGTGGGTTCACTGCATAGCAGTAACTCTACCCCTTGTTGGACTCCATGGTGGGTGGGAGCCGGAGCAATGAACAATTAATACTAAAACATGGAAAAAATACCACCAAAAAAACAAAAACGAGGTAATGAAGTGAAATTAACTCTATCAGACTCTGACTCAGATCAAGAAAGCACCACCATTGAAAAGAAATGGCCAAAATTTATCATTATTTACGCGGAAGAAGAAGGTAAAAATGTATCAACGATCAATCCCTTTGCTATTGAGAAAACTATAAAAGGAATTGCAGGCTCAGTAAAGGAAGTTAAAAAAATGAGATCGGGCGGGTTATTAGTAGAATGTAGGACGGAATTTCAGGCAATAAATTTATTAAAAATTGATAAGATTTTAGACATGAAGGTTGTGGCATTTCCACATAAGACTTTGAACACCAGTAAAGGCGTAATGAGAACTAGAGAACTTTCTGGCATGGATGTATTGGAAATAAAGGAAGAACTTAAATCTCAGAATATCACTGATGTAAAAAGAATAGAAATTAAAAAGGATGGTAACACAGTGAAAACCAATACATATATTTTAACTTTTGGCTCTTCGCGACCACCAAAGTCAATTAAAGTGGGTTACATGAACATTGGAGTGGACTTGTATATTCCAAATCCACTCCGATGCTTCAAATGTCAGAAGTATGGTCACGGGCAAAATAACTGTAGAGGACAGGAAATATGTTTCAAATGCGGCCAACAACACCAAGGGCCCTGTAATAATACCATAAAGTGCTGTAACTGTCAGGGCAATCATGTAGCTTCATGCAAGGATTGCCCTGTCTGGAAACGGGAGAAAGAAATTCAGAAAGTCAAATGTGAGAGACAGATTTCATTTAAAGAAGCCAGAGAGATAGTAATTTCAAGGCCTGGAATGAATTTTTCATCACCATCGTATGCAACAACGTTGAAACAACAAACACAAACCAAATCAGTAGAATGTCAAACACCATGGACATGGCTTAACAACAACACAATTCCGTCCTTAATTCAAGCGTTTACAATTGAGCAAATCACAGAAACTGAACCAAAGTCAATTCAAACACAACAGTATACTACAGAACCATTGAAAGACAAAACAGATCACACTTAGAGAAAAGATTCATCTAAACCTGAAAAGAAATCCGAACAAAAATCAGCAACTAATAAGAAAATTGATCAAAACGAACCACACCCTAAAGCACAGCAAGAACAAAGATCTCAACAATCAAATCTGAGTCAGAGTCAGAGAAAGAAACAAGATAGACAAAAGCAATTATCTGAAAGAGCGCCAAAATTTTTACAAGATCCTGTTACCCGTAACAGGTTCAAGGGATTAGAAGACATGGAAGTCGGTGAGTGTATTGAAGAAACATTCTGGCAACTATGCCCCAACTCCTCTCAGAATAAGTCGCCGAGGAAGAAATCACCCAAGAAAACAACTGGGTCTATTTCTCCAATATGTCCACTCTCTCAGTCGTAAACCAAATATGGCTAATACAAACAAAAATAACATAATACAGTGGAATTGTCGAGGTTTTAGAGCCAATTTTAATGAACTTGGTCTACTCAGCCAAAAATATAAACCTGCTGCTTTTTGCCTGCAGGAAACTCTTTTAAAGAAACCCGAGGCTCAAGATCATTCAGCATTTAGGCATTATACTTCGTATAATGCCTGGGCTGATGATACAGACCTTCACATTCGTGGAACATCTGTTTTGGTTAGAGACGATATCATTCACAGTTCTGTACCTTTGAATACAAATTTACAGGCTGTGGCGGTACGCCTAACTTTAGACAAAACAGTCACACTTTGTTCGATTTACGTTTCACCCAGTAAGGCACTACATCTCAATGATCTTGAGCAACTCGTCCAACAGCTCCCAACTCCATACATTTTGTTGGGTGATTTTAACGCTCATAACCCACTTTGGGGTAATTCCTGCAGTCAAGAAGATGTGAAAGGGAAAACTGTAGAAGAGTTTATTACAAAATATGACTTGTGCTTGTTCAATGATGGGTCAGATACTTATCTGCACCCCGCATCTGGTTCTTATACCTCAATTGATCTTTCAGTTGCAAGCCCTTCCCTCTTTCTTGAATATTCTTGGAAGGTGGAAGGTGACTTGTGCGGGAGTGACCACTTTCCGGTCGTGTTGGAGAGTGTAATTCCGGCAGACGATCTGAGGGTGCCCCAGTGGAGCTTTAAAAAGGCTGACTGGGGCACCTTCATCTTGCTCTGTTCTGAACGCCTCACTCTGGAGAAATTTAGTGAAAGTACTGACCAGATTGAACATTTTACAACAGAGTTACTTGACATTGCAAGCCAAGTCATTCCTAAAACCTCGACAAATCCAAAACGTTTCACCAAACCATGGTTTGATAACGAATGTAAACAGGCTATAAAGGATCGGAAGAAAACTGAACGGGAATTCAACAAGTCACCATCCACAAATAATTTAGATAAATTACGTATAAGTCGGGCAAAAACAAGACGACTAATAAAACAAAAAAAGAAAAGTTCTTGGGAAACTTATGTTTCAAAGCTTAACCAAAACACCCCCATCAACAAAATTTGGAAAATGATAAGAAAAATTAAAGGAAAAGACACAAAATCAACGGTACAACATCTGAAAGATAACAACACACTAATCACATCAAAAAACGAAATTTCAAATAAATTGGCCTCTACATTTTCAAAACATTCGTCGTCTGTAAATTGTAATCCTGAATTTCTGAAAATTAAAAAACAACAAGAAAAGCAAAAGTTTAGATTTACATCCAATAATTCAGAGGATTACAACAAACCTTTTTCTATGCAGGAGTTAAACAACTCTTTGCATAGAGCAAAGGATACCGCCACTGGGCCCGATGAAATACATTATCAAATTTTAAAACATCTGCCGCAATCATCTCTAAAGCTCTTACTATCTATTTTTAATGACATTTGGAGGACGGGCCAGTTCCCACCATCTTGGCGCAAAGCGATAGTAATTCCCATTCCTAAGCCTGATAAAGATCACAGCAACCCAAGCAATTACAGGCCTATTGCCTTAACCAGTTGCCTGTGCAAAACCATGGAGAGGATGATCAATGACCGACTTGTCTGGTTTCTGGAATCGAACAATCTGCTTGCGGATGTTCAATGTGGTTTCAGGGGCCAGAGAAGTACTGTGGATCATTTGGTCAGACTTGAAACGTTTATCAGAAATTCCTTCACCAGAAAAGAACATGTGGTCGCCATCTTCTTTGACTTGGAAAAGGCATATGACACGACGTGGACGTATGGGATTTTAAAGGATCTTTTTAACATGGGGTTGAGAGGGCGAATGCCTCTTTTTATTGAGAATTTTTTAAGGGACCGCCAATTTCAGGTTCGTGTTGGATCAACGTTATCCGATTCGCACGAGCAGGAATTGGGGGTTCCTCAGGGTAGTATCTTATCTGTTACCCTTTTTTCAGTAAAAATTAATAGTATTGTCGAAACAATTGAAAATATGGTAGATTCTTCGTTGTATGTAGATGATTTTTTAATCTGCTACAGCAGCAAGAAAATGAATGCCATAGAGCGCAAACTTCAGCTGTGTTTAAACAGAATTCAAAAATGGGCCACAGAAAATGGGTTTAAATTTTCAAAGATGAAAACAAATTGTGTTCATTTTTGTAAGCTTAGGAAATATCACCTCGATCTGGAGTTAAAAATTGATGGTAGTCCTATTAAAGTTGTTAAGGAAGTGAAATTCTTAGGTTTGTTGTTTGACAACAAACTGAATTTCACTTCCCACATAAAACAACTAAAAGTTAAGTGTAAAAGGGCACTGAACCTCTTGAAGGTAGTTGGTAGCACTGATTGGGGTGCTGACCAAAAAACTTTACTTCATCTGTATAGATCACTTGTCAGATCAAAATTAGATTATGGCTGCGTGGTTTACGGTTCTGCAAGAAAGTCATATCTCAAACCTCTTAATGCCATTCATAATAGTGGCATTAGAATCAGCCTTGGTGCTTTTAGAACTTCACCGGTAGATTCAATGCTTGTTGAAGCAGAGGAGCCTTCTCTTGAGAAGCGTCGAATTAAACTATCTCTCCAATATGTAACTAAACTTTTAGCTAATAAATCAAATCCGGCTTTTAATTGTGTTTCAGAACCACAAAATGTTGAATTTTTTAATCGCCACCAGAAACATATTCCTCCATTGGGAATTAGAATTAAACCCCACATAAAGTCTGCCAAAATTGATTCTAATTCTATAAAAGATAACCGTAAATCACATATTCCTCCTTGGCATCTTAAAAAACCTACAGTTATTTTAGACCTTGCTTCTACCAAAAAATCTGATACAAATTCTTTGCAATTTAAACAAAAATATGCCGAAATAAAGTCCAGGTTTAGTACATATACAAGGATCTATACAGATGGATCTAAAGATGGTGACAAAGTATCATCAGCTGCTGTTACTGGTGATCATATTACCTCAATCAGAATACCGAATCTGAGTTCTATTTTCACAGCTGAAGTTAAAGCTATACAACTTGCACTTGAACACATCGAGAATGTACAAGAAAGGAAGTCAGTTATTTTCTCAGACTCTCTTTCCACATTACTTGCTTTACTCAACCCCAAGTTGAAGAACCCTCTCATTTTGGAACTTCGTGAGAAGTTAACATCTCTCGTGTCTGACCAATGTGATATCGTGTTTTGCTGGTTACCCGTACATGTAGGTATTGCTGGTAACACCAAAGCGGACAGTGCAGCAAAACAGGCTTTAACAAAGCCTCTCACTGATTTTAAGATCCCTTTCAGTGATTTTAAGCCTCATATTAGTAGTTACATCAAATCTATGTGGCAGGCGGAATGGGATGGGGCTACTAATAACAAGCTCCATCGCTTCCGACCAACTATTTCTGATCACTACCCATCCAGTAACCTTTGTAGAAAAGATCATGTTATTTTGACACGGTGTCATATTGGTCACACACGACTTACACATTCCTTTCTGTTAGAGGGTAATATGCGACCAGAATGTGTTCCATGTCAGCAGGTGTTGTCAGTGGAGCACATTCTCTTAAATTGTACTGATTTTAATCTTGTTAGAGGGCAATATTTTACAGTTCAATCTCTATGAGATTTATTTTACCACATGTGCCCACATAAAATAATCTCATTTTTGAAAGAAATCAACCTTTTTAATAAATTTTAAACTTGTTTTTATTCTTTTAACGTAGACTGTACAAGTCTAAATGTCAACAGGTTGATTTTATAAGTATTCTGGTTTTTATAACCTTAGTTATTGCTGTTTCAACTGCACCGGATTTTAGTTTTTGTTGTGATTGTTTCATATTTTATCCAATTAATTTTAATTCATACTTGACACTTGTTGTTTAAGTAGTTTTCTCGCCATGATATAGCCTTAGCTGCTGATGTGGCATTAAGCAACAATAAATAAATAAATAAATAGATTCATATTTGGGCTCACTATAGAAGCTCGAATTCAAACTTTGTGCATTTCAGGCAAATTTCTTCAAATATCTTCTTCTCCAGATCCAGCAGGCAGAATCTTTTGATATTTGATATGCAACATTGTGGGGTGGATCTGATTCAAGTTTGTTCCAATCGGCCCCCTGGATTCATTTTTGGGCTCACTATAGAAGCCCGAATTCGAACTCAGTGCATTTCAGGCAAATTTCTTCAAAAATCTTCTTCTCCAGATCCAGCTGGCAGAATCTTTTGATATTTGGTATGCTACATTGTGGGGTGGATCTGATTCAAGTTTGTTCAAATCGGCTTCCTAGATTCATATTTGGGCTCACTATAGAAGCTCGAATTCGAACTTAGTGCATTTTAGGCAAATTTCTTAAAAAATCTTCATCTCCAGATCCAGCAGGCAGAATCTTTTCATATTTGGTAAGCAACATTGTGGGGTGGATCTGATTCAAGTTTGTTCAAATCGGCCCCCCTGGGTTTATATTTGGGCTCAGTATAGGAGCCCAAATTTGAACTTAGTGCATTTCAGGCAAATTTCTTAAAAAATCATCTTCTCCAGATCCAGCAGGTAGAATCTTTTCATATTTGGTATGCAACATTGTGGGGTGGATCTGCTTCAAGTTTGTTCAAATCGGCTCCCTAGATTCATATTTGGGCTCACTATAAAAGCTTGAATTCGAACTTAGTGCATTTCAGGCAAATTTCTTAAAAAATCTTCTTCTCCAGATCCAGCAGGCAGAATCTCTTCATATTTGGTAAGCAACATTGTGGGGTGGATCTGATTCAAGTTTGTTCATATAGGCCTCCCCTGGGTTTATATTTGGGCTTAGTATAGGAGCCCAAATTTGAACTGAGTACATTTCAGGCAAATTTCTTAAAAAATATTCTTATCCAGATCCAGCAAGCAGAATCTTTTCATATTTGGTATGAAACATTGTGGGGGTGGATCTGATTCAAATTTGTTCAAATCGGCTCCCTAGATTCATATTTGGGTTCACTATAAAAGCTCGAATTCGAACTTAGTGCATTTCAGGCAAATTTCTTAAAAAATCTTCTTCTCCAAATCCAGCAGGCAGAATATTTTCATATTTGGTATGCAACATTGTGGGGTGGATGTGATTCAAGTTTGTTCAAATCGGCTCCCTGGATTCATATTTGGGCTCACTATAGAAGCCCGAATTCGAACTTAGTGCATTTCAGGCAAATTTCTTAAAAATTCTTCTCCAGATCCAGCAGGAAGAATCTTTTGATATTTGGTATGCAACATTGTGCGGTGGATCTGATTCAAGTTTGTTCAAATCGGCCCCCTGCGTTTATATTTGGGCTCAGTATAGGAGCCCAAATTTGAACTTAGTGCATTTCAGGCAAATTTCTTTGAAAATCTTCTTCTCAAGATCCAGCAGGCAGAATCTTTTGATATTGGGTATGCACCATGCTTAGGGGGGTGAGATTCAAGTTTGTTCAAGCCAAGACCCTGGGTTCATATTTGGGCTCACTGTGGTAGCCTGAATTATAACTTAGTTCAAAATGAGGAATTTTCTTTAAAAATCTTCTTCAGATCCAGCAGTTGGAATGTTTTGATATTTGGTATGCAGCATCCTTAGGGGGGTGAGATTTAAGTTTGTTCAAGCCATGTCCCTAGGTCCATATTTGGACTCACTGTGGGAGCCTGAATGATAACTTAGTTCAAAATGAGGAATTTTCTTTAAAAATCTTCTTCTTCAGATCCAGCAGTCGGAATGTTTTGATATTTGGTGTGCAGCATCCTTAGGGGGGAGGGGGGGGGGGGAGGGGGGAGATTCAAGTTTGTTAAAGCCAAGTCCCTGGGTTCATATATGGGCTCCCTGTGGGAGCCTGAATTATAACTTAGTTCAATATGAGGAATATTCTTTAAAAAACCTTTTTTTTTTAGATCCACTGGTCAGAATCTTTGGATATATGGTATAAGCTTTTCTTAGGAGGAGCAGATGCAACTTGTTGAAATCAATTCTCTGGGTTGATATTTAGGCTACCATGTCAGGTGAGCGCCCTCAGGCCCCTTGGGGCCCCTTGTTTGGTGTTATGGTCGATTACAGCTTAGCTCATTGAATTATCGTATATGGCCATTGTATCCATGACTAGTTTGGAGCGCAGTGGCTCAGGGCTTACAGCATTGTACTTCAAACTGAAAGGTCCAGGACAGGGATAACTGTGTTGCATCCTTGGCAAGACACTTAAACCCGATTACCTACATGGTGGCATGGTGGTACTGTTTTCTAAGGCATACTACATGTCATTGGTGCACTTGTCTTCAACCAGTGCTAACCCTACTTGCGTGGAGTTAGTACATTGGAGAATCTAAGGTCTGATTTAGTCAATTTTTGATGCTTCGAATCTAATACTAGCGTAAAAAATGAATTACATTTGTCGGTGATTCGTCGACTATTTCAATTAGATGCAAGTAAGACGCATCACAGATTAATATCCGTCCAACTGAAACAAATCTCGGTCGGTGATGCATCTGAAAAACGTGTTTGAAATAGTCAACAGATTTTTGACGCGTCGAATCTAATACAAAGTGCGGAAACAAACGAGCCCTCCCGATCAGCTGAATGCAAATCATATGGTAATGAGGAAAGCACATGTCAGTCATTGGAAATACCCATCTAACGTCATTTCAGTGTTGACTGATCGAAGGCTTGATTCGATATTTTTCAAAATGACTGAAGCATTGGTGAGAACGAAAATCAATTTATCAAAATGACTGAATAAGAAGTTGATAGGTGAGTGTGAAAATCAGTTTTAAACAAACAGCATCAGGCTTGCCTACAAACTACGTTGATAGTTTCAACTTTCGACGTTTGTGGTATTGTTGTTGCTACGGGCAACATAAGTTGGCAAAATATTCTCGTTCAGAAAAGTCTTGCTTCTCTCTTTTCTCTCTCTCTCTGGCTTTGATGTTTTCCCCGTCTCGTAGGTGATTTTTTAAACCGGATTCACAAAATTTGATTCCTGCCCTCAGTTTGCTGAAGCTCACATTGAATTCAGTTATTTGTTTATTAGGGTTATACGACAGTTTCAATTGTAAGTGTCATGTCAGGTAGTTTTACGTGTGTGAGGGGAGGGGGGGGGGGAGAAAACCACCGAGCAATCAGCAAGTAACTACCAAACTCTTCAACGTTCTAACCAAGGTTAGCATGCAGTTGAAGGCGTGTATACCAGTGATGTGCCACACACCTTTTTGCATTTTTAAGTGGGCGATGAGGGCTAAACAGGTGATCGCACGAATAAAATGCTATTGGCAAGGATGTTATTGTTGAACATGAATCAAAAGCCGTTAATTTTATGTTTTTCTGTGGCGGAGGGGGTATTCCTCAGTGCCCAGCCTTTCCACAGGTCTTTAGATGGCTGATCAAAGCATCAGCATTAACTCTGCAGCCTCCTATTTCCCCCAATTCCCTGAGTCTCAATAAGCTGAACCAATAATTGTGATTTCTGCCGGGGTGTGGTTTTCTTTCAGTCAGAACATCTTTGTGAACATTTCTAGGTACAAGTAGAACACAGGCCACAAAAATATTTCAGTCAATCCAGGGAAGGTGGGTGGAGGGGGAGGGGATAATACAGGATGCATCCCTTTGCTCGAGTAGGATCATGGAAGGCACATATAGGATATCAAAGTTAGGAGGGGGGCAAGAGTAATATCTAAGGAGCATACTGAATATGATTTGCAGCATCATCTGAGCAACGCAGCAGCGTGAGGGGTCAAGCACGAGAGGGAGTGTCCCCCCCCACTTGTGGGCCGTTGGAGTGGGCCTGGGTTGAGGTTTCCCTGGGAAAGATTTTGAAATTAGAGACAAAAACAGCAACTTATTTGACTCTGAGTCCGTTTGTGTCCTCAATTAGTCAATAAGTTGTGAAAGGCAACATTAATTAGCCACATCACCACCAAATAGAATCCGAATAAATTATAAAATTATACGTACACATTATTATATTGTCCATTGTATAGGGACAGTCTCATAAAACATCTCATCAGAAATGACAAAGAGCAATTTTGATGAGATGTTTTATAAAATTATAAAATATTGTTACCGATTGCTTGCAACAACATGGCAAAATAGCTACCAACAGATGAACTGTTTGGTGCAGCGCCATTTCAGTCTTGAGTACGATGCTTTCTGAAGTATGTGAAGTTTCAAATGAATTTGAAAAAAATAACCACGGAAGATATGATATAAATTATGGAAGACGATCAAAGCATCCCTGTTTTGATATTTTGTTTGGAGAATTGACGTGATATATAAGTGGAACTGTGTCATTTATATTTATTTATTGGTGTTTAAGGTCACATACTTATGCACAATGGCTTATCATGACCGTGACAGTTTTACAGGTGGAGGAAACCAGAGTACCCGGAGAGAACCACGAGCAACGACGAGCAGCTGCCAGCTCCCCAACATTGTAACTCCACACTGCAGCACAGGCAGGGTTAGATTGGTTGAAGACATGCACATCATCGATATGCAGTACACCTTAGTACATAGCGTCATCGTGCGCCTATGTGGACAATCGGGGTTAAGTGCCTTGCCCAAGGACACAACATGGGAGTCCAAATTGATTGCTCAGATGGTCACCCATCCGAAGACTAACTGGGCTCGATGTTGCTTAACTTCGGTGATCTGACGAGAACCGGTTACCGCAATGCCACTATGCCCCCATGCCCCCATAAAACTGTGTTATGCTAATTCTATTTTCCCTGCTATTCATGTATAAATTTGCTATTACGCACCCCCTCCACTCAAACATTTTACAAGTATAAATATGTAGATTTTAAAATTTCTTGCCTGATGTTTCCTATATCAGGCATATGGATTAACCCGGGGCAGGGGTGGGGGTGGGGGGTATTTTTGGGGGTAGGGGGGGGGGGGTGCATGACTGAATTTGAATTTTTTTGGGGGGTGAGGGAGGGGATGCAGGTTCCACTAGATCATGATTGCAATGTGCTGAGGCATATACCACATCGATAGTACACATGCCTTCAGCTATTGATAACCCGGCTTGTGCCGAGTTAGAAGCTCTGACTTGCTCCGATCAGTGTTTCTCCGGGTTTTCCGGCTTCACCCGTAAAACTGTCCGACACTGGCCCTCGAAAGTGTCGGGGCGCTCCCGTAAACAAACAAACAAATAAATAAATAAAAGCCGTGCCATGGGTGCAAAAACAGAAGTATGCCAGTCGACCACGATTGGCTGATCAATTAGATTCGTCACGATGGTGATGCGTCTGTATATTTCAAAACTTCTCTGTGTCGCATCAGCGACGGTTTTAATACAATTAGATTCGACACGTCAAAAATCCGTCGACTAAACCAGGCCTAACAGTAGCTCGCTGTTACTCAGTGGTTCTCTCTGGGTACTCCGGCTTCCTCCACCCGTAAAACTGTCCAACACGAGGCGACCCTTGCTGTCAAAAATGTCATTAAACCCCAATAAATAAATCCATGACTAGTCTCACAGTTTTTGTCACAGTGCTCTGATATTTTGTTATGGAACAACAATGGTTTGAACTCATTGGACCTTTATTATGCCCCAGATCTCTGAAGGAGGTTCCGGGGGGAGTTGGGGGTGGAGTGAATGTAGTGGAGACCTCCATCCATCCATACATCTGCCCATCTGTCTGTCCATACAAACATTTTGGATTGTAATTTCAAAGCCATTGGATGGATTTGGATCTCCTTTTGTATGCTGATAGATCTGTATGGGAGAATGGATATGTACAAGGAACAGGTTCCATCCAATAATTTTTCCCTGAGTTATGGCCCTTTTTCACGCTTTTGATGGATTTGACAACTGCATAAATCATAATTTTAGGGGTTACTTGTGGATGACTGGACATTGCTTCCTTTCAATTTTGGTCCAGCTGACCAATTCAATATGGCCACCATGGTATTATGACACTGTCGGGGGCATATTCCATGATTCGCATTGCTCTTGTTTTGTCAGTTATAACCCTTTCCAACTTTGATCATTGAAATATTATATACTGACTTTTTTACAGCTAGCCTCACATTTTTTTTTATCACATCGCTCTGATATTTATCATTTTGAGCAAGAAGGGCTTGATCTTGCACATATCCTTTGTATGTGTGACCATGTTCCTTTTTTGCCAGTTATGGCCCTTTGTAACTTACATATAGATCATTGAATACTTGTATACTGACTTTGATCTACAACAAGTCTTACAGTTTATTTTACATTACTCTGATATATTACATATTGCACACCTATAGATTGAACGTATCCATGTTGTCAGGCTGTGGCAATTTTGTTTTCCAATTATGGCCTTTTCAAATTTGCATCATTGAACAAAAGAGTTTTTTTGCTTAACTTTTGCTTAACTTAATGAAGCAATTGTCATGGCATGCAGATGTCTGTGAGTATGTCAGTCTGTCTACAGGTTGTTCAGCACAGGCTACAGACCACAGTTTTTTTTCGATCATCACTAAACTTATAAGATGCCACATGTTTTCATTGCCACAGTAGTAGTTCTTGATCAGGCTCATGTGTAGATTATGGTCATGATCAGCTGCCCACATTGGCCACCACACTGAATTTCTTCAGCACAGCATGGGGACATGGTATGATGAGTACATAAGAACATCATATTTTCACAGTTGGCCACCAAGCCAGAAAATAAGAAGACTGTCATCTGCAAAATGAGGTCTCCAGAGGGTAAATTTAGTGATGCTACCCTGCTGTGCACCTCAATCTGAATCAGGATCTCAAAACTAAACAAAAAGAGGTACCTAGAGGATAATTTGGCCCACTGTATGGGATAGCATCATCAAATTCACCCTCTGGGGACCTCATTCTACAAATGTCAGACTGCTTATTTTCAGGCCTGTTGGCCACTATAATGGCTACTATGATGGCCATCTTGAATTTCTCCAGAACAGCCTTCATGTAGCATTTATGCAATTTTCCAAATACTCAGGAGAATAAATTGGTATGATGAGTACATCAGAACATCTTGTATTAGTTATGGTTGGCGACACATAATGATTGCTATGGCAGCCATCTTGGATTTCTCTGACTGTTTGTCCATAATTCATTCAGCATGGGCTACAACTCTCAATTTTCTTCTGGTCATCATGAAATTTTGCTTGTTCAGGTTCATGCCTAGATGAGACGGTCATTGTAGTCATGGTCAGCTGCCCACAATGGCTGCCACAGTAGCCGCCATGGATTTCTTTAGCACAGGCTTCAGGTTGCATTTTTGCATCTGTTCCTTGAAATTCGTCAAGGTGATGAGTAGATAGGCAGATGAGAAAATTAGAGGTGAACGGCATTTCGATATACTGGTTGGTAACCAAATGAATACCATCCATCACATTTGAGTACTGGTATACCGTTACTGGCAGTATACAATTTTGTGGCACAGTCGTGTAGTTTTAGGGTGCAAGTTTTCCCATTTTCTTTTTTTCCCCTCACATAACAATGTAAGTCGTCATATGTCAAAGTTACCTTTTGTCAGTATGTCCTTACCAACCACGCCTCCAAAATATGATCACTGTTTGTCATCAAATAAATGAAAACAAACACTGTGATGGATCAATTCAAATTACTGAAAGTGTGGAAATTATTTTTTAAATTGGACTCTTGTTCATCATATTTAACCTAAAATTATGGGAAGCCCATTTCCTTGTGTTTTGCTTGATTTTCTCAACCGTATGCTGGTTTATCCGTATACTATGGTGCTGTTTTTAACACCATCACCAGTACTAAAATTCAAATGGCATGCAGCCAAAAAGAAGTCACATTTGGCTGCTCAAAATGGCCACAAGAGCAGCCATCTTCAGCACATCCTACACGTCACATTTATGCATCAGTTTTCGTGAAACTCATCAGGGTAACATAGTATGATGAGTATCAGAACAACCAATTCTGTGTCACTGCACCATTTTTTGCCAGTTATGTCTCTTTGCAAGTTGGATTATTAAACAAGAATACACACCATATGTTCACTTTGTATCTAACGAATCAGCTGCAGCTGCCCACATAATTTTCAAATTCAGCAACTGAAAAAAAAAGTACTTTTAAAAAAATCCCTATCATGTGACCCCCTCATTGGAACAAGCTCATCAGACATGTTCCAATGGAGGGAGGGTAGGGTGGGGCACATGGTATGGTTTTGTTGGAATTTTCTGAAAATATTTAAAAAACAATAATTAAAATAATAAATTTTGATATACCTTGAGTTGGGTAAAGGGTTAATCAGATTGATTTGTAATTTGCAGATTTGTGGAGTGTGGAGCAGCCGTGGAGCTGGTAGGGGATATCTTTTTGTCTTTGAAACAAAATGTTGCATTGATTTTCAACTTCTTCAGCTTCTTTTTTTTCCTCTGTCTCTGTTGTTGTGATGATGTTTTAAGTGTTATTTTGTATCTCATCTTCACAATGACATTTCAACTCTTGCCTTGGATTAATAGTGACCATAAAGTCAGAATTGACCGAGTTGTGTTAACAACCCTGACCTATAGTTTGGCAACGCTCAGGCATCTGGGCATCCTCACAGTGTTAGCACAAAAACTTGAACAAACATTCTCTGATTTGACTAATATTTGCCATACAGGTCTTTTGCAATAACTTATCAAGTGATTTCGAAAACTGGCCCATCTGATTTTTTGTTACAGAATTATGGCCTTTAATTAGTCAATTTTACGAATACTGAGTGAGCTTGTTATTGCAATAACTTGAATAAACATTTTCCGATTTGAGTAATGTTTGCCATAGAGGTATTTTGCAATAATATCTCAAGCGAGTTCGAAAACTTGCCTAGCCCAATTTTTTGTTACCGAGTTATGGGCCTTAATTAGTCAATTTTGACTTATTTTGAGCTTGTTAGCGCAGCAACTTGAACAAATGTTTTCCAGTTTGACTTATATTTGCCATACAGGTCTTTTCCAATAATATCTCAAGCAAGTTTGAAAACTGGCCCAGCCTAATTTTTTGTTAGAGGGTTATGGGCCTTAATTAATTTTTACGAATTCCGAATTTATTAGCATTATAACTTGTACAAAGGTTCCAGATTTGATAACCGGCATGTGATTGATAATCAGGTTATGGACATGCATCACTCCATGATTGCCACCACCACTTGATGCCTGCATCTCTGATGCGCACCTCTTGTTCTTTCCATATGCAATTACGAACTTACCCAATTCAATTTTGTTTAACAGGGCTCATTGAGAAAGTGTTGGAAGTATCAAATGGCTTTATATTCTCTTCTGGTTTCTGTAAAATACAAACCTTCCAATGGAAATTGCCATGTTATAATTTCTGGTGTTTATGAGAATTCTTAGTCTTTAAAATTGTAACCGAAAAACCCCTTTACCAGTATTTAAAGTTGTGGTTGGGTGATATTTTATAAAGGTTGTTTTCTTGAAAATTGCACTAAAGTGGCTGGTTTTGTGCACCAATAAAAATCCTACATTTGAATAAAAACGTAAAAATTTGGACATACATTTCTTAAATATTTGCAATTACACATTTGCCAGTGATAAAAAACAGGACAGCAGTGCTGGCAAGTAAGATTTGGTGCTTTATCAAGATGCAAAAATTTACAAAAAAGTTACATTTTAGCAAAAATCAACATTTCCTTTTTTTGAGGAGTCACAAAGCTTTTACCATGGTTTTGAGGGATAATAGGCAATTGTTGTGCTTATTTTGATAATTAGACATCACTTCAGGAAACACCAGAATCTGCCCTGTTTTTAGCTCACCTGACTGAAAGTCAGGGTGAGCTTTTCTTATCACTCTTCGTCTGTCGTCCGTCGTCTGTCGTCCTGTGTGAAGGTGGTGTTTGAGCCTCTTTCTCCTAAACCACTGGCCACATTTTAATTAAATTTCCAATAAGTAGTGGTTATATAGGGGCATTTTGATTTTTATCCAAAATAGGTTTCGGCTCATATTGAGCAGAGGTGTGGGGAAAAAATGGCAAATTTTTTGAAAATCTTCTTCTTATGAACCACCAGTAGCAGAGACTTGATATGTGGTATACAGAGTCCTTTTGAGGTTTAGAATCAAGTTTGTTCAAGAGAAGTTTGTCGGGCATTATTTGCCTTTGTTATGGGAGGGGCAAAAATTTTGGCCACGCCTAAAATTTCTATTTTCAGATCCGTGAGGTCGATTTGAACCAAATTTGATATGAGATGATAATGGGTCATAAGTAGTTGATTGATGCAAAAAAAAATGTTCTCATTGCCCCGTGGGAACCTCGGGAGCTAAAAATAGGAAAAACCTTAAAACTGCCATATCTCCAAAACTACACGGCACAGAGAATTCTTATTTTGTATAAAGCTTACTTTTATCCAGTAGAATAGAATGGTTAAAAAAAATCCCTATTGGTTGGACCACAAGGAACCTTTTTCAGGACTTTGAAAAAGTGCTGAGTCAGCACTTTTAACACTGTAGGCAATGGGAAAAACATTAAAAAATCTTCTTCTCCAGATCCAGCAGGCAGAATCTTTTGATATTTGGGATGCAACATTGTAGGGTGGATCTGATTTCAAGTTTGTTCAAATCGGTCCCCTGGGTTCATATTTGGGCTCAGTATAGGAGCCCAATTTCGAACTTAGTGTATTTCAGGCAAATTTCTTAAAAAATCTTCTTCTCCAGATCCAGCAGGCAGAATCTTTTGATATTTGGTATGCAACATTGTGGGGTGGATCTGATTCAAGTTTGTTCAAATCAGCCCCCTGGGTTTATATTTGGGCTCAGTATAGAAGCTCGAATTCGAACTTAGTGCATTTCAGGCAAATTTCTTAAAAAATCTTCTTCTCCAGATCCAGCAGGCAGAATCTTTTGATATTTGGTATGCAATATTGAGGGGTGGATCTGATTCAAGTTTGTTCAAATTGGCCCCCTGGATTCATATTTGGGCTCACTATAGAAGCTCGAATTCGAACTTAGTGCATTTCAGACAAATTTCTTAAAAAATCTTCTTCTCCAGATCCAGCAGGCAGAATCTTTTGATATTTGGTATGCAACATTGTGGGGTGGATGTGATTCAAGTTTGTTCAAATCGGCTCCTTAGATTCATATTTGGGCTCACTATAGAAGCCCGAATTCGAATTCGGTGCATTTCAGGCAAATTTTTTTTTAAATCTTCTTCTCCAGGTTCAGCAGGCAGAATCTTTTGATATTTGGTATGCAACATTGTGGGGTGGATCTGATTCAAGTTTGTTCAAATCGGCTCCCTAGATTCATATTTGGGCTCACTATAGAAGCTCGAATTCGAACTTAGTGCATTTCAGACAAATTTCTTAAAAAATCTTCTTCTCCAGATCCAGCAGGCAAAATCTTTTGATATTGGGTATGCACCATGCTTAGGGGGGTGAGATTCAAGTTTGTTCAAGCCAAGTCCCTGGGTTCATATTTGGGCTCACTGTGGTAGCCCGAATTATAACTTATTTCAAAATGAGGAATTTTCTTTAAAAATCTTCTTCAGATCCAGCAGTTGGAATGTTTTGATATATGATATGCAGCATCCTTAGGGGGCTGAGATTCAAGTTTGTTCAAGCCATGTCCTTAGGTCCATATTTGGACTCACTGTGGGAGCTTGAATTGTAGCTTAGTTCAAAATGAGGAATTTTCTTTAAAAATCTTCTTCTTCTTCAGATCCAGCAGTCGGAATGTTTTGATATTTGGTGTGCAGCATCCTTAGGGAGGGGGGGGGGGGGGGGATTCAAGTTTGTTAAAGCCAAGTCCCTGGGTTCATATATGGGCTCCCTATGGGAGCCTGAATTATAACTTAGTTCAATATGAGGAATATTCTTTAAAAAGATCCACTGGTCAGAATCTTTGGATATTTGGTATAAGCTTTTCTTAGGAGGAGCAGATGCAACTTGTTGAAAATCAATTCTCTGGGTTGATATTTAGGCTACCATGTCAGGTTAGCACCCTCAGGCCCCTTGGGGGCCTCTTGTTATGATTCCTGCTTCAAATGCCAGTGAAATGAATGAAACACAACACAAATCATATTTCTTGCGATTTTGTTAACTTTTATTGAATTTATATGGAATACGAATCACTTTTGTTGGTTACTCACTCCAGTGTTTTCACCAATATCTCTTCTAATTTCGACTGTAGAGGTTCGTCTTTTAGCTAATATTTTTACACAATTTTCAGTTATTCTTTCACACATCTGAATTATCTGCAGTCCAGGCAGATTTGAGGCAAATTGTTTGAAATACTTTTTCTATCTTCCAAGTTCCACTCAGCTTATTTATAGTAGTTAGTACAGTAAACTGAAAACTGGAGACTCAAGTTTGCAAAACAAAACATGGGGTTTCAAAATTGTGAGAATCTGTCCCCCAATCATGAGGAAGGGAGATGCCATCAAAAATCGGGAGCCTCTCGCCAAAATCGTGAAACTTAACATGTCTGGACAGCACTGAAAACCACTGTTATCACTAAAGCACTAAAGATAAGATGGATTACCAGTTAATAACAGGTAAAAACAATTCTCAACCCTTTCAGCATTGTTAACCCTTTACCTAACATGAAAAGCAGACAACACTTGCAAACAAAATTCTTGAGTAACTAATTTTTCATCTCAAAAACATAGGTTATAACCCCTCATTGGAACGAGCTCGGTGATCTCGTTCCAAAGAGGGGTCATTACCTATGTTTTTGAGAAAAAAATAATAAAAATTCATTTGCGATTTTTGTGAATAGTGCTGGCCGGTTTTAGCCGTTTCATTGGGTAAAGGGTTAAGAAATAACAAATTTATTATCTAATATGAATAAACATATTTTAATAAACAAATGGATTTTATTTTGCTTTCTGACGGGTGTGTTTTAGTAAAAACAAGAAAATACAGCACAGCACCAAAAAAGGACGATGATAATATGTCTATGCAGTTTTACTTAAAAGACCATCTGTAAAATAATAAGACTGAGTATCACAAATGTAGTTTCATGTAAAACATTATGTTGAGGAAAATCTGAGGAATAATTAATTTAAACATAAACAGATCAATTTGAAAACAAATCAAAATACATTTGATTCTCGGGCAATATATTGTGGAAAACAATGAAGATGGGAGGTTTTAATTATTTATTTTAAAAAAAATTTTTTTTAGTATCTTTCTTCAGTGAATATGCAGTTTTCAGAAACTTGTGCATGAGGAACATAGAACATTCTAGTGCTCTGGAAACAAAAGTTTTGCTGACAATTGTTAATCTAAAAATGAAAGGGAATAAACCTTTTTCAAAGAATGCATCTGAAATTATAGAAAAAAACATGACATGAAGAGCAAATATAAAGATTATTTTGTATGCAAATCACGTAGTCTTGATGATTTCTTTGAACACACACCATATTTTTTCTTTTTCATTCGCTTTTCCAACAGCACGGAACGTTCTGAATACGAGTGTCATTTTCCGTAAATACAATCAGTTCTATAAGGGTTTTCTATCAATAACCTCAGAGTATACATCGAACTTAAGAAAATTAACTCGTTACATGGTGTCTGGACGATTCGGACCGTGTACGATTCGAACCAGATTTTTATAAAGGACGTTTCGGCCCAGATCTATTTACGATTCGGACCATATTTCTGGCCGATTTGGACCAGATTATTGGACGATTCAGACCATGTTTGTGGATGATTGGGACTAGGTTTCTGGCCGATTTGCCCAACAGACACACAAACTACACAAGCCAGCACAGACATACACACTTCACAAGACAGCACAGACTTGTATTTTGAATTGAATAGTCCTAGAGCTTTATGTGCCAATTTCAGTGAGCCATTTTCATTAATTTCACTGAAAAAAAATACCGACGTACCTCTATTGTTTGTAGTTATCACAACATATAATTTTGCGAGTAATAATGAAACAGCTAATCCTGTGCTTCTGGGTCATGTCAGGGAAGAGGAAAAAAGATGTGACGTCAACATTGACCTGCCTGTTTTTATTTGCAGTGCACTTTGGGTCCGTATATCGAATTTGGTCAAAATCGGCCCAGTAGCTGGCCCGTTGCTAAGGGGCACCCTCATTGCTGGGAAAGTCACTTGACATCAACTCTGACCTGTCTGTTTTCATTTGCAATGCATTTTGGGTCCGTATACCGAATTTGGTCAAAATCGGCCCAGTAGTTAGCCCGTTGCTAAGGGGGAGCTCTGGTTGCTATGGAAGTCATGTGACGTCAACATTGACCTGTCTGTTTTTATTTGCAATGCATTTTGGGTCCGTATACCGAATTTGGTCAAAATCGGCCCAGTAGTGAGCCCATTGCTAAGGTGGCCCTCTGGTTGCTAGGGAAGTCACGTGATGTCAACATTGACCTGTCTGTTTTCATTTGCAATGCATTTTGGGGCCGTATACCGAATTTTGTCAAAATTGGCCCAGTAGTTAGCCCGTTGCTAAGGGGGCGTTCTGGTTGCTAGGGAGGTCACGAGACGTAAACTTTGATCTGTCTGTTTTCATTTGCAATGCATTTTGGGTCCGTATACTGAATTTGGTCAAAATCGGCCCAGTAGTTAGCCTGTTGCTAAGGGGACGTTCTGGTTGCTAGGGAGGTCACGTGACATCGACATTGATCTGTCTGTTTTCATTTACAATGCATTTTGGGTCTGTAAACTGAATTTGGTCAAAATCGGCCCAGTAGTTAGCCTGTTGCTAAGTGGTCGCTCTGGTTGCTAGGGAAGTCACGTGATGTCATGGTTGATCTGTCTGTTTTCATTTGCAATGCATTTTGGGTCCGTATACCGAATTTGGTCCAAATCGGCCCAGTAGTTAGCCTGTTGCTAAGGAGATGCTCTGGTTGCTAGGGAAGTCACATTGCGACACCGTTGACCTGTCTGTTTTCATTTGCAATGCATGTTGGGTCCTTGTATCAACATTGGTCAAAGTTGGCCCAGTAGTTTGCCCGTTGCTAGGGGCGTGCTTTATTTGCTATGGAGGTCATGTGACATAATCAGTGACCCATTAACCTCACCCCCCCCCCCCCCCTCACCCAATATATTAAGGGTCCCTTGACCCAATGAGGGTGAAAGCAATGGTGGAGAGACATCACTTGTTCTAACGTCCGAGTATCCTTGAAAAAATGTAACCTCATTTGTCCCCGGTTCCTGTGGGAAAAATCCCTAAAAGTTTAATCAGCCAGAGTCATTCTCGTGAAGTCTCATCTCGTTAACTACTTCCTACGTTAAAAAAAGTGTTAAATTAGTATAAAGGACTCATGAGTTTCGAAGTCGGCTTCGCCTCTGTCTCAACTTGGGGCGCCTCCGGCGCCTTCGTCCTTTATAATAATGAAAGTGAACACTGAAAATAAAAAGATGTTCATTGATTTTTAGCCCGACTGTTTACAGTGAGGGCTATAGTCATGACTTTCATCCCTCTGTCCGTCCGTCTGTCCATCTGTTAACATTTAGAGTTTGGGTTAAAGTTTGTGGTTAAAAGTTTTTTGCTGAAGGTTCAAGTGGATTTTTTTTTTCCCTGTTTAGTCATGACTTTCGTCTGTCCGTCTGTTAACATTTGGAGTTTTGGTTAAAATTTGTGGTTAATGTTTTTTAGTCAACCTTAAAATTTTATGGGTTTTTTTTCTTTTAAATTAATATTACTATTGATTGTATCATTCTCATTATGGTTTTTTTTTAATGTTTCATGTTATTTTGGGAAATATTTAACCCTTTTTTGTATGGCTGTTTAACTTACAACTTCCAGGTAAAAGTTTTTTTTTTTTTTTTTTTTTTGGGGGGGGGGGGGGGGGTGGGGAGGGTGTTTTAAAATTACACCTTTAATTCTTCAAACAGTTTACTGGAATGTCACTGTTTATTATTTGGGACAATGTCTACTATCTACTGAACATTTCTACAGTGATTTTCATTAATATCGGCATGATTTTAACCCCTTTTAAACATGTTTTTAGACTTAATTTCTTTGTATATGAAATTAGACTTTGCCACATACTTTCTTACTCTTATTCTTGCATGGTCAATACAACTTAATGATTCCATTTACATCAGTGATTTCTTTTATAGGTTTTAGGAAATATTTAACCCTTTTTTGCTAATCAGTTTTACTTAGTATTCCCAGCGTAAAGTTTCGGATTAAAGTTCTGCTTTTCAAGGTTCTACCTTTCATTCTCCAAACACTCTGTTACAACGTCATTTCTTTTTTTCCTTGTGGGCAAGGTCCACTGAAGCTGCACACAGCAGTTTCAAATAATTTTGGCACTAATTTAACCCTTTTCACAATGCCTTTGGAACTTAGTTTCTCTAAATTTCAAATTAGGCTTCTACCACATACTTTGTTATATTTTTACACTGTAAACCAATGGCCCAGACTATCTGGTGCTTAACTCAAAGTTATTAAGGGCCAAACACAAATTTTGAACTCCCTCAATCCCCAAAATTTGCTTGCAAAACCGAAAATTAAAAGTCCTATCTGGCCCTCCATACATTTACTCTCCGCTCATGCGCAGACGTCAGGAAGTGACCGGAATTGGTGCCAACATCAGTCTTTGTTTGGCCCTAAAAGTCATCAACAATGAAATGACATCTGTGCTTTAAAATCGCCTTTTTTGAGGATGCCAGACTCAAATCAATGCAAAATTGGTGGATACAAGGCTGTTATTGGATGAAGGAAGTGTTCAAAGGTGATTTTAGAAAAATACTTTTATGTTTCCCAGTTTTGGGACATATGCCTGACAGCATCATTAGCTCAACTTTGGTGAAGCCAAGGCCGATCTTTACGAAACTTCTTGGGTACCTTTGTTATGACCGTGGGACGAGAACGAGTGTTTTGGGGTCCGATCCGAAATTCACGTTGGCCGCTGGTGGCCATTTTGTGCAAACTTAGGTGTAATCAGATTTTTGCGCAGAACTTCCACATGAAAGCGCTGATTTGAATAATTTTTTGTATGAATGTTTAGTACCATGGGATACATCACATATAATACAGGTTTTTTTCTCGTACGTAAACTATGCAAATTAGACTAACTTTGATGTATTTAGTGTTACTTTCATCACGGTAAGTGCAAATGCCAATACAGCTTTATAAACCGATCTTCACGAAACTTCTTGGGTACCTTTGGTATCACCGTGGGATGAGAACAAGTGTTTTTGGGTGCGGCCCGAAATTCAAGATGGCCGATGGCAGCCATTTTGTACAAAATTAGGTGCAATCAGTTATTTGCACAGAACTTCCATATGAAAGCGATGATTTGAATAATTTGTTGTGTGAATGTTTAGTACCATGGGATACATCACATATAATACGGGTTTTTTTCTCGTGCAGAAATTATGCAAATTAGATGAACTTTGATTTTTTCAGTGCTACTTACAAACAGTAAGTACACATGTCAATACGGCTCGGGCTAGAGGCTGTATTTATCAACTGATCTTCATGAAACTTCTTGGGTACCTTTGTTATCACCTTGGGACAAGAACGAGTGTTTCTAAGTGCGGTCCAAAATTCAAGATGGCTGCCAGTGGCCATTTTTGTACCAAAATTAGGTCTAATCAGTTTTTTTGTACACAACTTTTATACAGCTCAGGCTAGATCTTTACGAAACTTCTTGGGTACCTTTGTTATCACAGTGGGATGAGAACGAGTGTTTTTGGGTGTGGTCAGAAATTCAAGATGGCCACCAGCAGTCATTTTGTACCAAAATTAGTGCAATCAGTCTTTTGTTCAGAACTTCTGTATGAAAGTTCTGATTTGAATAAATTTTTGTATGAATGTTTAGTAACATGGAATACATCACATATGGTACGGGTTTTTTTCTCATGCAGAAATTATGCAAATTAGATGAATTTTGATTTATTTAGTGCTACTTATACACTGTAAGTGCACATGTCAATACGGCTCGGGCTAGAGGCTGTATTTATCAACCGAATTTCACGTAACTTCTTGGGTACCTTTGTTATCACCTTGGGACGAGAACGAGTGTTTCTGAGTGTGGTCCAAAATTCAAGATGGCTGCCAGTGGCCATTTTGTACCAAAATTAGGTCCAGTCAGTTTTTTGTCACAACTTCTATACAGCTCGTATTTATGAACTGATCTTCACGAAACTTCTTGAGTACCTTTGTTTTCACCTTGGGACAGGAATGAGTGTGTTTTGGGGTACCTTTGTTATCACTGTGCTATGAGAACAAATATTTTGGGGTTCAGTCAGACCCACTCTGGAACTCAAAGATTTCTTTTCTAGTTTAGCATCTGACTATCACCCACCTTTACAATACTTTACCTATACATTTGTTATCAGGTCATTACCTAGATGTTTGTCATTGCTGTGTCACATACTATACATGTACATGTCTTGACAAGTTGAGCTACAGTGTCATTGACACTTTCATTTTTATTAAAAAATGATTATTCCATTGTTTGTCAAGTATTCCTTCCCTATCCTTCCATGAACCCTTCCTGTTAAACTCTTAAGCTTTTTGGCTATTTTTTAGCTCACCAGACTTTTAGTCAGAAGAGCTATAGTGATCACTCACCGTCCGTCGTCATCCGTGAACTTGGTGTTTGTGTCTTCTCCTCTCAAACCGCTGAACCAATTTAATTGATATTTGAGATAATAGTTTGTTATGACATCGCAATTTGATTTTGTTCAAATCAAGTTGCCTCACCTCTTGGTAGGGCCACACCCAAAATGCGTGGGTAAATCTTAAAAAATCTTCTTCTCATGAACCAGCAGTAGCAGAGACTTGATATTTGGTGTGCAGCTTCCTTTTGAGGTGTAGACTCAGATTTGTTCAAGAGAAGTTTGTGTGGCTATATTTGCCGTCGTTATGGTAGGGGCAAGAATTTTTGTCACTCCCAAAATTTCTATTTTTCAAACCAAGAGGCAGATTTGGACCAAATTTGATATGAGGGCTTATTGGGTTACACAGTACTACTTTATGCCCAAATTTTTTTTCCCGTCGCCCCGTTGAAAAAGGGCTGAGTCAGCATTTTTTAACACTGTGGGTAATGGGAAAACATATAAGACCACTTTTCTCCCAAACCAATGCTCCAAAAGCTTTAAAATTTCACATATAACATCTTTGGAAGATTGTTTCACATGTTTATTGAAATCAATTCCCTGGGTCCATATTTGGGCTCTCTATGGGAGCCCAAATGTTTAGATTAGTGCAGTATGAGGAATATTCTTTAAAAATCTTCTTCAGATCTACAAATAAGAATCTTTTGATATTTGGTATGCAGCATCCTTAGAGGGTTGAGATCCATGTTTATTCAAGCCAAGTTCCTGGGTTAATATTTAGGCTGAAAATATGGGGTCCCATTCCGGACTTAGAAATTTTGGACCAAAATCCGAAAAAATTTTTTTGTTTTTTTTATGCGTTTTGGTCAATTTTAAGACAAAAAAAAAATATTTTTTTTACACTGAAAATTTGGGGGCCAGGTGGGACTTTGAAAATTTTGGACCGAAATCCGGAAATTATTTTTTTGGTTTTTTATGAGTTTTGGTCAATTTTAAGAAGAAAAAAAAGTTTTAGGATGAAAATATTTTGTTTGGAACTTCGAAAATTTCCGAACAAAAATTAAAAAAGATCTGTTTTTTATGCATTTATCTCAATTTTGGGATGTAAAAGTGCAGGAACTGAAAATAGAAGGAAAATCCTGTTTATTGTGTGGGCACAATCGCTTCATCTAGTTGGTATATGCTTTTCTTAGGAGAGGCGTATGCAGCTTATTCAAGTCAAGTCCCTGATTTGATATTTAGACTAACATGTCAGGTGAGCACCCTCAGGCGCCCTGGGACCTCTTGTTTATTGAAAATTTTTATTAAATTTCTAGGGAGTTTAACATTTATTACAGAATATTATTCTGTTTCTTCCCCAGGGTTACATCCTCACCCTAGGGGTGTTAGGCCATTTAGTCTTGCATCTTCTATCCGATGTATCGTTTTTTCTTCATATGAAGATCTAGCTTTGCATTTGATAGTATTTTAATTAGTTCTGATTTTTTGGGCATTTTTGTGTGTCTGATGTCTTGTTTACATTGACATTGTTTACATTATCAGCGTCCTCATATATAGGTAGTTTCTTCTATTCTATTACTGTAATATACTGTAGAATACATGGATTATTATTCCGGTAGTGTAGCTCAAAAAATTTGGGATTTTGTCCACACTTAGGCTCTATCGGGATGCCCTTGGGCTCTTTATGTTCCCTTTGGGAACTTGGGCATTTTTCAAAAACAATTTTTTGTTTACAAAAAGTATTTTGAATTTAATTATATTGCTATTATTCATGTATCTCAGTTAGATATATATATTGTTGTGGAGTTTGGAGAATTGATATCGACTTTAGTTGATATACTTCTGCGGACTCTTGTCATTCTTGTGTTGCACTGGGATGACTGATGTTTGAGTCGGGTGTCGTGGTACGTTGGTGTAGGTGAGGTTCTGAGGATCAGAGCCTCTTACCGCGTTTTAATTCATCCTGTCAGTTTCTATTTCAGAGGAACATGAATAATATAGGAACATCTGGGTCAAATGTTGTTTTGAGAAACTTGCACAAGCTGGAACATTTGTCCGCCCTCCACTCGGGACTCTCTGTTTAGTCTGCAGCCAGAGTCAAGGCTTCCTTCGCTACGTTTCACAAGGCCGCGAAATGAACTTTTCTGATTGGAAACTTGCATGAGACGGAGCATATGACTGCCCGCTGCTCGGGACGCTCCATCTAGTCTGCAGCCAGGGTCGGTTTCACTCACGGCTTCCTCCGCTATGTTATTTAAGCACACACGACCACATCCTAGCTACCCGACTTCGGATATCCAGCCTGCTGCACGAAGAAGGAGCCACTCTTTGCCCATGAAGTTGGACCATCCTGTAGCTAGAAAGATGAGGCCTTGGTCATTGGAACGTTCGGAGAAAGGATCAGTTTTCGACACACTGTCCCAGGAGAGCAAGCGGCTACGGAACAGAAATCTGCTGCTCCTCAGGCCTCGATGACAGACTTGCTGTTGCAGATTGTGCAGCTAATCGCAAGTGCAGATGCAGTCTCCCTCAAACTCAGAATCTGAGCTGTCGGACGGTACTGGGTCGGTCCAGTCGTCTGTTCGCGCAGATGCAATGGACCGAGATTCGCAACTGATTCTCTCGAATGGTGAAAGGGATAAGGAAGAGGATTACCCTTCCCTTTCGGAACAGTACATGGTTGCGATGGCCTTCATCCATCTATACTACCGTGCTTTTGTTCCGAGAGAAACTGCTGGAATCGTCAGATGCAGACTTTATCCAGACAGAGGAGGAAGTCCTTTCTTTTCCAGTTCAGTTGATGTAGATGTCGCAGGCCTTCGGCCATATTGACAATGCCGTGTTTATCCTCTTGAGTGCAAGGAAGAAGGCGGTTTCTTATCTTCATCTTCCGTATACATACTGTTTTTTGGACCATGTTCATTTTTAAAACAGTGAAGATGTTCAGAGAGTTCTTCTGCGTTTGGATGAGTAGGCCGACGATCTAGAGGTATCCTTACCTGTATCATTCTCTATTCGCTCAAGACACATTTGAGATGGCAATTTCTTCAAATAGAGTGAATTTGGATGTTATGTCTTACACAGATCACCTTACAAGAGCTATGGCACAATGTCTCAAGGGAAAGGAATTTTGAGGACATTCGTACCTCTTTTACAGTTCTTTCCAGGGCAGTTATGTATGCCACGTATATAACTCCGCCCTAACAGTGGCTAATCTGGAGTTAATGAGACGTGCTGTTGCCCTTGCGTCGTCATCACTGATAAGATGACAAGGTGAAAAGCTCTCTCCGAGTCGCTCTGGTTTTCGGACATTTTATTTTCAATGACTAGCTTTCGTTAGTCTATGAACAGGCTAGTAAAAAAGCGTCTAGTGCTCTGCTTTTGAAGTCAGCATATCAACGACCCACTTCAGCAGACAAGAGTAAAGGAGGACGTTCCAGACAAAAATCCTAAAAAAAACTCTCATGAGGGTACAAGAAACCCTCTTATAATTACTCTGGGGGTCTTCAGTATAGCGACTCGGAAAAGGGGCACAGGTCTCATCAGGACTATAGGTCAGATGCCCCTAGGCCGACGAGACAAGGTTTTATGCAGGGAAGATGTGGTTCCTCCTCCCGTAAGCCTCGCAGATCATACAGGTGATGGTTTAGACCTCTATTGCTGGCCTGTTGGCAGAAGGTTATCAAGCTCCACAAAAAAATGGATAACAATCATGGAAGATCATTGGGTGAGAAGTGTAGTCTCGGATGGCTTACGGCTATCATTCCAAGTAAAACCCCACTAACAAGTTGTTCGCGCTAGACAAATCTTCCATTAAATTCTTGCATAAGAGAGTTTCTCCTACCGGAGGTATAAGCTGTCTTATCGAAGGAAGCAATGCAGGTCATCGAGAATCAGGATTCTGAAGATTTTTTACTGTCAACTGTTCCTCGTACCAAAGCCAGACGGCTCGTTCCGACTGGTAATAGACTTGAGCTGGATGATAAGTTTATCATGGCTCTAAAAGTTTATGGAAATCGTTCACTCGGTAATAGCAAGCATTCGAGTGATCGACTATGCAACAAGCATAGATCTCAGGATCTGTACTTTCATGTCCTGGTACATCCGGCATTCTAAAAGTACCTGCGGTCCACCGTACAAGGGAAGGTGTATCAGTTCAGAACAATATACATTGGTCTGAATCGGGCCCCCTGGCCATTTCACTCAAATAATGAACTCGGTAATGTCTTACTTACAAGCTCATTTGTCTGCGGTAACGTCGACTGACTTGGACGACCTTCTACAGGGATATGGCAACAGAATTATTCTTCAGAACGATGTTCAGAGTTTGCTTCTATTACTCCGACGTCTCGGTTTCATCGAAACGAGAAAAAGTCGGATCTAGCTCCGTACAAGTCGTCTATTCACTTGGGATTGAGCTTTGAGACTCACAACAATCTGGTTCGCCTGGCGTTACCTAGAGCAAAATTGTTATGCTCGCTTTTGTCTACACTCCAACACATTAATAGTGAGGGAATTCATGCGACTGTTGGAGCTGTACGGAGCGGCTGTGAATCTCATTCCGATGGATCGTCTGCGGGCATATCCCCTCCAGATATTCTTTACTCAGAACTGGAGTGTGAAGACACTTATGCTTGAACCAGTTTGTTTTAACGGACATAGTAAAACAAGGGTTCAAATTGGGCAGATATTCAGTGGTTAACTCAGGGAGTTACGCTGCAACTGCCGGATCCGGCTTTAGCTATTATGACAGATGTGAGTCAGACTGGTTGGGACTCGACCCTAAGTCCGGCAGTCTTGAGGTGTCAGGGTCTTTGGGACCCTCGGTTCCAGGAGAAATACATAAACATCAACGAGATGATGTCAGTATAGCTAGCGCTACAACACTGGATTCACATAATAATGGACGTCCATGTTCAATTTGGTTGGACAACTCGACCTTAGTTGGGTGGCACCCATTCATCTCCATTATGCCAACAAACAGAGAAGATTTTCCTAATACGTCATGAGTCATCATGTTCATCTTTTTATCCGTCATATACCGGGTTGTCTGAACGTACTAACAGACTAGCTCTCTCGCAACTGTCGCCTGTTGCAATTGGAAAGGACGCTCAACAAGCAAGTATTTTGACAGTTTTGCTACCAGAGGGATTGCCCCATGATAGATCCACTTGCGACGCATCGGAACATTCACTTACTGTCGTTTGTGTCGCCATGCCGAGACCATTGAGCGCATGCAGTAGACACTCTGCTGATCTCATGGGGACGGATGATAGGATACGCATATCCACCAATTCATTTGATTCAGTAGATTATGTTTAAGATCAAACAGTCTTGTTGTGAATCCTACTAGTAGCACCTCTGTCGTCACAAAAACCTTGAATCAGTCTTCTCAAGTGTCTGTTATGTGATGTTCCCCAGAAGCTTCCTCCATGAGAGGACCTTCTTTATGAGGGGAAGTTTTTGTTCTTCATGTCCTTCTCTGCCCATAGTGGCATAATGGGGGAACCATTGAGGTTCCTATATTATTTTATGACTAACACAAGAACGATTAAGTAATGCAGGTGAGGAGGGTTCGATTTGACTTCGAATCACCCCCTATCCCCCCTCCCCTCCCCCTCCCCCCCCCCCCCCCCACTACCACCGCCAATGTGTTTTGAGGTGATTAACGGGCAAGTCGTAGTTTTCTTCCCGCAAGCCTCGTATGAGTTTAAATACATACATGCATTTCTTCACTTGTCGATTGGCAGCTGGGTCACGTTCTATAGCAACCTCATGGACACATCCACTTTTTAGTTGGATTGGTTTCCTGTGATTCCTGTGGATTGGTTTATATTGTCATAGATATCGGATAGTACACATCAGGGAGTGTTGTTACTGGAGTTTATTGTACACCTGAATGGGGTCGCCTGTGGGTTACCTCGGAAGTGTGTTTATTCTCCAGAGATTGTTCATTGTGGTTCGATTGGACATGTGAATGTTATATATTATATCACCGGTTTTCGACCTATCTGCGTATGCCATCTCCGGTGTACGTTATATAGTGGGCAATATTAATTACCGGGATCGTCGCTATAGCCTTAACTTCTGAAGTGGCATTAAGCACCATTTATTAATAAGAAATTAATACTTGAGTGCCTGTTCGATGAATATTTATATTGTTTTTTGGTACCGCTTTTACTGATTCCAGAGCGCTCTCCTCTTTCTTTTTGGAGATTCCTTCAAAAAGGTGGGTGGGGGCCGATTTTTTACCTCTCCTCCGGCTTAATAAGTATGTAACTATGAGTGAAGCTGTTTTGTCTGTAATTATATCCTGCATATAGCTGGAGTTCTATTGTGTATGGCATATGTTTGTGGGGGATATTCTCTCATTTTCAAATACGCCATCCTACTTTTTGGGGCTCAGTCCGGGCTAACCTTAATAATTGGAAACTTGTTACATCCAATTAGCATAGTCTTCATGCTAAGTATGCAGAATTACTTGAACTGGGCTCCTTTTGTATGATATGTCTTCTCTATTACTGTATAGAGAGAAGTACATGTAATTCCTAATAATTTTAATTTCCCTTCACCTTGGATTACAGGATTGGAACTATGTTGATCTACTAATTCTGAAGTCCTAGGCCCTCTGCCTTTTTACGACTCAGCTAGTCTGGGTCATTGGTTTACAGTGTAAAAATATTATAAATTTAAAGTTATTTGTATATTTTTATACTTACCAATGGCCCAGATGGAGATCGCCCTCCCATGAGTGGGCACTCATTCCTCCCCACTGAATTTTTATATAATACTCTCTTCTACAAAGAATGATGTTGGTGCCAATTCCGGTCACTTCCTGACGTCTGTGCATGCGCGGAGAGTAAATGTAAGGAGGGCCAGATAGGACTTTTAATTTTCGGTTTTGCAAGCAAATTTTGGGGATTGGGAGGGGGGTTCAAAATTTGTATTTGGCCCTTAATAACCTTGAGTTAAGCACCAGCTAGTCTGGTCCATTGGTAAGTATAAAAATATACAAATTACTATGAATTTAGCATTTTTACAGTTTGGGTTAAAGTTTGTGGTTGAAAACCGAGACAACCACCAACCCTTTACAGTTTTGCTTAAAGTATGTGGTTGAAAACCCAGACAACCCAGTGCCAGTTAGGCATTTTTTTTTTCGCTTTGCTCAAAATGCATTCTGAAGGATTTAGACTGACCACATGCAAGAAAAAAAAATGGACTCACCACCCCCCTCTCCCTTCAACCCCCCCTCCCTCCCCCACCTCCTCCTCACCCAGGGCTATTTAAGCAAAATTTTTTTCTTTGGTACAAAATGCATTTTTAGCCTGACTGTTTACAGACAGGGCTATAGTCATGACTTTCGTCCGTCCATCCATCGGTCTGTTGGTCCGTCCATCCGTTGGTCCATCCATCTGTCTGTAAACAATTGGTTTCCAACCGATAACTCCAGTTTGGTTTATTTGATTTCAACCAAAGTTGTGTCACTTAGGCAATCATTCCCAAAATGCACTTTGAAGGAGTGGGAGTTATTACATGCAAAAAAGAAAATTGACTCCTACAGCCAACATTACTTTGTGTACTGCATCTTTAATCCTTGACCTCACACAAGTTGAAGCCAACCGTACAAATTATATTTTTATACTGTACCAATGACCCAGACTTAGCTGGTGCTAACTCTAAAATATTTAGGGCTAAATGCAAATTTTACCCCCCAATCCCCCAAATTTGCATCTAAAACTGAAAATTACATGTCCTATATGGTCCTCCATACTTTTACTCCACTGCGCATGCACAGTGTCAAGGAGGTCTCGAAATTGCCGCCAAAAATTATTCTTTGTTTGGCCCTCAAATCAGTAACACCTCACTGATATTTGTGCTTGTAAATCTCAGTTTAAATGATGTCAGACGCATAATTATGAGAGAAATGGTGGATATGAAGAGGAAATAATAGGAGGAGAGGAAAAACAGTGGATTCAAATGTTCAGGGCTGTAACTTATAATTTTTTTACGAAATTATTTTCATGTTGCCTATTTTCGAGGCATGGCCCTGTTGTTGTCATTCTTGCTATGAATGTTTCATTGTTTGATCAGTGTTTCCTCTCTTCCTTTCCTTTATTCCCCCTAGCTATTCTCCCATGCTTTTGGCTTATTTTTTGTAATGTTTATTACTAAAATTTCTTGGGAGTTTTGGCTTGGAAACAGAATTTTTTTCTGTTTTTTCCCCATGTTTACGTCCTCACCCTAGGGTGTTTAGGCATTTTTGGTCTGCATCTACCATCTGATGCTCTGCAGTTTCTTCTTGGGAAGTCTCTGTCTTGCATCAGATAGTGTTTTAATTGGATACTGATTTCGGGCCATGTTTTCCAGTGCCTGGAGTCATGTTTCTGGAATTCATGGCGACCAGGTCACGCCATCCGGTAGCCAAGGATACGAGGCCTTCTTACTCCGGACGTTCGCATTAAAAAGTATGCACGAGTCAGCGTCTTAGGAGCTTCCAGCGACTAAATATTGTAAGACCGCAGCTCCACAGGCCTCCGTTATGGACGTGCTATTGCAGTTAGCACAAATTATCGCAGCATCCCAGCAACCGACAGAAACTGTGTCGGATCAGGAATTATCCGTAGAGCTGGGTCGGTACATTCCACTGCAGGTGTAGACATGGACGACCAAGAATTACAAGTGGTCCGACTAGATGGCCAAAAGGATACGGAATAGTTGAATTTTCCCTTTCAGAACAACATAATGGCCATGTAGTTCATCCGGCTTTATTTTTCTGACGTTGTTCCTCCAGACCAAAATGCTGCATTGCCGAATAAGAGACTGATAGCGCCATTGGACACAGATTTCTTAATTGGTTCAGGGACGTCGTCCCTCAGTTTCCGTCACAGTCCAGAAATGTCTCAGAGACATTTGAACTATTATATGATGCTATATATAAACATACTACCTATAGGGCAAGTCCAGTTTCATATCGGCAAGTGCTCTACATCTGCCTTTCATCAATTCATGGAATAATTCGAAACGGCAGGACAGGGCATTCTGAGAGTTCCTCTGCATCTAGACGACCAGGCCAAAGTCCTAGAGTTGTCTATACTGTCGTCTATGTCAATTCCAACCATAATGTTGGAAACGTCAATATCGTCTAATACGGCTAGCTCAGACACATTATCGTACGCAGATCACCTTACCAGAGCGTTTTCATTACGTCTCAAAGGAAAAGAATTCCAGGTTGTATATCTCCCTTATAAATTCTTTCAAGGGCCTCACGTAGAACTCCGCCCTTTAGTGGCTATATGGAGTTGGTTAGACGTAACACGGCCCTGGTTACATCCACACATATGGATAGTAAGGTGAAAAACTATCTCAGAGGCGCTCCGGTCTCCAGAGAGTTTCTCTTCGACGGCAAGCTTTCCGCTATCTATTATCAGATAACTAAGAAAGTTTTAATCTCTCTGCTAGTCAAATCTGCTTCCATATAGTTGGATTCAGAGGAGAAAGTAGGACAGGCACTTCTGGGGCGAATACGTCCGAGAGAAGTTCCTATACAGGTTCCTATGCATCCTCTAGGTCTTACTCTAGAGACCGTCAGGGTAGCGACTCAGGTAGGGGCTGTAATTCTGACTGAGACATCCGGTCAGACGCCCCTAGGTCGACATGGCAAGGTGTGGGCCATGGAAGACATGGTTTCTCCTTCCACTAGCCTCGCAAGACCGGGAGGTATTGGTCTTAACCTCTATCATGTACCAGTGAGTGGAAGACTGTCGAGTTTCTCAACCATTTGGGAGTAGATTACGGACGTCCCTTGGTTTCGAAGGGTGATTTCAGTAGGACTATATTGTCCTTCAAACATAACTTACGTTAACTTGAAGTCCAAGATGGACTCTTGTTTCCATCAAGTCCGCAAGGAAGAGGCTCGCTTCCACTAGAAGTCCAGTCTCTTCTGGAAGGATCACGATAGAGATCGTAGAAATCTAGGAATTTCCAGGTTTCTACAACCATCCTTTCTGGTTCCAAAACCAGACGGCTTGTTCCGTCCACTCATAATCTGAGCTGGATAACAAGCTGATCATGGCTCCAAGTTTCTATATGGAGTCCATCCGATCGGTCAGAGCGAGTATTCGGGTGTATGACTATGCTACATGCATAGATTTCTAGTTGCATACTTTCACGTCATGGTACATCAGGCGTTCAGAAAGTATCTTTGCTTCTTTATCATAGGAATTGTGTATCAGCACCGAGCAATGTGTTTCGGTCTGAATCTAGCCCCTGGCCTTTCACTCGAATAACAAACTCGGTAATGACTCATTTCCGAGCTCATTCGTCTGCGGTAACGTCGGCCTACCTGGACGACATTCTGAAGAGGTATGGCAATCTATATATTCAGTACGATGTGCAGATTCTGCTTCTATTGATCTGACGTCTCGGATTCAGAAGTAAACGAGGAGAAGTCGTATCTAGTTTTGTCCAAGTCATTTACCCACCGGGGGATGAGCTTCGAGATGCATTACATTCTCGTTCATCTGCCGTTAACCAGATCGAAAATAATCAGTTGTTATGCTCGCTATTGTCTTCGCTCAGACAAAGTCTCAGCGAGAGATCTCATGAGACTGATATGTTTGTGCGGAACTGCCGCGATTTTATTCTGATGGGGCTGTTACGCAATTGTCCTCTCCAAATTTCTTTTCAGAATTGGAGGGTGAAGATTCTTTCGCTCGATACGGACATCTTCTTGTCAAATCAAGTGAATAAGAGATTCAGACTTGGACAAGTTTTCAGTGCTTAACTCAGGTAGTTCCACTGCAATTGCCGGATCCGAGTTTTACAGTTTTGACGGATGCCAGTCAAACAGGTTGGGTTGTTTCATTGAGCACAACGGATTTGAAGCACGAGGGTCTGTTGATTTCGTAGTTCCTTATCAAGCACGCAAACATCAAGAATGATGTCATTTTGGCTTGCGCTACGTTATTGGATGAACCTTATTCAGAATGCTCATATGCTAATTCTGTCCGACAACTCGACGGTATTAGCATATTTTTGGAATTATGGAGGCTCTCATTCCATCCTATTATTTATGTTAGCGGAATGAATCATTCGGTTGGTACTAGAACATCAAGTTCTCCTATCGGTCTGTCATATTCCGGGTCGTCTGAACGTATTAGTGGACTCCCTTCACGGGGGGGCCATTTGTTGCCGCCAGAATGGACTTTCAACAAACGAATATTCAATCAGATCGCTCCCAAGGAGAGCGGCCAATGATCTACTTATTCGCGACACATCTCAACAATCAGTTGCAGACGTATGTGTCACAATGTTTGGATTTTCGAGCTTTTGCAGTAAACGCTCTATCGATCTTGTGAGGCGGAATAATAAGATATACGTATCTTCCAGCGCCGTTGATTCAGCAGATATTGCTCAAGTGTAATTATTTCAATGCAAATTCTGTTGGTAGCTTCTCTAGCTCCACAAAGACTGTGGATTAATTTACTCCGGCGTCTGTTGTGGGACATGCCGTGGAAGCTTCCTTCACATTCTATGGTCAGATAGATTCAATCTACTGTCAGTTCTGCTTATGATTATATCTTCATTCAGCAGTCTGTGCTTTAGTTTTAAGCTCATGAAGTAAGAGTTCTTCTACATCATGGGCTTAAGCTAATAATGTTGCTATTACAGATCTAATGAGGGCTGCATATTGGTCTTAGCCCTCCATTTTCACGATTTTGTATCTTGAGAATATTGAGTCCATTTCGGTAGATCTGTGTTGTTTTGGTCCGTTATTTTTTCACTTAGAATGTCGTCCACTAAACAGTTGCAACTATAGTTATGTAGGCTTTCGGTTCTGGCAGTGACTCTGTCCTGCTGCCCTCTTCGCTCTGGGGTATTTGACCCAGGGCAAGGGGAAGGGGGCGGGGGAGGCAGGTGTTCCCTTAGGTCACCTGCATTATAGTGTAAAGCATGGGATACCTCCCTTGGAGTCAGTAATTCCGAGTCAGTTCCGAGATGATTTTAAAGGGTTAAGCCTATGTTTACTCATCTGTGTAATATTTTTTAAGTGTTGATTGGTGTGAAGCATTTGTATATATCACGTGATTAATTGGACATTAATATACAATCCTCGAACACTTTTAAATGAGTATATAGAGTTTCATTTCTCTTGACTCCTGTATTTTTTGGCTGTCCTTTAAAAAATATTAGTATAAAGGGTTATACTAGACGTTTATAGAGATCATTGATGTTATTGTGCTCAATTACAGAATGGTGTTTTTTTTTTATACAAATAAGAAAGACACATGTAAAGCCTATCTCTCCTTTTCTCCTTGAGAGGATAGGTCTGTTATAGGTAATTGAGCCTAGTGGATTTTCCTTATGTCCTAGGTCCTCCAACCTTTTTACTATTCAGCTAAGTCTGGGTCATTGGTACAGTATAAAAATGTTAAAAAATCCATAGTAATTTATATATTTTTTATTCTTACCAATGACCCAGACGGGTATGGCCCTCCCATGAGTTGGGAACTCATACCTCCCCGCTGAGTACATAACGCTACCAGGCACTGGTATAAGAATGATTTTTGGCGGCAATTTCGAGACCTCCTTGACACTGCGCATGCGCAGTGGAGTAAAAGTATGGAGGACCATATAGGACATGTAATTTTCGGTTTTAGATGCAAATTTTGGGGATTGGGGGGTAAAATTTGCATTTGACCTTAAATATTTTAGAGTTAGCACCAGCTAAGTCTGAGGCATTGGTAAGTATAAAAAATATATAAATTACTATAAATTTTTTAACTTTTCTGAAACATCAGATTTTTTCATTTTTTACTTCTAACCATGGCTTATTAGTCCTTATTGGAACGAGCTCATCAAGCTTGTTCCTTTAATAGGTCCTGAGGTATGTTTTGGAGTAGAGAAATGAAAAAATAAAATTTGAATAGCAAATTTTGTATATCATGAGTGCAGATATGGCAGATTCGTTAGGTAAATGGTAATCAAAAAATGGCTCCGACTATTTTGTGTCTGAGCATTGCCATTGCTGGGACAGTCGAGCTGCATGCGTGACATCACTCAAGTTTATCAAGCTTTCTCCAGGAGTTTAGAACTTTTCTGTTTCCCAAGTCAACTAGGATTTCAAACTCCTGAGGAAAAGGGTTAACTGTTGGTTACTATATTAACTCTTAACCCACTGAATATTTAAACATATTTTTCATCAAATCTAGTAAAGCAGGCATGACTAGATTTGATGAATAATTTATCTAAATTTAATTCAAAAAATCATTGGTGAAAAAATTTATTCAATTTATGGAGGAAAATTTAATTAAATGTGCCCAAATTATCCTTATTTCGGAGGCAAGACAAATTCTGTCCTGGGTAGGAATATCTGCCAGCAAAATGCAAGGAGTTAACCATTTACTTATACACCTAGCACAATGAAGGGTCATGAGCTTTGCTTTGTACAGAAAAATTGAAAAAAATAATAAAATTGGAATGGTTTTAAATTTGTGTAAATATAGTCACCAGTCATGTTATGTTCTTTGAAGGGTTAAAGTGATATTTTTTTTATCTTTCAGTGCCTTACAGAGATTCTGTGTTAACCAAGCTGCTTAAGAATGCTTTGGGAGGCAACAGCAAAACTATTATGGTGAGGCCACAGATGATTCTGTTATCAATTTATTATACCCCTGCTAAAGCATTGCAAAGCCTTCTTGCACTCAAGGGACAAATTTATCAATTTTATTAACTTGGGTAAAATATCAGACATAAACTATTTAATTTTTATTTTTGGAAGTTTGCATTGGTTATAAAAAGAGAGCATGCAGTAGGCAAAAGAACCATGCGGGAGAGCCTGAGAAACAGATTTTTATTGTTTTAGGCCTAATCTATTATATCTTGTTTGATATAGCCAATTTTTAGCTCAACTTTGGCGAAGCCAAATTTGAGCTTGTGCCATGGCTTGTCATCCGTCTGTCCGCCAACAATTGGATACGGCTCGGGCTAGAGGCCGTATTTATGAACCGATCTTTACGAAACTTCTTGGGTACCTTTGTTATGACCGTGGGACGAGAACGAGTGTTTTTGGGTGCGGTCTGAAATTCAAGATGGCTGCCAGCCGCCATTTTGTACCGACGATGCAGAAATCTGTTTTTTGTACAGAACTTCCATATGAAAGCTCTGATTTGAATAATTTTTTGTATGAATGTTTAGTACCATGGGATACATCACATATAATATGGCTTTTTTTCTCGTGCGTAAATTATGCAAATTAGACTAAATTTGATGTTTTTTGGTGTTACTTTCAGCACTGTAAGTGCAAATGCCAATACGGCTTGGGCTAGAGGCCGTATTTATGAACCGATCTTTACGAAACTCCTTGTGTACCTTTGTTATCACCGTGGGACGAGAACAAGTGTTTTTGGGTCCGGTCTGAAATTCAAGATGGCCGATGGCAGCCATATTTTACAAAATTTGGTGCAATCAGATTTTTGCACAGAACTTCCATAT
Organism: Pictodentalium vernedei; assembly: GCA_031216915.1. NCBI lineage: Eukaryota > Metazoa > Mollusca > Scaphopoda > Dentaliida > Dentaliidae > Pictodentalium > Pictodentalium vernedei. Next base: position 224,494,989 of record CM062289.1, on the reverse strand, counting down.
GAAAGCGCTGATTTGAATAATTTTTTGTGTAAATGTTTAGTACCATGGGATACATCACATATAATACAGGGTTTTTTCTCGTGCAGAAATTATGCAAATTAGATGAACTTTGATTTTTTCAGTGCTACTTACACACAGTAAGTACACATGTCAATACGGCTCGGGCTGGAGTCTGTATTTATGAACCGATCTTCACGAAACGTCTTGGGTACCTTTGTTATCACCTTGGGACGAGAACGAGTGTTTCTGGGTGCGGTCCAAAATTCAAGATGGCTGCCAGTGGCCATTTTGTACTGAAATTAGGTCTAATCAGTTTTTTGTACACAACTTCTATACGGCTCAGGCTAGAGGCCGTATTTATGAACCGATCTTTACAAAACTTCTTGGGTACCTTTGTTATCACTGTGGGATGAGAACGAGTGTTTTTGGGTGTGGTCTGAAATTCAAGATGGCCACCAGCAGCCATTTTGTACCAAAATTAGTGCAATCAGTCTTTTGTACAGAACTTCTGTATGAAAGTTCTGATTTGAATAAATTTTTGTTTGAATGTTTAGTAACATGGAATACATCACATATAGTACGGGTTTTTTTCTCTTTTTCTCGTACAGAAATTTTGCAAATTAGATGAACTTTGATATATTCAGTGCTACTTATACACTGTAAGTGCACATGTCAATACAGCTCGGGCTAGAGGCTGTATTTATGAACCGATCTTCACAAAACTTCTTGGGTACCTTTGTTATCACCTTGGGACAAGAACGAGTGTTTCTGCGTGCGGTCCAAAATTCAAGATGGCTGCCAGTGGCCATATTCTACCGAAATTAGGTCCAATCAGTTTTTTGTCACAACTTCTACACAGCTCATATTTGTGAACTGATCTTCACGAAACTTCTTGGGTACCTTTGTTTTCACCTTGGGACAGGAATGAGTGTGTTTTGGGGTGCCTTTGTTATCACTGTACTATGAGAACAAATATTTTGGGGTTCAGTCAGACCCACTCTGGGACTCAAAGATTTTTTTCTAGTTTAGCATCTGACTGTCACCCACCTTTACAATACTTTACCTATACATTTGTTACAGGCAACGGTCAGTATTTATGTACAGACCGTTACAATACTTGATATGTACCTTTGTTATCAGGTTATTACCTAGATGTTTGTCATTGCTGTGTCACATACTATACATGTACATGTCTTTGTCTTGACAAGTTGAGCTACAGTGTCATTGACACTTTCATTCCAATATAGTGCAGGTTGGAATTTAACTACTTCAGTTTTGTTTGACAGACTGCAATGAGCTCTGTCAAACAAGATATAATAGATTGATGCTCAGTTTATAACTTGAGAATAGGACCTAATTCCTGTTAATTGTACAGAGTAGCTATTCAATTAACAGGGCTCAACTATATTTGGTCTATTTTCTATATCCTGCTGATATACTTTGCATTTATTCTATTACATTTTGTTTGACAGGGCTCACAGAACTCTTGTCAAACAAGTTAATATAAATTAATTGCTTAAGTTCTGAGGTTGAACATCAGCTCTATAAACATGGGGAATTCAATGGTTATCATAGTAATTGTACGATAGATTACAATGTAGTTAACAGGAGTACTAACAGGTTGAATTTGTACTAATGGTATGATATGGAGAGCCTAGTGGTTCAGTGGTTACAGCATTGGACTTCAAACCGAAAGGTCCATGGTTTGAGCTCCACCAGTGGTAACTGCATTGTGTCTTTGGGAAAGGCACTTCATCTTGAATGCCCATGTGGGGCACAGTGATTCTGTGTACTAAGGTGTACTGCATGCTGATGGTGCACATGTCTTCAACCAATACTAACCCTGCTTGTGCAGTGTTAATATGTTGGGACATCTGATTGTTGCCTGCCACTTTCAGTGGTTCTCTCCGGATACTCGGGCTTCCTCCACCTGTAAAACTGTCTGACACGAGGTGAACCTAGCTGACGAAAGTGTCATCAGACCCCAATAAAAACAAAATAATGGTAAGATAAATGGTTAGGTTGTTGAACCTTATGTCCAGGGATATTTTTCTGTGGACATTTTGTCATAGTGTCCTCAAGCATTTTGTTTGGATACCATTTGCTATGTAATTCTTGTCCATTTGAAAAGTATCTCCCCTTCACCTCCTTGTGCTCTATTAAAATGTTTCACATTTGTGTTTTTTTTCAGATTGCTGCTATTAGTCCAGCAGACATAAATTATGAGGAATCCCTGTCCACCCTCAGATATGGTGAGTTTTCTTTTAATCAAGAAACATTTTGTTATTTTGCACACATCTCTGTGACAAGGGTGTATTTTTAAGGAAGGTGACAGAGAATAATAAAAATTGTGCTGTATTGTTGTCCCGATACATCCATATGTCGATCCATCTATCCACATGCCCATCCATCTCTCCATTCATCCATACATCCATCCATTGAAAATGTTTATGTGTGGAACTGCTCCCACATTTATGAACCAATTTTGATGAAACTTTTTAAACATGACCACTATCGAGTAAACATGTGCATATTCCAAAATTTTCAGTCTGCAATGGTTTTTACCAAGTTATATCCCCTTGAACTCAGAAGTAACATAGATTTCTATATGAAATTCGTGTGTGTACAACTTCTGCATTTGGAAGCATGGTGACTCACTGATTATGGCATTGGACTTCAACCTGAAATGTCCACAATTTTATCCCCACCAGCGGCAACTATGTTTTGTCCTTTGGCACAGCACTTAAACCTGCTTGTCCTCGTGGACATGGTGGCACTGTGCACTGAGGCATACTGCATGTCTATGGTTTACTTGTCTTCAATCAGAGTAACCCTGCTTAGTACATTGGGGAATCTGACAGTTGCTCGTTGCCACTTTTCTCTGGATACTCTGACTTCCTCCACTGTAAAACTGTCTGACATGAGTTGACTTTGTCAAAAGTGTCATTAAACCTCAATAAATAAAACTGCCAACATCAGCAGTTTTGTGGACACACATCACCTAGTTCATCAGTTCATGTCTGAGTTACATCAAGGACACTACTGACTTTATTTCCAAGATCAGCCAATTTGAATGCAAGGAGGACACCTTTCTTCTTGTCACTATGTACGTCACCTCACTTTACACTGACATTCCAGACCATGAGTGACTTATAGCTGTAGCTAAATGCCAATGGAGACACAAACCAGGCTTCAAGCTCAGCAATGTTGGCCTACTAAACCTACAGAGGTAACAAATTTGACTGTAATTGAGAACAATTCCTTCAAATCTCATGTGTTGCTATGGGCACCCCACTGACCCTTCCTTCGCCAATGTATTAATGAGCGAATTTGACGAGAAGCTCCTAGATGGGGCCCCATCAAACCAGACATACCTCTGGTTCATTGACAATATTTTTATGGTATGGTCACATGGAGAACTGGCCCTCAAACAGTTTCTAAAATACTGTAATGAGACTCACCACTCTTACAGTGGAGTATTCTGACCATTCTGTCACATTCCTTGACACAAAGGCCATTTGTAAGGAGAAAAGACTCCTCACAGACCTACACTCCAAAGAAACTGGCATTCACAGTTATTTGGATTTCAATTCCTGTCATAACTCAATGAACTGAAAAAAATGCATTTAGGCCCGCCCTAAACCATGCTCCCAATGTCTGTCTTAAAAGTTACACTGCACAGTGTGATTGGAAAAGAACCATGCATGCTCATATTATTTTAGCATGAAAAGTAATTAATATTTATCTCATCATATTAGAAAGACTTTCAAAATGAATTTTACTAAAGAAATCCTTATCATGATTTTTATTCCATGTTCTATTTGATTATACACAATAGGTGATCATCTGCATTCATCGTTTTACCCAAAGCAAATGTAAACAATGGCCGGTCATAATAATCCATAAATAAAACTCACATAAACAAAACTTTCCAAATTCCAAATAGCCTGAATGAACTCTTTCTGAGACAAAGTTCACCCAATTTCATATCACCTGTGTTTATATCAAACTCCACATTTAGAAACTGTATTTTCAGTTTCTCAGGAAATGGTCAAAATCAGAATTAAATTTAACTCAGTGTTGCTTTGAATGACAGCACCCTCCTGTCAAGTAGAAAAGGAGATTGAAGTTTTGTGTGGGTGCACGGCCTATGAAGTTCCTTTTAACTTACACAATTCATAAAATTTTTGTCTCAAGAACATGGGTTTTATTTTAACTCCGCAAAGTAGAGAATGTTTAAATTTATTGCCCCTCAAGTTTAATTATAAGGAATTATCACCTATAGCTTACGAATACTCAGCGGAAAGAGTTTATCGCACCTGTTCCATCCCATTGTCATAAGCAATGGTTGTTTTTGGCAAAAAAAAGAACTTGTACCTCCGCTAGGAGAGACTCTTTTTAGCTCATCTTGACAAAGTCCAGCTGAGCTAATCTCATCACTCTCCATCCATCGTCCGTCCTCTGTCCATCGTCCGTCAACACCATATTTTGGTCTTCTCCTCCAAAGCCACTGGGCCAATTCAAGTGAAAGTTTGTGTGAGTGATGGTCCCAAAGGGGCATTTCATTTTTGTTCAACTCAACATGCTCAGCCCCATAGGGAGGGAGTGGGGGAAAATGCTCCAAAATATTTTTAAAATCTTCTCATGAACCAGTGTGTACAATTACTTGATATTTGATGGAGCTTCCTTTTGAGGTGTAGAATCAAGTTTGTTCAAACAAAGTTCGAGAAGCAATATTTGGCTTTGTAATGGGAGGGGTAATATTTTTGGCCCCGCCCCAAATTTCTGTTTTATGAACCGATGGTCTGGTTTGAACCAAATTTGGTATGTGGTATTATTGGGTCATAAGTACTTGACCCATGCGAAGAAAAAAAAAATTCCCCCATCCGCATGGGAACCCTGGGAGCTAAAAATAGAAATATTTTCAAACGCCCATATTTCCCAAGCCACACGGAACAGAGAGCTGTTATTTGGTATGAAGTATCCTTAGGACCAGCAGAATTGAATGGTAAAAAAAAATTGCCATCTGTTATGTTAGGGTGTTCTGTAATGGGTGTCGAAAAAATGCTGAGTCAGCATATTTGCAAATATTAAAAAAAAATCTTTTCTTCAGAACCAATCATCAGAATCTTTTGATATTCAGTATACAGCATTCATAGGGTGGTCAGATACAAATTTGTTAAAATAAAGCCCATTGGTTCATATTTGGGCTCAATACAGGAGCCCAAATTTTTAACATAGGGAAAAATATGGGGAATATTTTTTAAAACTTTTCTTCTTTAGAACCACCAGTCAGAATCTTTTAATGTTTGGTATACATCATTGTTATGAGGGTCAGATTCAAGATTGTTCAAACCAAGTCCCTAGGTTAATATTTGGGCTTCCTACAGAAGCCCAAATTTTAACTTTGTTCAATATGGGGATAATTTTTAAAAATCTTCTTCAGATCCACCAGTCAGAATGCTTTCATATTTGGTTTGCAACATCTCTAGGGGGGTCAGATTCAAGTGTGTTCAAATCAGATCCCTAGGTATATATTTAGGCTCGCTATGGTAGCCCAAATTTTTACTTAATGCGATATGAGGAAGTTTCTTTAAAAATCTTCTTCTTCAGATCCACCAGTCGGAATGCTTTCATATTTGGTATACCACATCTCAAGAGGGGGCCAGATTCCAGTTTGTTCAATTCGAGTGCCTGGGTTAATATTTGGGCCCCATATGGGAACCTGAAATTTAACTTAGTACAGTATTAGGGAATTTCTTCAAAAATTTTCTTCTTCAGATCCACTAGCCAGAATGCTCTCATATTTGGTATACAACATCTCTAGGGGGGTCAGATTCAAGTTTGCTCAAATCGGATCCATAGGTTAATATTTGGGCTCGCTATGGTAGCCCAAATTTTAACTTAATGCAATTTGAAGAAATTTCTTTAAAATTTATCTTCTTCAGATCCAACAGTCAGAATGCTTTCATATTTGGTACACAATGCCTCTAGGGAAGTCAGATTCAACTGTGTTCAAATCGAGAGCCAGGGTTAATATTTGAGCTCCATCTGGGTTGCTGAAGATTTAAAAAATTTTGTATTCAGTACCCTCTAGAGGTGTGTAACTAAGATTAATCCACATAGGTTGAATCAAGGGGCTTCATACGGATGCTCTACATTTTACATTATGATCAACTGAAGAAAAGGCATGATGCCCGGATTATTTTTGTCACTTCTGAGGGACTCAAGGATTGACAGTGTTGCCTATGGAGATGGATTGCTTAATATAGATTCATTCTCAGGCCTTCCGAGACTACACTTCTCACCCACTGATCTTCCGTGACTGCTATCTAGTTTCTCGCGAAGTTTGATAACCTTCCGCCAACTGGCAAGCAATAAAGGTCTTGACCATCACCTGTAGGACTTACGAGGCTTACGGGAGGAGAAACTATGCCCTCCCTGCGTAGAACCTCTTCTCGTCAGCCTAGGGGCATCTGACCTATAATCCTGATCAGACTTACGCCCCTTTCCTGAGTGGTTGTACTAACAATAGCCGGAGGAATTATAAGAGGGTTCCTTATACCCTCGCAAGGAGTTCCCTTTACTTGATTTAGATTTTTTGAATGCCCTTGCTTACCCCGGTCTGCTGAAGCATGTTGTTGAGATGCCAACTTCAAAAGCAGAGCACTGGAAGCTTTCTTGGTAGCCTGTTCATAGACTAACGAAAGCTTGTTGTCAAATCGTATGACTGAAGTGACTCTGAGAAAGCTTTTCACCTTGTCATCTATAAGAGATGATGATGCCTGGGCAGCATCACGTCTCCAAATTTGCCACTGTCAGGGTGGAGTTGTACGTGGCATACATGACTGCCCTGGAAAGAACTCTAAGCGAGGAACAAGCGGGGAACAAACATCCTCAAATTCCTTCCCATTAAGACGTTGCTCTGGTAAGGTGATCTGCGTAGGACATTGCATCCAGATTCGCTCTATTTGATGAAATAGCACATTCCATCATGTCCAAGCGTATGTTGAATGAAGCAGGTAGGGATATATCTAAATAGTTGGCCTGCTCATCTAAACGCAACCGTTTTAAATGAGCGTGGTCCCAGGAACGGTATATTTATGGAAGATGTTGATAAGAAACGGCCTTTCCTCTTAGCATTAGAGAGGTTAAATATGGCACCGTCGACATGGCTGAAGGCCTGCGACACCTGTCTAGACTGTACCGGGGAGGAAAGAACTTCTTCTTTCCTCCACACAAAGTCTGCATCCAAAGACGACAGTGGTTTCTCCCTAGTTGTCGCAGCTTGCTGATCAGGTCGAACAAATTCAGGAAAGTATTGATGGATAAATTCCATCGCTACCATATGTTGTTCTGAAAGGAAAGGGTAATCCTCTTCCTTGTCCCTTTCACGATCTGACTGAATCAGCTGTGACGTTCAGTCCATCGCATCTGCTTGTGCAGATGACTGGACAGACCCAGAACCATCTGACAGCTCACTACTGGAGTCTGCAGAAGGCTGCTTTTGCACTTGCTGGGATGCTGCGATCAGCTGCGCAATCTGCAACAGCAAGTCCGTTACCGAGGCTTGAGGAGCAGTGGTTTTCTGTTTTTTAGCCACTTGCTGCTCCTGGGTTGCAGTTCCAGAGATGGATCTCTTCTCTGAACGTCCCAATGATCGAAGCCTCGGTTCCCTAGCTACCAAATGGTCTGACTTCACAGGTGAAGACTGACTCCGTCTTCGCGCTGCTGGCTGGATATCCGAAGTCGGGTAGCTAGAATGCGGTCGTGTGTGCTTTTGAATCATAGCGGAGGAAGCCGTGACTGTAGCTGAAGCCAGCTACAGTCTAGCCGGTGCATCCTGAGTGGCAGGTGTGGACATATTCTCGGGCTGGTGTAAGTCTCTCAAAACAACATTTGGCCTCAAATGTTGTTGGGTTTGAGAGGGACCTCTCTCGCTCACAGCCTTGTCAAACCTCGCCGAGCCTCCTGAAAAGAAACTTGCTGACTTCCTCCCTATTTCTTTTCAACCTACTCACAATTGTTTACAATTGGCTGTAACGTAAGTGCAAGCCTACTTCGGAACTAACTCAAGCTTTAGGAGAACTTTTCCAAACAAGTTGGAAAAGTAATAGAGTGCAAAAGCACCAAAAAGATCGAAAAAAGGGTGGAGCGAGACCAGCGCTCGAAATTACAGGTACACTCTCTGCACACCTCTTGCGTTTACCGAGCGCATGCGCAACAACCGTGACGTCAATTCCTTTTATTTCCACCATTTGTACATGGTCGGAAATTTTTGTGACTCGTGCTACTTTGCTGTTATTCTTCGTGAACAACTTATTATATGTGCTCTGCATTTCATTGTGTGCAAGTGGATTGTATCCTTTTATCAAGCTATCCAAAATTGTTTTTGATTAATGTTATTTTTGATCATTATTGCTTGTTTCTTCACACTTAATCTTGTTTTTCCCCCACGTGTGAATACGACCTTTGTGCTGTTTTCCGTTGGCGGAAGCTTGATTTCATACTCATTCATATAATGCCAAAGACTATTCCTTGTACCTCTTGCTTGCAAGTGAAGCATGTTGACGACACTCATTCCACATGTGTCACTTGCAACAATTGCACTCAGGCCCAATCATGTGGTATTTGTGGGGTTTGGTCCTCTAAATTCTGGGCTTCTGTTAACAAGGTGATTCTGTCCAGAGCTAGAACCCCCTCGTTCTCGGGGTAAGGGTAGCCGTGCCGTAGCAGACATTTCTGCTGGTGCACGTGGTGACTCTGTCACACAGGATTCTGATCTGTCTTCTGTGGCGAGTTCCTCTGCAACTGTTGACGGTGCTAGTTCAGTGATACCTGACGTGGAGACCGTGGTCTCTTTGTCTTCTGATGTCACTCTTGAGGCGTCTGTTTTCGTAGAGAGCTTCTCTGAGGTCAGCTCGGTGACCCTCTCCGATCTGCCTCCTACGCCGTTGACAGTTGCTGAGGAAGTTGTTACTACAGATCCTATTCTGTCTGATTGTGGCTCTTCCATCTCATCTGGGGATGGTCTACAGTATCGGGGGACCGAGGCTGTATCTGCTGGTGTGTCTGTGTGCTCTCAGCCTCCCCTAGCCTCCCGCCGGGCTGTGCGGGTTTGCGATCTGCTCCATCTCATTTGCTCCTAATCAGTTGAGCCGATCGGTCGCTTCGGCAGCGATTCCTCGTCCCTCGAGTGAATCGTTTATTGTTCCTCCTTCCCCTGCTAGAGTGCCACCTAGCAGGATGGTGTTGGGACGTTGGCATCCAGGGCCTGCTGTTCGGCAGTGGTCAGTGACTGTCACTCTCGGAACCTTCCTCCGGTGATTCCTCACTGTGTTCTGAGTCTGGGTGTCGATCGATGCTTGCCGTCGGTCTCAGAGGATGGGCAGTTGGGGCCGTCTGCCGCGCAGAGGCCAATGACAGGTTCCTGTCATTCTTGGGACAATCCTCCGGTGTCTTCTCACCGTGTCCTAGGTCCAGCTACCGATCGACGTGCGCCGTCGGTCTCTTTCGAGGATTTGCAGGCAGGACCTTCTGTTTCGCAGAGGTCAGTGATGGCCCCTGGGCATCACAATCGGGACTATCCTCCGGTGATTCTCCCGTATCCCTATTCTGTCTGCCGATCGACATTCGACGTCAGTCTCTTCTGAGGATTTGGGTTCTTCTACCAGAAGGGTTCATTGGTAGGATACTTTGTCGGGCGATGCTGCTGCGACGGATTCTCAGGGTGACCTGCGTCAGGCCGTTTTGGCGCTCACCTGGTTGCTTTCTGGCAACCCTGAAGTTGGCCTCCCTGTGCCTCCTGAGGCACAACCTCCTTTGGTCGGTTGCCGAGATGTCTCGCCTGGCCCCTTGGATACTGTTCAGTCTTTTCAGGAGGTTTCTGCTGGTCAGCCCGAGTTGGGCTACGTCTCCTCTGCTACGGAGGATGATGATTATCTGGAAGGTGATGGGCCCCCCCTCGTCAGTCTGGGGCAGGCTTTGGATTTCGTCTTCGGCTTATTGCCGGAAGTTCAACCTTCAGACCAGCCATCTGTGACCGTTTGGCCGTGGTCCACTGTGGAGCGCCGTAACCCTGTTGAGCCTTCTAGCTCTGAGGCTTTGCGTCCTCTGCAATCGGCTCAGGTTGTTGAGTCCTTCCAGGGCTTAGATGCCAAAATGCGTTCTAAGGCCCTCAAGGTTCTTTCTTTTCTAGAGCTGATGCGTTTCTACCTCCATCGCGGTTTCGTGTTTACGATTCCGTCTCTCCACCAGTCTTCCAAGGGATGACTACTGTGGATGAGGATTCTTCTTCCCTCGGGTTAACTCGGGTTAACTAAGCCTAAGTTGGCAGTTCTCCCAATGTCGGTAGTTGAATCTATGGTGGGCCTGTCACGAGAGATGCTGGGTATGTTATCTCTCGCGGACCTTGTCGTCGCTGCTCTGGCTGAATATTTTCCACCAGGCGCCTTTTCGCGTTTTGTCACAGGCTCTTATGAACTTGACACATGCTCATGCCTGTAACACGGCTAATTTGGAGCTGGCATGCCGGGATGCGGTGTTGGATTCTTCTCCATCCCTTCCTTGTGCTATTCTGAGGTGTGCCTCTGTGGTGGGACCTCAGTTGTTCCATGGTTCCGTGGAAGCTGTTCGTGGCAAAGTTCTTCGTCATTTGAAGGACCAGCTTTTGCTGCGACAGCTTGACCCACCTGCTGCTGCAGGTGGTGGTCATTCCAGGCCCACCAAGCCCTCCTTCGGCGACGTCGGCTCCTTCTGCACATAAGCGCTGACGTGGCTCACTGGCAGCCTCAGGCAGGAAAGTCTTAGGACTCTGTCACTTTCCGAGGTGGTTTCTCCTCTCGGGGGCCTCGTCGAGGCCGCAAGTGAAGGTTCTCACCTCGATTCACCTCCAGTTGGGGGAGAGCTGTCGCTGTTTTACGACTGCTGGACAGAGATAAAGTCGGACCCTTGGGTCCTCGACGTCATTCAATCCGGTCTGCGACTTTCCTTCCATCGGCACCACAGTTTATCTCGGGTGCCCATCCCGACTCAGGTACCTGCCGATTCTCTGCGTCGGGACCTTCTGGTGCAGGAGATCGACAAAGGGGCGATCGAGGTGGTCAGGAACACCCTTTTACCGGGGTTTTACTCGAGACTTTTCTTGGTGCCGAAGAAAAACGGCCAATTTCGTCCTGAACGAGTACATTATAGCTCCTCGTTTCAGTATGGAGACTTTCCAGTCGACGTTCAGTTCAACAGGGCGACTTTGCTGCCAGTATCGACCTGAAGGATGCCTACTTCCATGTACCCATTCATCTGGCGTCACGGAAATACCTTTGGTTCTCGTTTCGGGATCGAGTTTATCAATTCAGAGCTCTCCCGTTCGGTTTGAACCTGGCTCCTTGGGCCTTCACCCGACTGATATCACATGTGCTTGCTTTCCACCGTACTCAGTCGGCTGTGACTTCGTCAGCCTACCTGGATGACATCCTCCAATGGCACCACGATACTGCTGTTCTGGAGTTAGATGTCCGGCAGTTTCTTTGCCTGCTAGCTTCGCTGGGTTTCAGAGTCAATCGCGAGAAGTCGGATCTCCTTCCTTCTCAGCGATTCCGTCATTTGGGGATGGATTTCGACACTCTTCACAATGTAGTGTTGGTCCCCCATGCTCGGGCGATGATTCTTTCCGCCTTGTCTCGGAACCTGCTTCAATCTTCCTCTGTCTCGGCCAGGACTTTCCTTCGGATGCTGGGCCTTTGCGGTTCGGTGACAGATCTCATTCCGCTCGGTCGCTTGTTTGTCCGACCTCTCCAACACTTCCTGTTGGATCATTGGCGTCTGAATGTAGGTCCACTGGACCTGGAACTCACTATTCCTCGGTCTCTGCTTTGTCACCTCCACCCTTGGGCCGATATTCCCTGGCTGACACAGGGTGTTCCGGTGGATCTTCCTTTGGCCGATCGCATCCTTACTGTGGATGCCAGCGATCGGGGCTGGGGTGCGACGTTGGATCCTCTCAGTCTGTCTACTCACGGCGAGTGGGACAGCGAGCAGGTGGGCCTTCATATCAATCAGAAGGAGCTCCTTGCTCTTCTGTTAATTTTTCGGCTTTGGATCCCTCATCTGTCGGACCATATTGTCCTACTTCTTTCGGACAATTCGACAGTAGTGGCCTACATACGGAATCAAGGAGGCACACATTCGATTCCCATGTATCGGCTGTCTCGGGATCTTCTGTTGGCGCGGGATGTGAACGCTCGGGTGTCCATTCGACACATTCCCGGGTGTCTCAACGTCCTAGCAGACTCCCTGTCCTGACACGGCAGTGTCCTTCCAACCGAATGGATGCTACATCAGTCGGTGTTTCAGGCGATTTGCGAGCAGTGGGGCCGTCCTCAGGTCGACCTTTTCGCTACTCGCTGGAATCATCAGGTAGAGACCTTTGTCTCCCCTTGTCCAGATCCTCTGGCATTTGCAGTCGACGCTTTGTCTCTGGACTGGACAGGTTGGATCAGCTATGCCTTTCCTCCTGCACCGATTCTTCCTCAAGTATTAGCCAAGATTCGTGCTTGCAGTTGCAGGATCATTCTGATCGCACCTCTGTCTCCACAGAGGGTGTGAATCAGTCTGCTGCAGCCTATGTTGACAGATCGGCTACCTCTACGTCGCGATCTTCTTTCCCAGGGTCATCCCAGGAAGTATCACAGCAACCTGGCGAGCCTGTCCCTTCACGCTTGTCTTTTATCACGTCCAGTCTCCGATGTAGAGGTTTTTCGAGACGAACAGTGGAGTGCATTTCTGCATCACGGCGACCTTCCACTGGCATGACTTACACTGCGAAGTGGAAGGTTTTCTGCCGCTGGTGTGCAGATCACAATGTGGATTATCGTGATCCGTCAATCGCTCAAATTGCAGATTTTCTGGTATACCTTTTTGACTCCAAAGGCCTCCAGCCTGTTACTATTAAGAGCTATTGGTCTATGCTGTCAGATACTTGCTCTTATGTGGGAAAGCGGTGCATCGGTCATAATCTCTTTCTCTCCAAACTGATTCAGCACTTTTCTCTGAAGAGGCCTCGAGTTTTGCATCTTACACCCAAATGGAACTTGGCATGGGTGTTACATTGTTTGGAGGGAGTGTCATTTGAGCCTTTCTCTGAGACCGATATGCGCTTTCTCACATATAAGACTGCTTTCCTTCTAGCATTTGCTTCTGCCAGACGTGTCAGTGAGCTTCATGTGCTTTCTGTTGATTCAGCTTTCTTCAGAAATGAGGCTAATCGTGTAACCTTCACTATTGATTGCTCTTTTCTGGCCAAGAATCCACTTCCTGATTTGGTACCTCCTCCAATCTGCATTCGGGCTCTCCCTGCTGTCGATGGCCAGAGGCCTCTTTTTTGTCCTGTTTTTGCGATCAAGACTTAGTTCAAGACGCAGTTCATTTGGAGGGGTCGGAAGAGATTCTTTCTGTCTCTCATTCCTAAGAGGCAGTCTATCTCTTCCCATTCTATTTCCAGGTGGATCTGTCTTGCAATCAAGCTGGCTTATTCCCGCTTGTCTGCGTCGGATCTTGTCTCGAACCGGTTTAATGCTCATGAGGTTCATGCCATTTCTTCATCCTGGCATTCTCCAATTCTGTTTCGCTCCGGGATGTTATGAATGCGGCTTACTGGAGGAATGCCTCTACCTTCTCCTCCTTTTATCTCCGCCACCTTCAGCAGCAATCTGAGGACCTTTATTCTTTAGGCCCTCTCGTTGCTGTTCAGGCTGTTGTGCACCCTCGTTAAAGTTGTTTTTATCGAGGTTGTGCTTCGCTCAGCCTTGTTCTTTTCAGGTGCCTTCTCCCTATCTTTATTACAGATTTCGCTATTGTTCTCTGCCATCCTTGCTTTTCTTTCTGCTACTCTTGTTGATATTGGTTATGTGATTCACCTCCTCCTATTGTTTATTCAGCCAATTGTAAACAATTGTGAGTAGGTTGAAAAGAAATTAAAATTTTTTAGTAAATTTTGTTTCTTAACATACCTACCACAATTGTTTACCGGAGGCCCACCCTCCTTGGGGATATCTTTGATATCGATGCCTCCCCACTAATTCACAAACTTTTTGTTGGCGGAAATACGGAATTGACGTCACGGTTGTTGCGCATGCGCTCGGTAAACGCAAGAGGTGTGCAGAGAGTGTACCTGTATTTTCGAGCGCTGGTCTCGCTTGACCCTTTTTCTGATCTTTTTGGTGCTTTTGCACTCTATTACTTTTCCAACTTGTTTGGAAAAGTTATCTAAAAGCTTGAGTTAGTTCCGAAGTAGGCTTGCACTTACGTTACAGCCAATTGTAAACAATTGTGGGAGGTATGTTAAGAAACAAAATTTACTAAAAAATTTTAATTTCCATCGTTACAGCCAATTGTAAACAATTGTGGTAGGTATGTAAAGAAACAAAATTTACTAAAAAATTTTAATTTCCATCGTCGCTGGGAGAGCTTTTGATTTTAAGGTGTTCACTGTACCCAAATCTACGCTTCCTTCAACCGCAACGGACTTACCTGGTGTCACGGCTCCCACGGACAGAGTAACCGCTTCACCTGTCAAGCTAACTGCTTGCAAAGGATTAAGAACACTAACTAGAGGCCTTATCCCTTGCTTAATATTCATGAGCACCTTTGCAGCTATCTCTGTTTGCTCATCAGAGCATGACGATAGTAGCACACTTTTGGTGGGTGTCACAATACCATCACCATGTTCTTGTTCCTCTGAAAAAGAAACTGAAAAACTCGAATTATCTTGCGGTGAGAGTTCCGGCATAGGAAGCTCACCACCAATAACATACTGTGACACCGGTCTCCAATGTTTGTCATCCCAATTAACTCAAGTTGGACAAGAATCTGCAGGAGTACCTCGACTACAGACATGGCAACAAGCATGTAAATCCGAGAAAGACTTCCTTGCCTTGCCTTGCATTTAGAGCAGTAAGCTTTCATGGTTCAATCAAAATACAAATTCGATAGCTCTCCTGCAAACTCCACAATAAAATATATGATAATGAATACATGAATAATTGCAATCAAAATCAAATTTGAAAAATTAAATCCCAAAAATTTTTGGAAAATTTTGAAAAAGCCTAAGTTCCCAAAGGGAACATGACGAGCCCAAGGGCATCCCGATAGAGCCTAAGTGTGGACAAAATCCAAATTTTTTGAGTTACACTACCGGAATCATAATCGATGTATCCTACAATAATCCTATGGTAATATAATACTAAATACTACATATATTTGAAGATGTTGTCAATGTAAACAATGTCAAGGAAAAAAACGGAAACAAGACATCAGGCACACAAAAAGGCCTGAAGTCAGTAACAGATTTTAATGCTACCAGATGTGAAGCTAGATCTTCATACGAAGAAAAAACAATACATCAGATAGAAGATGCAAGACCAAAATGAAGCAATGCCCAAGGGTGAGGATGTTACCTTGGGGATAAACAGAATAAACATGAAATAATTTTTATAATTATTATAAAGTTACAGCCCTAAATGCTTTCAACCACCGTTGTTCACTTCCATCATCCATTTACAGCCTTGGATCCACCAATTTTACCATTGATTTGTGTCTGGCATCCTCAAAAATGGAAATTTAAAAGCACAGATGTCAGTTCGTTGTTGCTGACTTTAGGGCCAAACAAAGAATGATAGTTTGCGCCAATTTTAGTACCTTCCTTGATACTGCACATGCACAGATCACAAAAGTATGGAGGACCATCTAGGACTTAATTTTTTTGGTTTTGCATGCAAATTTTGGAGACTTTTGGAGACTGGGGGGCAAAATTTGTGTTTGGCCCTGGATTAATTTGAGTTAGCAACAGCTAGTCTGGGCCATTGGTTGTCGTATAAAAATACCATTATTCGCTGTACATTTATAATACCACATGTGCACATACTCATCAGCTTCCTTCTTTTTTGGCTGCTTTGGTCAGCTGATAGAGCCAAACAGATCAAGACTTCAGCTTCAGTCAATGAAGATCCCACAGAAAAACTCATCAGAGAATTACAAGAAGAGAACCAGAGATTAAAGGCTGCTATGGAATCTGGCGGTGTTAACTTAGCCATGTTGAAGTGCGGCGATGGTGATGATGATGATGATGAAGACATGAGTGAGGAAGGTGAGTCAACTATCACCTATAGTAGTGAAGTGATGAGTTTGGAAGGTAGAGACTACTCACTAAAAATTTAATAGAATATAACTTCTCAATGTGAATGTCAGGAAGTGTGGTATTGCTTTTTTACTGTGGTAAATAGGCTCTATTTTGCTGTTAAAATAGAACCTGGTATGATATCTTCCCCTGGATATTGACCCCCACCCCCACCCCCTCCACCATCCCACCAAGCAAAAACAAGTTGAGGTGAGGATGTCAGACCTGGATATCCTCCCCATCACCCACTAAAAAAAATAGCAACAATTTTGAGAAAATAAATAGGGTTTATCTACACCTTAACCCAACCATAACAAGACCAAACAGTGGCTGCAAATATCTTATTATGACCCTGGGAGTTTGACAAGGTTGGGGTTGGGGTGGGGTGGGGGAGTTGATGTCCATGCCTGATTACCCCCTCCCCCTCCTCCATGCCTGATTACCCCCTCCCCTCCCCATTCCCCATGTCAGAATATACAGAAATATGGAAAAAAAGTTTTTCTTTCATTCCATGCTGAAGTATTAAACAGTGACCAGTTAATTAGAAATAGATAATATTAGAACCATTCCAGTTTGAAGGGAATCTGTCTGTCCAGGCCTGGTTATCTTCTCCCCACTCATGTCAAAATGTATTGAAAATATGGAAGAAATTTAGAATGAAGTACGTGTATACATCATCATTGCATTGTTTACCCCCAAACTAAGAGATTTTCAAATTATTATAGAAATGCAGTAGGAATTTTGTCCATGCACCCAAATGTGTTTTTTTTGTGTGTTCTTTTTCACGTGTGTTTTCAAGTGATTTTATGCATGGCTCAAGCAGTTGAATGTCAAATGAGACAAACTGTGTAAGAACAGTAAAAAAAATTTGAAAAAAGGTGATGAAACAGGTTTTCTATGATGAGGAAGGTGGCTAGAAACAAGATTTTTTATCCCCCGCTAAAGCAAAGTTTGCGGTATCCCCCCCCACCAAAACGTTTGCCTGGGATATAGAAATGGGTTCCATCTGTCTGTCCGTTCATCTGTTTAGTTGCCTGGCTGTCTGTCAGTCCATCTGTAACAACTTTGGACCTTCATAACACAGTCAGTGGATGTTGGATTTAAATGATCTTTGGTATGCTGATAGACCACCATGGGGGAAAAGATATTCACAAATAACAGGTTTTGTCCTTTTATTTCTAGAGTTATGGGCCTCTTTCTGCTTTTTTCAACTTAGAAACTTTCAATTTTTATAGTTTCTGGTTAGTAAACCACTTTTTGGCAGAGGATATCAGTGGCATTGCACCTTGTTTGTTTAACCCTTTACCTAACCTGAAAAGCAGACGACACTTGCAAAAATAATTCTTTAATAACTAATTTTTTTCATTTTTTGTCTCAAAAACATAGGTTATGACCCCTCGTTGGAACGAGCTCAGCGAGCTCATTCCAATGAGGGGTCATAACCTATGTTTTTGAGACAAAAAATGAAAAAAAGAATGAAAATTAATTGGCGATTTTTTAGAATAGCGCTGGCCGGTTTTGACCGTTACGTTAGGTAAAGGGTTAATAGCCTTCCATTACACAAAATTCAAGTTGTTGGTGGTGGGGAGGGGGCAATATATTCATCGGGGAAGGATGCTACTCATGTACCAAATGCTTAGAGTGGAAGTCCTATAAAGGGCACAGAATAGGTATAAACCATTGACTTAACTTGACTTCACACTAGTATTGTATACTTTACTCAATACTTGTGCTGTACTTATCTAGCCATGGATACTCAAAGTAACCTTAAACAATAATAAAAACTGCTTATAACTATTGTGATTGACATTGAAAGTGACCTCAATAAATAAATCAATTTCTTATTGTCCATGCAGAGAGAGAACAGATCAAGAAAGAACTTGAGGCTGATTACCAAAGTTTACTAGACAAAAATCAGAAAGAGATGGAGGAAATGAAGAAAACATTTGAAGAAAAGATGAGAGAAGCTGGGGTATGACATGTTGTAACTTCTCAAAACACTTCATTTTATTACCTTCTTCCCACTGTCTCATCACGTTTTTGGGCTGTATGTCATCTTTGTCTAAAAAAAAATGGCTTCTGTCAGGTTTTTTGTGACTTTCTGGTTATTCATTTGCCCATCCCACTTCCTTGTGGGAACTCAGAAGAGGAGTAGTTCTTGGTTACTGTGGTGGAATTCATCAACGTCAGTAACATCTTATTAATGATTTCAAGCCATCCTTTACAAAACAAAAAAACCCAGAAAAACTCATGGCAATCAAGTGAAGTGGAGCAGTGCTTGATTACTGGTATAATAAGACCAGGTAACCAATGACTGAGCACAAGTCCTCTTAAGTGGACAGGATATTTTGTCTCTTGAGTTGAACAAGGTGCCATCTACAGTGTTTTAGCAATACTGAAGGTACCTTGTTCCACTCAAGGAACAATTTATAAATGATTGGCTAAACTTTACTTTATACTTGTGTTGCATTCGTGATATTGCTATAGATGCCAATAGTGACCTAAATAATAAACAATAAATTATCTTACTTGCATGTTAGTGTACTAAAACTCTGAAGAAAATTATTCTCTTGTTAAATTTGTGTACACCCCTAAACCCCTAATACCAACTATAAACATGGGCTTGAACAGGTGCGCCAACCAGCAATCAGGACAGAATTTCGCAGGCTCGTGTCAAATGACATTGACAGTGGTCTCCAGTGGAGTCAAAACAAGATTGAGATTTGACTCTATTTCATATATTTTATTTGAGTTGCTTCTTGATAAAACTTCACTTTTGGGCAAATCTCGAAACCCACACACTGACTGAAAGTGATCACTCTTCGTCTGTCATCTGTGAATATGGTGTTTGAGACTTCTTCAAAACCGCTGAACTGATTTAAGTGAAATTTGAGATGCTTGTTTGTTTTGACATCACATTTTTTGTTCAAATCAAGGTGCCCCACCCAAAAAGTATGCCTAAATCTTAAAAAATCTTCTTCTCATGAACCAGCAGTAGCAGAGACTTGATATTTGGAGTGCAGCTTCCTTTTGAGGTGTAGACTCAGATTTGCTTAAGAGAGGTTCGAGGGGCTATATTTGCCATCATTATGGGAGGGTCAAGAATTTTGTCCCCGCCCAAAATTTCTATTTTCCAAACCGAGAGGCTGATTTGAATCAAATTTTATATGTGGCCTTATTGGGCCATAAGTGCTTCGTTTATGCCAAAAAAACATTTTCCTGTCGCCCCATGGGAACTGCATGAGCTAAAAATAGAAAAAAATTTAAATGGCCATATCTCCAAAACTACACAGCACTGAGCATTTTTATTTGATGTGAAGCTTCCTCAGGGCCAGCAGAAAGGAATGGTGCAAAAAAATTGCCATCTGTTTTATCATAGGGTACTTTTCCAGGACTTTGAAAAAATGCTGAGGCATCATTTTTTAACACTGCTGGCAATGGGAAAAACATTAAAGAATCTTCTCCCAAACCACTGCTCCAAAGCTTTCAGATTTCACATATAACATCTTTGAAAGACTGATTTACATATTTGTTGAAATCAATTCCCTGGGTCCATTGGGTTCTCTATGGGAGCCCAAATGTTCAAAAAGTGTGCAATATGAGGAATATTCTTTAAAAATCTTTGTCAGATCCACCAATCAGAATCTTTTGATATTTGGTATGCATCATCCTCAGGGGGGGTGAGATTCAAGTTTGTTCAAGCCAAGTCCCTGGGTTCATATTTGGGCTCACTGTGGAAGCCCGAATTATAACTTGGTTCAATATGAGGAATATTCTTCAAAGATCTTCGTCACATCCACCAGTCAGAATCTTTTGATATTTGGTATACAGTATCCTCAGGGAGGTGAAATATAAGTTTGTTAAAGCCAAGTCCCTGAGTTCATATTTGGGCTTCCTGTGGGAGCCTGAATTCTACCAAAATTTCTATTTTCCAAACTGAGAGGCTGATTTGAACCAAATTTGATATGAGGGCTTATTGGATCATAAGTACCTAATTTCTGTCAAAAGAATTTTTCCTGTCACCCCATGAGAACCCCAGGAGCTAAAAATAGAAAAAAATTAAAACGCCCATATCTCCAAAACTACATGGCACTGAGAATTTTTATTTTGTGTGAAGCTTCCTTAGGAATAGCAGAAAGGAGTGGTCCAAGCGGTTTTATCATGGGGGTATTTTCCAAGGCTTTGAAAAAATGCTGAGTTATCATTTTTTAACACTGTGGGTAATGGGAAAAACATTAAAGAGTCTTCTTCTCCCATACCACTGCTCCAAAGGCTTTCATATTTCACATATAACATTTTGGGAAGATTCATTCACATGTTTGTTGAAAGCAAATCGCTGGGTCCATATTTGGGCTCTCAGTGGGAGCCCAAAGTGTTCAGATTAATGCAATATGAGGAATATTCTTTAAAAATCTTCTTCTTCCGATCCACCAATCAGAATATTTTGATATTTGGTATGTAACATCCTTAGGGTGGTGAGATTGTAGTTTGTTCATGCCAAGTCCCTGGGTTTAGAATTTGGGCTCCCTGTGGGAACCCGAATTATAACTTAGTTCAGTATGAGGAATATTCTTTAAAAAAATTTTTTTTTCAGTCTTTTGATATTTGGTATAAGCTTTTCTTAGGAGGGACAGATTCAACTTGTTCAAATCAATTCCCTGGGTTAATATTTAGGCTACCATGTCACCCTGGGGCCTCTTGTTAGGTAAACATGCAAGTTACTTTTCAAGTATCATGCCAGTTTTTTCTTGGCAGTCTTGGCTGCTGCATAGAATAGAAACAACTACAAAGCCAAAGGAAGCACACAATCAAAGTGCTGAAAAATGTTTAAAACTATCCAGATCTGAATTGGATATTTCATATGAACAGGCTTGTGTTGACTATTGTTAGTGTACTTATATGATACGGGCTTTTTTAGCTCACCTGAGCGAAGCTCAAAGGGAACTTTACTGATCACTTTCTGTCGGTCGTCCATCATAAACTTTACAAAACCGACTTCTCCGCCAAAACCACTAGCCCAATTTTATTCAAATGTTGGGTAAATGTTTATTACCTAATGTCAGTTTGGATTTGTTCAAATGAAGTTGCCCCTCTCCCTGGGTGGTGCCACGCTCCCAAGAGGCACCAAAGTCTTTAAAAATCTTCTTCTCATGAACCAGCAGTAGCAGAGACCTTATATTTGGTATGCAGCTTTCTTTTGAGTTGTAGACTGAGATTTCTTCATGGGATGTTCGAGGGGCAATGTTTGTCATCATTATGGGAGGGGCAGGAATTTTGGCCACGCCCAAAATGTTTATTTTCCGAACCGGGGGCTGATTTGAACCAAATTTTATGTGAGGTATTATTTGGTCATAAGTACTTGATTTACGAAGAAAAAAAATTTCCAGCTGCCCCATGTGAACCCCACAGGCCAAAAATAGAAAAAAATTTAAACACCCATATTTCCAGAACTACATGGCACTGAGAATTCTTATTTGGTGTGAATTTTCCTTAGGACCACAGAATGGAATGGTAAAAAAAGATTGCTATCGGTTTTATCATGGGGCACTTTTTGGGGACTTTGAAAAAGTGCTGAGTCAGCATTTTTTAACACTGTGGGCAATGGGAAAACATTTAAGACTATTACCACTACTCCAAAAGCTTTCAAATTTCACATATAACATCTTTGGAAGATTGTTTCACATGTTTATTCAAATCAATTCCCTGGGTCCATATTTGGGCTCTCTATGGGAGCCAAATGTTTAAATTAGTGCAGTATGAGGAATATTCTTTAAAAATCTTCTTCTTCAGATCTTCCAATAAGAATCTTTTGATATTTGGTATGCAGCATGCTTGGTGGGGGGTGGGGGGGGTGGGGGGTGGGGGGGAGATTCAAGTTTGTTCAAGCCAAGTCCCTGGGTTCATATTTGGGCTCACTGTGGGAGCCCGTATTGTAACTTAGTTCAATATGAAGAATTTTTCTTTAAAAATCTTCTTTAGGGTCAGCGGTCGGAATGTTTTGATATTTGGCATGCAGCATCCTAAGTAGGGTGAGATTCAAGTTTGTTCAAGCCAAGTCCCTGGACTGATATTCGGGCTTCCTGTGGGAGCCTGAATTATATCTTAGTTCAATATGAAGAGTATTCTTCAAAAATCTTCTTCTTCACATCCACCAGTCACAATCTTTTGATATTTGGAAAACGGCATCCCACTGGCGGTGAGATTCAAGTAGGTTCAAGCCAAGTCCTGGGTTCATATTTGGGCTTCCTATGGGAGCCTGAATTATAACTCAGTTCAAGATGAGGAATATTCTTAAAAAAATTTTCTTTTTTTTAGATCCTCTGGTCTGAATCTTTGGATATTTGGTATAAGCTTTTCTAAGGAGGGGCAGATGCAACTTGTTGAGATCAATTCCCTGGGTTTTATATTCAGGATACTTTGTCAGGTGAATGCCTTCAGCCCCCCTAGGGCCTCTTGTTAGCTCACCCAACTTTGTCAGGAGAGCTATAGAGATCACTCACCGTCTGTCATCCGGCATCCATCGTCCGTGAACATGGTGTTTACATCTTCTCCTCCCAAACCGCTGAACCAGTTTAATTGATATTTGAGATAATAGTTTGTTATGACATCGCAATTTGATTTTGTTCAAATCAAGTTGCCTCGCCCCTTGGTAGGGCCACACCCAAAAAGTGTGCTGAAATCTTAAAAAATCTTCTTCTCATGAACCAGCAGTTGCAGAAACTTGATATGTGGTGTGCAGCTTCCCTTTGAGGTGTAGACTCAGATTTGTTCAAGAGAAGTTTGTGGGGCTATATTTGCCGTTGTTATGGGAGGGGCAAGAATATTTTACCCTCCCATAATTTCTATTTTCCAAACCGAGAGGCAGATTTGGACCAAATTTGATATGAGGGCTTATTGGGTCATAAGTACTTAATTTATGCCCAATTTTTTTTTCCCGTCGCCCCATGGGAACCACAGGAGCTAAAAATAGAAAAAAATTAACAAGCCCATATCTCCAAAACTACATGGCAGTGAGAATTCTTATTTGGTATGAAGCTTCCTTAGGACCAACAGAATGGAATGATCAAAAAAAATTGCTATCATTTTTATCATGGGGGTACTTTTCTGGGACTTTGAAAAAGTGCTGAGTCAGCATTTTTTAACACTGTGGGTAATGGGAAAAACATATAAGACTACTTTTCTCCCAAACCACTGCTCCAAAAACTTTCAAATTTCACATATAACATCTTTGGAAGATTGTTTCACATGTTTATTGAAATCAATTCCCTGGGTCCATATTTGGGCTCTCTATGGGAGCCCAAATGTTTAAATTAGTGCAGTGTGAGGAATATTTTAAAAAAATCTTCTTATTCAGATTTACCAATAAGAATCTTTTGATATTTGGTATGCAGCATCCTTAGGGGGTGAGATTCAAGTTTGTTTAAGCCAAGTCCCTGGGTTCATGGGTGAAAATTTGGGGTCCTGTTCTGGACTTTGAAACTTAAATTTCGGTCAATTTTAAGACAAAAAAAAAATTCTTTTTACACTGAAAATTTGGGGGCCGGATGGGACCTCGAAAATTTTGGACCAAAATCCGGAATTTTTTTGTGTTTTTTTTGCATTTCGGTCAATTTTAAGACAAATGTTTTTTTTTTTTCACTGAAAATTTGGGGTCCGGGTGGGACCTTGAAAATTTTTGACCAAAATCCTGAATTTTTTTTTTTGTTTTTTATGTGTTTTGGTCAATTTTAAGACAAAAATTTTTTTTTTTTTTACACTGAAAATTTGGAGTCCGGGTGGGACTTAGAAAATATTGGACCAAAATCCAGAAATTAGTTTTTTGGTTTTTTATGCATTATGGTCAATTTTAAGAAAAAAAAAAATTTAAGCTCAAAATATTTTGTTTGGGACTTCGAAAATTTCCAAACAAAAATAAAAGAAAATCTGTTTTTATTCATTTATCTCAATTTTGGGACGTAAAAGTGCAGGAACTGAAAATAGAAGGAAAAATATTGTGTATTGTGTGGGCACAACTGCTTCATGTAGTTGGTATATTCTTTTCTTAGGAGGCGCATATGCAGCTTATTCAAATCAAGTCCCTGGTTGGATATTTAGACTATCATGTTAGGTGAGCACCCTCAGGCCCCCTGGGGCCTCTTGTTTTAATTTTGTTTTTAGCTCACCATAGCAAACCTCAGGAGGGAGCTTTACTAATCACTTTCTGTCCGCCATCTGTCCATCCATCCATCCATCTGGTGTTAACTTTACATTATCGACTTCTCATAAACCACTGGGCCAAATTGAACCAAATTTGATGTGCATGTTTCTTATATACAGGGGCACCACAAGTGACATAACTCTAATAGTACCCATATATTTGAAAAAGGAAATTAAAAAATTTTGTTCTCCAGAACTATCAATTAGAATCTTTTCATATTTGGTACACAACTTCTCTAGGTGTGTCAGATTCATGTTTGTTCAAATCGAGTCCCTGAGTTAATATTGTTAGCTCACCAACTTTAGTTGTGTGAGCTTATGGCATAGCTCGATTGTTCGGCATCAGCGTCGGCTTTGGCATCAGCATCGGCATCAGCATACGTGTCCAATAATGTTAAAGTTTCTGTTTAGGTCACTTACTCGCCCTATTTCCATATCATGGCGTTTATAAACATTTATCTTCACATTTTTAGTTGCGTTTAGTTTTCTGTTCAGCTCAGAATTTCATGTTCAACTTAGTGTTCAGGTCATTTGCTGCGTTCCTTCTCTTTCCTACAGCACTTATATTCCTCATACATATTCCTCATTATCATTGTTCCATGATTTAACCCTTCTTCAGTGAATTTCTTCAAATTTTTCATTAAATTTTGAACGGTGAATTTTTTTTAGTTCAGCTGTCGGCACCCATTTCATCCCATGGCCATTGTATTGCTTCTATATGGTGCTTATTATCATTCTATCATTATTTAACCCTCACCCAGTGCATTCTAAACCTTTTTCTTACCTTTTTTAGCTACGTTTACTTTTCTGTTTAGCTCAGATTTTAGGTTTAACTTTGTGTTCAGTCAGCTGCTGTGTTCCTTCTCTTCTCATGGTGCTTATATTCCTCATACACGTACCTCATTATCATTCTAGCATCATTTAACCCTGGTTCACTGAAGTTCTTCAAATTGTTCATCAAATTTTTAATGCTCACACTTACACACTTTCAGTGTGTTAAAATTTCTGTTTTGGTCAGTTGCCGACACCATATTTTTACACTGTAAACCAATGGCCCAGACTAGCTAGCTAGCTGGCGCTTAACAAAGATATAAAGGGCTAAACACAAAATTTGCTAGCAAAACCGAAAATTAAAAGTCCTATCTGGCCCTCCATACATTTACTCTCTGCGCATGCACAGACAACAGGAAATCACCAGAATTGGTGCCAACATCATTCTTTGTTTGTCCCTAAAATCAACAATGAAATGGCATCTGTGCCTTAAAATCTCCTTTTTTGAGGATGCCAGACACATATCAATGCAAGAATTTGTGGATACAAGGCTGTTATTGGATGAAGGAAGTGTTCATCGGTGGTTTTGGACATTCAGGGCTGTAACTTTATAATATTTATAAAATTATTTCATGTTTCCCAATTTCGGGACATATGCCTGACATCATCATTTTTGATAATGATTATTCCACTGTTTGTTAAGTATTCCTTCCCTATCCTTCCATGAACCCTTCTGGTTAAACTCTTAAGCTTTTTGGCTATTTTGTATTGAATTTTTTTATTAAATTTCTTGGGAGTTTAACATATATTACAGAATGTTATTCTGTGTTTTCCTGAGGGTTACGTCCTCACCCTAGCGGTGTTAGGTCGTTTAGTCTTGCATCTTCTATCTGATGTATCGTTTTTTCTTCATATGAAGATCTCGCTTTGCATCTGATAGCATTTCAATTAGTTCTGACTTTGGGCCTTTTTGTGTGCCTGATGTCTTGTTTACATTGACGTTGTTTACATTGTCAGCATCCTCATATATAGGTAGTTTTTTTATATTCTATTACTGTAGTATACTGTAGGATACAAAGATTATTATTTTGGTAGTGTAGCTCAAAAAATTTGGATTTTGTCCACATTTAGGCTCTATCGGGATGCCCTTGGGCTCTTAATGTTCCCTTTGGGAATTTCAGCGTTTTTTCAAAATGTTTTGTTTACAAACATATTTTGAATTTAATTATGATTGCTATTATTCATGTATCTCAGTTATATATGTATTTTGTTGTGGAGTTTGGAGGACTGATATCGACTTTAGTTGATACACTCCTGCAGACTCTTATCATTCTTGTATTCACTGGAATGACTGATGTTGGAGTTGGGTGTCACGGTACGTTGTTGGCGGTGAAGTTCTGAGGATCAGGGCTCTCACCGCATTTTAATTCATTCTGTCAGTTTCTATTTCAGAGGAACATGAACATGGTGATGATATTCTGACACCCTTCCAAGTGTGCTACCATCGTCGGAGCATTTAGAGCTAGCTGCAGTGCTCATTATTGCAAGAGTTAGGGCCTTTTGTTAAGGGTTTTAATCTCTTGCAAGCAGCTAGCTCGACCAGTAAAGCGGTACTCCGTCAGTGGGTGCCGTGATGCCGGGTAAGTCCATTGCGGTCATAAGAAGATGTGGATGTGGGTAGAGCGAGCACTATAATATAAATAGCTCACCCAGCGATGACGGAAATAGGGAGGACGTCCGCAAGTTCTTGTACTCAGAGAGGTCTGATAGACCGCAAGTGGGAGAGGCCCCCCTCTCTAATCTAGCAACGTCTGGGGTCTTGGGGTCAGCTGTTGTTTTGAGAAACTTGCACAAGCCGGAGCATATGTAGGACATTACCGCCCTTCACTCCAGACGCTCTGTTTAGTCTGCAGCCGGGATTGGCTTCAGTCACAGCTTCCTCCGCTACATTTCCCAAGACCGAAATGAAGTTTTCTGGTTGGAAACTTGCACGAGTCAGAGCATATGCCCGCCTGCTGCTCGGGAAGATCCATCTAGTCTGCTGCCGGGGTCGCCTTCAGTCCCGGCTTCCTTCACTATGTTATTGAACCACACACGACCGCATCCTAGCTACCCGACTTCGGATATCCAGCCTGTTGCATGAAGAAGGAACCACTCTTTGCCCGTGAAGTCGGGCCATCTGGTAGCTAGGGAGATGAGGCCTTGATCATCGGGACGTTCGGAGAAAGGATCCTTTTCCGACATACCATCCCAGGAGCAGCATGTGGCTAAGGAATGGAAGACCGCTGCTCCTCAGGCCTCGATGAAGGACTTGCTGTCGCAGATTGTGCAGCTGCTCGCAGCATCCCAGCAAGTGCAGATGCAGCCTCCCTCAGAATCTGAGCTGTCGGACGGTGTTGGGTCGGTCCAGTCGTCTGTTCACGCAGACGCAATGGACTGAGATTCGCAACTGATTCTCTCGGATGGTGAAAGGGATAAGGAAGAGGATTCCCCTTCCCTTTCGGAACAGTACATGATTGCGATGGTTTTCATCCATCAATACTACCCTGATTTTGTTCCACCGAATCAGAATGCTGCGATGACAAGAGAGAAACTGCTGGCGTCGTTGGACGCAGACTTTATCTGGACAAAGGAGGAAGTCCTTTCTTTTCCGGTTTAGTTTATGCAGATGTCGCATGCCTTCTGCCATATAGACGACGCTGTATTTATCCTCTTGGGTGCGAGGAAAAAGGCGATTTCTTATCTTCATCCTCCGTATACATACCGGTTTTTAAACCATGTTCATTTAAAAATGGTCCGGGAAGATGTTCAGAGAGTTCTTCTGCATTTGGATGAGCAGGCCGGGGATCTAGAGGTATCCTTACCTGTATCGTTCACTATTTCGTCCCCTGCGTTTCAATGTGTTCTGTGTGCCTACTGGCACATAGAACACATTGGAACTCGGGGGACAATTTGCGCAGACACAATTGAAACGCCAGTTTCTTCAAATAGATTGAATTTGGACGTCATGTCTTATGCAGATCACCTTACAAGAGCTATGGCGCAACGTCTCAAGGGAAAGGAATTTGAGGACATTCGTACCTTTCTTAAGAGTTCTTTCCAGGGCAATTATGTATACCACATTTAACTCCGCCCTAACAGTGGCTAATGTGGAGCTAATCAGGCGTGATGCTGCCCTTACGTCGTCATCACTGATAAGATGACAAGGTGAAAAGCTCTCTCTGAATTGCTCCGATTTCCGGACATTTTATTTTTGGCGACTAGCTTTCGTTAGTCTATGAACAGGCTACTAAGAAAGCGTCTAGCGCTCTGCTTTTGAAGTCGGCATATCAACGACCTGCTTCAGCAGACAAGAATAAAGGAGGGCGTTCCAGACAAAAATCGTCAACAGGAAACTCCTCACGAGGGTATAAGAAACCCTCTTATAAGTACTCTGGAGGTTGTCAGTATAGTGACTCGGGAAAGGGGCATAGGTCTGATCGGGACTGTAGGTTAGACTCCCCAAGGCCGACGAGACAAGGTTTTTTTATGGGGAGGACATGGTTCCTCCTCCCGTAAGCCTCGCAGGTCATACAGGTGATGGTTTAGACCTCTATTGCAGGCCAGTTGATGGAAGGTTATCAAGCTCCGCAAAAGACTGGATAACAATCACGGAAGATCGGTGGGTGAGAAGTGTAGTCTCGGATGGCTTACGGCTATCATTCCGAGCAAAATCACTACTAACAAGTTGTCCACGTTGGACAAATCTTCCATCAAATTCTTGCATAAGAGAGTTTCTCCTACCGGAGGTATAAGCTCTCTTATCAAGGAAGCAATACAAGTCGTCGCGAATCACGATTCTCAAGACTTTTACAGTTACCTGTTCCTCGAAACCGAAGTCAGATGGCTCATTCCAACCGGTAACAGACTTGAGCTGGATAACAAGCTTATCATGGCTCCAAAAATTTATTTATGGAGTCCATTCAGTCGGTAAAAGCGAGCATTCGATTGATCGACTATGTGGCAAGCATAGATTTAAGGATGCGTACTGGGGAGCGCAGTGGCTCAGTAGGTAGAGGTGCAGGCTGCAAGCTGAGAGGTCCTCGGTTCGAATCCCACCTGCGGCAATCGCGTTGTGTCCTTGGGCAAGACACTTCATCTCCATTGCCCGCGTGGGGGCACGATGACGCCGTGCACTAAGGCGTACTGCACGTCGATGGTACGCATGTCTTCAACCAATGTAACCCTGCCTGTGCTGCAGTGCGGAGTTACGATGTTGGGGAGCTGGCAGCTGCTCGTTGTTGCTCGGTGGTTCTCTCTGGGTACTCCGGCTTCCTCCACCCGTAAAACTGTCAGGGTCCTGATTAGCCATTGTGCATAAATATGTAACCTTAAACATCAATAAATAAATATATTCTAAAAGTACCTGCGGATCGCCGTACAGGGGAAGGTGTATCAGTTAGAGCAATATGCTTTGGTCTGAATCAGGCCCCCTGGGCGTTCACTCGAATAATGAACTTGGTAATGTCCTACATTTCGAGCTCATTCGTCTGCGGTAACATCAGCTTACTTGGACGACCTTCTACAGGGATAAGGCAACAGAATTATTCTTCAGAACAATGTTCAGAGTCTGCTACTATTACTCTGACATCTCAGCTTCATCGTAAACGAGAAAAAGTCGGACCTAGCTCCGTACAAGTGGTCTTTTCACTTGGGAATGAGCTTTGAGTCTCACAACAATCTGGGTCGTCTGCCGTTAACCCAGAGCGAAATTAGTCAATTATTATGCTCGCTTTTGTCTACACTCAGACGCATTAATAGTGAGGGAATTCATGCAACTGTTGGAGCTGTGCGGAGCGGCTGTGGATCTCATTCCGATGGGCCGTCTGCGCGCACATCCCCTCCAGATATTCTTTACTCAGAACTGGAGTGTGAAGACGCTTTCGCTTGAACCAGTATTTTTTTAACAGACCTAGTAAAACAATGGTTCAGACTTGGGCAGATATTCAGTGGTTAACTCAGGGAGATTTACTGCAACTGCCAGATCCGGCTTTCAGGATTATGACAGATGCGAGTCAGATGGGTTGGGGCGTGACCCCATGTCCTGCAGACTTGAAGTGTTAGGGTGTGTGGGATGCTCTGTTCCAGGAGAAACACATAAATATCAAGAGATGATGTCAATATGTCTAGCTCTATAACGTTGGAGTCCCATAATAATGGACGTCCATGTTCAAATTTGGTCGGACAACTCGACAGTAGTAGCGTACATTGGGAACCAGGGCGGCACCCATTCATTTCCGTTATGCCAACTAACGAAGAAGATTTTCCTATAAGTCATGAATCATCTTGTTCAACTTTCTATCCATCATATACTGGGTCATCTGAATGTACTAGCAGACTCACTCTCTTGGAAAGGTCGCCTGTTGCAATTGGAGTAGACGCTCAACAAGTAAGTATTTGAGCAGATTTGCTACCAGAGAGATCACCCCATGATAGATCTGTTTGCGACGCACTGGAACAATTAGTTGCTGTCGTTCGTGTCGCCATGCCCAGACCATCGAGCGTACGCAGTAGACGCTCTGTCGATCTTATGGGAATGAATGATAGGATATACATATCCTCCAATTCAGTTGATCAGTAGATTATGTTTAAGATCAAACAGTCTTGTTGTGAATCCTACTAGTAGCACCTCTGTCGTCACAGAAACCTTGGACCAGTCTTATCAGGTGTCTGTTTTGGGACGTTCCTTGGAAGATTCCTCCAAGAAAGGACCATCTTTATCAGGGGAAGTTTTTATTCTTCACTACCTTCTCCGCCCATAATGGCATAATGGAGTCAGTTAGATGTGAGGGAACCATTGCAGTTCCTATATTATTTTATGACTAACACAAGAACGATTAAGTAATGCGGGTGAGGGGGGTTCGATATTTCATCCTCACCCAGTATGTTTTAAACCTCTTTCTTAACATTTTCCAGTTGTGTTTACTTTTCTGTTTAGCTCAGAATTTCATGTTTAACTTAGTGTTTAGCTCGCCTGCTGTGTTTCTTCTCTTCCCATGGTGCTTATATTCATCATACATCTTCTTCATTATCATTCTATCATGGTTTAACCCTTGTCCCGTGAATTTCTTAAAAAAATTTCTTCCAATTTTGAACGTTTAGTTTTCTGTTTAGCTCACACTTCGACATTTTCAGTGGGTTAAATTTTTTGTTTACATCCACTGCTGACACCCTTTTCATACCATGGCCTTTATAATGCTTCCATATGGTGCTTATTATCATTCTACCACTATTTAACCCTCACCCAGTGTGTTTTAAACGTTTCTCTTAACATTATTTAGTTACGTTTACTTTTCTGTTTAGCTCAAAATTTCATGTTTAACTTAGTGTTTAGTTCAGCTGCTGTGCTTCTTCTCTTTCCATGGCACTTATATTCATCATACATGTTCCTCAGTATCATTGTTCCATGATTTAACCCTTCTCCAGTGAATTTCTTTAAATTTTTCATCAAATTTCGAACGTTAAATCTTCTTTTTACCTCACACTTACACATTTTCAATGTGTCACAGTTTCTGTTTAGGTCAGTTGTCGACACCCTTTTCACCCCATGTCCTTTATATTGCTTCTATATTATGCTTATTATCATTCTACCGTTATTTAACCCTCGTCCAGTGTGTTTTAAACCTTTTTCTTGCCATTTTTAGTTACGTTTACTTATCTGTTTACCTCAGAATTTCATGTTTAAGTTCGTGTTTCGGTCAGCTGCTGTTTTCCTTCTTTTCCCATGGTGCTTATATTCCATCATACATGTTCCTCATTATCATTCTAGCATCTTTTAACCCTTGTCCAGTGAATTTCTTCAAATTTTTCATCCCATTTTTTGGCTCACCAACGATAGTTGTATGAGCCTATGGCATAGCCCTCATGTCAGCGTTGGTGTCTGCGTCGGCGTCCGGATTCATTCATTTTGAACTTTTGTGTGCAGGTTTTTATTTATTTTATTTTTTTTGCTTTCTTTTTTATGTCAGCATGCTTTTCAGGGATAGTAATATTTTATTCAACCCTTTCCATGCTTAGTTACTTGAATTTTGGACTTTTGTGTACAGTTTTTTTACTTTTCTGTGAAGGTTTTTGACTTTTGTGTACAGGTTTTGAAATTTTGTCTTCGAGTGGAGTTTTACCTTACTGGCATATTGCCATGGTGGTTACCTTAATATTTCAGAGTATTTTTCTCAATTTTAACCCTTTGAAACAAATGTGATACTTTTTTGACTTTTATGTGCAAGTTTTGAGGTTTGTCTTTCTTTTCTTTCAAGTGGATATTTTTCAAGTAGAGTTTCACCTTACTGGCATATTGCCATTGTGGTTACTGTGCCATTTGCAGGGTATTTTTCTCAATTTTAACCCTTTGAAACAAATGTGATACTTTTTTTGACTTTTATGTGCAGGTTTTGAGGTTTGTCTTTCTTTTCTTCCAAGTGGCAACTTACCTTGTAGCATTTTGCCATGGTTCCTATTTTATGTTAGGATGCTTCTTGGGGCAAGTATTATATTATTTAACCCTTTAGCTGCTTATTTACCTTAATTTTTGACTTTTGTGTGCAGGTTTTTGACTTTTTGTGTAGAGGTTTTGATATTTTTTTTTAAGTGGAGTTTTACCTTACTGGCATATTGCCATGGTGGTTACTGTAACATTTTTAGGGTATTTTTCTAAATTTTAACCCTTTGAAACAAATGTGATACTTTTTGGACTTTTATGTGCAGGTTTTGAGGTGTTTCTTTCTTTTTTTCCAAGTGGATATTTTTCAGGTAGAGTTTCACCTAACTGGCATATTGCCATGGTGGTTACTGTGACATTATCAGGGTATTTTTCTCAATTTTAACCCATTGAAACAAATGTGATACTTTTTCTTTTTTTACTTTTATGTGCAGGTTTTGAGGTTTATCTTTCTTTTCTTCAAAGTGGAGACTTACCTTGTAGCATATTGCCATGGTTCCTATTTTATGTTAGCATGCTTCTTGTGGCTATTATTATATTATTTAACCCTTTAGCTCATTATTTACTTTAATTTTGGACTTTTGTGTGCAGGTTTTGGACTTTTTTTTTTTACTCCAGCCACCCCTTTACATTGGTCACCTGCTGGTGAGCCACGGGGTACTGATACCCCTTCTAGTTAATGTTAAGTTTCCTGTTTACCTCACACTTAGACATTTTCAGTGTGTTAAAGTTTTTGTTTAGGTCAGCTGCCGACACCCTTTTCATCCCATGGCCTTTATATTGCTTTCATATGGTGCTTATTATCATTCTACCATTATTTCATTCTCACCCAGTGCATTTTAAACCTTTTTCTTAACATTTTTTAGTTATGTTTAGTTTTCTGTTTAGCTCAGAATTTCATGTTTAACTTAGTGTTTAGGCCACCTGCTGTGGTCCTTCTCTTCCCATGGTGTTTATATTCCTCATATATGTTCTTCATTATCATTGTACCATGGTTTCACCCTTGTCCACTGAATTTCAATTCAAATTTCTCTTCAACTTTTGAACGTTGAGTTTTGTGTTTAGCTCACACTTAGACATTTTCAGTGTGTTAACGGTTCTATTCAGGGCAGCTGCCGACACCCTTTTCATCCCCTGGCCTTTATATTGCTTCTATATGGTGGTTATTATCATTTTACCACTATTTAACCCTCACCCTATGTGTTTTAAACCGTTCTCTTTTTTATTTATTTACTTACATTTAGTTTTCTGTTTAGCTCAGAATTTCATGTTTAACTTAGTGTTTATGTCAGTTTCTGTGTTCCTTCTCTTCCCATGGCCTTTATATAAATCATACATGTTCCTCATTATCATTCTACCATGATTTAACCCTCATCCAGTCAATATTTTTAAAATTTGTTTCCACATTTTTAACGTTAAGTCTCTGTTTAGCTCACACCTAGACATTTTCAGTGTGCTAAAGTTTCTGTTAAGGTCTGGCAACACCATTTTAAAACATCATTTTCGAGGTTCCTCATATGATCAACAAATAATAATCTAATTGTGCCATGTTGATTTTCTTCACCAGTAATAACAAATGCTAGTGCACAGAAAAGGCAGTTTCCATCACCACATATTTTTTTTAAAACAGAGGGTTCTTCCATTTCTCTATGTAGTGTACTATCAGATCAGGTATCTGATAAGTCACAGCTTTTTGAAAGTTTAAATCAAACATAGTACACTGAAGCATCTGCCAATGAAGACTGGTTGGTTTAAAATAATACTTCTCACTTAATAATATGGCCATTAACCCTTCTGCTGTTAAAATTATTATTTTTTCAATTTTACTTTTAAGAGGTTGTGTTTAGATCAGCTTTGTCGCATGTTATGAGCCTGTTTGATACAGTTCTTGTGTTTGCCAAAGTTACTATCAAAGAGGAATGTTGGTGAGCTATAGGGCATTGACGTCCATTGTATCCACACCCTCTCTGTAGGACTATTTGTGTTGTACATGTACTGTAATTAAATCTTTTCTTTTTGAGAATTTGCTTTGAGTAACACAACTAGACAATGACACATACAGACATAATAAACATTGCTTACTGGTTTGATTCCTCATTGGAATAATCTCATTGAACTCATACCAATTAGGGGTCATAAAAAGGTCCACAGTTCGATCCCTGTCAGGCATAATGTGTTGTGTCCTTGTTTTTTTTAATTTGCAGCTATTGTTGAAAATCAGAAAAGTGTGTCAAGGTCTTTTCCCAATAAGGATCACTCCTAGGGCTGCACGATATTCAAAAATGAATACCGGTATCAGTATTCAAAAACATACCGCGGTATACCGGTATATCGAAAACTGCTCGGATATATGAACATAGGTACCAAAATTGAGACTTGAAGCATCACAGTCTGGACGAATCAGCATTCCTTGATGATGTAGTTCGAAAAACATTTACCCAGCACAGACGATATCAAAATTTATTATTTTAAAAATCAGTTTATCAGATTTTCCCCCAATTGTTTCTTCAACTGGGGAATTTGTATATTTCATGGGCGCATGCAGACGATTCCATGGGTAAAGGAACAATATTATTCATTCGGGGCTACAGTTAAAAAAACTCAAGTCATCTTGAAAAATTAAATTGTGGGTAAATAAATAATCACGATAAACCGATATTTTTGTAATTACACCGGTATTCAATCGATATTGGTTTGAATACCGGTATATATCAGTTTATCGATATACCATGCAGCTCTAATCACTCCTAACTACAGTCTTTCATGGTGATGACTGGATTCATTTTGACTTGTTGTCTTGTGAGAGACCACTTGTCTTGAGAGACCATTGTGACCTTGTACTGTTTGGTTGTTTTACTCTGTAATGGACCTGTCATGAGAGACCACTTTTGACTGACAAGACAGGTTCTACTGAAACTCCCATCACTCAGTTTATAATGAAACAACTTTTCTTTTGAGAAGCCTATGGTAGAGCAGTGCTTGATTGTTGTCCTAAACAAGTTTTGTTTTGCTGGTAAAATAGAACCTGGTAACCAATGCCTGGGTTGGAAATCCTACAAAGTTTAAACTGTG
The DNA here is from genome assembly GCA_031216915.1 of Pictodentalium vernedei. Classification (NCBI taxonomy): domain Eukaryota; kingdom Metazoa; phylum Mollusca; class Scaphopoda; order Dentaliida; family Dentaliidae; genus Pictodentalium; species Pictodentalium vernedei. The sequence continues at coordinate 224,459,302 of CM062289.1, read as the reverse complement.
TTTATTTCCAAAGTGTGAAAGTACAATTTGTACAATGCAATAGACGCATACAACTAACAAGGAAATGGATTCAGCAGCAAGATATAAGCTTATACTCGGCTGTTTCCAGTTAGACATTTAGCTAATCGTATATCTTATGCGGCTAATAGTTATGCACACACAGTTGCACAATTGGGATCCGGCACAGGAAAGGAGGGGATATTGTTATAGTTTTCTTCTACATTTTTGGGTAATAGTTGGCCAGTTTACACCAAGTGATGGGTCCTGGTTGTGCATGTGTTGTACTGTTATTACACATTGGCTAAGATTGAACTGATAAAGAAAACAAAAATACAAAACAAAAAAAACCTGAAAACACAAGAGTGTAAGGGACTAATGAGTGACAGAGAATGGAGGATGTTTGTGGAGTAATGAAGTGTGCAATGCGAAGCGTTCCAAAGAGGGGTGTCATCGATAGAGATAATGGATAGTTCAATGAAGCATGGCTAGGTAGTGGGGCACCTTCCCCGGAAACACACACCGCCGCAACAATACCATGCAATGCTGGCACAACGTTGCTGGCACCATAAGAACGATACATAACTCTGCAGCAACGCTATATGATTGCTGGGTCAAAATGGGAAGGCAAGCTGAACACAAAGGCGCTAACTTGGCTTTCGTGTATAGTTGGGTGGTGGGGTGTTCAGTGGTGCGGAGGAAGTAGTCACATCCGTTAAAATGTAGTTGGTAAAGTATAGTAGTTTATACATGTAGATGAGGGGCGGGTGTACCCAGAAGCTGCTCAGTTGGGGGGCGAATCCCAATTCTGGGAGTGTGGGAGTGACGGCGTATGCTAATAATTATACCTTGGGGGAGGAAGCACGAAGCATAAACAGAGACAAAGTGGGGCAGGACGTCTCTGTCTCGCTTTGTCTACTTCCCTGCTCAAGGAGTGGGCCTCAGGGTGTGTGTACCCCCATGAGAACTAAAGCTAGAACCTTTTCGACGGCAGAATAAATTGATGTACTGCCTCAAAGATTGCTCAATTTTGTGACTCTGATAAAAGTTCACTTCCGTAAATAAGCATGTCAGCATTGATTTTGAAATTTAGTCTGCCTATGATCGAGTCCCTTACATTATTGAAAAATGGGCAAAACAACAGGAAGTGTTCAGTTGATTCGCGATCGCCACAGCTGCAAGAGGTAGTATCAGACATGTGATTTTTAAATAGGTGGTCTTTTAGCTTGCAACATTCTAGGTGGAGTCTGCAGTGGAGGATTTGGAATTCTCGTGATTTGTGATTCATGTAAAATTTGGGAATAATTCGTTTGCCATTGTTGAGGTAAGTTTTAAAATTTAGAAGATTATGGTTTTCTCTCACGTCGTTTGGTAACTCATTCCAAAGTTTAGTTGTTGATGGAAGAAAAGATGACTGGTGGTGACTGGTTCGAAACGATGGAGTATTCAGGTTTGATGTTGTCCAAAGGTTGTAACTCTGCATATCTGACAGGGTGGGGGGTATCATCAATGAAATGTAGGGGGGTGCTAAGCCAAGGTACATTTTAAAATGTTGTATGAGCTTGTGTTTTTTTACGTCTTGACTCCAAGGTTTCCCAACCAGTCTCTGTGTATATCGACTGTTGGCTTGCACTTTTTGTAGCTCCAGTACAGAGTCTGGCTGCTTCAATTTGTATTTTTTCAAGAGAATGGGATTGTTCAGTGCTGCAGTTGTCCCACACAACATCAGCATATTCCAAAACGTGCTGTATGAATGCAAAATATATTTTTTCGAGTACTCTGTGGTCAAGTCTGTATTTTAAGTGCCTAATCGTGCACAGCTTTTGCCACCATTTAGTCGTAACATCAGTAATGTTAGCTGACCAGCTGCCACGGTTATTAATGGTAAGGCTCAGGTGTTTATGCTTTTCGATGTAGTTTATGTTTTGGGCAGACATTACCAATGGGGGATGTGTTGGTTTGGATGTTTTTCGAGTAATTAACATTGTTTCGGTTTCGTTTGGGTTGAATTTGACTAGCCAAGTCTTTGCCCAGTTTTCTATCCTCTCATGTCATTATTAATAATTTCTGCGGCTACGCGGGTTCATTGACAATGAGAAACAATGTAGTGTCATTAGCAAATAGTCTTAAGTTGCTTCTAATATTTTCATCTATATCGTTTATATATATTCAAAATAGCAGGGGACCTAAGATCGATCCTTGGGGAACGCCGGAAGTTACATATTTCCATGATGAAGATACAGAGTTTATACACACTCGTTGTTGTCTATCCATCAAATAGCTACCGAACCAGTGTAGAAGGGGACCAGTGATATCAATATGTTCAAGTTTGTATAAGAGTCCTGCATGCCAAACTTTGTCGAAAGCTTTGCTAATGTCGCAGAAGACCACTCAAATTTCTTTATTCTCAGCTGAACTGAACAGGTGATATATCTCAGTTAGCTGCAGGACAGTAGAGTCAGATGGGAGGAACCCAGATTGAAGGGGGGTCAGCAGTGAGTTTGTTTGCAAGAATGTTATGATATGTTTGAAAATGCATCATTCGAGGACTTTGCTTAAACAGCTGAGTAAAGTTATGGGTCGATAGTTTGCTGCAATATGTGGGTCACCAGCTTTGAAAACCGGGATAACGTTACCTCTTCTCCATTCTTTTGGAAAGAATAATTGGCTTAGCATCATATTGAAAATTAGTATTAGAGGGGTAGCTAATGTAGAAGAACAGTTTTTTTAACAACTTGGGACTGATACACTCAGGGCCACTTGCCTTTGACACGTTCATCGAGTTTAGAATTTCTTTCACTTCCTCAGTGGTAAGGGTAATCTGGCTTAATGTCGGTCGATTGGGATCAACATACGCACAGGGAAGGGAAAGGCCTGTGTCATTTACAGATGAAATGTTACAGAAATAACCATTTAGAATGTCAGATTTCTTTCCTTCAGATGATGCTACTTTGTGATGTAGTCGGGGTTGGGCACTTGACTCTTAAAAAGAGCTAGCTTAAGTGTTTTCCACCACTCAGATGGGGATGTACTCGGGGAATTTAGAGTGTTATCAATTCTTAAGAAGTAATTCTTTTGAGGGTTCCGAACCGCACTGACAACTTCCTTTCTTTTCTTTCTATATTTTTCCCTATTTTTTGTTTTGGCTATATGGTGGAGTCATTTTCTTTGACAACTCAGTCTCAGAATATTATTGTGGAGCCATTTAGGCTGATCGAGCCTAATAGTAGCTATTTTGTGGGGTATACAGTTATATGCTTTACCTAATATTATGTTCGAGACTTCACCTGCAGCTCATGTGATGTCACAGCTAGATAGCAAATCAGACCAGTTGACTCGACGCAGTTCCCTATTCATTTCGGAGAAGTCGCCCTTAAAAGGTTAAATTGCATTTGATAATAATGTTTATTACTTCCCAAAGTTACCGGGATTTCCTGGTTTGATTATAAATGATAACTTCACAAGTGAATTATGCAATCAACAATTGGGTCATGTATCCAGTATCCATGCACGCAAACGAAGACGCTTCCTCTGGGTGTAATGGGGACTTCATTGTTTTTTTTGTTTTTGTAACCCTTTATCTAACATGAAAAGCAGATGACACTTGCAAAAAAATTCTTGAATAACTATTATTTTCGATGAGCTCGTTCCAACGAGGGGTCAAAACCTATGTTTTAGAGACAAAAAATAATGAAAATTAATTGGCAATTTTTTAGAATAGCCCTGGCCGGTTTTGGACGTTATGTTAGGTAAAGGGTTAAATAATATAATTATCGATTATCATTAATAATGAAAAATAATAAACAGAGTAATCGCTTGACTGGACTGGTTACATGAAATAATTCATTCGAGGCGAGGGACTATATTGTAGAACACATCCGCGCACTCGTGTTTGTACAACGTCCCTCACCTCTCATGAATTATTTCACGTAACCAGTCCAGTCAAGTGATTACTCTCTTATTACCTGAATTAGTTTTGCCTTTTCTCTTGTTTTACATGAATTGTTTGGGGTTTCAGGCTGCAACAGATGCCTCAGAAATATTTGAGAAGAAGAAAACAGTTCCACATTTATCTAATCTTAACATGGATCCTCAGCTATGTGGGCATATTATTCATTTCTTTGAAGAACCAGAAACTATGATTGGAAAAGGAGCCAGTGCTAAGATACAACTCCATGGTCCAAGGTAAGTGATTTTTTTAGACTTAAAATTTGATGACTGAAACTTTTAATTCCTACACCTGGAAATTTTTTTTAGCTCAACTTGACAAAGTCAAGATAAGCTATTGCCATCATGTGTGTGGAAGTTTGTTAGTCTGTGAGTCTGTCTGTGAGTCTGTGAGTCTGTTCACATTTTCCTTTAGCACAGGCTACACCCTGTAGTTCGTGTCTGATCGTCACGAAACTTCGTATGCAGGTTTGGGGTCATGTCTAGATGAGAACATCCCCTTTTGGTCGCGATCGGTCAACCGGTATGGCTACCCGAGCCCAAAACCTGAAAACCATTAGGACAGTCTACAGGTTGTATTTATGAAGGGATTTCATTGTAACTTGGTAGGATGCCCCTGTAAAATGCCTAGATGAGAATATCCCCTTTTGGTCATGATCTGTCAACTGTGATGGCTGCCCAAGCCCAAAACCCAAAAACTTTTAGCACAGTCTGCAGGTCATATTTAATATGGAGGGATTTCGTTGTAACTTGGTAGGATGACTCTGTATGATGTCTAGATAAGAACTTCCCCATTTGGTCACGATCTGTCAACCGTGATGACTGTCCATGCCCAAAACCCAAAAACCTTTAGCACAGTCTACGGGTCACATTTATGGAAGGATTTCATTGTCAACTTGGTTGACTTCATGTAATGTCTAGATGAGAACGTCCCCTTTTGGACGTGATTGGGCAACTGTGACGGCTACAGGGGCCCGAAGCTCAAAAACCTTTAGCACAGTCTACAGGTCATATTTATGAAGGGATTTCATTGTAACTTGGTAGGATGACTCCAAATAATGTTTAGATGAGAACGTCCCCTTTTGGTCGCATTCATTCAGCCTTGATGGCTGCCTGAGCCCAAAAACCTTTAGGATAGTCTGTAGGTTGTATTTATGGAAGGATTTCATTGTAACTTGTTAGGTTGACTCCATATAATGCCTCGATGATGACATCCCCCTTTGGTCGTGATTGGTCAACTGTGATGGCTACAGGGGCCCGAAGACAGAAAACCTTGAGCACAGTCTACAGGTCATATTTATGAAGGGATTTCATTGTAGCTTCTTAGGATCACTCCAGATGATGCCCAAATGAGAATGTCCCCTTTTGGTTGCGATCATTCAACAATGATGGCTGCCCGAGCTCGAAGCCCAAAAACCTTTAGCACAGTCTACAGGTCACATTTATGGAGGGATTTCATTGTCAACTTGGTTGACTTCATGTAATGTCTAGATGAGAACATCCCCTTTTGGATGTGATTGGGCAACTGTGACGGCTACAGGGGCCCGAAGCTCAAAAACATTTAGCACAGTCTACAGGTCATATCTATGAAGAGATTTCATTGTAACTTGGTAGGATTTCTCCAATTAATGTCTAGATGAGAACGCCCCCCCCCCCCCCCCTTCCCCTTTGGTCGTCATCATTCAACTTTGATGGCTGCCCAAGCCCTAAAACCTTTAGCATAGTCTATAGGTTGTATTTATGGAAGGATTTCATTGTAACTTGTTAGGTTGCCTCCATATAATGCCTAGATGATGACATCCCCTTTTGGTCGTGATGGGTCAACTGTGACGGCTACTGAGGCCCAAAGCCTGAAAACCTTGAGCACAGTCTGCAGGTCATATTTATGAAGGGATTTCATTGTAACTTCGTTGGATCACTCCAGATGAGGATGTCCTCTTTTGGTTGCAATCATTCAACCATGATGGCTGCCTGAGCCCAAAAACCTTTAGCACAGTCTACAGGTCATATTTAGGAAGGGATTTCATTATATCTTTGTAGGTTGACTTCATATAATGTCTAGATGAGAACGTCCCCTTTTGGATGCGATTGGGCAACTGTGACGGCTACAAGGGCCCAAAGCCAAAAAACCTTTAGCACAGTCTATATTTATGAAGGGATTTCATTGTAACTTGGTAGGATGACTCCAAATAATGTCTAGATGAGAACGTCCCCTTTTGGTCGCGATCATTCAGCCTTGATGGCTGCCTGAGCCCAAAACCCCAAAACCTTTAGCATACTCTATAGGTCATATTTATGGAAGGATTTCATTGTAACTTATTAGGTTGACTCCATGTAATGCCTAGATGATGACATCCCCTTTTGGTCATGATTGGTCTACTGTGAACAGTGATGGCTACAGGGGCCCGCAACCTGAAAACCTTGAGCACAGTCTACAGATCATATTTATGAAGGGATTTCATTGTAACTTTGCAGGATCACTCCAGATGATGCCCAGATGAGAACGTCCCCTTTTGGTCGCGATCATTCAACCATGGTGGCTTCCCGAGCCCAAAACTCAAATAACTTTAGTGCACACTACAGGTCGTATTTATGAAGGGATTTCATTGTAACTTAGTAGAATGACTCAGTATAATGTCGAGATGAGGACGTCCCCTTTTAGTTGCAATTAGTCAACTGGCATGGCTTCACAGGCCTGAAGCCTGAAAACCTTTAGCACAGTCTTCAGGCCATATTTATGAAGGGATTTCAATGTAACTTGATGGGATGACTCGTTTTGGAATAATTTCGCTGTATCTTGGAAACTTTCGTTGATATACGTTAACTGTGAGGGCCACATACATTAACTGTGAGGTCCACATTAACTCACCCCTCAGCTCTTTAGTGCAGTGTAACCTCGTATTATTTTTATTAAAAACATACAGGGAACAGAAATTAACATATTCCCAATTATCACAATACTTGTCTTATTTCATAATCTTTTCATAAACATTGAACATTATCCTTTTCATCAAACACAACACACAGACAAGTTAAGCTACAGTGCCATTACACTTTCATTTTTGTGGAATTTACTCTTCCAGTTTATTGACATTGTTCATCAGAGTCCATGTTTAGTAAGTTGGGTAGCCTATTAAATGGTAGAGTTCACTGGCATTGTTTACCAGAGTCCATGTTTAGTAAGTTGGGAAGTCAGTTAACTGGTAGAGGGCTAAATTACTTTTGGTTGACAAAATTTATTAACATACATTTGCCTTGTTACAGTTTATGGGAGAGAGTGCCCTACATTCGACAACCCAAAAACACAGAGACTATATATTAAAATAAAAGCTCTTGGTAAAGCTCGAGAGAGTGAACACCAGTCTCCTATTATTTCAGTGAACAAAATCACCAAGTCCACAATGTAGAATATATGATAATACAAATCTTAAACTCTGATCCAGACGAACCGACAAGCACAGATAGAGGACACACTGCTGAAATGAGATGGATATTCCAACTCAAAATGCTCATACCACTCGGCTTGAACAGAAAGGACTTTTAGTCTATTATTAATTATCACACAGACTATATACTTTCATTTCCAATGTAATAATAAAAACATCTAGGCCTTCACTGGATCCAATTTTTAGCCTGACTGTTTACATTGAGAGCTACGGTCATGACGTTTGTCTGTCCATCTGTTAACATTTAGAGTTTTGATTAAAGTTTGTGGTCAAAGTTTTTTGCTGAAGGTTCAAGTGGGGTTTTTTTTTCCTTAAAGTTTTTGTTTTTTTTTTCTTTTTAATTAATATTACTATTGATTGTATCATTCTCATTTTTTTTTTAGCCCGACTGTTTACAGTGAGGGCTATAGTCATGACTTTTGTCCGTCCGTCCGTCTGTCCACCTGTCCATCTGTTAACATTTAGAGTTTTGGTTAAAGTTTGTGGTTAAAGTTTTTTACTTAAGGTTCAAATGTGTTTTTTTTTTTTCCCTGTGTAGTTAACATTTGGAGTTTGGGTTAAGTTTGTGGTTAAAGTTTTTTATTCAACCTTCAAGTACAGGCTACACCCCGGTGTTCTTGTCTGATCATCATGAAATTTCATATGCAGTTTTGGGTCATGTCTAGATGAGAATGTCCCCTTTTGGTCGTGATCAGTCAACCGGTATGACTGTCCGAGCCCAAAACCCGAAAACCATTAGCACAGTCTACAGGTCGTATTTGTGAAGAGATTTCATTGTAACGTGGTAGGATGCCTCTGTATAATGCCTAGATGAGAACGTCCCCTTTTGGGCATGATCTGTCAACCGTGATGGCTGCCCAAGCCCGAAACCCAAAACCTTTTAGCACAGGCTGCGGGTCATGTTTAATATGGAGGGATTTCATTTGGTACAATGACTCCGTATGATGTCTAGATGAGAATTTCCCCATTTAGGCGTGATCTGTCAACCATGATGACTGCCCGAGCCCAAAACCCGAAAACCTTTAGCACAGTCTACATGTCAGATTTATGAAGGAATTTCATTGTAACTTTATAGGTTGACTTCATATAATGTCTAGATGAGGAAGTCCCTTTTTGGACGTGATTTGGCAACTGTGACGGTTACAAGGGCCCAAAGCCCAAAAACCTTTAACACAGCCTACAGGTCATATTTATGAAGGGATTTCCTCGTAACTTGGAAGGATGACTCCAAATAATGTCTAGATGAGAACGTCCCATTTTGATCACGATCATTCAGCCTGATGGCTGCCCGAGCCCAAAAACCTTTAGGATAGTCTATAGGTCGTATTTATGGAAGGATTTCATTGTAACTTGTCAGGTTGACTCCATATAATGCCTAGATGATGATGTCACCTTTTGGCCATGATTGGTCAACTGTGATTTATTTATTTATTTATTTATTTATTTATTTATTTATTTATTTATTTATTTATTTATTTATTTATTTATTTAGTGTTTAAGGTCAATTACTTATGCACAATCGCTAATCATGACCGTGACAGTTTTACGGGTGGAGGAAGCTGGAGTACCCAGAGAGAACCACCGAGCAACGATGAGCAGCTGCCAGCTCCCCAACATCGTAACTCTGCACTGCAGCACAGGCAGGCTTAGATTGGTTGAAGACATGCGCACCATCGACATGAAGTACGCCTTAATACACCGCGCCATCATGCCCCCGCCCCCCCCCCCCCCCCCTCCCCATGATGTGGACAATCGGGGCTAAGTGCCTTGCCCAAGGACACAATGTGGGAGTCCGAGTCGATCGCTCTGACGGTCACCCATCCTTGGATTAACCGGGCTCGATGTTGCTTAACTTCGGTGATCTGATGAGAACCAGTTACCGCAACACCACCGCGCCCCCGGTTGACTTCATATAATGTCTAGATGAAAACATCTCCTTTTGGATGCAATTGGGCAACTGTGATGGCTAAAGGGGCCCAAAGCCCAAAAACCTTAAGCACGGTCTAGAGGTCAAATTTATGAAGGGATTTCAATGTAACTTGGTAGGATGACTCCAAATAATGTCTAGATGAGAACGTCCCCTTTTGGTCGCGATCATTTAGCCTTGATGGCCCAAAACCCAAAATCCTTTAGCATAGTCTATAGGTCATATTTATGGAAGGATTTCATTGTAACTTGTTAGGTTGACTCCATATAATGCCTAGATGATGACATCCCCTTTTGGTTGTGTTTGGTCAGCTGTGATTGCTTCAGGGGCCCGAAGCCCGAAAACCTTGAGCACAGTCTACAGGTTATATGTATGAAGGGGTTTCATTGTAACTTCGTAGGATCACTCCTGATTGTGCCCAGATTACAACGTCCACTTTTGGTCGCGATCATTCAACCATGATAGCTTCCCGAGCCAAAAACTTTAGTACAGACTACAGGTCGTATTTGTGATTTCATTGTAACTTAGTAAGAATGACTCAGTATAATGTCGAGATGAGGATGTTCCCTTTTAGTTGCAATCGGTCTACCGTTATGGCTACACAGGCCTGAAGCCCGAAAACTTTCAGCACAGTCTACAGGCCATATTTATGAAGGGATTTCAATGTAACTTGATAGGATGACTCATTTTGAAATAATTTCACTGTAACTTGCTAACTTTCATTGACATACATAAACTGTGAGGGCCACATACATTAACTGTGAGGTCATATTAACCCACCCCTGAGCTCTTTAGTACCATGTACACCTCATCTTATTTTTATTAAAAACATACCATACAGGGAACAGAAATTAACATATTCCCAATTATCACAATTCTTGTCTTATTTCATAATCCTTTCATAAACATTGAACATTATCCTTTTCATCAAACACAAAACACAGACAAGCTAAGCTACAGTGTCATTGACACTTTCATTATCCCCTCCCACAAGGTAGGGATATAGCACAGAGTTTGCTCCGTCTATCTATCTGTCGGTCCATCCGTCAGTCCGTCCATTCATTCATCAGTCCATCTGTCTGTCTGAACTTTCTTTATGCCATAACTTAAACAAAAGTTAACGGATTTCAATTTTTTTCAGTACATGTCTCTAGGCCAAGTTTGATGACCGCAGTCCTCCAATGAAAATTGTTGAAGTTATCGCCCTGCCCAGCACCTGCCAATTAGGAATTTTTTCTTCTTCCTTTCCTCCAGTATGCATTTTGAACTATTTACAGTCACTACATGCATAACTTTTTTTTAAAGTCACGTACCCCCCCCCCCCCCCCCCCCAGGGGGGAGGGGGGCCCAATTATGCACTTTTTTTCTTTCGTCAGAAATGCATTTTTACAGTTTTGCTTAAATGTTTTTGGTTAAAATCCAGACAAACACCCCCCCCCCCCCGACCCACCCACCCCCAGTTGCCAGTTAGGCATTTTTTTTTCTCTTTTCCCAAAATGCATTCTGAAGGATTTAGACTGACCACACGTGGGAAAAAAATGGACTCCCATAACTTGTATATCACAAGTGGAGATATGGCATATTTGTAAGGTAAACAGTTAACAAAAAATGGCTCCGACTATTTTGTGTCTAAGCATTGCCATTGCTGTGACCGTCGGGCTGCATGGCTGACATCACTCTAGTTCATAACATATTTCAGTGTTTTTAAAATACGCGGTATGACAGAATACCGAAAATCACTGGAACGTACAAATATTTCTTCACATTTCTTCAAAAACTTTGGTAAAAGTTTTGTACATTCTGAGATATTAACAATACAATATACGCACATAATATATGATTATTACCAAATTCCAGTTAATATATACCATTAGTCATTGTATAAAAATAACACAACACAAAGAAATAGCATGTTTTGTTTTTTCAACTGATAAATAGTTGTTAATGAATAGTTGTGTTGATAACAACTGTCAGAACAACCCGAATTTGCATGGCTTTTTATACTCCCGTTTTAGAAAAGCATTTGTATTATGTTATGGTGTTGGCATCCGTCTGTCCGGAATTGTTTTCCGAACTTTTTTTCATTATGGATGCGCACATTGAGAAATTTTTTGGTATACAGTTTTGTTATGGATACGTACAGATTAAGTTCGAATTTGCGTTCCGCTCAGTTGATTTTTGTTTTAGTGGAGTGACTGCCCTTGAACTTAGTAACCGTTTTCCAGATTTTTTTCGGTATAGATTGACATATTGAGAAAAAAGTTTTATATATAGCTTTGTTATGGATACTTACAGATGAAGTTCGAATTTCGTTCCACTCGGTTGATTTTTGGTGGAGTTACTGCCCTTGAACTTAGAATTCGTAGAGTTTTCTAGATTTTTTTTTCGTTTTCTGTACTTTTTTCGTTACAGTTTGACATATTGAGAAAATGTTTGATACATAACTTTGTTGTGGATACTTGCAGATCAAGTTCGAATTTCATTCTGCTTGGTTGATTTTTGGGGGAGTTACTGCCCGTGAACTTAGAATTTTTATACGCCCGTTTTGAAAAAAACGGGTGGTATTATGGTATACCGATGTGCGTCTGTCCGTCCGTCCATCTGTCTGTCCGGTCACACATCATACGATAACTCAAGAACGCTTTGAGAGATTTTCGTGATTTTTGGGTAGGTGGTGTATATTGATGGAGGGAAGCTCCCTTTCGTTTAGTGTCGCCGTTCGATTAGTCATTCCAGAGTTATGGAACTTTATTACTTAGAAAATTGTTGATTTTTTACACGTCGTACGATAACTCGAGAACGCTTTGAGAGATTTTCGTGATTTTTGGGTAGGTGGTGTATATCGATGGAGGGAAGCTCCCTTTCATTTAGTGTTGCCGTTCGATTAGTCATTCCAGAGTTATGAAACTTTATTACTTAGAAAATTGTTGATTTTTTACACGCCGTAGGATAACTCAAGAACGCTTCGAGAGATTTTCACGATTTTTTGGTAGATGGTTTATGTTGATGGAAGGAAGCTCCCTTTCGGTTGGTATCGCCGATCGATTAGTCATTCCAGAGTTATGGGACTTTATTACTTAGAAAATCGTTGATTTTTTACAGGTCGTACGATAACTCGAGAACGGTCCAAGAGATTTTCGCGATTTTTTGGTAGGTGGTGTATGTTGATGGAAGGAAGCTCCCTTTCGGTTAGTATCGCCGTTCGATTAGTCATTCCAGAGTTATGGGACTTTATTACTTAGAAAATCTTTGATTTTTTACACCTCGTACGATAACTCGAGAACGCTTTGAGAGATTTTTGTGATTTTTATACACCTGTTTTGAAAAAAACGGTCATTTAAGGAATGATCGTTTCTTTTTGTCTATTTCTTGAGTTATGAACCCCCAAAAACAAAGTCCAAACTGTGTAAATGGGCGTGCCCATTTACGCGATGTTTGGACTTTGTTTTTTGGGGTTCATAACTCAAGAAATAGACAAAAAGAAACGATCATTCCTTATAATTAAACGTTCGCAACCCAAATAAATAAATAGTGTTAGTCGTCCTCTACTTCAGCGAACAAAGACTTAAAAACTAAAACTGGTAGACATATTATTTTTCTGGCATAAAAGAGTGTGCATATTATTGAAATGCAGGTAGCAATTGACACACTTTCCAAGTCAAATGCACTTATGTCATTAAATTTTTTATTGACCAATGAATTACGTAATGAAAAGAAAACGTCATAAGCCACGCCTCACTCAAATTTCATTCAACTGTTCACTTCACGTAAAAGTTACGTTCCGTGGTAGGTGGAAGTAGGCCATCAGTATTACATTGTATTTTGGTTTTGACCATTTCCCGAGAACTGAAAAACACAGTTTGTAAAAGTGGAGTTAGATATAAAGTCAGATGACATGAAATTAGTTGAATTAGCAATGTCAAAATTGCCGTATTCGTTGTGACCAGCCATTGTTTACAATCGATTTGGGTAAAACGATGAACGCAGATGATCACCCAGTGTGCATAAAAATTGAAATGTCAAATAAATACAGTTGTGAAGAAAAAGAAAAATTGACCCACCACAGTCATTTAAATATTTTATAACTAATTTCATGGTGATAAATTAGTAATATAAATTTATTTTTCCTTTTCACATTTAGAACGTGCCAGTGTTCTAACTTCTATTGATTTGACACCATGTTGCAACTCCGAAGACTGGTATTTTAGGGGCGTAGGCTGGGGGCGGACCTAATTGTGTTTTTTTCGGTTCATTGAGTTATGAAAAGAAAAAACAGAATCGTGTGAGCCAATCGTTTTATCTGAAAACGCATGAACCGAAAAAAAGTTTAATTATATTATGGTATAACGCTGACCGTCTGTCCGTCCATTCACGTGTCGTACAATAACTCGAAAATGCTTCGAGCAATTGTTGTGATTTTTTGGTGGAGAGTATATGTTGATGGAAGGAAGCTCCCTTTCGATTTGTGTCACTGTCCGATTTGTCTTTCCAGAGTTATGGGACTTTATTTGTCAAAATATAAGCAATTTTCCACATGTCGAACAATAACTTGAAAATGCTTATAGCAATTTTCATGATTTTTTGGTTGCAAGTATATGTTGATAGAAGGAATCTCCCTTTCGATTTGTGTCACTGTCTGGTATGTCTTTCCTGAGTTATGGGACTTTATTCCTCAAAATGTAAGCAATTTTCCACATATTGAACAATAACTTGAAAATGCTTAGAGCAATTTTCACGATTTTTTAGTTGCAAGTATATGTTGATAGAAGGAATCTCCCTTTCGATTTGTGTCACTATCTGATTTGTCATTCCAAAGTTATGGGACAAGTACACATGTATACTCATATTATGGGCTTCCCTCTTGTAATTAATAACGGGCGTATCATGCGCTCGTGGCGCAGCTGTTTATTACTGTTTTCCAGACTTTTTTATATGCCCGCATTTTAATGTGGCCGTAGTATGTTATGGCATTGGCATCCGTCCGTCCGTCCATCCATCCATCCATCCATCCATCCATCCATCCATCCATCCATCCATCCATCCATCCATCCATCCATCCATCCATCCATCTGTCCATATGTCTTGAATTGTTTTCCAGACTTTTTTTCATCATGGATGGACATATTGAGAATATTTTGGGTATACAGCTTTGTTATGGATACTTACAGATCAAGTTCGAATTTCGTTCTGCTCAGTTGATTTTTGGTGGAGTTCCTGCCCTTGAACTTAGTTACCGTTTTCCTGGACTTTTAGAATTTTTATCACGCTTGATGCTTCTGCTTAACTTTTTAACTCTAACTCATAACTCATTAACTTTCTCTAATTCCTTGTAACCCAAAATACTTCCTTTACACTTACATGCTTTTTGAATAAGTATAATTAACTAAAATGGAGGAAATGACAGTAAAGTTCAATTGGAACATGAATAATGTTTTATAATTTCTGGAAGTGCGGGCATATTATGCATCGTCCAATGGTGTCCTCTGGTTTTGTTTGTTAGGAAGTGTTAAACAAACATATCACACTAGTTAAACAAACTACCCTACTGACAATTAATTGTAGAATTTTTTACTGTGATCCACTCAGTTATCTGTATTGTTAATCCAATTTTCTATCGCCAAGTTTGCAATGCACCTGCTGTGTACGATATGAAGCGACTCCCTACAAAATTTGATTGCTTTACATATAGTGAAAAAACATACATAACCTATAAAGATCATGAGCATTACTCTTTATAAACGTATGTACTTTTTTAGCTCACCGAAGGGAGCTTAACTTATCACCGGCCGGTCATCGTCGTCCGTCGTCGTCCGGCGTCGTGAACATTTTTCAAACGACTTCTCCTCTGAAACCACTTGTCCAATTTTTACGAAATTTCATGAGGATGTTCATTACTATATGGCAATTCAGGTTTGTTCAAATGAAATGGTCACGTCCCATGGGTGCTCTGTATGGGGCATAACTCTGATAGCACCTATGAATTATAGAAAAATTATTAAAAAATCTTCTTCTCCAGAACCAGTGGGCAGAATCTTTTGATACTTGCTATGCAGCATCTTGGTATGGGTCTGATTCAAGTTTGTTCAAATCGGCCCCCTGGATTCATATTTGGACTCACTATAGAAGGCCAAATTGAAACTTAGTGCATTTCAGGCAAATTTCTTAAAAAATCTTCTTCTCCAGATCCAGCAGGCAGAATCTTTTCATATTTGGCATGCAACATTGTGGGATGGATCTGATTCAAGTTTGTTCAAATCAGCCCCCTAGATTCATATTTGGACTCACTATAGAGGCTCGAATTCGAACTTAGTGCATTTCAGGCAAATTTCTTCAAAAAGCTTCTTCTCCAGATCCAGCAGGCAGAATCTTTTCATATTTGGTATGCAACATTGTGGGATGGATCTGATTCAAGTTTGTTCAAATCGGCCCCCTGGATTCATATTTGGGTTCAGTATAGGAGCCCAAATTTGAATTTCGTGCATTTTAGGCAAATTTCTTTAAAAATCTTCTCAAGATCCAGCAGACAGAATCTTTTGATATTCGGTATGCAGCATGCTTCGGGAGGGGAGGGGGGGAGAGATTCAAGTTTGTTCAAGCCAAGTCCCTGGGTTCATATTTGGGCTCACTGTGGTAGCCCGAATTATAACTTAGTTCAAAATGAGGAATTTTCTTTAAAAATCTTCTTCTTCAGATCCAGCAGTCAGAATGTTTTGATATTTGGTATGCAGCATCTTTAGGGAGGTGAGATTCAAGTTTGTTCAAACCATATCCCTAGGTTCATATTTGGGCTCACTGTGGGAGCTTGAATTGTAACTTAGTTCGAAATGAGGAATTTTCTTGAAAACTCTTTTTCTTCAGATCCAGCAGTCGGAATGTTTTGATATGTGGTGTGTAGCATCCTTAGGGGGGTGAGATTCAAGTTTGTTAAAGCCAAGTCCCTGGGTTCATATTTGGGCTCACTGTGGGAGCTCGAATGATAACTTAGTTCAAAATAAGGAATTTTCTTTAAAAATCTTCTTCTTCAGATCCAGCAGATGAATGCTTTGTTCAAATCGGCCCCCTGGGTTCATATTTGGGCTCAGTATAGGAGCCCAAATTTGAACTTAGTGCATTTCAGGCAAATTTCTTTAAAAATCTTCTTCTCAAGATCCAGCAGGCAGAATGTTTTGATATTTGGTATGCAGCATCTTTAGGGAGGTGAGATTCAAGTTTATTCAAGCCATATCCCTAGGTCCATATTTGGGCTCACTGTGGGAGCTTGAATTGTAACTTAGTTCGAAATGAGGAATTTTCTTGAAAAATCTTCTTTTTCAGATCCAGCATTCGGAATGTTTTGATATGTGGTGTGTAGCATCCTTGGAGGGGGGGGGGGGGGGGGGGGAGGTGGGGGGGGGGAGAGATTCAAGTTTGTTAAAGCCAAGTCTCTGGGTTCATATTTGGGCTCACTGTGGGAGCCCGAATGATAACTTAGTTCAAAATAAGGAATATTTTTATACTGTACCAATGACCCAGACTTAGCTGGTGCTAACTCTAACAAAACCAGGGCCAAACACAAATTTTGCCCCCCAATCCCCAAAATTTGCATCCAAAACAAAAAGAAATCATGTCCTAAAGGACCTCCATACTACGCCTCTACTGCGCATGTGCAGTGACGCAGACGTCCCGAAATTGGCGCCAATTATCATTCTCTGTTTGGCCCTTCATCAGTCAACATCTCACTGATCTTTGTGCTTGTAAATCTCAGTTTAAAGGATGCCAGACACATAATTTCTGGAGAAAATGTGATTCTAAGGAGGATAGAAGGAGGAGAGGAAAAAGAAGTGACAAAAAATAATCAGGGCTGTACTTAAAATTTTTTGATGAAATTATGTTAAGTTGCCTATTTTCGAGGCATGGGCCTCTTGTTGTCATTCTTGCTAATTGTTGCACTGCTTATTCAGTGTTTCCTCTTCCCTAACCTTCTAAAGTCCCCCCTTGCAATTCTCCCATGCTTTTGGCATATTTTTGAGAAATTTCATTTCTAAAATTTCCTGGGAGAGTTGCTTGGTTACAGAATGTTTTCTGTTATTTTCCCCATAGTTACGTTTTCACCCATGGGTGTATAACGTTTGTGTTCTGCATCTTCCATCTGATGTTCTACAGATTCTCCCCTGGGAGTCTCTGTTTTGCATCAGATAGAGTGTAATTGATGACTGATTCCGGGCCAGTTTTTTCAGTGCCTGGAGTCATGTTTTCTGGTGTTTTTACACTGTTTGTTTTCATTGGCAACAGCCTTTTTTGAGGGGGGCTGTTTGCCTTTGCTGTAGTTTATCTCACTATAAGATACATTTATATTATCCGAAAGTGTCTCATTAATTATTTAATATAAATTTAAAATTTTTGACCACACTTTGCCATCGGATCCATCGGGGCTCAACGTTACTTTTCAGCAACTTGGGCTTCGCTGAAAAAATATTTTTTCAAAATTATTTTGTTTTGCAATTGTTTTTTCATTTATTAATGGATCATGTTATTATGTATCTTTGTGTCAGGGGTTTTTGCGAGTAACTAGGACTTATTGTTGTTCTTTCACAATGAAGGGACATTGTTCAAATTGTAATAGGAAGAAATCTTCCTCTGACTTTCATGATCATTGTATTAATTGTAGTCAGTGTTCTCGCATTAATCCCTGTCCTGTATGTGAATATTGGGATGAGAAACATTGGAAACGTGTGTCACGATATGTTGTTTCTGGAGAAAGAGCGATTCCAGCTCTTTCTCCGCAAGGTCACTCTACTCTCTCAGTTTCTATTTCAGAGGAACCAGAACAGGGTGATGTTTCCATGTTATCTTCGTCAAGTGTGCGTCCGTCGTCACAAATGAATTCAGAGCTAGCGGCAAAAGTGCTCATGGAGTTTAGACAAATGTCGTCTGCTAGCTCGCCCGGTGTAGCGTCCATTCACCGAATGGTTCGGCAGCCGGGTTCGTCCGATGCGGTCCAAGAGGAAATTTTGGGTGATGCGAGCACTATAAACATAATAGATGCACACCCAGTGACGGCAGATAGTAAGCGAGAACGGAGGAAGCCTTTGAGTCCGGTTCCTAGCTCGTCCAGGTCCAGCCGGGCCGTGAGCGAGAGAGGCCCCTCTCTCATACAACAACATCTGGGACCAGATGTTGTGGTACAAAATGTGTCTTTAGCGGAGCATACGTCCGTCGCTCGGGACGCTCCGTTGTATAAGCAGTCCGCAGAGACTGTTAAGGCTTCCTCTTCTCGTCAGCGCACACGACCGCACCTTGGCTGCGTTACCGCCGATATATTACCAGCTTCGCCGATGAAGGATTCTTCGGCGACCAGGTCACACCATCCGGCAGCCAGGGATTCGAGACCGATGGACTCTGGACGTTCGCATAGGAAAAGTATGCGGGAGCCATCTGATGCGGAGCTGCCCTCGGCGAAGCAGCGAAAGACTGCGCCTCCGCAGGTCTCGATGCCGGACATTCTTGTGCAGATAGCACAGCTTATCGCAGCATCCCAGCAGCCGACAGAAACGGTGTCGGATCGTGAATTATCCGACGGCGCTGGGTCGGTACGCTCCGCCGAAGCATCGGGGGCGGACGACCGGGAACATCATGAGGTCCGACCGGATGGTGAAGGGGATACGGATGACTTGGAGCTATCCCTTTCGGAACAACATAAAGCTGCCGTCGACTTCATCCGGCACTTTCTCCCTCAAGTTGTTCCGTCGGGCCAGACTGCTGCGCTTCCGGACAAGAGAATTATAGCGTCATTGGACTCTGAATTTTTTGAGCGGTTCAGGGACATCGCTCCCGAGTTTCCGACGCAGTCCAATAATGTTGCAAGAACATTTGAATTATTGAACGACGCTATATTTAAACTTGCTTCCAGGACGGGGAAAGCAGGTTTCTTGTCCGCTAATACTCTCAACCTGCCTTTCATTAATGCAAGGAATAAATTCGATACGGCAGGACAGGGTATACCGAGAGTTCCTCTGCGTATGGACGACGAGGCGGAAGACTTAGAGCTATCATTACCGTCGTCAGCTTCTATTCCAACCGCTGTGTTGGAAACAGCTATTGCATCTAACAGAGCCAATTTAGATGCCTTATCTTACGCAGATCACCTTACTAAGGCGTTATCACTGCGCCTTCAGGGGAAAGAGTTTCAGGATATTCAATCCTCTTTAATACTTCTTTCAAGGGCAGTAGCTTATTCCACGTGTAACTCCGCCCTTTCAGTGGCAAATCTGGAGTTGGTTAGACGTGACGCAGCCCTAGCTACATCCACACTAGTGGATTCTAAGGTGAAGAACTCTCTTAGAGTCGCTTCGGTCTCAGGAGAACTTCTCTTTGACGGCAAGCTTTCCGCTATTTATGATAAAATTAAAAAGAAAGCTAATGATTCTCTGTTGTTCAGATCTGCTCCTAAGAAGTCGGATACAGCAGACACGAATAAGACAGGCACTTCTGGGTCTAATGCGCCCAAGAGAGGTTCCTATAGAGGTTCCGGTGCGTCCTCTTGGTCTTATTCGAGAGATCGTCAGGATAGCGAATCTCGTTCGGGACGTCCTTCAGGCCGGGACAATCGGTCGGACGCCCCGAGGTCGACGAGGCGAGGTGCGGGTCGTGGAAGACGTGGTTTCTCCTACCGCAGGCCTCGCAGGTCCAGGAGGTGATGGCTTAAACCTCTATCGCGTTCCGGTTGGTGGAAGGTTGTCGAGCTTCTCACAAGAATGGGCGTCGATTACGGACGACCCTTGGGTGAGAGGAGTGACTTCGGAAGGTCTAAAGATATCCTTCAAACAAAAGCCTCCATTAACTCAAAGTCCAAAGTGGACTCATCTTCCGTCAAATCCACAGAAAAGAGACGCTCTGTTATCAGAGGTGCAGTCTCTTTTAATGAAGAACGCGGTAGAGGTCGTAGAAAACCAGGAATCTCCGGGATTCTACAGCCATCTGTTTCTGGTTCCGAAACCAGACGGCTCGTTCCGTCCAGTCATAGATTTGAGCTGGATAAACAAGCTGATCGTCGCTCCGAAGTTTTATATGGAGACGATTCGATCGGTCAGAGCGAGTATTCGGGTGAACGATTATGCAACGAGCATAGATCTCAAAGATGCGTACTTTCACGTCATGGTACATCCGACATTCCGAAAGTATCTACGCTTCGCAGTCCTAGGAGTGGTGTATCAATTCCGGGCGATGTGCTTCGGATTGAATCTAGCACCCTGGGCTTTCACTCGGGTAATGAACTCGGTAATGATCTACTTCCGAGCTCATTCGTCTGCGGTAACGTCGGCCTATCTGGACGACATTCTTCAGAGGTACGGCAACGAGTTAACGCTTCAGAACGATGTTCAGAATCTTCTTCTATTGCTCCGACGTCTCGGTTTTATAGTAAACGAGGAGAAGTCGGATCTGGTGCCGTCCAAGTCATTCACTCATCTGGGAATGAGCTTCGAGACGCACAACAAGCTCGTTCGTCTGCCGTTAACCAGAGCGAAATTAGTCAGTTGTTACGCTCGCTATTGTCTGCTCGCAGACAAAGTCACGGCGAGAGAATTTATGATACTGATAGGTCTGTGCGGAGCCGCCGTGGATCTCATTCCGATGGGGCGGTTACGCACACGTCCTCTTCAAATTTTCCTGACTCAGAATTGGAGTGTGAAAATTCATTCGCTCGATGTAGACGTTCTCTTGTCAGATCAAGTGAAACAAGAGATACAGACTTGGGCAAACATTCAGTGGTTAACTCAAGGAGTTCCGCTGCAGTTGCCGGATCCGAGTTTTACCGTTATGACGGATGCCAGTCAAACAGGTTGGGGTGCATCATTAATCCCAACGGATTCGAGATGCCAGGGTCTTTGGGATCCGCAATTCCTGTGCAAGCACATAAACATCAAGGAAATGATGTCAATTTGGCTTGCGTTACGTCACTGGATGGACATTATTCACGATGCTCATGTCCAAATCCTATCCGACAATACGACAGTAGTGGCGTATATACGGAATCAGGGAGGCACTCATTCAGTTCCGTTGTTCAATCTAACGGAAAGAATCCTTCTGTTTGCGTTAGAACATCACGTTCTTCTTTCGGTCCGTCACATACCGGGTCGTCTGAATGTGCTAGCAGACTCCCTTTCACGAAAGGGTCGCTTGTTGCCGTCGGAGTGGACTCTCAACAAACAAGTATTCAATCAGATTTGCTACCAATGGGAACGGCCAATGATAGACTTATTTGCGACACATCTCAACAATCAGTTGCAGACGTATGTGTCTCCGTGTCCGGATCCAAGAGCTTTTGCAGTAGACGCTCTGTCGATCCCTTGGGACGGAATGATAGGATATGCGTATCCTCCAGCGCCGTTAATTCAACAAGTATTGCTAAAGATAAAACAATCTCAATGCAAGATTCTGTTGGTAGCATCTCTGTTGCCACAGAGACCGTGGATAAATCTACTCAGCTGTCTGTTGTGGGACCTACCACGGAAGCTTCCTCCACGGGAGGATCTTCTTTCGCAGGGGAAATCGCGCCAACTCCATCACAACCCGCAAGGTCTCAACCTTCACGTTTTTCCGTTGTGCGGTCCTTCTTGCATGGCAAGCACTTTACAGGACGAGCAGTGGACGCGATTTCTAACTGTAGGAGGACCTCCTCTTCGCTAAACTATGCGGCTAAGTGGAAGGTTTTTCGTCGTTGGTGTAGGGATCATTCTGTAGATATATTCGATCCCTCTATACCAGACATTGCAAACTTTCTAGTATACTTGTTTGACGAAATCAAACTGCAGCCTGTTACTATAAAGGGTTATAGATCTATGTTATCTGATACCTATGCACATCATGATAGTTTACAAATTGGATCTAATGTCTCTTTATCGAAGTTGGTTAGAAACTTTTCGATAAATAGACCCAGAACTCTTAGATTAATTCCTAAGTGGAATTTAGCTTGGGTTCTCCTTAAATTGAAGGAAAAGCCATTTGAACCTCTTGGGACAGTAGATTTCAAATTCTTATCTTATAAGACAGCTTTTCTCTTAGCTTTCTCTTCTGCCGGAAGAGTCAGTGAGCTTCATGCACTATCGGTGGATGATTCTCATTATCGTAGTGTTGGGAACACTATCACCTTCACTACTAATGTGGGTTTTTTAGCTAAGAATCAGGCTCCTAATAAATATCCGGAACCTATTGTTATTAAGGCTCTTCCGTCTTCAGACGGGCGTAGGCCTTTACTCTGTCCTGTTAGAGCACTACATATCTATAAACAGAGATCTCAGTTTATCAGAAAGGGACGGAAACGTTTCTTTCTGTCTTGATGCCTAATAGAAAGGACATTTCAGTCCATTCTATTGCTAGATGGATTCAGTTAACTATCCGTACTGCTTATGAAGATTTATCTTCTCAGCAGTCTGTGCTTAAGATTTCTGCTCATGAAGTAAGAGCTCTTTCTACTTCCTGGGCTTATGCTAATAGTGTTGCTATTACAGATTTAATGAAGGCTGCTTATTGGTCTCAGCCATCCACATTTACGAATTTTTATCTCAGAAATATTGAGTCCATTTCTGGAGACCTGCATTGTTTAGGTCCGTTATCTGTTGCTCAGAATGTCGTCCACTAAACAGTTGCAACTATAGTTATGCAGGCTTTCTGTTCCGGCAGTGACTCCGTCCGGCTGCCCTCTTCGCTCTGGGCTATTTGACCCAGGGCAAGGGGAAGGGGGGGGTGGGCAGGTGTTCCCTTAGGTCACCTGCTTTATAGTGAAAAGCAAGGGAATGCCTCCTCCAAGTCAGTATTTCTGAGTCGCTTCCGGGATGGTTTTAAAGTGTAATATTAATGTTTAAATTCATTCATGTCTTATTTTTAAAGTGTAGCTCGGTGTGAAGCATTTGTATATGTCAAGTGTCAAACGGGCTTTAATATACAATACTCGGACACTTTTAAATGACTATAAAGAGTCTCAATTCTCTGGACTACTTTATTTATTGGCTTGCTTTAAAAATAATTAGTATAAGGGTTATACTGGATGTTAATAGAGAACATGAATGTTATTGTGCTCAATTATTAAGGGTAGGGTATCTTTCTAATTTAATATTAAATAAGAAAGATACATGTAAAGCCTAATACTCCTTTTCTCCTTAAGGGGTTACCTCTTTACTATATAGTTGAGCTTATTGGATTTTCCTCTATGTCCTAGGCCCTCCAGCCTGTTTACTATTCAGCTAAGTCTGGGTCATTGGTACAGTATAAAAATGTTAAAAAATTTATAGTAATTTATATATTTTTTATACTTACCAATGACCCAGACGGGGATGGCCCTCCCTGGAGTTGGGAACTCTTGCCTCCCCGCTGAGTACATAGCGCTGACCAGGCACTGCCAGTAAGAATGATAATTGGCACCAATTTCGGGACGTCTGCGTCACTGCGCATGCGCAGTAGAGGCGTAGTATGGAGGTCCTTTAGGACATGATTTCTTTTTGTTTTGGATGCAAATTTTGGGGATTGGGGGGCAAAATTTGTGTTTGGCCCTGGTTTTGTTAGAGTTAGCACCAGCTAAGTCTGGGTCATTGGTAAGTATAAAAAATATATAAATTACTATAAATTTTTTAACTTTCTTTAAAAATCTTCTTCATGAGATCCAGCAGATGAATGCTTTTGATATTTGGTATGCAGCATCCTTGGGGGTTAAGATTCAAGGAAAACTACTCTCAGTGTTTCTCAAGGTTCAGTGTTAGATGCCTCTATTTTTTTATTTGTAAAATTTGTTGAAGAATTATTTACTTTTATATATACAATAAAAAATAGGTGCGCGAAAATACTGTAGAAAAGTCCTTGATTTTTTTTTCTTCTCAGAGCATATTAAAATTTTTTCTTTTTTGCTCCAAAAGCACAGCTCATCACCCTTCATTGTAACATGCTCACTGAGCTTATTCCAATGAGGTATTAAAGGCTATGTGTTTGAGATAAATAATTAAAATATTATGAAACTTGAACGATCATTTTTGTGAAAAATGCTGCTCAGTTTGGGCCATTGACTTAGGTAAAAGGTTAGTCACCTATTTCTTTTGTTTTTTAGCTCAACTTTGGCGAAGCCAAATTTGAGCTTATGCCATGGCCAGTCGTCCATCTGTCTGTCAACAATTCAATACGGCTCGGGCTAGAGGCCATATTTATGAACTGATCTTTACGAAACTTCTTGGGTACCTTTGTTTTGACCGTGGGACGAGAACGAGGGTTTTTGGGTCCGATCCGAAATTCAAGTTGGCCGCTGACGGCCATTTTGTACAGACTTAGGTGAAATCAGATTTTTGCGCAGAACTTGCAAATTAGACTAACTTTGATGTATTTAGTGTTACTTTCAGCACTGTAAGTGCAAATGCCAATACGGCTCGAGCTAGAGGCCGTATTTATAAACCGATCTTTACGAAACTTCTTGGGTACGTTTGGTATCACCGTGGAACGGGAACGAGTGTTTTTGGGTGCGGTCCGAAATTCAAGATTGCCGATGGCAGCCATTTTGTTCAAAATTAGGTGCAATCAGATTTTTGCACAGAACTTCCATATGAAAGCGCTGATTTGAAAAATTTTTTGTGTGAATGTTTAGTACCATGGGATGCATCACATATAATACAAGTTCTTTTCTCGTTCAGAAATTATGCAAATTAGATGAACTTTGATTTTTTCAGTGCTACTTACACACAGTAAGTACACATGTCAATACGGCTCGGGCTAGAGGCTGTATTTATCAACCGATCTTCACGAAACTACTTGGGTACCTCTGTTATCACCTTGGGATGAGAACGAGTGTTTCTGAGTGGTGTCCAAAATTCAAGATGGCTGCCAGTAGCCATTTTGTACCGAAATTCGGTCTAATCAGTTTTTTGTATACAACTTCTATACGGCTCAGGCCAGAGGCCGTATTTATGAACCGATCTTTACAAAACTTCTTGGATACCTTTGTTATCACTGTGGGATGAGAACGAGTGTTTTTGGGTGTGGTTCAAAATTTGAGATGGCCACCAGCAGCCATTTTGTACCAAAATTAGTGCAGTCAGTCTTTTGTACAGAACTTCTGTATGAAAGTTCTGATTTGAATAAATTTTTGTATGAATGTTTAGTAAAATAGAATACATCACATACAGTACGGGTTTTTTTCTTGTGTAGAAATTGTGCAAATTTGATGAATTTTGATTTATTTAGTGCTACTTATACACTGTAAGTACACCCGTCAATACGGCTTGGGCTAGAGGCTGTATTTATCAACCGATCTTCACAAAAATTCTTGGGTACCTTTGTTATCACCTTGGGATGAGAACGAGTGTTTCTGAGTGCGGTCCAAAATTCAAGATGGCTGCCAGTGGCCATTTTGTACCGAAATTAGGTTCAATCAGGTTTTTGTCACAACTTCTATACAGCTCGTATTTATGAACTGATCTTCATGAAACTTCTTGGGTACCTTTGTTTTCACCTTGGGACAGGAATGAGTGTGTTTTGTGGTGCCTTTGTTATCACTGTGCTATGAGAACGAATATTTTGGGGTTCAGTCAGACCCACTCTGGGACTCAAAGATTTCTTTTCCAGTTTAGCATCTGACTGTCACCCACCTTTACAATACTTTACCTATACATTTGTTACAGGCTATGGTCAGTATTTATGTACAGACCGTTACAATACTTTATATGTACCTTTGTTATCAGGTCATTACCTAGATCTTTGTCATTGCTGTGTCACATACTATACATGTACATGTCTTGACAAGTTGAGCTACAGTGTCTTTGACACTTTCATTGTATATATAAAATATTTGATAAGCAAATGAGAACTCCCTGTATGATTTTATTATCATTTTCAAGCAAATTTGAGATAAGGAGGTGGATAGGGTGGCAAATAACAAGCTCCATCACTTCTGTCCAAACATTTGTGATCACAACCCATCCAGTAACCTTTGTAGAAAAGATCAGCAAGTGCTGTCAGTGGAGCACATTCTTTTACATTGCACTGATTTTAATAATTTCAGAGGGCAATATTTTACTGTTAGATCTCTAAGAGATTTATTTTATCATATGAGCCCCACAAAATTCTCGCTTTTTTGAAAGTTATTAACCTTTTTAATAAATTTTAAATTGTTTTTATTCTTTTAGATTCTCATCAATTCTTATGTATTTCACAGGTTGATTTATACAGCATTTTGTGAATGACTTGTCTCATTTTCTCATTTCTGTATTCACTTCTTAGTTTTATCCCTCATATTTGATCAACTCTTTTTTAATAACATGTTGGAGGATAATGATCTTTTTAGCTCACCTGACTGAAAGTCAGGGTGAGCTTTTCTTATCACTCTTCGTCCGTCGTCCATTGTCCTGCGTGAAGGTAGTGTTTGAGCCTCTTTCTCCTAAACCACTGGCCACATTTTAATTAAATTTCATGTAAGTAGTGATTATATAGGGGCATTTTGATTTTTATCCAAATTAGGTTTCGGCTCATAATGAGCAGAGGTGTGGGGAAAAAATGGCCAAATTTTTTGAAAATCTTCTTCTAATGAACCACCAGTCACAGAGACTTGATATGTGGTATACAGAGTCCTTTTGAGGTTTAGAATCAAGTTTGTTCAAGAGAAGTTTGTCGGGCATTATTTGCCTTCGTTATGGGAGGGGCAAAAATTTTGGCCACGCCTAAAATTTGTATTTTCTGAACCGTGAAGTCGATTTGAACCAAATTTGATATGAGATGATAATGGGTCATAAGTAGTTGATTCGTGCAAAAAATTTTTTTCTCATTGCCCCGTGGGAACCTCGGGAGCTAAAAATAGGGAAAACCTTAAAACTGCCATATCTCCAAAACTACACGGCACAGAGAATTCTTATTTTGTGTAAAGCTTACTTTTATCCAGTAGAATAGAATGGTTAAAAAAAATCCCTATCGGTTTGATCACAAGGTACTTTTTTCAGGACTTTGAAAAAGTGCTGAGTCAGCACTTTTTAACACTGTAGGCAATGGGAAAAAGATTAAAAAATCTTCTCCAGATCCAGCAGGCAGAATCTTTTGATATTTGGTATGCAACATTGTAGGGTAGATCTGATTTAAGTTTGTTCAAATCGGCCCCCTGGGTTCATCTTTGGGCTCAGTATAGGAGCCCGATTTCAAACTTTGTGCATTTCAGGCAAATTTCTTTAAAAATCTTCTTCTCCAAATCTAGCAGGCAGAATCTTTTGATATTTGGTATGCGACATTGTGGGGTGGATCTGATTCAAGTTTGTTCAAATCGGCCCCCCTGGATTCATATTTGGGCTCACTATAGAAGCTCGAATTTGAACTTAGTGCATTTCAGGCAAATTTCTTAAAAAATCTTCTTCTCCAGATCCAGCAGGCAGAATCTTTTGATATTTGGTATGCAACATTGTGGGTGCATCTGATTCAAGTTTGTTCAAATCGGCTCCCTAGATTCATATTTGGGCTCACTATAGAAGCTCGAATTCGAACTTCGTGCATTTCAGGCAAATTTCTTCAGAAATCTTCTTCTCCAGATCCAGCAGGCAGAATCTTTTCATATTTGGCATGCAACATTGTGGGGTGGATCTGATTCAAGTTTGTTCAAATCAGCCCCCTAGATTCATATTTGGACTCACTATAGAGGCTCGAATTCGAAATTAGTGCATTTCAGGCAAATTTCTTCAAAAAGCTTCTTCTCCAGATCCAGCAGACAGAATCTTTTCATATTTGGTATGCAACATTGTGGGATGGATCTGATTCAAGTTTGTTCAAATCGGCCCCCTGGATTCATATTTGGGCTCACTATAGAAGCCCGAATTCGAACTTAGTGCATTTCAGGCAAATTTCTTCAAAAATCTTCTTCTCCAGATCCAGCAGGCAGAATCTTTTGATATTTGGTATGTAACATTGTGGGGTGGATCTGATTCAAGTTTGTTCAAATCGGCTCCCTAGATTCATATTTGGGCTCACTATAGAAGCTCGAATTTGAACTTAGTGCATTTCAGGCAAATTTCTTCAAAAATCTTCTTCTCCAGATCCAGCAGGCAGAATCTTTTGATATTTGGTATGTAACATTGTGGGGTGGATCTGATTCAAGTTTGTTCAAATCGGCTCCCTAGATTCATATTTGGGCTCACTATAGAAGCTCGAATTTGAACTTAGTGCATTTCAGGCAAATTTCTTCAAAAATCTTCTTCTCCAGATCCAGCAGGCAAAATCTTTTCATATTTGGTATGCAACATTGTGGGGTGGATCTGATTCAAGTTTGTTCAAATCGGCCCCCTGGATTCATATTTGGGCTCACTATAGAAGCTCAAATTCGAACTTCGTGCATTTCAGGCAAATTTCTTAAAAAATCTTCTCCAGATCCAGCAGGCAGAAGCTTTTTGATATTTGGTATACAACATTGTGGGGTGGATCTGATTCAAGTTTGTTCAAATCGGCTCCCTAGATTCATATTTGGGCTCACTATAGAAGCTCGAATTCGAGCTTAGTGCATTTCAGGCAAATTTCTTCAAAAATCTTCTCCAGATCCAGCAGGCAGAATCTTTTCATATTTGGTAAGCAACATTGTGGGGCGGATCTGATTCAAGTTTGTTCAAATCGGTCCCCCTGGGTTTATATTTGGGCTCAGTATAGGAGCCGAAATTTGAACTTAGTGCATTTCAGGCAAATTTCTTAAAAAATCTTCTTCTCCAGATCCAGCAGGCAGAATCTTTTGATATTTGGTATGCAGCATTGTGGGGTGCATCTGATTCAAATTTGTTCAAATCGGCTCCCTAGATTCATATTTGGGTTCACTATAGAAGCTCGAATTCAAACTTAGTGCATTTCAGACAAATTTCTTCAAAAATCTTCTTCTCCAGATCCAGCAGGCAGAATCTTTTGATATTTGGTATGCAACATTGTGGGGTGGATCTGATTCAAGTTTGTTCAAATCGGCCCCCTGGATTCATATTTGGGCTCACTATAGAAGCCCGAATTCGAACTTAGTGCATTTCAGGCAAATTTCTTAAAACATCTTCTTCTCCAGATTCAGCAGGCAAAATCTTTTGATATTTGGTATGCAACATTGTGGGGTGGATCTGATTCAAGTTTGTTCGAATTGGCCCCCTGGGTTTATATTTGGGCTCTGTATAGGAGCCCAAATGTGAACTTAGTGCATTTCAGGCAAATTTCTTAAAAAAATCTTCTTCTCAAGGTCCAGCAGGCAGAATCTTTTGATATTGGGTATGCACCATGCTTAGGGGGGTGAGATTCAAGTTTTTTCAAGCCAAGTCCCTGGGTTCACATTTGGGCTCACTGTGGTAGCCCGAATTATAACTTGGTTCAAAATGAGGAATTTTCTTTAAAAATCTTCTTCAGATCCAGCAGTCGGAATGTTTTGATATTTGGTATGCAGCATCCTTAGGGGGTGAGATTCAAGTTTGTTCAAGCTATGTCCCTAGGTCCATATTTGGACTCACTGTGGGAGCTCAAATTGTAACTTAGTTCAAAATGAGGAATTTTCTTTAAAAATCTTCTTCTTCAGATCCAGCAGTCGGAATGTTTTGATATTTGGTGGGCAGTATCCTTAGGTGGGGGGGGGGGGGGGGGGGGGGGGAGGGGGGGGGGGGAGGGGGGGGTGAGATTCAAGTTTGTTAAAGCCAAGTCCCTGAGTTCACATATGGGCTCCCTGTGGGAGCCTGAATTATAACTTCAATATGAGGAATATTCTGTAAAAATCCTTTTTTTTTTTAGATCCATTGATCAGAATCTTTGGATATTTGGTATAAGCTTTTCTTAGGAGGAGCAGATGGCACCTGTTGAAATCAATTCTCTGGGTTGATATTTAGGCTACCATGTCAGATGAGCGCCCTCAGGCCCCTTGGGGCCTCTTGTTTTAAAAAGACATACCTTTCATTGCCTCGAGATAACCATGGCTGCTGATGTGGCATAAAGCACCAATAAATAAATAAATGAGATAAGAAGGTAGCTTGTAGTTGGAATTGCATATTTTGAATTGTCATGCTAAAGTTCACATTTTCTTGGAGGAGATTCTTTTTCAGTTAGATGCAAATTTGATTTTGATATGAACTTGCCCAACAGATTTAACAAATCAATTTTTGAAGTAGAAATTCTGATTGCCAAAAATAATCCTGCCCACCATCAGTTAATAAATATTTAATAAATATCGAGACCTCGTCTCTGGGCATATATCAATGAGTCTGTAAGGATGAGTTGGTATATGACCCAGAAGGGAGGTTGTGAATTCAATATACCATCTCAGAAAAAAAAACACATGATGGTACAGTGAAACCCTGTTATTTGAATAGCCACTTTACCAATGAAATTTATTCAATTAACAGGAGTATTCAGTTAACAGAGATTGTATCACTTTTCTGTATTCTAGAAATAAACTCGGCATTTATTCTATTATATCTTGTTTGACAGAGCTCCATTAGATTAAATCTCTGTATTGGATGTACTGAGACCAAAGACTATAAACAAAGGAAAACTGGGGAGCGTTAGGGTAATGTTTCGACAGGTTACAAGATTTTTCATTCAATTAACAGGAGTTTACTCTATAACCTATATTCAATTAACAGGTCAAATTTGTACTGTAGGTATGGTAAATGGTTTTATGTTGGGAAATTATATTCAGTTGACAGGGTTATTCAGTTAAGAGATATCCAATAAGAGGGCTCCACTGTAATAACCAATTTATCTTACAATATTTGTCATTTTCTTGACTTGTTTACAAAATGAAGGGATTATATACAGTCTTTAACTGCATCTGTTTTGACAATCATTCATCATCTGTGAATTGATTTTTTATGAATGAAGATCATGACAGTATATTGTTGCATGACAAAATCCCCATTCATTCTACTTTTTCAAAAACAGCTAAAGTTTATAATAGTTTTTCAGCTGTGTGTTTCTTTGGATTATTATGCCCCCAAACTCTGAAGGAGGATTCGTGGATATCTAGTGAAGCCTGTCTGTCCGTACAAACATTTTGCATTGTAATTTCAAAGCCATTACTCAAATTTGGATCTCCTATGATGGGTTGATAGACCTGCATGGGGGAACGGATATGTACAAGGAACAGGTTCCATCCAATAATTTTTCCCAGACTTATAGCACTTTTTCAACTTAGAACATTTTTCTGTTTTCACTCTTTCCACTTAGAAAACTTTTCTGTCCCACAGTACCTTCAAGGCTACTTCAAACTTGCATAAGTGTCGGGGACAGTGGAAATGCTTTGTGTTACCCTTGTTTTTCATCTTTAACACATGGTAGGCCTATATAAAAAATATCAGCATGGCAAATATAGTCTAATTTATTTTATTGAGCTCATGGTTTTCTTATCTTTTAATTACCATTACCAAAACGGTGGCCTCGGCATGTGTAATAACTAGATGCCAATTCAGTTGAGTGTGGCTAAAATGGTTCTCTTTTTTAATCGAATGCGATTCCTACCTTCCAATACAGGTTTGTATTTTGTCCAGGCATTTTTCCTGGTATTAGGGGAAATATGTTCTTAGTTTAAGATAAATATTTCTTCATGTCACAGACACCAATATTTACTCATCTGTATTTCTTATTAGTATTTTAGAGAGCCATTGTGTTGTTAGAAATGAAAATGAAGTTTTCAGTATTGAACCACATGAAGCCAATGAAAGAATGTCAAGAAATGGTAAAACTATTACTGCTAAAACAGAATTGAAGCATAATGATAGGTAAGCTTGAAAGGAAAGAGTTCTTGCAGCATTATCAAGGCAATGGGAGCCCTTTTAATTTTAATAACATGATAACATACTATTTTGAGTTATGGATGCTTTATTAACATGAGACAATGCATGTTTGTTAATTTTTGGGGGGTTTATGGTGGTAAACTCATTTAAAAACGTAATAAATAATTGCCACTTTCATTTTGCTCTTCGCAAGGCGATGTGCGATAAATTTAGACAAGTTCACATTCAGGTAGATGTCACCAAAGGTCATCTTGGATGTAGATCCACTGTAGGAGTAAATTTTAACTGTTCAAATCCCATTGCTGGTGTGTACACCACGGTTGATGTATAAAGCTAAAATTTATGTCATAGAATTTAATCAATGCAGTCTGGTTAGAGCTCAACGAGTTCTGTCAAACAAGATTGCATTGGTTAAACTCCAGTTTCTATTGGGACAAACATTTTCTGTTTGAACTTTTAATATTTCAACATCAGTGTGCAGAGGGTTAATTGTAAACAGGATGATTTCTAGGAGTTTTTTTTTAATTAACACTTAACCCAGCCCAAGTTGAAGAGAGCACTTGCAAAAAAAGTTCTTACCAGGAATAACTGTAAATTTCCGTTTTTATTTCTTTAAAAAATATAGTGTGTTGCCCCAATGTGAATAAGTGTAAAGGATTAAAATGGACTTTGCCATCACCAGACACAGCAAGTTCTCTTTAGAGAGAGTTTTAGGATATTGAGCACTGCATGTCAACTTTCATAGTCAAGTGAATCCAATCCATGTTATTATACCCTCTCCTGCTGAGGTATTTTGTAAAGTGCTACATATGTCTGCATGTTCACACATTATAGATTTTCACCATCCAACATGTTTGCTGCTCTAGCTCCACAACTAGTTGTTGGATTAACAAAAGTTTTGGTGTGCCTCTATGGGGAGAGCAGTTAGTTCTTGTGGCAAAATAAATGATCTTGGTTTAATATTTACAGATTTATTTTTCTTTGTTTCAAATTGATTATTAAAAATTGTTGCACCCTTCTACATTAGCATGGGGGAACATATTTCATAACAGGATGGATGCTCTCACTTGACTTCTCAGACTTCCCTTTGACTAATTTGGGCATTGATAAAAAAATCTGTCCAACATATTTGTTGCTCAAGTCCTGTCACAGTTTGTTGGATTCAAATAATTTTTGGCACGGTTGTACCTTATCATATGGGAACAGATCCTACATCAAAATAAATAAGCTTGCTTTGATATTTACAGTTAACTTCCCTGGATTTGCTCAATGATTTGAGAGTGGTTTGTTCATGTGTCTCTTTGTTCCACATCTTCTCCCATGTGGATAGTCCGATCATCACCATATTTAGCACATGAGTGTACATGGCCCACATAATTGCCACTATGGGGTTAGATTTCATATTGCTGCACTAAAACAAAGAAAATACATGGAAAGTCATCAAAATGTTGCATTTTGTGTTTGTTCTATATCTCCTCTCACATTGAATGTTCTATTGTCCCCAGACATCAGTCATGTTTTCTTGGAACTCACATTTGCCACTGGGAATGGGGGTGAGGTTGAATTATTTACCCACTGTAAAACAAAGACAAAGACAGTAGTTCCACATCTCCCTTGTGAATGGTCCAACTGTCACCAACCTTCGGTAATAGGCATGTGTGGGTATAACAGTTGCTGCTGGCTGTTAGATTTCCTCTACCTTCTGTAAAACAAAGACAATAAACACCTCACATATATATGCCTAGTATTAAAAATATGTTCATATTGGCATCATTGGAGGATACGTATGGCACTCTTGGCATTGCTCTTGGAAATAGTATAGCATTAAGGCCTAACTTTTAGTTCACAGGCAATTGTATTTTCCAGTCAGTGAGGGAGGGAGGATTTCTTCTTATCTTTTATATTTTTAGGAGTGGTGTATATTTTGTAAACCTATTTCAGAAGAGATATGTATTTCAATAGTTTATGCTTCTTAAGGCTCCACAAAGTAGATCTTCTGTTTCTCAGAACGGATCCCACAACAGAATTAATATCTCCTCATAAAGATTTACAGAGTTATTTGCCCTTGTTAACTAAGGGGATGATTGAAAAATGTGTCTGTCCAACATATTTGCTGCTCTAGCTCTATCATCATATGTTGGATTTAAATAATTTTTGTCATGCTTGTACCTCAACATGGGGGAACAGACCCTACATCAGAATTAATATCTTTGTATAAAGATTTACAGAGTTATTCTCCCTTGTTTAACTTAGGGGATGATTGAAAAATGTCTTCACACTCATTTCCAGGCAATAACATTTGTACTGTTGGTCGCACGATGCTGATACTTCACACATAGGTTGCCCTAATGGGACAATGTTTTGCATTAATTTTGGGATCTGTAGGTCAAAGGTCAAGGTCAATTGCTATAAATAGATTTACGTTTTTTGTGCAGACACTTTAGTTTCCTTTTGCGTACGATGCTATAACTTCATATTTTGATTGCATATGAGGTATCGATGGTTGAGATTGCATTTGGGGTCAATCGGTCAAATGTCAAAGTCACTGTTACTATAAATAGATTTTTGTTTTTCATACGATAACTATAGTTTCCTTCTATGTACAATGCTATAATTTCAGACACAGATTACCTATGAGGTATCAATCATTGGGATAATGTTTTGCTGTGATTGTTTTTTTGTGATGCATTGTTAGTGTCCATAGGAAGCTTTCTTTCGATTTTGGTTATGCCCCAAAGAGACTTTCGTACCCTTTTATAACACCGTCAGAGGCATATGCCATACTTCACGTTGCTCTTGTTCTATTATATCTTGTTTGACAGAGCTCATAGGTCTGAGGCCAAATAGGCCTATAAACAAGGGGAATTTGCTGATCATCAGGGTAATTTCTTGTCATGTTACACAATTTTTATTCTATTAACAGGAATTTACTCTATAACCTATATGCAATTAAATTGTTGAGTTCGAGAATCCACTATCAGGGCTTTAAAAAAATGAGGGCACCTGATCAAAAACCAACATTTTCCTTGTTTATGTTTCACATTCAGTCAAATGCATACAATATTTTATTTATATAAATTTGTTCTATTAAAAATTACTAGAGAGTGCCTCTGAGTGTTCTCCAATAATTTGTAATAGAACAGATTTTGAATAACAAATTCAGAAGACCAAAAATAATCTAGCCCTCAACCAGTTAACAGGTCAAATTTGTATTGAAGTTATGGAAAATGGTTTGGGGTTTGATAATTATATTCAGTTAACAGATATCCAATTAAGTGGGTGGCATTGTAATTCTCTCCATTAAAAATTTTACTCTCATTACGACTCATTTTGATATTTTCAGATTGGTATTTGGTACCACACAGTATTTTGTTTTTATTTATCCCAAAGAAAGAGATAGTGCCAAAACTCCTTTCCCTGAGGTTTCTTTTGAAACGGCTCAAGAAGAGATTGCTAAAAAATCTGGATTTGATGTTGATGGTGGGAACAAGTCAAGAGGTGAGTGTAAACATTTTGTTAGCGCGGTAGCAATGCCGAATTATGTGTTTTAATATATAGATTTACTTCAGTTGCACAGACACCCATGTCATTTCTAGAATATGTAAGTATGTTTTGTTTTTCTGCATATTGTTATAATGTTTTCTTTTATGACACTCTTCATAACTTGTACATCAGGTTATGAATAGGGATGTGTCAAAATCATCGAGGTCATTTCTCAAGATACGTTGGTAAACAAATGTTATTCCTAACAATTCAGTTATATTCAATTAATTTGTAAGTTTGTTCCAAATTTTGTGCTATTTGAACCCTCTACCTAATGAATTGGCCGCATCATCCAACATAACTTACAGACTGAGCAGTTGAAAAAAGATTTTTTAAAAAAATGCTAGCGAGCTCATTCCAATGAGGGGGTCACTTGGTATGGTTTTGTTGAAATTTTTTGAAAAAGATTGAAAAATAATATTTAAAATATTAAATTGCATGTTGAGTAAAGGTTTTAACAAATTTTTCTTGTTTGACAGAGCTCATGAGCTCTGTCAAACAAGATTGAACTTGTTAAATTCCCAGTTGCATTATGGAAAAAAATTTTCATCTTGAAATTTTTGATATTTCAATATCAGTGTGAAGGGGATTGTTAAATGAAACTTTGTAGTTAACTCTTTGTAGAAGGATTTACATGTGCAGTACAAAAATACTCTGGAATCAAGTAAAGGTATATGTATAATGCTGTCTTTACTTAACCCTTTACCCAACACGGACAATATTAAAATTTATTATTTCAATTTAAAATATTCAAAATTTTCCAAAAAATGTCAACAAAACCACATCATGTGACCCCTCATTGGAACAGGCTCAACGAAAATATACCCCTGTAATCAATATAATATATAATATAATAGATAATAATATAATTAACCAATGAATTTTTGACTCAAGACTCGATTGAATTTTTCTTTAAAGCAGGTCATGGCTGCTTTACAGTGGCATTGACCTCATTTTATGAGAAATTCAGGAAAATACTTCCCAGCAATTAATAGTTAATGTGTCAATTCAATCTTTTGCCTTCTCATTTATCCCAATACACACAATACCAAAATTTGTTATTTTAATTATTTGTTATTATAAATTTTTAACAAAATTTAAACAAAACATTTTGCTCACGTTGTAAAATTATGTAGACTGCTGTCCATGATTAATTTGTAAAGGGTTAATTGACAAATATATCAGCTGGGCACATGCATTGTACATTAACCACTGACTTCAGCAACAGCATACTTACAAACAAATATCAACCTAAAATACATTGCTTTTAAGAAGAGTGGCTTGGAAAATTACACATTTGGCAAGCCAGTGATGGATTTGACAGGTTATTTTTTTTATTAACAATTAACTTCTTTCTTTATGAGGTTGTCTCCTCTTCCTCCATGCTTACATCATCTTGATTAAATTATTGTTTGTTAATTTATAGATTGCTGGATAGTCATAATTTGTGTATCGTTAATTACTTGGTTGTAATTTATTGGCAAATGTATGTAGGCATCTCTTTAATATGCAATAAAAAGAAATTAAGTGAATGAAATATTAGTTGCTTCTTTTTGAAAATGAAGAATATTGGAAAATATGAAGACTTTATCACAACATACCAGTGGTTTTTAGTAGAGTTCTATTAATGGCTTCCAGCTCTTGAGACAGGTGACCCCTAAAGGCCAAACTCTGATTTGAACAAAGTTTACTACCTCAGAACAGGTGTTCCTAAAAGCAGTGCTGAGAAGATAATGCAGTCTAGTTAAATTAACTTGGTTAGAGATTGTTTTGTGTCAAGTCTTGGCTGTCTCTGCTGACAGCCATGACTTGATGAGAAACTGATTCTATTTTACTGGCAATGAAGGTTGTTGTATAGTAGGAAGTTTGAAACTGATAGTTTGAAAAAAATTTGATTTCAGTCAGACTAAAAATTCCTGACTTAATATCAACTCTGGACTGAGCTGAGATTTCTACTAAAATCGATATTTGAAGTGAAAAGAAAGCTGAATTCTAAGCAGTAAACTTCTTAAGCCATGATCCACTTCAGTATAACAACAGAAAACTTTGTGCATCTTTGCTTGGGCAGAACAAATGTTGTGGTGAGGTATATATCTGAAGAGTATGTTTGCCCTACTACTTGTAGTCTGTCAGTCTGTCACATAATGGCAGATCATGAGCTTAACCCTAAGGGGCCTAGGCCCAACATTTAAAAAACGTAAGTCTGACTCAAGTCCTAAAGTGAACTCAAGTCTGAGTTTGAAAAAATACTTAAGCTCAAAATGGAATTCATCATTAATCAGACAAACACAATAGCAACTATTAATGATATGGTGAATCTGTTTTGCACTTTATGGTGATTCAATAAAAATGTATGGGCTGAAGGATTAAATATTTTTATACTATAACCCAATGGCCCAGACTAGCTGGTGCTAACTCAAAAATATCTAGGGCCAAACACAAATTCCCCCCCCCCCCCCCCCCCACCACAATCTCCAAAATTTGCATGCAAAACCGAAAATTAAAAGTCCTATCTGGCCCTCCATACATTTACTCTCTGCGCATGCGCAGCCATCAGGAAGTGACTGGAATTGGCGCCAACATCATTCTTTGTTTGGCCCTTCTGTCAGTAACAACAAACTGACATCTGTGCTTTTAAATCTCAGTTTTAATGATGACAGACACAAATCAGTGGTGAATTATGTGGATCCAAGGACACAACTGGATGATGGAAGGAAGAAACGGTGGTTTGGAACGTTCAGGGCTGTAACTTTATAATTTTTATAAAAATTATTTCATGTTCCCCAATTTCGGGACATGGGCCTGACGTCATCATTCTTGCTAAAGATTTTTCCACTGTTTGTTAAGTGTTCCTTCCTTATCCTTCCTTGAAGCCCCCCAGTTAAACTCCCAAGCTTTTTGGCTTGTTCTATTGAAATTTTTTATATAAATTTCTTGGGAGTTTGACGAGTGACACAGAATGTTTATTCTGTATATCCCCATGGTTACGTCCTCACCCTAGGGGTGTTTAGGCCTTTTTGGTCATGCATCATACATCCAATGTATCATTTTTTCTTCTGATGAAGATCTTGCTTTACATCGGATAGTTCAAAATCTGTTACTGACCTTGGGTCTTTTTATTCAGTGCCTGGAGTCTTGTTTCCGTTTTTTCTTCTGAAGTTGTTTGCATTGACAACGCTCAATTAATATATGTAGTTTCCTATTATTATCATTGTAGGACTGTTGTAAGATACATTAAATATTCCAGTAGTGTAGCATTTAATTTTTTGGATAATAAAAAAATTTTGTCCACACTTAGGCTCTATTGGGATACATTTGGGCTCAGCATTCCCTTTGGGGACTTGGGCTCTTGTCAAAATTTTTGGAAAATTTTTTTTTTTTTATAAATTATTTTTTGATTTATATTTTGACTGTTATTTATTATGTATCTTTTTCATATGTTTATTGTGGAGTTGGTGGGAGTACTGTCAACTTTATTTTGCTTCATTATGAATGCTTATTGCTCAAAATGCAAGGTGAGGAAGTCTTCCTCTGATTTACATCTGGTTGCCTTGCTTGTAGTCAATGTACTCCCACTAATTCTTGTTCAACATGTGTCGGACGGGATGACAAACATTGGAGACGGGTGTCCCTGTATGTTGTTAGCGGCGAGAAGCCACTGCCAGTTCTTTTGCCACAAAGTCAGTCTAGTTTCTTAGTTTCTATTTCAGAGGAACAAGGACATGATGATGTTTGCGTGACGCCTAGAGACAGTGTGCTGCCGTCGTCGCATTCAGATGATCAAGCAGAGCTAGCAGCATAGGTGCTCATGAACATTGGATAGGGCAAAAAACCACTGGCCGGTGGTTTCAGTCCCTTGTCACCAGCTAGCTCGACCGGTGAAGCGGTTACTTTATCCGTGGGTACCGTGACACCGGGTGTGTCCATTGCGGTCTAAGAAATGGATTGGGTAGAGCGAGCACCTTAAAATATAAACAGGCTCACCCAGCGACGATGCAACAGAAGAAGTCGGCAAGTTCATTGGGAAGCACGGCGAGGTCTGAAAGGACCGTGAGCGAGAGAGCCCCCTCTCTTTCCCAACAACATCTGGGGCCAGATGTGGTGATTAGGAACTTGCGTCAGTCGGAACATACGTCCGCGCCTCCCACCTGGGACGCTCCGTTCAATTCACAGCCGGCATTGGCCACAGTTTCGGCTTCTGCATCGGCATCTTCCAAGCGCACACGACCGTACCTTAGCTACATGACTTCAGAGATTCAACCTGTATCTCTGAGAAGGGACCACTCATCGTCAAAATAGTTGGAACATCCAGTAGCTAAGGAGACGAGGCCTCATTTATCGGGACGTCCAGAGAAAAGAGCCATCTCAGACACACTGTCCCAGGAGCAGCCGGCAGCCAAGAAACAGAAGGCCGCTGCTCCTCAGGCCTCCGTAACGGACTTGCTGTCGCTGATTGCGCAGCTCATCGCAGCATACCAGCAAGTGCAGAAGCAGCCTACGGCAGTCTCAGAACCTGAGCTGTCGGATGGTGCTGGGTCGGTCCAGTCATCTGCAAGTTCAGATGCCGCTGAACATGAATTTCAACTGATTCAGTCAGATGGTGAAAGGGATATGGAGGATTACCCTTCCCTTTCGGAACAACACATGGTTGCAATGGATTTAATCCATCAACACTACCCTGAATTTGTTCCAGTGAATCAGAATGCTGCGACTACTAGGAAGAAACTGCTGGTGTCGTTGGACGCGGACTTTATCCGGACAAAGGAGGAGGTCCTTCTTTTCCAATTCAGTCTAGACAGGTGTCGCAGGCCTTCGGACTTTTAGACAATGCCATATTCAAACTTTCCAGTGGGAAGAAGAAGCAGTTTCTTGTCATCATCTTCCGTAAATTTACCGTTTGTTGGACAACATTCATTTAAAACATTCGGGGAAGATGTACAGAGAGTTCCCCTGCGTTTGGATGAGCAGGCAGAGGAACTAAACATATCCTTGCCTTCGTCATTCACTATTCGCTCGGACACAATTGACACGGCAATTTCTTCAACAGAGTGAATTTAGACGCTATGTATTACACAGATCACCTTTCAAGAGCTGTGGCACAATGTCTCAACGGAAAGGAATTTGAGGACGTTTGTCCCTCTTTATGAGTTCTTTCCAGGGCTATTATGTTTACCATGTATAACTCTGCCTTAATAGTGGTTAATTTGGAGTTAATCAGATGTGACAGAGCCCTTGTGTCATCATCTTTAATAGATGACAAGGTGAAAAACTCTCTACGGGTCGCTCCGGTATCCGGACACAGAATTTTTGACGATAAGCTTTCATTGGTTTATGACCAAGCTACAAAGAAAGCGTCAAATACTCTGCTCCTTAAGTCGGTGTCTAATCGACCTGCAGCAGCAGAAAAGAGTAAGGGAGGACATCCTAGACAGAAATTGTCTAAAGGGGATGCCTTGTGAGGGTATAGGAAACCCTCCTATAATTACTCTAGAGATCGTCAATACAGGACTCAGGAAGGGGAGGGGGGGGGGGTAGGTCTGATCGAGACTACCGGTCAGATGCCCCTAAGCCGGCGGGTCGAGGCTTTTTGCGAGGGGGACGTGGTTTCTCCTCCCGTAAGCCTCACAGGCTCTACAGTTGATGGTCAGGACCTCTATTGCTTGCCAGATGGCGGAAGGTTATCAAGATTTGCAACAAACTGGATAACAATTATGGAAGACCAGTGGGCGAGAAGTGTGGTCTCGGACAGCCTACAGTTATCTTTCCAAGTGAAACTGCCACTAACACGATGTCCGCGATGGACAAAACTTATGTCAAATCCTTGCAAAAGGGAGTCTCTCCTATCGGAGGTAAAGGCTCTCTTGGCAAGGAAGCAATAGAGGTCGTCGAGAACCAAGATTCTCTAGGATTCTACAGTCACCTGTTCCTCATACTGAAGCCAGACAGCTCGTTCAGTTGTTATGCTTGCTTTTATTCACACTCATTACAGCGAGGGAATTTATGCGACTGATGGGCTTGTGCGGAGCGGCTGCGGATCTTATTCTGATGGGTCGCTTACGCACACGTCCCCTCCAGATATTCTTACATAAACATCAAAGTAATGATGTCAATTTCCCAGATCTAGAGTGTGAAGACGCATTCGCTCGAGACCAGTATTAATTTAACGGACCTAGTAAAACAAAAGGTCCAGATTTGGACAGATATTCAGTGGTTAACTCAGGAAGTTCCACTGCAGCTGCCAGATCCAGCTTTCATGATTATGACAGATGCGAGTCAACAGGTTGGAGTGCAACCCTGAGCCAGACGGACTCGAAATGCCAGGGTCTTTGGGACCCTCGGTTCCTGGAGAAACACATAAACATCAAATATATGATGTCATTTTGGTTAGTGCTACAACAATGGATACACATTATAGCGAACACATGTTCAGATATTGTCGGACAACTTGACAGTAGTAGCGTACATCAGGAACCAGGGTGGCACCCATTCATTTCCGTTATGCCAACTAATGGAGAAGATTTTCTTAATACGTCATGTACCATCATGTTCATCTTTCTATCCGTCATATACCGGGTTGTCTGAACGTACTAGCAGACTCGCTCTCTCGGAAAGGTTGCCTGTTGCAATTGGAATGAACGCTCAACAAGTGAGTATTTGAACAGTTTTGCTACCAGAGGGATCAACCCATGATAGATCAGTTTGCGACGCACCGGAACAATCAGTTACCGTCGCCATGTCCTGACCATTGAGTGCATGCAGTAGACACTCTGCCGATCTCATGGAGATGGATGATAGGATTATTTCGGGGTGGTCTGTATCAGAGCCTGCTAATCATACCTACTTCCATTTCTAGATCCAGATTTCTATTCATGCCCGTACTCAAATTGTATATTCACACGTGTATACGGTCATAGATATCGGATAGTGCACGTTGGAGAGTGTTGTTACTGGAATTTATTGTACACCTGAATGGGGTTGCCTGTGGGTTACCTCGGAAGTGTGTTTACTCTCCAGAGATCGTTCATTGTGGTTCGATTGGACATGTGTATGTTATATATGAAATCACCGGTTTTCGACTTATCTGCGTACGGCATCTACAGTGTACATTATTTAGCGGACAATATTAATTACCAGTATCATTGCTATAGCCTTAACTTCAGAAGTGGCATTAAGCACCATTTATTAATAATAAATTAATACCTGAGTGCCTGTTTGATGAATATTTATACAGTGGAACCCTGTTAATTGAATAGCCACTTTGCCAATGAAAATTATAACAGGACTATTCAATTAACAGGGATTGTGTCACTTTCCTGTATTCTAGAGATAAACTTAGCATTTATTCTATTATATCATGTTTCATAGATTAAATGCCTGTATTGGATGTACTGAGGCCAAATTGGTCTAGTACCAAAGGAAAACCGGGAAGAGTCAGGGTAATTTCTCGACATATTACAAGATTTTTTATTCAATTAACAGGAGTTTATTCTATAACCTATATTGAATTAACAGGTCAAATTTGTACTGGAGGCATGGTAAATGGTTTTGTGTTCATGTGTTATATTCAATTAACAGGGATATACAATTAAGAGATATCCAATTAAGTGGGCTCCACTGTATTGTTTTTTGGTACCGGTTTTACTGATTAGCGATCCCCTCTTTCTTTTTGAAGATTCCTTCAAAAGAAAGGGTTGGGGTGGGGGGAGGGAGGGGGGATTTTTACCTCTCCTCTGGCT
Organism: Pictodentalium vernedei; assembly: GCA_031216915.1. NCBI lineage: Eukaryota > Metazoa > Mollusca > Scaphopoda > Dentaliida > Dentaliidae > Pictodentalium > Pictodentalium vernedei. The sequence goes on along the minus strand of CM062289.1, from coordinate 224,415,981 downwards.
TGATAAGTATGTAACTATGAAGGAAGCTGTTTTGTCCATAATTATATCCTGCATACAGCTGGAGTTTTATTGTATATGGCATATGTTGGTGGGGGATATTCTCTCATTCTCAAATACGCCATCCTAATTTTTGGGGCTCAGTCCGCACTAGCCTTTAAAATTGGGAACTCGTTACATCCAAATTAGCATGGTCTTCATGCTTAAATATGGAATTACTTAAATTGGGCTCCTTATTTAGGATATGTCTCCTCTATTACTGTATAGAGAGACATACATGTAATTCCCAATAATTTTAATTTCCTTTCACCTTTGATTACAGGATTGGAGCTATGTTGATCAACTAATTCTGAAGTCCTAGGCCTTCCACCTTTTTACGATTCAGCTTGTCTGGGCCATTGGGTTTTTTGTATAAAAATATTATAAATTCAAAGTAATTTGTATATTTTTTATACTTACCAATGGCCCAGACGACGGAGATGGCCCTCCCATGAGTGGGCACTCATTCCTCCCCACTGAATTACTATGTAATACACTCTTCTACAAAGAATGATGTTGGCGCCAATTCCAGTTACTTCCTGACGGTTGCGCATGCGCAGAGAGTAAATGTATGCAGGGCCAGATAGGACTTAATTTTCGGTTTTGCATGCAAATTTTGGGGATTGGGGGGGGGGGGGGGGGAGTGGGCGGGGGGGGGGGGGGGGGGGGGGGCAAAATTTGTGTTTGGCCCTAGATATTTTTGAGTTAGCAACAGCTAGTCTGGGTCATTGGTAAGTATAAAAAATAGACAAATTACTTTGAATTTATAATTTTCGCTGATCCTCCTTTGCTATTTATTCTTTATTATGTTGTTCACTAACTGGTCAATGCATTTTCTCAAAGCAAACATTTTTGCATAGATAAAAGTCAACTTAAAGCAAGAGAGTATTGACTTTAACTCTTAACCTGCTGAGTTTCTTCTCAACCTACTCACAGTTGTTTACAATTGGCTGTAACGTAAGTGCAAGCCCTACTTCAGAACTAACTCAAGCTAATAAACTTTTCCAAAAGCACGAAATAAAAGATCGAAAAGGGGTCGAGCGAGACCGGCGCTCGACATTACAGGTACTCTCTCTGCACACCTCTTGCATTTACCGAGCGCATGCGCAACAACCGTGACATCAATTACTTTTTTCCCGCCATTGTGCATGGTCGGAATTTTTGTTGTGACTCGTGCTGCTCAGCTTGTTTTCTTCGAGAACAACTTGATAATTTCGCTACGATTATTGTTATTTGTACATAAGAAGATTGTATCCTTTACTCAAGCTCAAAATTGATTATGTTTTATGTATATTTATGCTCATTTTCACTTGTGTTCTCTTTACGTATCTTGCCTTTTCTGCGTGTGAAAATGCGACCTGTGGTGATCGGTTTTCCGTCGGTGGGAAGCTTGATTCTTTGGATTTTGGGAGGGGGGGGGGGGGGGGGGGGGGATTTTTTCCACTAGAAATTCTTCTGTCACTTTTTTGGACAATGCCTAAAACTATTCCTTGTCCTTCTTGTATGCAGGTGAAACATGTAGATGATGTTCACAGTACTTGTGTCGCTTGCAACAATTGTTCTCAGGCCCATCCCTGTGGTGTTTGTGGGGTTTGGTCTTTCAGGTTCTGGGCTTCCGTTAACAAGGTGGTTCTAACCAGAGCTAGAACCCCTCATTCTTGGGGCAAAGGTAGCCATGCCTCTTGGGAGAGTGCACGTGGTAACTCTGTCACACAGGATGTTGAGCAGCCTATTTTGGTAGCAAGTTCCTCCGCAACTGTTGGCGGTGCTGGTGCTGGGACACCTGAGATGGGGACTGTGGTCTCTCTTCTTTTGGCTCCAGCAGACACTCTTGAGGCGACTGTTTTTGTTGAGAGTTTTTCCGAGGTCAGCTCGGTCACTCTCTCCGATTTGCCACCTGCATCATTGGCAGTTGCTGAGGAAATTGTTCATGCTGCTCCTATCTTGCATGATAGTGCTTCTGCCATCTCTTCCGGGGATGGTATACAGTCTCAGGGGCCCGAAGCTGTATCTGGTGGTGTGTCACAGGGCTCCCAGTCTTCCCTGGCTTCTCAGCAAAGCTGTACGGGTTTGCTGGCTGCCCTGTCTCATCTGCCTAGGTTTGCTCGGGACGCTCGGTCACTTGGCCGCTTTGACCGCAATTCCTTGTTCCTCGGGCGAATCGTTTGTTGTTCTGCCTTCCCCTGCTTGTGAGCCGACTAGCAGGATAGGGCTGGGACATTGGCAACCAGTGTCTTCTGTTGCAGAGGCCAGTGACGGCTCCTGTTAGCTGTCACTCTTGGGACCTTCCTCCTGTGATTTCTCACTGTGCCCCAAGACTGGCTGTCGATCGATGCTTGTTGTCAGTCTCAGAGGATGGGCAGTTGGGGTCTTCTGTCACGCAGAGGCCAATGGCACATTCCTGTCATTCTTGGGACAATCCGATGTCTTCTCATCGTGTTCCACGTCCAGCTACCGATGGACATATGCCGTCGGTCTCTATACAGGATTTGCAGGCAGGGCCTTTTGTTTTGCAGAGGTCAGTAACAGCCCCTGGGCATCACTCTTCAGCTGTCCTCCGGTGTCTTCTCACCGTCTCCCTACTTTGTCTGATGATTAATGTTCATCGTCGGTCCCTTCTGAGGATTTGGGTTCTTCTTCTAAAAGGGTCCATTGGGAAGACACACCGTCGGGCGTGGCTGCTCCAATGGATTCTCAGGGTGAGCTGAGGCAGGCTGTTTCTCACCGTCTCCCTACTCTGTCTGCTGATTAACGTTCATTGTCGGTCCCTTCTGAGGATTTAGGTTCTTCTTCTAAAAGGGTCCATTGGGAAGACACTCCATCGGGCATGGCTGCTCCAATGGATTCTCAGGGTGAGCTGAGGCAGGCTGTTCTGGCACTCACCTGGTTGCTTTTTAGCAACTCTCAAGTTGGCTTCCCTGTGCCTCCTGAGGCACAACCTCCTTTGGTCGGTTGCAGAGATTCCTCGCCTGGCCCTTTGGATGCTGTTCAGCATTTACAGGAGGTTTCTGCTGGTCAGCCTGAGTTGGGCTACGGCTCTTCTGCCACAGAGGATGATGATTTTCTTGAAGGCGACGGGGCCCCCCCCCCCTCTCCTCAGTCTTGGGGCAGGCTTTAGATTTTGTCTTTGGCTTATTGCCAGACATTCAGCCTTCAGACCAGCCATCACTGACCATCCGGCCGTGGTCCTCTGTGAAGTGCCGCAACCCTGTCGAGCCTTCTAGCTCTGGGGTTTTGTGCCCTCTGCAATCGGCTCAGGTTGTTGAGTCCTTCCAGGGCCTGGATGCCAAAATGCATTCCAAGGCCCTGAAGGGTTCTTTCTTTTCATGATCTGATGCTTTTCTGCCTCCATCACGGTTTCGTGTCTACGAATCCGTCTGTCCACCAGTCTTCCAAGGGATGACTACCGTGGACAAGGATTCTTCTTCCCTCGGGTTGACTAACCCTAAGTCAGCAGTTCTCCCGATGTCGATAGTTGAATCTATGGTGGGCCTATCCCGAGAGATGCTGGGCATGTTGTCTCTCGCAGACCACATCGTTGCTGCCCTGGCTGCCTATTTTCCACCAGGGAAGTTTGATGATGCTCAGGTTCATTTGTATGTTTTGTCGCAGGCTCTTATGAACCTGACACACGTTCACACCTTCAACATGGCTAATTTGGAGCTTGCTCGCCAGGATGCAGTTTTGGACACATCTCCATCCCTTCTTTCTGAACAGCGTGCTGTTCTGAGGTCTGCCTCTTTGGTTGGACCTGTGCTGTTCCATGGTTCCGTGGGAGTTGTCCGTGGTGAGGTTCTTCGTCATTCAAAGGACCAGCTTTTGTTATGGTAGCTGGACCAACCTGCTGCTGCGAGTGGTGGTCGTTCCAGGCCCGTCAAGTGCCCAGCTGCGTCGTCCACGCCTTCAGCTCCGTCCGCTCCTTCTGCTCAGAAGAAATGCCGAAGCGGCTAAGCTCGCTGGCAGCCTCAGGGAGGAAAGTCTCAAGACTCTGTTGCTTCCCGAGGGGGTGTTTCTCCTCTCAGGGACCTCGTCGAGGCCGCAAATGAAGGTTCTCACCTCGATTTGCCTCCAGTCGGGGGAAGACTGTCGCTGTTTTTCGCCTGTTGGACAGAGATAACGTTGGACCCTTGGGTCCTCAACATCATCCAATCAAGTCTGCAACTGTCCTTCCGTCGGCACCCTTGTTTATCTTGGGTGCCCCTCCCGACACTGGTCCCTTCTGATCCTCAGCGTCGGGACCTTCTGGTGCAGGGGATAGACAATCTTCTCTCCAAAGGGGTGATTGAGGTGGTCAGGCTCACGCATTCACTGGGGTTCTACTTGAGACTTTTCTTGGTGCCAAAGAAAAACGGCCAGTTTCGTCCTGTCATCGATCTGAGTATCCTGAACGAGTCCATCATAGCACCTCGTTTCGGCATGGAGACTTTCAGGTCGGTTCGACGATCGATTCATCAGGGCGATTTTTGGGGGTTCTACTTGAGACTTTTCTTGGTGCCGAAGAAAAACGGCCAGTTTCGTCCTGTCATCGATCTGAGTATCCTGAACGAGTCCATCATAGCACCTCGTTTCAGCATGGAGACTTTCAGGTTGGTTCGACGGTCAATTCATCAGGACGATTTTGCAGCCAGAATCGACCTGAAGGATGCCTACTTCCATGTACCCATTCACCTGGCATCAGGGAAATACCTTCGGTTCTCGTTTCGGGAACGTGTCTTTCAATTCAAAGCTCTGCCGTTCGGTTTGAACCTGGCTCCTTGGGCTTTCACCCGACTGATGTCACATGTGCTTGCTTTTCACCATACTAAGTCGGTTGTGACTCCGTCAGCCTACCTGGACGACATCCTCCAATGGCACCACAATGCTGGAGTCCGATGTCCAACAGTTGCTTGGCCTGCTGGCATCCCTGGGTTTCAGAGTCACTTCCGAGAAGTCGGATCGCCTTCCTTCTCAGCAATTTCATCATTTGATAATGGATTTCGACACTTTTCACAATGTGGTGTCGGTTCCAAATGCTCGGGCAGTGATCCTTTCCTCCTTGACTCGGATCCTGCTCCAATCCTCCTTGGTCTCGACCCTTGGGCCGATGTTCCCTGGTTGACTCAGGGTGTCCTGTTGGATCTTCCTTCGGCCGGTCACATCCTTATTGCGATCAGGGCTGGGGTGCGACATTGGATCCTTTCGGTCTGTGTACTCACGGTGAGTGAGACAGCGAGCAGATGGGCTTCATATCAACCAGAAGGAGCTCCTTGCTCTTCTGTTGAGTTTTCGGCTTTGGATCTCTTACCTGTCGGATCACACTGTCATACTTCTTTTTTGTCAATTTGACAGTGGTGGCCTGCATGCGGAATCAAGGAGGCAGACATTCGCTTCCCATGTATCGGCTATCTCGGGATCTTCTACTGTTTGTGCGGGATGTAAAGGCTCGGGTGGCCATTCGGCACATTCCCGGACAGTGTCCTTCCCACCGAATGGATGCTGCATCGGTTGGTGTTTTTCAGACAATTTGCGAGTGGTGGGGGGTCATCCTCTTGTCGACCTTTTCGCCACTTGCTGGAATCATCAGGTAGAGACCTTTGTCTCCCCTTGTCCGGATCCACTAGCCTTTGCGGTAGATGCTCTGTCTCTGGACTATGCCTTCCCTCCTGCACCGATTCTTCCTCAGGTGTTGGCGAGGATCCGTGCTTGCAGTTGCAGGGTCATTTTGATTGCACCCCTGTCTCCACAGAGGGTGTGGATCAATCTGCTGCGGCCTCTGTTGGCAGGTCAGCCAATTCGTCTACCTCTACACCGCAATCTTCTTTCCCAAGGTCGGCCTAGGAAGTATCACAACAACCTGGCGAGCCTGTCCCTTCACGCCTGTCTTTTATCAGGTCCTGTCTCTGATGTAGAGGTTTTTCGAGTCTAACAGTGGAGTGCATTTCTGCATCACAGCGACATTCCACTGGCATGTCTTATGCTACTAAGTGGAAAGTTTTCTGCCACTGGTGTACAGCTCAACATGTGGATTACCGTAATCCGTCAATCGCGCAAATTGCAGATTTTCTGGTATACCTTATTGACTCCAACGGCCTCCAGCCTTTTACTACCTGTTAGGTTGACTCCATATAATGCCTAGATGATGACATCCCCTTTTTGTCGTGATTGGTCAACTGTGATGGCTACAGGGGCCTGAAGCCCGAAAACCTTGAGCACAGTCTACAGGTCATATTTATAAAGGGATTTCAGTGTAACTTCGTAGGATCACTCCAGATGATGCCCAGATGAGATTGTCCCCTTTGGTTGCGATCATTCAGCCATGATGAGTGCCCAAGCCCAAAACCCGAAAACCTTTAGCACAGTCTACAGGTCATATTTATGAAGGGATTTCATTGTAACTTGGTAGGTTGACTTCATATAATGTCTGGATGAGAACGTCCCCTTTTAGATGCGATTGGCCAACTGTGACGGCTACAGGGGCCCGAGGCCCAAAAACCTTTAGAACAGTCTACAGGTCATAATTATGAACGGATTTCATTGTAGCTTGGTAGGATGACTCCAAATAATGTCTAGATGAGAACATCCCCTTTTGGTCATGATCATTCAGCCTTTATGGCTGCCCGAGCCCAAAGACCTTTAGTATATTCTACAGGTCGTATTTATGGAAGGATTTCATTGTAACTTGTTAGGTTGACTCCATATAATGCCTAGATGATGACATCCCCTTTTGGTCGTGATTGGTCAACTGTGATAGCTACAGGTGCCCGAAGCCCGAAAATCTTGAGCACAGTCTACAGGTCATATTTATGAAGGGATTTCATTATAACTTCGTAGGATCACTCCAGATGATGCCCAGATGAGCATGTTCCCTTTTGGTTGCGATCATTCAACCATCATGGCTGCCCGAGCCTGAATACCTTTAGCACAGTCTACAGGTCATATTTATGAAGGGATTTCATTGTAACTTGATAGATTTGACTTTATATAATGTCTAGATGAGAACGTCCCCTTTTGGACACGATTGGGCAACTGTGACAGCTACAGGGGCCCGAAGCCCGAAAACCTTTAGAACAGTCTACAGGTCATAATTATGAAGGGATTTCATTGTAGCTTGGTAGGATGACTCCAAATAATGTCTAGATGAGAACGTCCCCTTTTGGTCGCGTTCATTCAGCCTTGATGGCTGCCCGAGCCCAAAAACCTTTAGCATAGTCTATAGGTTGTATTTATGGAAGGCTTTCATTGTAGCTTGTTAGTCGTGATTGGTCAACTGTGATGGCTACAGGCCCCCGAAGCCCAAAAATATTGAGCATAGTCTACAGGTCATATTTATGAAGGGATTTCATTGTAACTTCGTAGGATCACTCCAGATGATGCCCAGATGAGAATGTCCCTTTTTGGTTGCGATCATTCAACCATGATGGCTGCCCAAGCCCAAAGCCCAAAATCCTTTAGCACAGTCTACAGGTCATATTTATGAAGGGATTTCATTGTAACTTGGTAGGTTGACTTCATATAATGTCTAGATGAAAACGTCCCCTTTGGATGCATTTGGGAAACTGACGGCTACAGGGGCCCGAAGCCCGAAAACCTTTAGCACAGTCTACAGGCCATATTTATGAAGGGATTTCAATGTAACTTGATAGGATGACTCATTTTGGAATAATTTCACTGTAACTTGGTAACTTTCGTTGATGTACATTAACTGTGAGGGCCACATACATTAACTGTGAGGTCATATTAACTCACCCCTCAGCTCTTTAGTACAGTGTACACCTCATATTATTTTTTATCAAAAACATAGCATACAGGGAACAGAAATGAACAGATTCCCAATTATCACAATTCTTGTCTTATTTCATAATCCTTTCATAAACATTGAACATTATCCTTTTCATCAAACACAACACACAAGTTAAGCTACAGTGTCAATGACACTTTCATTTGGTATGCAGCTTCCTCAGGTCCAGTGGAATCAGATGAATCAAAAAAATTGCTATCGATTTTGTCATGGGTGTTGTATGGGGATGCCCATTTTAACACTGCTGGCAATGGGGAAATGCAGAGTCATCATCTTTCTTGTACTCCATCAACTAATTTGAAACTTGCCTTCTTCTTTAAAACCGCTGGGCCAAATTCATTCATTTATGGCACATACCATCTTTATAGTATACCCTTTGTACTTTGTTTAAATGAAGCTGCTGCCATCTTCGGGCTAGTGGAGTTTACTCTTCTGATTTTTTTTCCCAAAAGGTTGCTATGCCCCTTGGGGTGGGGTTAATGCTCCATAAGCCTAAAATGTTTTAAAAATCCTCTTCTCATAAGCCACACACTATATTGCTTAGAATTCTGGTATGGCACTTACTTTAATGATGCAGATTCACATTTTTTCAAAGGAACTCAGCAGGTCTACATTTTGGCTCCCAAATTTGAGCTCCACTCAAAAATTTCTATTTCCAGAACCAATGAGGAGATTTAAACCAAATTTGTCATGTAGTATACAACTGGGTCATAACTACTTCATTTATGTCCCATTTTAGTTTTTACATGGGGGGGGGGGGGGGGGGGGGGGGGGGATAGAGAGAACCACAGGAGTTAAAAAAAACCCAAAAATTTGTTTGCACACTTTTTTGAGACTTCACAGAACAGAGCTTTGTTTTTGCCTTGGAAACTTTTCTAGGACCAGCAGAAATGAATGGCCAAAAATGTTGCCTTTGGTTGTGTCATAGCAAATCAAAAAATTGTTATTGCTACCAGTCACTGACACACTCATCTCTTTTGTCAACTTGAGTCAGGTGAGTGTTTTAGGCTCACTTGAGCCCCAGGTTTTCTGATCCACCTGTTAGAATCTATTGATATTTGGTGTACAGCATCTTTACAGGTGTCAGATTCAAGTTTGTTCAAATCAAGTTCCTGGATTCATATTTGGGCTCATTATCAAAGCCCAAATGTTAACTTAGTGCAAAATGAGGGAAATTTCTTTGAAAATTTCCTTCTGATCCATCAGTGAGACTCTTTTGATATTTAGTATTCAGCATCCTTATGGAGATCAGATCCAAGTTTGTCAAATCATATCCCTGGGTTCATTTTTGGGCTTCCTGTGTGAATTTTAACTGTTGTGATATGAGAAATATTGTTTGAATATCTTCTTCAGATCCACCATTCAAATTTTTTTGATATTTGTCATACAGCATCCTTGGGGGATCAGATGCAAGTTTGTTCGAATGAAGTCCTGTGATTCATATTTGTGCTCCCTATGGTAGCTTGATTTTTAACTGATACACTGATGAGAATCGTTTGGTATTTAGTATATGGCAACCTTATGGGGGCTGCCTGTGGGAGGACAAATTTTGACTTGGTTTAATGTGAGGAATACTGTTTAAAAATCTTCTGCTTTTGATCCACCAGTTGGAATGTGTTTGATATTTGGTATACAGCATCATTATGGCGGTCAGTTTCAAGATTGTTCGAATCGATTCCGTGAATTCCCATTAGGGCCCCTTATCAGAGCCCAACTTTTAAATTCGTGTAATATGAGGCAAATTCTTTAAAACTCTTCTTGTTCTGATCCACCAGACAAAATCTTCTGGTATGATTTAAATCCCATCCTTGGGGGAGGGGTGTTCAGATTTAAAATTTTCAACTTGATGCAATATGAGGAATATTCTTTGAAAATTGCCTTCTTCATTTCCTTCATATGAAGTCCCTGGGTTCATATTTGTGCTTCCTGTGAGAGTTTAACCCTTAAGAGCCTGGACAATTTCCTGAATTCACACTTGACCACAGCCTGTACACATCCAGTGGCTTAACAGTGATTTCTAGTTGAGTCTTGGCTGCCTTAACAGGCAGCCAAGACTTGACTAGAAACCACTGTCTATGTAGTTTGTTTATTGACAGCAGGACCTACTTATCATGGCATGTAAAGAGCATCTGTTTTGAAGTCGTAAAAGTTGTAAATTGGCCTTTAAGGGTTAAAGTTTAACTTTGTGCAGTATGAATAATAATTCTTTAAAAGTCCTCTTCTTCCAAAACACCAGTCAGAATCATTTGATATTGCTTATACAGCATCTTTCTGGAAGACAGATTCAGATTTGTTCAAATCAAGTCCCCGAGTTCATATTTGGGCTCCCTATTGTAGCCTGAATTTTAACTTCATGCAATATGAGTATAATTTGTCACAGTCTTATTCAGATCCAGTAGTCAGAATCTTTTGATTATTGGTATAGTGCGATTTTGCCATTTCTGCAGTTTGTTTTTGTTACTGTTGTCATTTTGGAAGAACTCATTAAGTTCTAATAGGTAAAGCAGTTCGCTGATTTTTGTTTGATTATCGTTCTCGATTTGCATTTGCAGACAACAATTTCCATGCTCAATACCAACTTTTAATTTATTCGTTTAGAAGATAGAGTATTGGTCGTGGGCCATCCCTATAAAAATATTATGGCATTATGAATTTGCAGATTAAATTTGAGGACCCAACACCAATCTTTATTCTGTTTCTCCAAGTGAGTAGTAGTATATGTGCTTGTGTTGTGCAAAACAAGTCGAAGTCAAGTTTCAGTCAATGGACCCCAGTTCAAGCAGGAAAGCTATTGACTGATGATCGATTTCTCCTCTTCAGCGCTTCCACAAACATTGATAATTTAGGTCTATGAGATTCATAATGGCACTTTTTTGACATACTTTGTTATACATTTTATTGTTTGGGAAGGGTTGAATGGTTTAATAGACCACTGGGCAAATTTTATTTATCTCTGCATCATGTTAATCCAACTTTTACTTACCTCTTTTACAATGTATTCATGAATTCATCTTCTATGGCAGTCTCCATTTCATATTATGTGGCAGTGTCCATTGTTTCATCGGTTGTGGACAACTTGTTTTCTGTTTCTATGTTGGTGTCCTTATGGTCAGTATTGCCTTCAGTTCTGTTATCAGAGCTATCCGACTCCAAATTTATCACAAGTTCTCAACCTCTTTCTTGATTGCAATGTTCATCTTCCAGTATTCTTGTTAACACTTTTCACATGAGCACAGCAGTTCTACCAATGCTTATTTATTTTTTGAAAAGCTTCTGGAATAAGTTTTTTCACATCATTTAATTTAAAGTTTGAATTTTGTTTTGGGATGTATACTTTCAGCTGAGACCAAATAAATTTGATAGGGTTTTAGTCTGCATGGTAAGGTGGCAATCAAATTGGAATGTGACCATTGGCATGCACTGTATGATCCACATTTATGTAGGGGCCCTGCTCTGTGGAGCTTGCACAAATGTAGCAGTTCTGCTTTCAGCAGTTTATCACTGTATGTGATTCTATGGCTGTCCATCCATTCTTTGATGTCAGCCTTTCTCATTGCATGCATAGGTTGTCTCTCAGCTAAGTTGTTGTGTAAGTGTTAATGTCCATAATTAAAACTAACCGAGCTGGAATACATGGCAGAAATTTTTCAGCTGTCCAGCTAAGAAAATTCATCTCATTGTAATAATCTATGGAACAGTGGGCTTCGAAAACAAAATCAGCATATTATTAATACTAAAACCTATGGCCCAGACTTAAGCTGGTGCAACCTCAGTATTATTAAGGGCCAAACACAAATTTTGAACCCCCTTCCCCCCCCTCCCCAAATTTGCATACAATACCAAAAATTAAAAGTCTTATCTGGCCCTCCATACTTTTATTACTTGTGCATGCAAAGTACCCAAGAAGAGACCGAAATTGGTGCCAACATCATTCTTCTGTTTGGCCCAAAGTCAGTAACAACTGAACTGACATCTGTGCTTTAAATTCTCATTTTTGAAGAATGCCAGACACAAATCAATGATGGTTTTCATGAAATCAACAGTGTAACAGGATGCTGGAAGTGAATAATGGTGGTTTCAGATTTTTTTTATACTATAACCCAATGGCCCAGACTAGCTGTTGCAAACTCAAAGTTATCAAGGGCCAAACACAAATTTTGAACCCCCCAATCCCCAAAATTTGGTTCCAAAACCGAAAATTAAAAGTCCTATCTGGTCCTCCATACTTTTACTCTCCGCTTTTGCACAGCTGTCAGGAAGTGACCGGAATTGGCGCAAACATCTTTTTTCTTTGGCCCTAAAGTCAGCAACAGTGAACAGACATCTGTGCTTTAATATCTCCTTTTTTGAGGATGCCATAAACAAATCAATGCAAGAATTGGTGGATCCAAAGCTGTTATTGGATGATGGAAGTGTTCAACGGTGGTTTTAGACGTTCAGGGCGGTAACTTTATAATATTTATAAAATTATTTCATGTTTCCCAATTTTGGGACATACACCTGACGTCATCATTTTTGATAATGATTATTCCACTGTTTAAGTATTCCTTCCCTATCCTTCCATGAACCCTTCCTGTTAAACTCTTCAGCTTTTTAGCTATTTTTTAGTCCCCTTCCGGCATCGCCGGAGGGTACTATAGGTTTGCACTCCGTCCATCCATCAGTCAGTCTGTCAGTCACACTTTAGTTTTCCAGAGTTTTTTTTTGAAAACTCTTCAACGGAATGATCTCATTTTTGGTAAACTACTATAGAATGATGACTTACAGATCAAGTTTGAGTTTCATGCTGATTGCATTATTCTTGTGTGAGTTACAGCCCTTGGAAATATGGAAAAGCACCAAAATACCAGTTTTCCAGACTTTTTTTGGAAACTCTTCAACGGAATGATTTCATTTTTGTTAACCTACTATAGAACAATGACTTACAGATCAAGTTTGAGTTTCATACTGATTGCCTTATTCTTGTGTGAGTTATGGCCCTTGAAAATATGGAAAAGCGCCAAAATATCAGTTTTCCGGACTTTTGTTTGGAAACGCTTCAATGGAATGATTTCATTTTTGGTAACGTACTATAGAATGATGACTTACTGATCAAGTTTCATTTGCACTCTGTCCATCCGTCAGTCTGTCTGTCATACTGTAGATTTCTGGACTTTTTTTTGAAATGCTTCAACCGAATGATTTCATTCTTGGTAACCTACTATAGAACGATGGCTTACAGATCAAGTTTGAGTTTCATGCTGATTGCATTATTCTTGGGTGAGTTATGGCCCTTGGAAATATGGAAAAGCTCCAAAATATCAGTTTACCGGACTTTTTTTGGAAACGTTTCAACGGAATTCATGCTTATCACATCTAGGTTATAACATTTGTATAATTATTAATGCTCATTAGTCTGGTAGGGGACATTGTATTGCTTCAGCGGTATGTACGCTCTTGTTATTGAAATGTTTTACTAAATTTCTTGGGAGTTTAACATGTATTACAGAATATTATTCTGTTTTTCTCGATGGTTATGTCCTCACTCTAGGGGTGTTAGGTCGTTTAGTCTTGCACCTTCTATCTGATGTACTGTTTTTTCCTCATATGGAGATCTAGCTTTGCATCTAGTTGCATTTAAATTGGTTTCTGACTTTGGGCCTTTTACGTCCTCATATATATGTAGTATTTTATATTCTATTACTGTAGAATTACTGTAGGATACATGGATTATTATTCTGGTAGTGTAGCTCAACAAATTTGGATTTTGTCAACACTTAGGCTCTATCGGGTTGCCTTGGGCTCTTTATGTTCCCTTTGGGAACTTAGGTATTTTATTTGGAGTTTGGAGGACTGATATCGACTTTATTCGATGCACTATTTCAGACTCTTGTCATTCTTGTGTTCACTGGGATGACTGATGTTGGAGATGGGTGTCGAGATACGTTGTTGGTGGTGAGTTTCTGAGGCCAGGCCTCTCACCATGTTATAATTCATTTTGTCACTTTCTATTTCAGAGGAACATGAACATGGTGATGATATTCTGACACCCATCCATGTGTGCTACCGTCGTCGCACTCCATTGGGCATATAGAGCTAGCTGCAGTGCTCATGATTGCAAGAGTTTGGGCCTTTTGTTAAGAGTTTTAATCTCTTGCAAGCAGCTAGCTCGACCAGTGAAGCGGTTACTCTGTCCATGGGAGCCATGACACTGGGTAAGTCTGTTGCGGTCAAAGAAAGTGTAGATGTGGGTAGAGCGAGCACTTAAATATAAATAAGCTCACCCAGCGATGACGGAAATAGGGAGGAAGTCAGCAAGTTTCTTGTATTCGGTGAGGTCTAATAGACAACGAGCGGGAGAGTCCCCTCTCTAACCTAACAACATTTGGGGCCAAATGTTGTTATGAGAAACTTGCACAAGCCGGAGCATATGTCCGCCCTCCACTCAGGATGCTCTGTTTGGTCTGCGGCCGGTGTTTGCTTTAGTCACGGCTTCCTCTGCTATGTTTCACAAGCCGAAATGAAGTTTTTCTGGTTGGAAACTTGCATGAGATGGAGCATACGTCCACCCACCACTCGGGATGCTCCGTCTAGTCTGCAACTGGGATCTGCTTTAGTCACGGCTTCCTCTGCTACGTTATTAAAGCACACACAACTGCATCCTAGCTACCCGACTTTCGATATCCAGCCTGCTGCGTGAAGAAGGGACCACTCTTCACCCATGAAGTCGGACCATCCAGTAGCTAGGGAGATGAGGCCTCGATCATCGGGATGTTCGGAGAAGAGATCCATCTCCGAAACACCATCCCAGAAGCAGCAGGCGGCGAAGAAACAGAAGAGTGCTGCTCTTCAGGCCTCAATGACAGACTTGCTGTCACAGAGTGCGCAGCTGCTCACAGCAGCCCAGCAAGTGCAGGTGCAGCCTCCCTCAGACTCAGGACCTCAGCTGTTGGACAGTGTTGGGTCGGACTAGTCATCTGTTCACACAGATACAATGGACCGAGATTCGCAGCTGATTCTCTCAGATGGTGAAAGGGATAAGGAAGAGGATTACCCTTCCCTTTCAGAACAGCACATGGTTGCGATGGATTTCATCCATCAATACTACCCTGATTTCGTTCCGACGAATCAGAATGCTGCGACAACAAGAGAGAAACCGCTGGCATCATTGGACGCAGACTTTATATGGACAAAGGAAGAAGTTCTTTCTTTTCCGGTTCAGTCTAGGCAGGTGTCTCAGGCCTTCGGCCATGTAGACGATGCCGTATTCACCTCTTGAATGCGAGGAAAAAAGGTGGTTTCTTAACTACATCTTCCATAAACATACGGTTTCTTGGAACACGTTCATTTAAAATGGTTGGAGAAGATGTTCAGAGAGCTCCTCTGCATTTGGATGAGCATGCCTGGGATCTAGATGTATCCTTGCCTGCACCATTCTCTATTCACTCAGACACAATTAAAATGGCAATTTCATCATGTAGAGTGAATTTAGACGCAGTGTCTTAGGCAGATCACCTTACCAGAGCCAATGGCTCAACGTCTCAATGGGAAGGCATTTGAAGGCGTTTGTACCTTTCTTAGTTTCTTTCCAGGGCGATTTGTATACCACATATAACTCTGCCCTAACAGTGGCTAATCTGGAGTTAATCAGACGTGATGTTACCCTTGAGTGTCGTCATCACTTATAGATGACAAGGAGAAAAGCTTTCTCCAGGTCGCTCCAGTCTCCAGGCATACTATTTTTGATGACAAGCTTTCATTATTCTCTGAACAAGAGTAAAGGAGAACATTCCAGATCTAAACATCAAAAGGGAACTCCTCACAAGGGTACAAGAAACCCTCTTACAATTACTTAGCAGGTCATCAATATAGCGACTCAGGAATGGGGCATAGGTCTGATCAGGACAAATAATGAAAATTAATCAGCGATTTTTTAGAATAGCGCTGGCCGGTTTTGGCCGTTACGTTAGGTAAAGGGTTAAGATCAAACAGTCTTGTTGAGAAATCCTGCTAGTAGCACCTCTGTCATTACAGAAACCTTGGATCAATCTTCTCAGGTGTCTGTTATGGGACTTTCCCCGGAAGCTTCCTCCACAAGAGGACCTTCTTTATCAGGGGAAGTATTTGTTCTTCACATCCTTCTCCTCCCTTAGTGGCATTATGGAGTTGGTCAGATGTGAGGGAACCTTGTAGTTCCTATACTATTTGATGACTAACACAAGAACAATTCAAGTAATGCGGGTGAGGGGGATTCAATATGATTTCGAATCCCCCCACCGCCAATGTCGGTAGGGACATGCCCAAAAAGTGTGCTTAAATCTTAAAAAATCTTCTTCTCATGAACCGGCACTATCAGAGACTTGATATTTGGTGTGCAGCTTCCCTTTGAGGTGTAGACTCAGATTTGTTCAAGAGAAGTTCGAGGAGGTATATTTACCCTCGATATGGAAGGGGCAAGAATTTTCGCCGCCCCCCCCCCCCCCCCCCCCATCCCCCCCCCCCCCCCCCCCCCACCCCCATGGAAACTGCAGGAGCTAAAAATAGAAAAAAATTGAAACGCCCGTATCTCCAAAACTACACGCCACTGAGAATTCTTATTTGGTGTGAAGCTTCCTTCGGACCAACAGAATGGAATGATAAAAAAAAAAAATTGCTAATGGTTTTATCATGGGGTACTTTTTAGGGACTTTGAAAAAGTGCTGAGTCAGCATTTTTTAACACTGTGGGTAATGGGAAAAACATTGCTCCAAAAGCTTTCAAATTTCACATAAAACATCTTTGGAAGATTGTTTCACATGTTTATTGAAATCAATTCCCTGGGTCCATATTTGGGCTCTCTATGTTTAAATTAGTGCAGTACCAGGAATATTCTTTAAAAATCTTCTTCAGATCTACCAATAGGAATCTTTTGATATTTCGTATGCAGCATTCTTACGGGGGTGAGATTCAAGTTTGTTCAAGCCAAATCCCTGGGTTCATATTTAGGCTGAAAATTTGGGATCCCGGTCCAGACTTCGAAATATTGGACCAAAATCTGGAAATTAGTTTTTTGTTTTTTATGCGTTTTGGTCAATTTTAAGACAAACAGATTTTTTTTTTTTCACACTGAAAATTTGGATCTGGGTGGGACTAAGAAAATTTTTGAGCCAAAATCCGGAAATGAGTTTTTTGTGTTTTTATGCATTTTGGTCAACTTTAAGACAAAAAAAAAATTTTTTTTTACACTAAAAATTTGGGGTCCTGTTGGGACTTGGAAAATTTTGGACCAAAATCCGGAAATTAGTTTTTTGTTTGTTTATGAATTTTGGTCAATTTTAAGAAGAATAAAAAATAATTTTAGTCTGAAAATATTTTGTTTGGGACTTCGAAAATTTCCAAACAAAAATAAAAAAAATCTGTTTTTTATGCATTTATCTCAATTTTGGGATGTAAAAGTGCAGGAACTGAAAATAGAAGGAAAATCCTGTGTATTGTGTGGGCACAATCTCTTCATCTAGTTGGTATATGCTTTTCTTAGTTGAGACGTATGCAGCTTATTCAAGTCAAGTCCCTGGTTTCATATTTAGACAACCATGTCAGGTGAGTGCCCTAAGGCCCTCTGGGGCCCCTTGTATATTATATCGTATGCTGACTCCGGTATACGTTACAAGCAGGCGATATTAATTACCGGGATAGCCACTATAGCCTTAGCTTCTGAATTGGCATTAAGCTCCAATTTATTAATAATAATTAATACCTGGGTGCCTGTTCGACGAATATTTATATTGTTAATTGTTAATTGGTACTGCTTTTACTGATTCCAGAACGATCCCCTCTCTTTTTGAAGAAGATTCCTTCAAAAAGGGGTGGGGGAGGGATTTTTCACCTTTCCTCCAGCTTGATAAGTATGGAACTATGAGTGAAGCTGTTTTGTCTGTAAATTATATCCTGGATACAGCTTGTGTTTTATTGTATATGGCATATGTTTGTGGGGGATATCCTCTCATTCTCAAATCCTAATTTTTGGGGCTTAGTCCGGACTAGCCTTAAAAATTGGGAACTTGTTACATCCAAATTAGTATAGTCTTCATGCTAAGAATGCAGAATTACTTGAATTTGCTCCTTATTTGTGATGTGTCTTCTCTATTACTCTATAGAGAGACATACATGTAATTCCTTTCAAATTTGATTTCCTTTCACCTTGGATTACAGACCTGGAACTATGTTGGTCTACTAATTCTGAAGTCCTAGGCCCTCCTCCTTTTTACTATTCAGAGCTAGTCTGGGCCATTGGGTTATAGTATAAAAATATTATAAATTTAAAGTAATTTGTATATTTGTTATACTTACCAATGGCCCAGACGGGTATGGCCCTCCCATGAGTGGGCACTCATAACTCCCCGCTGAGTTATTCTGTAGTACTCTTTTCTACAAAGAAATTTCAGTTTTGCAAGCAAATTTTGGGATTGGGGGGGGGGGGGGTTAAAAACTTGTGTTTGGCCCTTGATAACCTTGAGTTTGCACCAGCAGCTAGTCTGGGCCATTCGTAAGTATAAAAAATATACAAATTACTTTAAATTTATTTTGTTCAGGGCTGTTACTTTATAATTTTTATGTAAATTATTCATGTTAATCAATTTCGTGATATGCTTCTGAACATCATCATTATAATATGACTCCACTGTTGTTTTGTTACTATTACTTCCCTTCCCTCTCCTGAACCATTCTGCTATACTCCCAAGCTCTTTTGGCTTTTTTATTGAAGAATTTTTTTATTAAATTCTTGGGAGTTTAATTTGTAAACAGAATAGGTATTCTGTTTATCCCCTATGTTTATGTCCTGTCTATTTCAGTTCAGGAGTTTTTGTACTCTTGCATCTTCTACCAGAAGCATTGTTTTTTCTTCATATGATGAAGATCTAGCTTTGCATCAGGTAGTTGTTGATCGGTTACTTTGTTGTGCCTGTTGTTGGTTAGTTTCCGTTTTTTCTTTTTGATGCTGTTGTCTGTTCAGTAACATTTTGGATTTGTAGTAATTCACAGTTTTTCTATTAGGATACATAGTATATCTTATTCGGGTAGTTTAGCTTTTTTTAGTTAGTGGTTGTCCACACTTAGACTCTATCGGGATGCCCTTGGGCTCATGAGGTTCACTTGGGGCACTTAGGCTTCATTCAAAATTTTTTTTTAATTTGATTTGAAAATGTTTTGTTTTATCTATGTTATGTATCCTTGTGATGTTGGTATCAGGACAACTCGTACCCACGGCAACTCGTACCAGTCAAGTCGTACCCAAAATTGGACGACTCGTACCCATTTTCGGCTGGACAACTCGTACCCACAGTTGGACAACTCGTACCCAAGGTTGGACAACTCGTACCCACAGTTGGTCAGTATGTACCTGGTCTTTAATTGTATGGGCGAAGGCGAATATTGGCTGAAGGACTTGAGAAGATGAGTGTCTGCTTTCAGTGGGTGTGCATAAAGGCAAAAACTTTCCATTTTTAGCATTTATCTCAGCAGAACAGTCTGAACAGACTTCGCCGAAAGTCAATTTCGCCGGTATGAACATTTCATCAAGAGAGCAATTCGAAGGAAACAGGAAATATTTAAATTATATATTAATACAGTGGTGTAGACACGGGAGACGATCCCACCCCCCTCCCCCCACCCCCACCCCACCAATCTTTGGCTCTTCATTAAACGTCTGAGGGCTTTTCTACGTCATATTTTGTTGTACTGGTAGCCATACCCAGCATTTCACGTGTTGAGGGGTTAACGCAAAATCAGATGCGATCGGGGCTCATTCCCCCACATACCTCACCCCCTTCATTGGTTGAAGGATTAACACGATGTCAGACGCGATCGGGGCCCATCAGAAGTCCCTTTCCTGGTCAAATTACATCTATATAGACCTGTGCCAATTTTTGTTCGATCGGTCAAGGCACGAGAGTCAGGTGCTTATAAAGAGAGAGAGAGAGAGAGATTCACTTTTATTCACTTTTATAGTCCAATTGCAACCCTTACAAAAATGCAAATTTTCATTCAATTTTCATGATTGTCATGGAAGATAATTGTTAGAAAAACACACCTCTCAATTGGAAGATTAACTTAACTGGCGATAATAATATGCACAGATAATTGGAAGAAAATTAAACACCAATCGACTATAAGGTAATAGATGATAGAAAATAATTCATCATGATCTCACACCTGTCACTGCCGGGTAAGTCTAAATTAAATGACTGTCGAGTTTCCAGGTGTGTCGGTGTTGACCATAAAATTTTCGACAGAAATCAGTTGATGCGACCTTGTGGACTCATAGAGAGAGATATATTAGAGCTTTTTACTTGGATTTTTTTTAAATGAACATCATTTGTGATCTTCTTGATTCAGTCTATCACTGGTCATTGTTTGCCGTTTTTCTTCCGAGCGGGTAAATGTGCTACGCTTCAAGTACAAAATCCGGCTGGACTCCCAATTTACAATGAAATCTTTTGTCGCCTGACAGGAGTGGCGCCTCACCAGTGATGTAGCTTTGCCACATGAAAAATAATCTAAAGGTGGAGAGTGGCATTGTTAATTAGGAAAGGCAAGAGTTAATGCGACGAAGGCTATGGTTTTCACCCTGATAATTTGCAGAGCTTAGGCCTAGATGCAAGGCCTTTTAGTTTTTTTCCAGTACTCTATTTCCCAATATTGAAGCGCAGAAACCGGGTGTCGGGGTTGGGGGGGGGGGGGGGGTGTCATTCACCCCAGTTCTCGTACGAATACGATTGCAGACTTCCAGGAACCACTGGTGCCTGCTTTCAACAAAGTACGTCAATGAATATATGTTTCCTGCTCTGCATATCACAGCCGTCATTTAGACGTAAAATTTGTGTTTATTTCATTCATATTCGTGGAATATCTGACAAAGGCATTTCAAAGTAAACTGATTCCCATTACTATTATAGCACCTTAAACGGATCAAACAAAAGCAAAAATCCCGCTTCTATAGTACTTAGGCCATTAACTGCCTTCGCCCATACAATTAAACACCAAGTACAAGCTGACCAGCCATGGGTACGAGTTGTCCAACCTTGGGTACGAGTTGTTCAATTGTGTGTACGAGTTGTCCAGGTGAAAATGGGTACGAGTCGTCCAATTTTGGGTACGACTTGGCTGGTACGAGTTGCCGTGGATACGAGTTGTCTAGAAACCGTGATGTTTATTATTGGGAGTGCAGCACGCTTATGTTTTTGACCTCAGTATTATTGTTACCATTATAATAATTGATATTTAGTGTAAGTCTAAGAAGCCTCGGAATAAAGGATTGCTGTTTGCCGACAGTCGCAGCACTCCTTCAATACTTGTACTATGGGATACGGATGTTGGAAATGGGTGTCATCCTGTGCGGTGGGCGGTGAAGTTCCGATGGAAGCCTTCACCACTGGCCAATATAGTCTTTCAGTCTCTTTTTCAGAGGAACAAGAACATGGTGATGGTACTTTAACACCTGTCCATTACATGCTGTTGTCATCACACTCTGATGAGTCCTGCACTGATGAGTAAAATAGAGCT
The DNA here is from genome assembly GCA_031216915.1 of Pictodentalium vernedei. Taxonomy (NCBI): domain Eukaryota; kingdom Metazoa; phylum Mollusca; class Scaphopoda; order Dentaliida; family Dentaliidae; genus Pictodentalium; species Pictodentalium vernedei. The sequence continues at coordinate 224,394,647 of CM062289.1, read as the reverse complement.
AGCTGCCAAGGTGCTCATGATATAAATGCACAGGATTAAAGCTGGATTAGCTTAATTCTCTGCATGCTGCTAGCTTGACCGGTGCAGTGGTTGGCCCTTTTAAGGCAGCCGAGATGCCCGTTGCAGTCTAGTAGTATAATGTGGGGGGAGTGAGCACCTTGTAATATAAAGTTCACCCAGCGATGATGGCAATAAGGAGAAGAAGCCTTCAAGTTTCTCAATGGGATGCTCGGCAAGATCTGGGATCAGATTGCGAGTTGGAGAACCCTCTCTGTCCCGTTGGCAATCAGAGTCGACTGTATCCGTTGCAAGAAACTATAATAAGTCAGAACATGTGTCGGATGTTCCTTCCACAATGCAGCTGGCGTCGGTTGCTGTTATGGCTTCTTCTTACATGGAAGTGGGGGGGGGGGGGGGGGGGGGGGGGGGTGGGCATGGTGGCATTGTGGTAACCGGTTATCGTTAGATCACCGAAATTAAGCAACATCGAGCCTGGTTAGTCCTTGGATGTGTGACCGTCGAAGTGATTGATTCAGACTCTGCAAGGCACTTAACCCCGATTGTCCACATGGGGGCACGATGATGCCGTGTACTAAGGCGTACTGCATGTCAATGGTACGCATGTCTTCAACCAATCTAACCCTATTTTTGCTGCTGTGTGGAGTTACGATGTTGGGGAGCTGGCAGCTGTTTGTCATTGCTCGGTGTTTCTCTCTGGGGTACTCCAGCTTCTTCCAACCATAAAACAGTCACGACGACGATATGACCTTGGTTAATGTGTCGTTTAAACCATAAAAAAGAGAAAAACGAGTCTTACATGGAAGCGCAAGCAAAGGGGATTAGCCGACAAGTTTCTCAACAGGATACTTGGCGAGATCTGGAGCCAGATCGCGAGTTGGAGAGCGTTCTTCATCCCATTAGCATCTGGGTCAACTGTTTGACTGGTGTGAGAAACTTTTATGAGTGTGAGCAATGCTCCTTCCACACTTCAGCCGGAGTCGGCTGTTCTTATGGCTTCCTCTCCTTCCATGAAAAAGCATGTTAAGGAGTTGAAGCCTACAAGTTTCTAAACGGAACTCTTGGCAAGGTCTGGAGCCAGACCGCCAGCGGGAAACCCATCTCCGTTCTGTCAGCAGTCTGGGCTGACTGTTTTTGCTTCGAGAAACTTTTGTGAGTTGGGATGCCCATTCATGCTTGCGGTTTGGGACGCTCCTTCCACACTTCATCCGGGCTGGTTGCAGCAATGGCTTCTGTTTTTATTCCTGTCATTAGTAGCTAGCAGTGTAAGTCTCCTATAGTGAGCTTCTAGGGCCACAGTTATCAGCCATTTAATTGAATTGTCTTCTTGAATAGAAAGACCTTTAGCTGCTTCAGCCAGGCTGAGACCAATGTCCTATCAGACAAGTACGGTTACCTGAGAAGAGTTTATTCTCTCCTTAGCGGTATTGTTTTTATGTTTGTTGTCCGAGGCTTTTCGCCCTATTGATAATGCCATATTAACCTAGTGTGATAAATGCACGTTCTTTTGAATGCCTATAGTTAACTCCTTTTCAAGATTATATTCCTGCTATAATCGGTACGAGGCACAAGGAGTTCATATAGGATTCTTGTGATAGTTTTCGTCTCCTGCTTTCATTTTTATCAAATCTAATGTTGTGGATTATATTTCCACTTGATGATTGGATATTAGTCTATATGGCGTATTACCAGTATTTGATGACATGGCGTACTGTCTTGATTTCAAGGGATATGTTGACGCTGTTTCAGCGGGTATATTCCTTGCAATAACACCATGTTCATCACGTTCCCCTCCGTCCTTAGTGGCATTATGGAATCGGTCAGACATGAAGGAGCCATATGGTTTCTATACTATTGTAGGTAACTAACACTAAAGCATTATGAGTCATGCCAGGTTAGTGGTCATTCTGCTTGCTTGGGCTAACTGCAAGCTTTTTTGCTGTATTACTCTTTATTGAGAATAGAAGCAGCAGTGTAGCTTGGAAATGTAGCGTGAAATTTCGTTTTCTTATAGCGAAAAAGGAATTTGCCACTGTCCCAAGCCTTAATATTACTACGTCGACCTTACTTATCTAGCGGTTCAAGTATTGTGGTTGAGGGGGGTTCGATATGATTTATTCGTTCCCCCCCCCCCCCTGCCAATACAATATGTTAAGAGGTGATTAGGTGATTACAGGGCAGGACAAACTTCTCTTCCTGTAAGCCTCGTATGCATTCAATTGTATGCATGCCTTGCATTGCTCTTCAATTGGCGGGTGGGTTGTGATCTAATGGCAACATCGATCAGGGGCCCAGCCACTCTATTTGCTTTGCTTCCTGTGATTGAGCATTCATAAGTGAATTATGAGCATATGATTCCTGAACAGTAACTGTTCTTGGATTCCAAATTCTATCATGAATACATTCGGTTGATATTACTAGCCTTTGTGTTCCTGTATGGCAGGCATGTCGGTTATCTGGACGACATTCTCCAAATGAGGCAATTAGTCTATTCTGAGTAGTTATGCTCAGAGCTGTCTGCTTTTCTCATGATGTATGAGTCTATTCCTCAGGTTAATCGCATTAACATTGTTTTTATTTGGGATTCTGTTGATTGTGTGCATAATATGTATACATTATTAGGCAGTCTCCACCGGAAAGTAAGTGAAATTGCTACATTGATCGAGGCAGAGGACATTGATGTAATTGGCTTAAGCGAGACATGGGTAAGACCCGAGGAACGGGTAGACCAGTAAGGGGGTGAGTGTGGATGGGTGTAGGGTGAATGGAAGGCCAGAAAAAAGGGGAGGGGTAGGCATGTCAATTAAAGAGAATTTAAAACCGTCGTTAATGGACACATAGGTGATAAGGAAGAAGGCATAGAGGGCGGGGACAAGAAAGTCAACAGGAATGGAAGGAAGCTGTTGAACGGCACAAATGAGCTCGGTCTGAGGATTCTGAACAGGGATGCGAGGTGTAAGGGGAAATGGATCTGGGATAGGAACGACAGAAAATCAATAATGGACTATTTTCTCACAGATATTAATTTATGGAGGGAGGTGATGGGGGTAGGAGTGGATGATGAAGGTAAAAGGGAGTTGGATACTGATCACAACTTGATTACATTGACGATCGGGGTCAGAAACCTAGCAAAAAGCAAAGGAAGCTTCAAGGAGATTTGAGAACTCAAAAAAGATGCTGACTGGGTGAAGTTCGAAGAAAAATTAAAGCCAAAGGTTGCATCCTTACACAAAGTTGCGAGCCTAGTGGAGGCAGGGAAGTAAAGTGTAGGAAAGATTAGGGTGCCAACATGGGAACTTGGGAACAGAGTGAACAAAGAACTGAAAAGGGCCATAAGGGGTAGAAAAGCCAAATGTGCTGCATACAGGAGAAGTAGAAAACTTAAGGGGGCGGAAAGCAACGAGGCCACCGTAGCAAAGGAAGAATACCAACAAGCATGAAATAAAGTCAATGAGATTAAAAACGATAATCGGAGAGTGCAAAATAGCAGTCTAATTAAGACAATAAGAATGATGGGGGAGGGGGGTCGATTTCGAACATTTTTTGGAAATGGGTGAATAAACATGACAAAGGAAGGAACCCACAGAGTATTAAAGTAGATGGCAGAGTTACAGACGATCAAGATCAAAGCGCATTAGAACTAGTCAAGCACTGGGAAAAGGTAAACAATAAGCGATGGGGCATGGGGACCCACCGGGGTGTCCCAACCAGGTCGAGGAAAATCTATCGAACTTCGTATGCAGCGAAATTAAAATGGAGGAGGTGCGAAAGGTGATCTCAAAATTAAGGAATGGAAAAGCGGGAGGAGTGGACAAAATTCCTAACAAGTTTATCAAAAAAGGGGGAGAGGAACTCTTGGAAGAGAGGAGTGACTTCGGAAGGTCTAAAGATATCCTTCAAACAAATGTCGTCTGCTAGCTCGCCCGGTGTAGCGTCCATTCACCGAATGGTTCGGCAGCCGGGTTCGTCCGATGCGGTCCAAGAGGAAATTTTGGGTGATGCGAGCACTATAAACATAATAGATGCACACCCAGTGACGGCGGATAGTAAGCGAGAACGGAGGAAGCCTTTGAGTCCGGTTCCTAGCTCGTCCAGGTCCAGCCGGGCCGCGAGCGAGAGAGGCCCCTCTCTCGTACAACAACATCTGGGACCAGATGTTGTGGTACAAAATGTGTCTTTAGCGGAGCATACGTCCGTCGCTCAGGACGCTTCGTTGTATAAGCAGTCCGCAGAGACTGTTAAGGCTTCCTCTTCTCGTCAGCGCACACGACCGCACCTTGGCTGCGTGACCGCCGATATATTACCAGCTTCGCCGATCAAGGATTCTTCGGCGACCAGGTCACACCATCCGGCAGCCAGGAATTCGAGACCGATGGACTCCGGACATTCGCATAGGAAAAGTATGCGGGAGCCATCTGATGCGGAGCTGCCCTCGGCGAAGCAGCGAAAGACTGCGCCTCCGCAGGTCTCGACGCCGGACATTCTTGTGCAGATAGCACAGCTTATCGCAGCATCCCAGCAACCGACAGAAACGGTGTCGGATCGAGAATTATCCGACGGCGCTGGGTCGGTACGCTCCGCCGAAGCATCGGGGGCGGACGACCGGGAACATCATGAGGTCCGACCGGATGGTGAAGGGGATACGGATGACTTGGAGCTATCCCTTTCGGAACAACATAAAGCTGCCGTGGACTTCATCCGGCACTTTCTCCCTCAAGTTGTTCCGTCGGGCCAGACTGTTGCGCTTCCGGACAAGAGAATTATAGCGTCATTGGACTCTGAATTTTTTGAGCGGTTCAGGGACATCGCTTCCGAGTTTCCGTCGCAGTCCAATAATGTTGCAAGAACATTTGAATTATTGAACGACGCTATATTTAAACTTGCTTCCAGGACGGGGAAAGCAGGTTTCTTGTCCGCTAATACTCTCAACCTGCCTTTCATTAATGCAAGGAATAAATTCGATACGGCAGGACAGGGTATACCGAGAGTTCCTCTGCGTATGGACGACGAGGCGGAAGACTTAGAGCTATCATTACCGTCGTCAGCTTCTATTCCAACCGCGGTGTTGGAAACAGCTATTGCGTCTAACAGAGCCAATTTAGATGCCTTATCTTACGCAGATCACCTTACTAAGGCGTTATCACTGCGCCTTCAGGGGAAAGAGTTTCAGGATATACAATCCTCTTTAAGACTTCTTTCAAGGGCAGTAGCTTATTCCACGTGTAACTCCGCCCTTTCAGTGGCAAATCTGGAGTTGGTTAGACGTGACGCAACCCTAGCTACATCCACACTAGTGGATTCTAAGGTGAAGAACTCTCTTAGAGTCGCTTCGGTCTCAGGAGAACTTCTCTTTGACGGCTAGCTTTCCGCTATTTATGATAAAATTACAAAGAAAGCTAAGGATTCTCTTTTGTTCAAATCTGCTCCTAAGAAGTCGGGTACAGCAGACACGAATAAGACAGGCACTTCTGGGTCTAATGCGCCCAAGAGAGGTTCCTATAGAGGTTCCGGTGCGTCCTCTTGGTCTTATTCGAGAGACCGTCAGGATAGCGACTCTCGTTCGGGACGTCCTTCAGGCCGGGACAATCGGTCGGACGCCCCGAGGTCGACGGGGCGAGGTGCGGGTCGTGGAAGACGTGGTTTCTCCTACCGCAGGCCCCGCAGGTCCAGGAGGTGATGGCTTAAACCTCTATCGCGTTCCGGTTGGCGGAAGGTTGTCGAGCTTTTTACAAGAATGGGCGTCAATTACGGACGACCCTTGGGTGAGAGGAGTGACAATGGAAGGTCTAAAGATATCCTTCAAACGAAAGCCTCCATTAACTCGAAGTCCAAAGTGGACTCATCTTCCGTCAAATCCGCAGAAAAGAGACGCTCTGTTATCAGAGGTGCAGTCTCTTTTAATGAAGAACGCGGTAGAGGTCGTAGAAAACCAGGAATCTCCGGGATTCTACAGCCATCTGTTTCTGGTTCCAAAACCAGACGGCTCGTTCCGTCCAGTCATAGATTTGAGCTGGATAAACAAGCTGATCGTCGCTCCGAAGTTTTATATGGAGACGATTCGATCGGTCAGAGCGAGTATTCGGGTGAACGATTATGCAACGAGCATAGATCTCAAAGATGCGTACTTTCACGTCATGGTACATCCGACATTCCGAAAGTATCTACGCTTCGCAGTCCTAGGAGTGGTGTATCAATTCCGGGCGATGTGCTTCGGATTGAATCTAGCACCCTGGGCTTTCACTCGGGTAATGAACTCGGTAATGATCTACTTCCGAGCTCATTCGTCTGCGGTAACGTCGGCCTACCTGGACGACATTCTTCAGAGGTACGGCAACGAGTTAACGCTTCAGAACGATGTTCAGAATCTTCTTCTATTGCTCCGATGTCTCGGTTTTATAGTAAACGAGGAGAAGGCGGATCTGGTGCCGTCCAAGTCATTCACTCATCTGGGAATGAGCTTCGAGACGCACAACAATCTCGTTCGTCTGCCGTTAACCAGAGCGAAATTAGTCAGTTGTTACGCTCGCTATTGTCTGCACGCAGACAAAGTCACGGCGAGAGAATTTATGGGACTGATAGGTCTGTGCGGAGCCGCCGCAGATCTCATTCCGATGGGGCGGTTACGCACACGTCCTCTTCAAATTTTCCTGACTCAGAATTGGAGTGTGAAAATTCATTCGCTCGATGTAGACGTTCTCTTGTCAGATCAAGTGAAACAAGAGATTCAGACTTGGGCAAACATTCAGTGGTTAACTCAAGGAGTTCCGCTGCAGTTGCCGGATCCGAGTTTTACCGTTATGACGGATGCCAGTCAAACAGGTTGGGGTGCATCATTAATCCCAACGGATTCGAGATGCCAGGGTCTTTGGGATCCGCAATTCCTGTGCAAGCACATGAACATCAAGGAAATGATGTCAATTTGGCTTGCGTTACGTCACTGGATGGACATTATTCACGATGCTCATGTCCAAATCCTATCCGACAATACGACAGTAGTGGCGTATATACGGAATCAGGGAGGCACTCATTCAGTTCCGTTGTTCAATCTAACGGAAAGAATCCTTCTGTTTGCGTTAGAACATCACGTTCTTCTTTCGGTCCGTCACATACCGGGTCGTCTGAATGTGCTAGCAGACTCCCTTTCACGAAAGGGTCGCTTGTTGCCGTCGGAGTGGACTCTCAACAAACAAGTATTCAATCAGATTTGCTACCAATGGGAACGGCCAATGATAGACTTATTTGCGACACATCTCAACAATCAGTTGCAGACGTATGTGTCTCCGTGTCCGGATCCAAGAGCATTTGCAGTAGACGCTCTGTCGATCCCTTGGGACGGAATGATAGGATATGCGTATCCTCCAGCGCCGTTAATTCAACAAGTATTGCTAAAGATAAAACAATCTCAATGCAAGATTCTGTTGGTAGCATCTCTGTCGCCACAGAGACCGTGGATAAATCTACTCAGGTGTCTGTTGTGGGACCTACCGCGGAAGCTTCCTCCACGGGAGGATCTTCTTTCGCAGGGGAAATCGCGCCAACTCCATCACAACCCGCAAGGTCTCAACCTTCACGTTTTTTCCGTTGTGCGGTCCTTCTTGCATGGCAAGCACTTTACAGGACGAGCAGTGGACGCGATTTCTAACTGTAGGAGGACCTCCTCTTCGCTAAACTATGCGGGTAAGTGGAAGGTTTTTCGTCGTTGGTGTAGGGATCATTCTGAAGATATATTCGATCCCTCTATACCAGACATTGCAAACTTTCTAGTATACTTGTTTGATGAAATCAAACTGCAGCCTGTTACTATAAAGGGTTATAGATCTATGTTATCTGATACCTATGCACATCATGATAGTTTACAAATTGGATCTAATGTCTCTTTATCGAAGTTGGTTAGGAACTTTTCGATAAATAGACCCAGAACTCTTAGATTAATTCCTAAGTGGAATTTAGCTTGGGTTCTTCTTAAATTGAAGGAAAAGCCATTTGAACCTCTTGGGACAGTAGATTTGAAATTCTTATCTTATAAGACAGCTTTTTTCTTAGCTTTCTCTTCTGCTAGAAGAGTCAGTGAGCTTCATGCACTATCGGTGGATGATTCTCATTATCGTAGTGTTGGGAATACTATCACCTTCACTACTAATGTGGGTTTTTTAGCTAAGAATCAGGCTCCTAATAAATATCCGGAACCTATTGTTATTAAGGCTCTTCCGTCTTCAGACGGGCGTAGGCCTTTACTCTGTCCTGTTAGAGCATTACGTATCTATAAACAGAGATCTCAGTTTATCAGAAAGGGACGGAAACGTTTCTTTCTGTCTTTGATGCCTAATAGAAGGGATATTTCAGTCCATTCTATTGCTAGATGGATTCAGTTAACTATCCGTACTGCTTATGAAGATTTATCTTCTTCTCAGCAGTCTGTGCTTAAGATTTCTGCTCATGAAGTAAGAGCTCTTTCTACTTCCTGGGCTTATGCTAATAGTGTTGCTATTACAGATTTAATGAAGGCTGCTTATTGGTCTCAGCCATCCACATTTACGAATTTTTATCTCAGAAATATTGAGTCCATTTCTGGAGACCTGCATTGTTTAGGTCCGTTATCTGTTGCTCAGAATGTCGTCCACTAAACAGTTGCAACTATAGTTATGCAGGCTTTCTGTTCCGGCAGTGACTCCGTCCGGCTGCCCTCTTCGCTCTGGGCTATTTGACCCAGGGCAAGGGGAAAGGGGGGGGGGGGGGCGGGTGTTCCCTTAGGTCACCTGCTTTATAGTGAAAAGCAAGGGAATGCCTCCTCCAAGTCAGTATTTCTGAGTCGCTTCCGGGATGGTTTTAAAGTGTAATATTAATGTTTAAATTCATTCATGTCTTATTTTTAAAGTGTAGCTCGGTGTGAAGCATTTGTATATGTCAAGTGTCAAACGGGCTTTAATATACAATACTCGGACACTTTTAAATGACTATAAAGAGTCTCAATTCTCTGGACTACTTTATTTATTGGCTTGCTTTAAAAATAATTAGTATAAGGGTTATACTGGATGTTAATAGAGAACATGAATGTTATTGTGCTCAATTATTAAGGGTAGTGTATCTTTCTAATTTAATATTAAATAAGAAAGATACATGTAAAGCCTAATACTCCTTTTCTCCTTAAGGGGTTACCTCTTTACTATATAGTTGAGCTTATTGGATTTTCCTCTATGTCCTAGGCCCTCCAGCCTGTTTACTATTCAGCTAAGTCTGGGTCATTGGTACAGTATAAAAATGTTAAAAAATTTATAGTAATTTATATATTTTTTATACTTACCAATGACCCAGACGGGGATGGCCCTCCCTGGAGTTGGGAACTCTTGCCTCCCCACTGAGTACATAGCGCTGACCAGGCACTGCCAGTAAGAATGATAATTGGCGCCAATTTCGGGATGTCTGCGTCACTGTGCATGCGCAGTAGAGGTGTAGTATGGAGGTCCTTTAGGACATGATTTCTTTTTGTTTTGGATGCAAATTTTGGGGATTGGGGGGCAAAATTTGTGTTTGGCCCTGGTTTTGTTAGAGTTAGCACCAGCTAAGTCTGGGTCATTGGTAAGTATAAAAAATATATAAATTACTATAAATTTTTTAACTTTTAAGAAAGTCCTTTTTGTGCCCGCATTGACAATAATTAAGTGTTTGCCTTTACTAAATGTATATTTATACCTACGTTATCACTCTGCCAACATTTTGGTACAGTATGTAATTAATGACAATACATTTCATCATTATAAACTGTTGTTCTCTCTTCGTCTTTGAATTGTATGATTTTTTTCTTAAATAGTCTGTCCATTTAGTGACATCATCATTTAGTTCCATTGGCCCTTTTCTTTTACTCGAACATTTTTTCCAGCTGAATCCAAGTTCTTTCAATGGTTTCCACAAAAGATTTTTAAGTAGCTTTAAAGTTGATTTTTTTTTACTAGTTCTGCATGCACCAATAAGAGAGTAGAGAAGATATTTTTCTTTTGATACATCTCATTCACATTTCGGCTGATTACACAACGATGAAAATCATCAATACATATCCTATCACTTCTTGGTTTATGAGATGTTACTGGCCTATTATTTTCTATTTTAATGGAATACAGCATCCTTTGTGAAATGTTTGTAAGTTCACTAATCCTTTCCATAACATTGTTGAAGGATATGATCGGTCCTCCAAAAAGCTTTTTCTTTTTCTGCAAATCAGTTGTGTTTTTTTTAAATTTCAACACTTCTACTAGTTAAAAGTGCTTTCCCTCTATTTGACATGATGAAATTTTTCACAGAATATTTTTGTCGAAATATCAGTTGCTCTATTAGAAAATACCACTCTTTTACACACATTATTTTAGTATTATAAATCAGTAGTTTTAATTATAAATGCATGCATTGACCCGATAGTTCACAAAGAAGTGGGGCTGTGATCATTTTTTATTGTAAATATTATAATTGATTACTTGATATTTTTTGTCTGTTTTATTACTGATTACATTTTCATCTCTAACATGTACATTTATTATAATATATGCATGGTGCTTTATGTTGTTGATGATCAAAGATTGAAGATTCTGACTGTGACCTGACACCTGTGCAAGCAATGAATGTGCTTGTTTTAGAGTGTCACTTATAGCCTTATACACAAATAATGTGACATATTCAAGTCCACTCCATATTTTGCTACTTATCAGAGTCCAAATTTTTGCTTAAAACAAGACTGAGGAAACGTCTTCTTAAATCTTAAATCTTCTTTTTCAGATCCACCAGTCAGAATATTTTGATATTTGGTATATATAGCAACCATCCTTCGTGGGGATCAGATACAACAAGCTATTAATTGAAAATAGAATATGTTTTCAGTTTTGGAATTCACTAAAAAACAAACCCAAAGAGGATTCTTAAGCTGAGTTTGAATAGTACTTGTACTTTGAATAGTACATTGGGTAAAGAGTTGATATAGATGACATTTACACTAAGGTTGTACTAAGGTTGTACAGTGCACAAGGTTAGTTAAAAAGTAAGAAATGAAATTTTTTTATAACCAGAAAGTGTGACTAACCCTGTGCAGTGCACTGGGTCAGTCACACTTTCTGATTATAAAAAATTGGTAACTGCCATATCACATGCTACATGAAAATATATAATGACTAAGGCTGTAAAAATGCTTTGGGTAAGTTAGTTACATGTCATTACATAGGGTGCTATTGGAAATACTTATACTGGAATGTGGAAATTTTTTAAGTGAATTCCAAAAATGAAAACATATTCTATTTTCAATTAATAGTGTGTTATACAAGTTTGTTTAGATCAAGTTCCTTTCAATTAGGCCTCAGAAACTTTAATCCATTCAACTTTATTTCATGGTATTTTGAAACTTTCTTTTGCGAGATCTGAGATGTTGGTCAGTGCTCGTTTTCCTAAACCACTGCCTCAATAAATGAAAACACACGGTGAATCGGTTTGAGTATTGGACTTCAAACCTAGAGGTCTATGGTTTGATCCTGATCAGTGTTAACTGCATTGTTGCCTTGGGCAAGGCACTTAATTCTTCTTGCCACATGAGGGCACAGTGATGTTATGTATTCAGGCATACTGCACATGTACCGTACACTTGCCCTCAACCAATGTGAACTCTGCGTGTACATAGTTACTATGTTTGTGAGTCTAACAGTTGCTTACCTCTGCACAGTGGTTTTCCCTGGTTACTCCAGCTTCCTGCATCTGTAAATCTGTCTGGCACAAGATGATCCGGGCTGTTGACGGTGTCATTAAACACCAACTGCTCATTTTGTAACTTATGTAATTGGATGTGGTCAATTCATCAGTTAAAGGGTTAACAAATATATATCAAAGGAAATTTGAGTGTTTGTACTTGTTATTTCTCAGAGATCTCATACTGAAGGCTAATGAAAAATGAGTCGTGCCATGCCTTTTGGAGGCAAAAGATAAGCTAAAGAAATGATTGTTCACCAAATTTGTGAAGGCCTGATTTGTATGCCTTTTACCTTTTTTTAGATGAAATTCTTCTTCAAAGTGACTTAGTAGAGTTCTTGCCTGCTGTTGAGGAAGCCAACTCTATAAGTGAAGATTTGGATAAGAAGATGAAGTTTGATTTGATGATTGTCTCCCCTGAAGCTCGTGGAGTATTGAAGGGTAGAACTGAGGTAAAATCTTGATAGATAAATTTTTAGAATTTCATTACCTGATTACCTGTGATTTTCTTCACATTGATGTTGTTCTCTACTAATTTGTGTTTCCCTTCTCTATGCTGTGTCAGGGAGAGGAAATTTGGGCACCAGGGTCAATTCTGTGACACCCCCCCCCCCCCCCCCCCCCCTCCCACCCATCTTTCAAAAAAAGTGTCCGGATACTCATGCAGATGCCAAAGGCATCTGCTGCGAGTTCCAAAGTCATGAGTGATATTTGGGTTGAGGTTTCTCTTCCCCTCCCCAGAAATTTTTGAAAACAGTTATTAAATAGAGACTTCTGGTGGCTTTTGGGATAAAAAAAATCACGTTATTTTTGGGCTGTCAAAATGACGTTTTTTAGCAGCATGTTTCAAATTTCCAAATTCAGCAGTGAGATAGATAGATAGATATTTTATTTGTACAATTTTCTTACATACAAGTTAAATACAATAATAACAAATGCATTAAATATATTGCACAGGGGCAGCATGGACCAGATTGTCCATCTTCCTGCCGCACCTAAAGTAAATTATTTTCAGATTTGAGATTGAAAGGCGACATGAAATGGCTACACAGGTGTCACATGAAGAGCATGGTGTAGCAAAATCTGCTTGGGTTATAAGTATATAAGTGTGTAAATAGTTAAATACCCACATGTATAAATATCATTTATTTCAGTGGTTGAGACTACTGGTAGAAAAGTACTGCTATTGTTAGTTCTGACTGGGATATGTTGTCTGGTTATCGAGTTTTAGAAAGGGGAATGGGGCTCAATATGTGATGTTGATTGGTCGGTTTGTTCCATTGCCTGTTTCCCAGCCTAAGCGGGTGGTGAACTACAAGACTTCTATTCCTATATATAGCAAGATTTAATCAGAGGGAGCTAGTTGTATTATTAACAACTACAAGTGCGTTGAGGAGAATGCAGAATGACGAGAGTGACTCTCATATTGTACGGGGTTTAGCAACCTGTCTACAGTCTGGACAGAATTGGTTCTTACATTTTACAACATTAGAATAATTTGATAAGTAACATTTTATTAATTCCTTTTTAAAGCAGCTTTTAAATTTGACATTTCTGAGTGTCTGATCCAATGAATTCCAGATGGTTGGGAAAGAATGTTTTGGAAGGACAGAGGAAAACTCCGTTCTTGGCGTAGATGTGTTCAGGTTCCCAGCTTGTCGGGTATTCATTGCGGCTGTGTCGGCAAAGAATGTTTTAAACGATTCGGGTAGGTTTCTGCTCTTCCAGTCAAATATGAACGATGCCGCTTGCAGTCTATACTGATCCTGAAGTTTGAGTATCCAGTGACCTAGAGTTATAGCTTTTGACTGCACAATTCTTGAAGTGATAACTGTATTGTGTTAAGTTGATTTAATTGAGTTATTACTTCAAGAATCATGCAGTCCAAAATTACAACCATTGGTCAAGTGCAGAGCTCCATTCACAATACAACCCCCTTTTTAACTGTAGGCACAGAAGTCAGAACCTGGGAGGGGGAGTCCCAGTCCAAACAATGCCTGAAAGTCCAAATTTTATTTTTTTGGTTATGCTATTCCAAAGCCTTCTTGCACTCAAGGAAGAAAATACACATCCACTCTTGTTATTCTCTAGATTATGTGGCCTAAAATATAAAACAAACCAAGAACATGAACTTCTGATGGCAAAGAAATAATTACAAATATAAGAAATAAAATAAAAAAACTCCTGCCCACATGCAGTTTTCCAAAAAAGGGTCCAAGAAACAGAAGATCTACTTTGTGGGGCCTTACAATATTTTTTATGCAGTTATCAGGGATTTAATCTACAACACACATGCAGTTGACAAGTCAAATCTATACTGAATATATTATAAATGGTTTGGTCTTTAAAATGAAGTTCACGGTGTTATTAATTGAATGAATAAGATTCTAAAGAACATGCTATTACATCAAAACAGATTAGACAAACAAAATTAACATTTCACATAATGCTGTTTCGTGTTGATATGTTTAATATACAAAGTCATAGTGAATTTTTTTCTGAGAAAACAATTCAAGAAACTCATACCTCATCAAAGGTAAAGATGGTTTCTTCAAAACCTTTGTTTCAGGGCAAGACCCTTCTCATCTGCATGTTGTACCAATAGTTAGTTATCTATGAATATTACAGGGTGTTTGGAAATTTATATTGGTTTGAAAATTGATTCACCCTGAAGTGTAGCCAAAGGGTGTATCTGTTTTTAAACCAGTGTAATTTCCATACACCCTGGAATATATGTGGATAACGATTTTATTTTTTTCACCAAGTTTCTTCACATTGAAGAAAAATTTCAATACTGTAGAACATAAAAATAAGAGCTCTATGAGATCTGCCTAACAAAAGTTATATTTTTATACTGCAACCAATGGCCCAGACTTAGCTGGTGCTAACTCTAAAATATTCAGGGCCAAACACAAATTTTGCCCCCCAAATCCCCAAAATTTGCATCCAAAACAAAAAAACTAATATCCTATATGGTCCTCCATACTTTTGTCTACTGCGCATGCACAGTGTCAACGAAGTACTGAAATTGGCACCAAGCCTTATTCTTTGTTTGGCCCTTCTGTCAGTAACAACTAACTGACTTCTGTGCTATTATTATTTATTATTATTATTTATTTGTGTTTAAGGTCACATATTTCTGCACAATGGCTAATCATGACTTCGACAGTTTTACGGGTGGAGGAAGCCGGAGTACCCGGAGAGAACCACCGAGCAACAGCGAGCAACTGTCAGCTCCCCAACATACTAACTCCACACAAGCAGGGTTAGCATTGGTTGAAGACAGTGCACCATCAACGTGCAGTACGCCTTAGTACACAGCATCACCGTGCCCCCATGTGGGCAATGGGGGTGAAGTGTCTTGCCTAAGGACACAACGTGGTTGCCGCAAGTGGGATTCGAACCGAGGACCTCTCGGCTTGCAGCCTGCACCTCTACCAACTGAGTCACCGTGCCCCCGACTTCTGTGCTTGTAAATCTCAGTTTTTATGATGCCAGACACAAAGTAATGGTGATTTTGGTGGGGATCAAAGGATGCATTAAGAGGATGAGAGGAAAAAACAGTGGTTTGATGTGTTCAGGGCTGTAACTTATAATTTTTATTGAAAATTATTTCATGTTCCCTAATTTCGGAGCATGGGCTTGATGTTATCATTCTTGCTATGAAATTGTCACTGTTTGTTAAGTGTTTCCTCCCTCTCATTCCTTGACAACCCCCTGTTAAGCTCCCATACTTTTTGGAAATTTTTTTATTGAAAATTGCATGGGAGTTTAACTTGGTTACAGAATATTTTTTCTGTATATCCCCATGGTTACGTCCTCACCCTTTGGGTGTTCAGGCATTTTTGGTCTTGCATCTACCATCTGATGTATCGCAGTTTCTTCTGATGAAGATTCTGTCTTACATCGGATAGTTTTAAAAATCTGTTACTCACTTCGGGCTGTGTTGTTCAGTGCCTGGAGTCTTGTTTCTGGGTTTTGTGGCATTTTGTTTACATTGACAACGGTTACTTCTATAAGTAACTTTCTTGTCATTATGATGTTAGGTCTTTAATCAGATATATTATTTACTCCGGAAGTGTAGCATTAATTTTTTAGGATCAAGTAAAAAATTTTGTCCACGCTTAGGCTTTTTTGGGATCCATTTCGGCTCATCGTTCCCTTTGGAAACTTGGGCTCATATCAGAATTTTTCGAAAAAATTTTTATGAATTATTTTTTGAAGTTTTGGTATTGGATTGTGTTATTATGTATCTTTGTCATATTATTATGAGGGTTAATGCGAGAACTATGGACTTGTAATTTTTGGCATAATGAAAGAATGTTGCTCAAATTGTAAGTCGAGGAAGTCTTCCTCCGACTCTCATGTTTATTGTGTTAGCTGTAACCATTCTTCTCGCACTAACTCTTGTTCTGTTTGTGCTAATTGGGATGACAAACGATGGAGACATGTGTCGCGATATGTTGTTAATGGTGAGAGATCGATGCCTGTTCTCTCACCACAAGGTCACTCTAATTTTTCAGTTTCTTTTTCACAGGAACAAGAACATAGTGATGTATCGGTGATACCATCAGGAAGTGTGCTACAGTCGTCGCAATCAAACACAAAGATAGCAGCAAAATTGCTCAAGAAAATTAGACAAGGGCCTAGATCACTGATCATGGGATTTACGTCCTTGTCGCCAGCTAGCTCGACCGGTGCTTCTATCACTCAGAATATGGGTGTTATGACACCGAATAAGTCTGTAGCAGTCGAGCGAGAGAGGTCCCTTTCTCTTACAACAACAGCTGGGACCAGATGTTGTTGTTCAGAATGTTTCTCAGTCGGAGCATACGTCCACGCCTCCTGTCCGGGACGCTCCGTCAAATAGGATGCCGGGGTCGGCTAGTCTATCGGCTTCCAGTTCATCTTCAAAGCACACATGACCGCACCTTGGCTATGTGACTAGAGATACAGCCTGCATCGCCAAAGAATAATTTGAGAAAGTCACGCCATCCAATAGCCAAGGAAACAAGGCCACATGCATTGGGACATCCGCATAACAGGAGTATGTCGGATATACCGTCCCAGGAGCATCCAGCGGCTAAGCTTCAAAGAACCGCTGCTCCAAAGGCCTCGAATACGGACTTGCTGTCGCAAATAGCACAGCTTATCGCAGCATCCCAGCAGGCTACTGAACATCCTACGACAGTTTCAGATGTAGAACTGTCGGATGAAGCTGGGTCGGTTCATTCCTCTGCCCATTCAGATAAGGATGACCGAGACTCTAATCTGGTCCAATCGGATGGTGAAAGGGAGTTGAGTTGATTAGAATTTTCCCTTTCGGATCAACACAAGGTAGCGATGAATTTTATTCAGCAATACCTTCCAGATGTTCCTCCGGATCAGAATGCTGCAACAAAGAATAAAAAACTGCTGGCGTCATTAGATTCCGACTTTTTCAAATGGGTTAGAGAAGATACTCTAGTTTACCTGGTGCAGTCCAGTAATGTGTCTCGGACTTTTGAACTGATTAATGACGCTATACTCAATCTATCCTTGGGACCGAGGAAAAGCAGTTTTTTATCTTCACATGCTCTAGATCTGCCGTTTATTAATAATAGAAATACATTTAGAACAGCAGGTCAGGATATTTTGAGAGTTCCTCTAAGTTTGGACGAACAGGCTGAGGACTTAGATTTGTCCTTACCCTCGTCCTTTTCTATTCGCTCGGATACGATGGATACAACGATATTTTCTTATCAACCTACCTCAATTGTTTACTACAGGCTTGCACTACAGTGGAAGAACCTAACTCAGATAAAATACTCTCTATTTTAATCTTTCCCAAGATTTGGGAAAGAAAAGTGGTGTAAAAAAACACCACGAGAAAATAAGCCAAGACTGGGTCGAGCGCCATCGACGCACATCCAGTATGGGATGCTCTTCCATAGTACAAATCCACGACTTCTGTAAAACAGTGCGCAATGCATCAATTCGTCATTCTTTTTTTATCCGACGCACGAGCAGGATGTGTCTCCGCCATATGCATTATGAAACAGTGATAATTCAACTCGTGGATAATGGTTTTCCTGTGACTGGAATTATGGATCTGAAAATCGTATAATAACAGGACTGTGTTTTATATATTCTTATTAATATTTTCAACCACATTCTCATTGTATATTATTTACTATTCCGTTTTCGCGAATGTTTTGTTTTCGACATCATGCGATTCGACAATGAATTTTTTCTGTTGAATGAATTAATTTTGGAGTTAGGTGTGGACAGGATTTCTTCACTCTGTTAAGGGCTGAATTTCTGTTTTTTTCCGGTCCCTGTCGACCGTCTGTGTTCTGTCATGTACCCA
This sequence comes from Pictodentalium vernedei, assembly GCA_031216915.1. Taxonomy (NCBI): domain Eukaryota; kingdom Metazoa; phylum Mollusca; class Scaphopoda; order Dentaliida; family Dentaliidae; genus Pictodentalium; species Pictodentalium vernedei. Next base: position 224,376,562 of record CM062289.1, on the reverse strand, counting down.
CCGGTTTAAATTTCTGCCACCTTCTCTCGTTGAGGGTGTTCTTCTACTTTCTGTTTCTGTTGAGTTCACCTTTTTCTTCTACTGCTCTCACCTCTGTTATTCCTTTTGTCCTCGCCTTGGTGCGTTCTCGTGGCTGTTTCTTCCGCACCCGTGGGTGGTGTGGAACGCTGTTGTTTCGGGAGCCTCCGGGGGGGGGGGGGGGGGGGGGGGGGAGGGGGGGGGGGGGTGGCAGGGGGGACCCTGTCATTTCGGGCCCCCGACTCGACCACATCTGGTGTGAGTTTGACCCCCTCCATGGGGGATGTGCAGCTCCTCCTGCTCCCGTGGGGGGGGGGGGGGGGGGGGTAGGGAACGCTATCGTTTTGGGGTCGACCATGTTTGGTGAGAATTGCTCCCCCTCCGCGGTGGATGTGCAGCTCCTCCCACACCAGCGGGGGGTGGGGAACACTGTCGTTTCGGGGCTTCCCGACTTGACCATGTCTGGTGAGAGTTATTCCCCTTCCATGGGGAATGTGCAGTTTTTTACCGTGATGGATACTGCGGGAGCTGTTGGATTTCTGGTGAAGAGATGCCTGGTTCTGGGACTATGCACCCTCTCCAGTCGACATCTGAGGCTGTCACTAGGGTTGTGACTCCTCCTTTGGAGGCCGAGCTTGGTGGCTCTCTCCGTTTTTCCACCAGTTCCAACAGCTCCCGTCGTATCTGCTGCTACTGCTGTTCCATCTACAACGTCATTGGGCACCGTTTTTAGCCGGCCTCGGCTTATCCCTGCCAGGGTCTGCAGGGATGTCTGTAGTGTGGTTGTGGGGTATCAGCCTCAGCCTTCCCTGACTTCAACTCGGCGAAGTCAGTGGCTGCCGACCGAACCTCCTGCTGTGTCCTCTCAGCTGTTGAACACAGCAGTTTTAACCCTGCAGGGGTCTGCTGCGATGTCTGGTTGTTGTAGACGTGGGGGTATCGGCCTCAGCCTTCCCTGACTTCAACTGGGCGAAGTTGGAAGTGGCTGCCAGCCGGACCCTCTACTGTGGTCTCTGCGCCGTCGTGCACCACAGTTGTTATTGGATTCGGATGTTCTTAGTGGGACACTATGAACTCTGTGGCGTTTCCGTCCACTCATTCTGGTGCACGACCAGTTTTGGGGGACCAACGTCTTTTGTGCAGCCTGGACCTTCTGCCCTGCAGAGGTCCGCGGTGACTCTCATGAGTTCCCGCTGTGTTGATCCTCGGGGTGTGTCAGACCCCTATACACGTCTGCCTTCAGACGTATCGGCTGCCGCCCGTCGTCCCACATCTGGTGTTTTAGAGGATCGTGACCCTTCGCTGGTTAAGAGGGTCAGAGGTGAAGCCACTTTGTCGGTTCGTTCCCCTGTCGAACCAGCCTGTACGGGCAGTGAGCTTAGGGAGGCCCTTTCCTTACTCACTCAGGTTCTGTCAAAGAGCCTTCCTGTTGTTTCTAGCGAGGCAGCGAGTGGTTTCCAGGTGCCCCCTATGGCGCCGCCTCCCGGGATTGGAAACAGGCCACTTTCTGATCCCTCTGGTGCTCCGACACCATGGGAGGCGTCGGCTGGTTTGCCCACGATGGGCTATGTGTCTTCCGACTCAGGGGAAGAGTCAGACATGCTTGATGTCGAGAGCCAGCAGTCTTCGGACTTGGGGGCAGCTCTTGATTTCTTGTTTGGGTTCCTTCCGGATCTCAAACCATCTAACCAGTCGACAGTGTCAGCCAGGCCGCAATCATCGGTCTCGCGCCAACAGCCTATGGAGCAACCCGCTTCTGGGCGTCTTCGACCGTGCCATTAGGTACAGTTGGTTGAAACATTTTCAGCCTTGGACTCTAAGCTAAGTTCCAAGGCTATGAAGGCTCCGTTCTTCACCAGGGTTGACACCTTTTTGCCTCCGGCGCATTATCGTATCTACGATTCCGCCAATCCGTCGGTCTACCAGACTTTGACGGTTTTGGATCAGGACTCCACTTCCCTCGGGCTTTCCAAGTCCAAGTCTGCCGTCATTCCGATGACGACTCTGGAGTCCACATTGGGCTTATCGAGAGAGATGCTTGGTATGTTTTCTCTCTCCGATCACGTCGTCTCAGCTTTAGCTGCTTATCTGCCCCCAGATAAGTTTGACGAGGTACAGGCTCCTTTGCGTGTGCTGTCCAAGGCGCTCATGCATCTTACTCACACGCTTGCCTGTAACACGGCTACTCTGGAATTAGTTCAAGGGGACTCTGTGCTGGATACAGGCCGATCCCTTCCTGAGGAGCAGTGCGCTACTCTTCGATCTGCTTCTTTGGCAGGTCCGCAACTTTTCCATGGTTCTGTGTTGACGGTCCGGGATGACGTCTTACGTCATTCCAACGATCAGCTGCTGTTTCTTCAGCTTGATCAGCCTTCTAGGGTAGGCACGGGCCGTTCCAAGCCTTACAAGTACCCTCTGCTTCCTCTGCGAAGCAAAGGGGCTGATCCGTCTGCCTCCGCTTCTACTTCTTACTCAAGGGGTAAGAGTAAGCGTCGGTAGTCTTGAGGGAAGTCCCAGGATTCTTCATTCAGTAGAGGAGGTGTTTTCTCCTCTCGCGAGCCTCGTCGGGGTTCGAAATGAAGGTCCTCACCTCAACCCATCCCAGATTGGAGGAAGGATGGCAGAGTTCGCAGACCTTTGGGCCACCATCACATCCGATCCTTCGGTGTTAGATGTTGTTTGGTCCGGGCTGCGTATATCCTTCCGGAGGCACCCCACTTTGTCCAGGGTGCCTCTTCCAACCGCAGTTCCTTCAGACATTTTACGTTGGGAACTTTTGTTCACGGAGATAGACAATCTCCTGACAAAGGGGGCAATTGAGGTCATCAAGAACATTAGGTCAGTGGGTTTCTATTCCCGCCAGTTCTTGGTGCCGAAGAAGGACGGCCGACTCCGACCGGTTATCAATCTGGGTTTCCTGAACCAGTCTATCATTGCTCCCAAGTTCAGCATGGAGACTTTCAGGTCGGTCCTCCATTCAATTCACCAGGGTGTTTTCGCTTCCAGCTTCGACCTGCGAGACGCTTACTTTCATGTTCCGATTCATTGGGCATTACGGAAGTTTCTCAGGTTCGTTTTTCTGGGGCGAGTTTACCAGTTCAAGGCCATGCCTTTCGGCCTCAACCTAGTTCCTTCGGCCTTCACCAGACTGATGTCGCATGTGATAGCTTTCCATCGCACACAGTCCAGGGTGACTACTTCGGCATATCTGGACGATATCCTCCAGGGGCATTCCAATGCTGCCTTACTGGAGTCAGATGTCGCCACTCTGTTGAGCCTGCTCACGTTGCTAGGTTTCAGAGTCAACGAGGAGAAGTCGGACCTGGTCCCTTCTCAGTCGTTTTATCATCTGGGGATGCCTTTCCGCACACAATTCAATTTAGTGGCGGTTCCCCAGGCCAAGGCTGTGATTCTCTCAGCTTTTACTATGACTCTGTCCCAGTCCACTTCCGCGACGGCTCAGAGTATTCTCCGGCTATGCGGTCTCTGCTGTTCAGTGATGGATCTCATTCCTCTAGGTCGGCTGCGCGTCTGACTTCTCCAACACTTTCTGCTCAGTCGTTGGAGGCCGAATGTCGATTTTCTGGATCTGGTGCTTCAGTTTCCAGAATATCTTTATCCTCACCTTCTCCTCTGGACAGATGTCCAGTGGCTTTCGCAGGGTATTCCGTTGGACTTACCCACGTCCAATTGCGTTCTGATGGCAGATGCCTGTGATCTTGGATGGGGTGCGATGTTGGATCCTCGAGGTCTTTCCATTCACGGGATGTGGGACCAGGATCATGCAGCTCTACACATCATCCAGAAGGAGCTTCTTGCTCTTCTTCTGAGTTTCAGGCAGTGGATCCCTCACCTGTCGAATCGCCAGGTCCTTCTGTTGTCCGATCACTGGATGGTGGTTGCTTACATTCGGAATCAGGGTGGCACGCACTCTGTTCCAATGTACGAATTGGCTCAGGATCTTCTACTGCTCGCTCGGGATGTCCAGGCTGGGGTGGCTGTTCGTCACATTCCCGGTCGTCTGAACGTCCTAGCCGACTCCCTGCCTCGTCGGGGCAGGGTCATTTCCACGAGGTGGATGCTCCACGTGGCGGGTTTCCTCGCTCTCTTGCGACTCGTTGGAACCATCCGGTGGACACTTTTGTGTCCCCGTGTCCAGATGCTCTGGCTTTCGCCATGGACACTCTGGCCCTCCTTTGGGATGGTCTTGTTGGCTACGCCTTCCTGCCGGTTCCGATTCCGCCTCAGGTTCTCGCCCAGATATGAACCTGCAGTCGTCGAATCCTTTCGATCACACCCGTCACCTCGGTGGGTGTGGATCAATCTGCTCCGCTCTCTGTTAGCGGCGGTTCCGGCATGTCTCCCTCTACCTCGCGACTTTCTTTGCCAAAGTCGCCCGAGAAGGTTTTACGTTGACCCGACTTCATTGTGCCTTCGCACATGTCTTTTATCAGGTCCTGTCTCCTCCGTAGTCGTTTTTCGAGACACGTAGTGGAGTTGCTTTTCTTCAAGGAGGCACTCACTCCACTGGTTTAGCCTCTGTGGCTGAGTGGAAGGTTCTTCTGTCGATGGTGTGCGATCACTCTGTTGCTTCTGTCACTCCTTCGATCACACCGCTTGCGGAGTTTTCTGGTATATGTTTGTTTCTGAGGGTCTCCAGCAATGGGTCCATGTCCATGCTTCGGAGACATTTTTAGTCGAGTTGTGACGAAGTCAAACTCGACTTATAGTTTGGTGAATGGCGGGCGGGGCGGGCGTAAACAATTGGTTTCCGGATGATAACTTGATAGTGGTTCAACTCACATTCATTAAACTTCATACGTAGGTTGGTCTTGGTGGGAGGAAGAACCCTATTGATTTTGGACATGCTACGTCGAAGGTCAAGGTCACAGTGACCTTGAACGTAGTAAATCTTAAACAATTGGTTTCCGGATTATAACTTGATAATGGTTCAACTCACATTCATGAAACTTCATAGGTAGATTGGCCTTGGTGAGGGGAAGAACCCTATTGATTTTGGACTCGCTACGTCAAAGGTCAAGGTCAACGTGACCTTCAACATTGTAAATCGTAAACAATTGGTTTCCGGATGATAACTTGATAATGTTTCGACCCACGTTCATGAAACTTCATAGGTAGGTTGGCATCAGTGAGAGGAAGAACCCTATTTATTTTGGACTTGCTAGGTGAATGGTCAAGGTCACAGTGACCATAAACAATTGGTTTCCGGATGATAACTTGACTATGGTTCAACCCACATTCATGAAACTTCATATGTAGGTTGGCCTTCATGAGAGGAAGAACCCTATTTATTTTGGACTCAATAGGTCAAAGGTCAAGGTCACAGTGACCCTGAACATAGTAAATCAAAACAATTGGTTTCCGGATGGTAACTTGATAATGGTTCGACCCATGTTTATGAAACCTCATAGTTAGATTGGCATCAGTGAGAAGAAGAACCCTATTTATTTTGGACTCGCTAGGTGAAAGGTCAAGGTCACAGTGACCTTCAACATTGTAAATCGTAAACAATTGGTTTCCGGACGATAACTTGATAATGGTTTGACCCACATTCATGAAACTTCATAGGTTGGTTGGCCTAGGTGAGTGGAGACCCCTATTTATTTTGGACTCACTAAGTCAAAGGCCAAGGTCACAGTGACCTTGAACATAATAAATCATAAACAATTGGTTTCCCGATAATAATTTGACAATGGTTCCACCTACGTCCATGAAACTTCATAGGTAGGTTGGCATTGGTGCAAGAAAGAGCCCTATTTATTTTGGAATCACTAGGTCAAAGGTCAAGGTCACAGTGACCCTTCACATAGTAAATTGTAAACAATTGGTTTCCGGACGATAAGTTGATAATGATTAAACCGACTTTTGTGCTGTCACAACTCGACATTGGATCGGTGATCCTATCAGCATTTTTTCATATGTGATACCGCATTGTTTCGACACTCATCCTTGCCTCTCCAAGCTTGTTCAGCTCTTTTCCTTGAAAAGGCCTAGGACTTTGCAGTTTCCTCCAAGATGGTCACTTTCTTGGGCGCTGCTCTGCTTGGGGGTGGGGAGCTTTCACGCCTTTATCCTGGATGAATATGCATTCTCTCACATGTCAGATCTCTCCTGCATCCATTTCTTGATGGATTTGTCTTGCTATTCGTGCTGCTTCCGCTCGTCTACCTACTGGTAATTGTTTTACCAATTGTTTTTTTCTGCCACGAGGTGCGTGCATTGTCTTTCTCTTTTAATAACTCTGTCATGTTGTCAGATGACGGATGTTATTCTGGCAGCCTTCTGGAGAAATGCTACTTTCTCCTTTTATCTGCGACAGTTGCAGGAGCCGACAGAGAACCTTGGGGCCCTCTTTTTTCGGCTCAGGCTGTTGTCTATCTCAGCCTTTCAGCTTTTTTCAGGGTCAGTTCCAGCTTTGTGCTGTTACTGCCCTTTCTGTCTGTGTGTCGCACTTTACCATATGCCTCATCTTTCGTTGTCTTTTCTAATGTTTGTGATGCTATGGTTTGATAGGCCTAGGGATCTCTTCCTCTGTCCACGGTCCCAGTGCTATTGAGTTATGTGTGGGTTGGTTATGTGATTCATTCGAGCCTTTTGTCTATTCAGCCTGTAGTAAACAATTGAGGTAGGTTGATAAGAAATATAAATTTTATAGTAAATTTCCTTTCTTATTATACCTACCGAAATTGTTTACATGGAGGCCCTCCCGTCTTCTTATTCAGGTAAGAATCCTTCCTCCCTGCTGATCACATAACTCCTGTGTTGTTCGGAATCAAAAGAATGACGAATTGATGCATTGCGCACTGTTTTATGAAAGTCGTGGATTTGTACTATGGAAGAGTGTCCCATACTGGGTGTGCGCCGATGGCGCTCGACCCAGTTTTGGCTTATTTTTTCGTGGTGCTTTTTTACACCACTTTTCTTTCCAAAATCTTGGGAAAGATTAAAATAGAGAGTATTTTATCTGAGTTAGGTTCTTCCACTGTAGTGCAAGCCTGTAGTAAACAATTTCGGTAGGTATAATAAGAAAGGAAATTTACTATAAAATTTATATTTCCAATAGAGTGAATCTAGATGCTTTATCTTACGCAGATCACCTTACTAGAGCATTAGCACAACGTCTCAGTGGAGTATAATTCGAACCTCATTAAGAGTTCTTTCTAGGACTTTTGCTTATTCCACGTATAACTCTGCCTTATCAGTGGCTAATTTAGAGTTAATTAGACTTGATGCAGCCCTAGCGTCATCATCCCTACTGGATGTTAGGGTGAAAAACTCTCTTCGAGTTGCTCCGGTATCTGGTGACTATCTCTTTGATGGCAAGCTTTCGTTGATCTACGATCAGGTTACTAAGAAAGCATCCGATACTCTGCTTTTGAAGTCAGTTTCAAAGAAAACAGATACAGCAGAAAAGGGTAAAGTAGGAGCTTCAGGACAAAGTTGGTCCAAAGGAAGCTCCTATAGAGGATACAAGAAATCCTCAGGTAGTTACCCTAGAGATCGTCAAAATAGTGACTCAGGTAGGGTACGTGGGTCTGGCCGAGACTACCAGTTGGACGTCCCCAGGTCGTCGGGCCGAGGCGCTGCACGGGGAGGAGGTAGTTTCTCTCCCGTAGGCCTCGCAGGTCCAGGAGGTTATGGTCAGGATCTCTATTGTGGTCTTGTTGGCGGAAGACTGTCAAGGTTTCTGAAAAATTTGATTCCAATTACAGCCGACCTTTGGGTCAGAGGGGTTATCTCGAAAGGCCTAAGGCTATCATTCCAAGAGAAACCTCCGTTAACACGAAGTCCACGCTGGACTCAGCTTCTGACCAACCCTCTAAAAAGAGATTCTCTTCTATCCGAGGTAAAATCTACTTTGGAGAAAGATGCAATAGAGGTCATAGAAAACCAGGATTCACTGGGTTTTTACAGTCACTTGTTCTTGGTTCCGAATCCAGACGGCTCGTTCCGTCCAGTAATAGATTTGAGTTGGATAAACAAATTGATCGTGGCTCCAAAGTTTTATATGGAGACCATTCGATCAGTAAGGGCAAGCATTCGGGTGAACGACTATGCATCAAGCATAGATCTAAAGGATGCATACTTTCATGTCATGGTAAATCCAGCATTCAGAAAGTACCCAGGGTTCGCCATCCTAGTGGTCGTTTATCAGTTCCGAGCGATGTGCTTCGGACTCAATCTAGCACCCTGGGCATTCACACGAACAATGAACTCGGTGATGGCACATTTCCGGGCTCATTCGTCTGTGGTAACATCGGCCTATTTGGACGACATTCTTCAGAGATACGGCAAAAAAACGGTTCTTCAGAACGATGTTCAGAGTCTGCTTCAACGTCTTGGTTTCGTTATAAACGAAAAGAAGTGGGATCTATCTCTGTCCAAGTCGTTCATATACTTGGGAATTAGCTGCGAGACTCACAACAATCTGGTTCGTCTTCCGTTACCCAGTGCGAAATTAGTCAGTTGTTATTCTCGCTTTTGTCTACACTCAGATGTATTAACAGCGAGGGAGTTAATGCGACTGATGGGGCTGTGCGGAGTGGTGGCAGATCTCATTCCGATGGGCCGCTTGCACACACGTCCACTCCAGATATTTTTCACTCAAATATGGAGTGTGAAGACGCATTCGCTCGAAACAAATATTGTTTTATCGGACCAAGTAAAACAAAGGATTCAGACTTGGGCAGACGTTCAGTGGTTAACTCAGGGAGTTCCGCTTCAACTGCCAGATCCGGCCTTTATGATTTTGATGGATGCGAGTCAAGCAGGTTGGGACGCGACCCTGAACCCAACAGACACGAAGTGTCAGGGTCTTTGGGACCCTGTGTTCCTGGACAAACATATAAACATCAAAGAAATGATGTCAATATGGCTAGCGCTACATCTTTGGATGAACATAATTCAGAATTTACATGTTCAAATACTGTTCAAATACTGTCGGTCAACTCGACAGTAGTAGTGTATATTCGGAACCAAGGAGGCACACATTCGATTCTGTTATATGAACTAACGGAGAGAATTCTTCTGTTTGCCTTGGAACATCACGTTCATCTATCGGTCCGTCATATACCGGGTCGTCTGAACGTTCTAGCAGACTTGCTATCTCGGAAAAGTCGCATGTTGCCTTCGGAATGGACTCTCAACAAGCGAGTATTCAGGCAGATTTGCTACCAATGGGATCGTCCAATGATAGACTTACTCGCGACTCATCTCAACAATCAATTGCAGACATATGTGTCGCCATGCCCAGATCCTCGAGCATACGCAGTAGATGCTCTCTCAATTTCTTGGGATGCAGTGATAGGATATGCATATCCTCCAACTCCATTGATTCAACAGATCTTGTTAAAGATCAAGCAAACGCAGTGCAAGATACTGCTGGTAGCATCTCTGTCGTCTCAGAAACCATGGATAAATCTACTCAGGTGTCTGTTATGGGATGTTCCCAGAAGCTTCCTCCACGGGAGGACCTTCTCTTTCAGGGGAAATCTCGCACACTGCATCACAACCCGCAAGGTCTCAACCTTCACGTATTTCCGTTTTGCGGTCCTTCTTGCACGGAAGGTGCTTTACAGGACAAGCAGTGGACGCAATTTCTAACTGTAGGAGGGCCTCCTCTTCACTAAATTATGCAGCAAAGTGGAAGGTTTTCTCTCATTGGTGTAAGGATCAGTCGTTAGATGTTTATGATCCATCCATTCCAGACATTGCAAACTTTCTGGTCTACTTGTTTGACGTTCTCAAACTGCAGCCAGTTACTATTAAGGGTTATAGGTCTATGTTATTGGACACTTATGCTCATCATGATAGCTTAGAAATTGGAACTAATGTTTTTTTATCTAAGTTAGTTAAAAACTTTTCGATCAATAGGCCTAGAACCCTTAGGTTAATTCCTAAGTGGAATTTAGCTTGGGTTCTGTTGAAGCTTAAAGAAGCTCCATTTGAACCGTTGGATGCTGTAGAGTTCAAATTCTTGACATATAAAACAGCTTTTCTCTTTGCCTTTGCTTCCGCAAGAAGAGTTAGTGAACTTCATGATTTATCTATAGATGATTCTCATTATTGTAGTGTTTGTAATATTATTACTTTAACTACTCATGTGGGATTTTTGGCTAAGAATCCGGTTCCTAATAAATATGCTGAGCCTATTATCATTAAGGCTCTTCCGTCATCAGATGGCCGTAGACTTTTGCTGTATCCAGTAAGAGCTATGTGCATTTATAAACGCAGATCAGAGTTGATCAGAAAAGGAAGAAAACGCTTCTTTTTATCATTAATTCCCAAAAGAAGGGACATTTCTGTTCATTCTATTGCTAGATGGATTCAATTAGCAATTCGTACTGCTTATGAAAGTTTATCTTCTAATCAGCAGTCGGTGCTAAAGATTTCAGCGCATGAAGTTAGAGCACTGTCCACATCTTGGGCTTATTCTAACAGTATTGCCATTACTGATCACATGAAGCCTGCTTACTGGACACAGCCTTCTACATTTACAAAGTTTTACCTTAGAAATATAGAGCCTATTTCAGGCGACCTTAGATGTTTAGGTCCGTTATCTGTTGCTCAGAATGTCGTCCACTAAACGTTTACAGCTATAGTTATGTAGGTTTTTCTGTTCCAGCGTTGACTCTGTCCTGCTGCCTTCTTCGTTCTGTGGTGATTTGACCCAGAACAAGGGGAAGGGAGGAGGGGGGGGGGGGGGGGGGGGGGGGGGTGAGCAGTTTTCCCTTATATTACCGGCTTTATAGTGAAAAGCAAGGAAATACCTCCTCTGATGTCAGTAATTCCAAGACAGTGCTGGAATGGTTTTAAAGTGTAAAGCTAATATATATCTCATTTATGTAATATTTTTAAAGTGTAGCTCGGTGTGATGCATTTGTATATGTCACGTGTCATACGAACGTTAATATACAATCCTTGGACACTTTTAAATGAGTATAAAGAGTCTCTTTCTCTGAACTATCTTTATTTATTGGCTTCCTTTACTAAATTAGTATAATGGGTTATACTGGATGTTTAAAGAGAATTATAGATGATATACTGCTCAATTATCTGATTGGTATTGTGACCTTCTTATTTCTAATAAATAAGAAAGACATGTAAATCCTTTCTCTCCTTTTCTCCTTGAGGGGATATTCCTGTATATATAATTGAGCTTATTGGATTTTCCTTTATGTCCTAGGCCTTCCAGCCTTTTTTTCTATTCGGCTAAGTCTGGGCCATGGGTTGCAGTATAAAAATATGAAAAAATTTAAAGTAATTTATGTATTTTTTATACTTACCAATGGCCCAGATGGGGATGGCCCTCCCATGAGTTGGGAACTCATACCTCCCCACTGATTATATACATTTAGCAGGCACTGGTTGTAAGAATGAGGCTTGGCGCCAATTTCGGTACTTCCTTGACACTGCGCATGCGCAGTAGACAAAGGTATGGAGGACCATATAGGACATTAGTTTTTTGTTTGGATGCAAATTTTGGGGATTTGGAGGACAAAATTTGTGTTTGGCCCTGAATATTTTAGAGTTAATACCAGCTAAGTCTGGGCCATTGGTAAGTATAAAAAATGTATAAATTACTTTCAATTTTTTCATTTTCATGTTGAGATGTATCAAAGATCAATGAATCGGTCAATAGCATGCGTTTCAGAATAATCAATGACTACTTTTGACACTGATGAGGTATAAATAGATGCTCATACTTTTTACAGTGACAAAACAACAAAAAAAACAGACAAATACTTTCCAAGTGGCATTTTGAAAGAGAAAAAAAAATAATTGATGTCTCCACATTAAAATTTAGTTCTATCAGTAAACCTGATTTTTTGTCATGAATAACACAAAATTAAAGTAGTATTTTTAGTATTTTTTTTTTTCAATGAACAACACTGTTAATTTTAATGCATATGCCATTATCATAAACTATGTTTATGGATTTTGAAAAAAAAATCACATTGCTTGCATATTTTTACACCTGGCTAAACAATGTGTAAATATTTCAAGTGGGTAAGGGTTATTTATATTGTACTTGCCAGCCTTCTCAAATCACTTAATTACAGTCTGTCAGGAGTAATAATTTTTTTCCCCTGCCTGTTTTGGAATATTCAGATGTAACACATTTGCATGGATGTATTTTTGTCCTCCGGAAAAATATTTTCATGAGACTATTAAAATAGACGGTGTCCATCCGTGCCACATTGGTTTCCGATGATAACTTTAGTTATAGTAGGCCATATCAAATGAAATTTTGGTATGTAGGTGTATCAACATAAAATACAGGTCAGGTTCGAATCGGGGTGCAGTCTGACTATTTTTTGCCAGAGTTATGCCCCTTTTTCAACTTCGGAAAATTCTTTCTTTTTGGTTTTCCGATGATAACTTTAGTTACTGTTGGCCAAATCAAATGAAATTTCTTATGTGGATGTCTTAACATAAAATACAGGTAAAGTTCAAATCAGGGTTGGGTCCGACATTTTTTGCCAGAGTTATGTCCCTTTCTCGACTGAAAAATTCAAATTTTTTTTAGCTCATCCGACTGCAAGTCAGTGGGAGCTATTGCCATCACTTGGTGTCTGGTGTCCATGGTTATGGGTCTGTCATCCATTGTCCATTAACTTTTTGCAAGCTTGATTTTCTTCTTTACAACTACTAGGCCAAATTCAAACATAAATTGCACAGACAATCTATGGAGTATACCCTTTCTGTTTTGTTCAGTTGAAGCAGCTGCCATCTTGGGGCTCTGGTTAATGCCTCAAAAGATTAAAAATCTTCTCACGAAACACCAGAGGGAATGCCTTGATATTTGCAATGGAACATCCTTTGGTGTTGAAGATTAAAGTTTTGTTCAAGGGAAGTTGGTAGGTCAATATTTGGGCTCTCTGTGGGGGCATATCCATTTTGAGCTCTGCCCCAAATTTCTATTTCAAGAACAGGTGAGCCAATTAAAACAAATTTGGCATGCAGAAGAAGCGGGTCCTAAGTAATTAATTGATGCCCCCCCCCCTCTCCCCCCCCCCCCAAAAATGTTCACAGCCCTTTGGCAAGCCCAGGGGCTAAAAACGGAAATAAATTCATAAGTCCATCTGTCCCAAACCACACAGAACAGAGAACTGTTATTTGGTAAGAAGCATCCTCAGAACCAGTAGAATGGATTGGTTAAAACAAAATTGCAGTCGTTTCTCTCAGGGTGTCCTGTAGAGGGTATTGAAAAAATGATAAGCCGGCATTTTTGCAGTAAGATTTCCCTTTTCAAATTGTTAGAGTTTCCAATTTTATCTCTTCCATCAACTTCTGTCAACATCTTCCTGTCAATCACACGTTATTATGCCCCCGAAAAAAATTTTCAGGGGTATATAGTCGAGGTCTCCGTCCATCTGCCCGTATTACCATACGTCCTTCCGTCCATCCCTACGAACATTTTGTATTATAACTCGAGCAACAGTTGTCAGATTTTAATGTTCTTTGGTATGGTGATAGGGCAGCTTGGGGAACGGATGTCCTCATACCTAGCGTTTCATCCATTCATCGTTTGTAGAGTTATGGCCCCTGTTTGTTTTTGGCCTCTGTTTCTGACTATTAAAGGTAAATTGTACCATAGCTTATAGGGTTGTTTGGATGAACCAACTCTCTTCAAACATTCAGAAGTTATTTATTTACATGCAAGTCCGACTTTGCTACCTTCAGGGGCATCAGCACCCCCGTTAGCGTTGCTCTTGTTTTATTATCTTATGCTAAAGGGAATATTTTCAATTCTGAAATGCTTTCAACCCTTTTCAGGTCTTCCATAAGTGACAGAGGAAAAATTGATCTGATTCCTATATGAATATCTTTAATTTAACCCTCTCTAGACATAAAAGTGTTTTCCAAATATTTTATTTTATGTTGAATGCTTTCAATGCTGTGCACATGTTTTTTCTGGTTCCTTGGAAAAAAATCTATCTGATTCCTGTATGAATATCTTTAATTTAACCCTCTCATGACTTCAGTGTGTTTTCCAAAGATTTTTTTTTTATGTTGAATACTTTCAGTGCTGTGCACATATATGTTTTTATGGTTTCTTGGAATCATTTATCTGAGTACTGTATGAATGTATTTAATTTAATCTTTGAAAGACTTCAATGTGGGTTTCAAAGATTTTGTTGATGCCTTGATCAAACCCTTTCAATGCTGTGCACATATTTGTTTTTCTGGTTTCTTGGGGAAAAATTGCTCTGATTTCTGTATCAATATCTTTATTTTAACCCTCTCAAGACTTCAGTGTGGGTTCCAAAGATTTTATTTCATGTAATACTATTAACGAAACCCCATTTCTGATTTCCTTAAAAATATTTTACCCCCAAAAATGGGCCTTCATAAATTCACTTTCTGTTTTGTTTATTTTTGATGCTTTAACCATTTTCACGCAGACTTGAATTTACTGGTGGCAGTAAAATTCTGTTTCTCTAGTTTGAAATTTTTCTTATTCTTTAAAACCACTGGCCAAATTCATTCATTTATGGCACAGACCATCTTTGAAGTAACCCTTTTCTCCTTTGTTCAAATGAAGCTGCTTCCATTCTCAGGCTGGTGGAATTTACTCTTCTGATTCCCTCCCCCCCCCCCCCCCCCCCCCCAAAAAAAAATTAAAAAAAAATTACTATATCCCTTGGCGTGGGGTTGATGCTCCTTAAGCCTAAAATGCTTTAAAAATCCTCATTTTATATGCCACTTGCAATAATGCTTAGATTTCTTTTTTGGAACTGCTTTAGTGAAGCAGATTCACTTTTTTTTTCAAAGAAACTCAGCAAGTCAAAATTTGGGCTCCCAAATTTGGGCAACACTCAAAATTTCCATTTTAAGATCCAATGGGCAGATGTGAACCAAATTTGTCATGTAGTGTACAGCTAGGTCATAAGTATTTCATTTATGCCTGAAGTTTTATTGGGGGGGGGGGGTAAAGGAGGAGGTGGGGGGGTAGAGAGAACCCCAGTAGTTGAAAAAAAATAAAAATTTCGTTCAGTTGTTGTTGTTTTTTAATACTTCATAGAACAGAGCTTGCTAGGAAGCTTTCCTTGGACCATGAATGAATGGCCAAAAAAGTTATGGTTGTGTCTTAGCAAATCAAAAAATTGCTCTTGCTGCTGATCACTTACTGATACACTCATTTCGTTTGACAGCTTGAGCCAGGTGAACGTTTGAGGCTCACTTGAGCCTCTGGTTTCAAATACCTTGAACTGCACCTTTTTTGTGGAATGTGTGGCCAGGCAGCCTTTTATTAGCTCATCTGACTGAAAGTCACGATGAGCTGTAGTGATCACTCACCATCCGTCATCAGTCGTCTGGTGTCTGTCATCCTTGAACATGATGTTTGCACCTGCTTCTTCTAAACCACTGAACCAATTTTAGTTATATTTAAGGTGATTGCTTGTACTGACATCGCATTTTGTAGTTTTTTTTCAAATCAACTTTCCCAGCCTCATAGGTGGAGGAAAATTCACCAGAATTCTTAAAAAATCTTCTCATGAATCAGTGCATACAGTGACTTGATATTTGGAATGGAGCTTCCTTTTGAGGTGTACAATCAAATTTGTTCAGAGTTCATGGATCAATATTTGCCTTTGTAATGGGAAGGGCAAGATTTTCAGCTCAACTTGACAAAGTCAAGCTGAGCTATTGGCAGCACTTCTCGGATGTACGTACGTACGTACGTACGTACGTACGTACGTACGTACGTATGTACGTACGTACGTACGTACGTCCACAATTTCCTTTGGCACACTTCACAGGTTGCATTTCTGATCAGATCGCTTTGAAACTTGGTATGCTTGTTTGGGGTGACCTGTAGATGGGAGCTTCGGTGGGAGCTATCAACTGTCTTCAATTTCCGTCCAAAAAATGTTCTTAGAACTTAGTTTAGTCAGACCTCAATATTTCCCTTAGGCACACCTTACAGGGCACAGTTATGATCGGATTACTTGGAAACCTGGCATGCTTGTTTGGTGTGACCTCTAGATGGGAGCTATCGATTTTCTTCGATATCCACCAAGAAATGCTGCTGCTGGCAACGACCTTGGATGAACTTACTGCAGTTATGCATCAAAATTTCCCTTTGGCACACCCTGCAGGGCACATTTATATCGGATCAATTTAAGACATGGTACGCTTGTTTGGGGTGAGCTCTAGATGGGAGCTATCGATTTTCTTCCATTTCCGTCAGAAATGCTTCTTTGGTGTTACCTCTAGATGGGCGCTATCGATTTTCTCCGATTTCTGTCAAAAAAAGTTGCCGCTGGCAACGACCTTCGATTAACTTAGTGCAGATATGGTTCAGTATTTCCCTTTGGTACACCCTGCCAGGCCTGGTATTTTCAGGCGCACGATTTTTTCGCGTGCCCTAATGTGCGCCTAGAACCATCAAGGTCCCTGAAATTTTGCTCCCCTGGGTGCACAAAGATAAGTACCTGTATATGTCCGTGTATGAGTTGCCCCCGTGTATAAGCCGCACCCCAAACTCACACTTGGAATTCCTCCCTTTTGCCTAAAGCTCATGTATAAGTCGCACCCCCATTTTTAAATATATGCAGTCAAAAGAATTAGTTGCAAGTTATGTTTTGCCAATTTGGGGCAGTTTGGGATGCAACGGAAATAGGTAAGTTTTCACGAGTTACCACTTGGCGAATAAGATAAAAGAATAAAGGAAAATTATTATTAAAAAATACTCGCATTTATTTGTTTTTCGTTGTTTGTTTATCACCCCAACGCTCGTTTGTCACTGAAACTTCATAGTTTCAGAATTAGAGCACCATTTGCGCCGTAACCTGCACAGTTGTTGTGATTAAGTTGGTTTTTCCGGAATGCGAGAACGTTCTGGAAAAACCAATAAAAATACAAGAAATGCCCAGGTTACAGTGCAAATTGTTTTCAATTGTTGTCCCACTTAAGCATTGTTGGTGCTATTGAAACTAACTTTACTTGGTGCACGTGTGCGTAATTTATAACCGGACATTACACATCAGTGAATTGGAGTTCATGGAATATATAAATACTTCTCTCAAGGTATTGCTGGCATACATTTAATGTGTTATTATTTATTTTTTCGTTGTTATTTTGATGATTTTGTATTTTTTATGGTTTCATCCATATTGGCCCCACAAACCTGTTGATTTCCGGTACACGCACTGATGTAAACACATGGGCCGATTGAACAACAACGACTAAATAGAATATTTTTTTATTATTATTTATGGATAAAAGTAACAGAAAACACACATAATATTTTATTGACAATTTATTTTCTGAAAAATTTAAACTGAAATAACATGAAAAGAAAATAATTTTGGTGAATCTGCACTCAGTCAAAACCACACGATTGTACTGTCTGTTATACAAAAGACAAACGGTAGGAACAATGTTCAGAAGAAGTCAGTGCCCTGAAAATTCTCTGAAACAAGTCGTACCCATGTATAAGACGCACCCCCGATTTTGACATAACATTTCAGGTAAAAAATTTTGACTTATACACGGACATATACGTATGTTATATGTACTGCACTGCTGGCTCAGATGCAATGAACTGAAATTCAAAATTTATCTCATAGGACTGATTGGGATGAACTTGAAGGTAATGAAGTTGAACCATGACTGGCTTTAGTTGTGAGTTGTCGGGACCGACGACTTCAACACAGTATTGAGTAACTTTCGTAGTAATATGTATTACAACTATTCAAATTACGCAATGCAACTTTGTGAGTAGAGCATGTCTGGTCACAGTGTTTAACTGCATCCATATGATATATCCAACTGCCTTCCATGTCAAAAAAAATTAGGAGAGCCATTGGCTCTCCTA
Organism: Pictodentalium vernedei; assembly: GCA_031216915.1. Classification (NCBI taxonomy): domain Eukaryota; kingdom Metazoa; phylum Mollusca; class Scaphopoda; order Dentaliida; family Dentaliidae; genus Pictodentalium; species Pictodentalium vernedei. The sequence goes on along the minus strand of CM062289.1, from coordinate 224,358,696 downwards.
GATCATTTCAGGAGAGCGATATTTAGCCCCCCCCTAAATTTTTCAGAATGCCAGGCCTGCCCTGCAGTGCACATTTTTGACCAGATCACTTTGAAACTTGGTATTCTTGTTTGGGGTGACCTCTAGATGGGCGATATCGATTTTCTTCCATTTCTGTCAAAAAATCTTGCTGCTGGCAACAACCTTTGAACTTAATTTAGTCAGGCATCAAAATATTCCTTTGGCATGCCCTATAGGGCACATTTATGATCAGAATGGTTTGAAACTTGATATGCTTGTTTAGGGTTACCTCTAGATGGGAGCTATTGATTTTCTTCAATTTTTATAAAAAAAATGTTGCCGTTGGCAACAACCTTTGATGAACATTATGCAGTTATGCATCAATATATCCCTTTGGTGCAGCCTGAGGTGCACATTTTTGACCAGATTGCTTTGAAGCTTGGTGTGCTTGTTTGGGGTGACCTCTAGATGGGAGCTATCAATTTTCTTCCATTTCTTTCAAAAATAGTTGCCATTGGCAATGACCTCTGATGAACTCAGTAAAAACTTAATGCAGTTATGCATCAGTATTTTCCTTTGACACACCCTGCAGGGCATATTTATGATTGGATCGCTTGGAAACTTTGTGTGCTTGTGTGGGGTGATATTTATAAGGGAGTTCTCGATTTTCTTCCATTTCTGTAAAAAAATGTTGCCGTTGGCAACGACCTTTGAACTTCGTTTAGTCAGGCTTCAATATTTCCTTTTGGCACACCCTTCAGGGCACATTTATGATCGGATCACTTTGAAACTTGGTATGTGTGTTCGGGGTGACCTCTAGATGTGAGCTATTGATTTTTTTTTATTTCCATATAATATTATTGTCGTTATCACCAGCTTTTGAACTTACTGCATTTGTGCAGGAACTTATCCCTTTATATTTATAAATCTCCATAAAAAGAGAGAAAAAACATTGCCACAAGCAGTGACCTTCAAACTTAGTGCATTTGTGCATTAACATCTTCCTTTGGCATGCATCAGAGGGCGCATTCATTATCAGGTTGTTTTTGAAACTTTGTATGCTTATGCAGGGTGACAAAGATAGGAGCTATTGATTTTCTTTTCATTTCTATCAAAAACTGTTGCTGTTAGCAACAATCTTTGAATTTATTGCATTTGTGCTTCAACATTCTTCTTTGACATGTCCTACAGGCCACATTTATCATACGATTGTTTTTAGCTTAACTTGACAAAGTCAAGATGAGCTATTGCCAACACGCATGCGGAAGTCTGTTAGTCTGTAAGTCTGTTCACAATTTCCTTTAGTACAGGCTACACCCCGTGTAGTTCTTATCCGATTGTTGCGAAATTTCATATGTAGGTTTGGGATCATGTCTAGATGAGAACATCCCCTTTTGGTCGTGATCGGTCAACTTTGATGGCTGCCCGAGCCAAAAAACCTTTAGCACAGTCTACAGGTCATATTTATTTCATTATAACAGGGTAGGATGCCTCTGTATAATATCTAGATGAGAACGTCCCCTTTTGGTCATGATTTGTCAACTGTAACGGCTGCCCAAGCCGAAACCCAAAAACTTTTAGTACTGTCTGCAGGTCATATTTAATATGGAGTGATTTCATTGTAACTTGGTAGTATGACTCTGTATGATGAGAACGACCCCTTTTGGCCACGATCGGTCAACCATGATGGCTGCCCGAGCCCAAAACCCCAAAACCTTTAGCACAGTCTACAGGTTGTATTTATGAAGTGATTTCATTGTACCTTGGTAGGATGCCTCTGTATAATATCTGGATGAGAACTTACACATTTGGTCGCGATCTGTCAACCGTGACGACTGCCCGAGCCCAAAACCCCAAAACCTTTAGCACAATCTACAGGTAATATTTACAGAGGGATTTCATTGTAACTTGGTAGGTTGACTCCATATAATGTCTAGATGAGAACATCCCCTTTTGGTCGTGATTGGTCAACTGTGACGGCTACAGGGGCCCAAAGCCTGAAAACCTTTAGCACAGTCTACAGGTCATATTTATGAAGGGATTTCATTGTAACTTGGTTAGATGACTCCAGATAATGCCTAGATGAGAACGTCCCCTTATGTTCATGATCATTCAACCATGACGGCTGCTCGAGCCCAAAACCCAAAAAGCTTTTGCACAGACTGCAGATCATATTTATGAAGGGATTTCATTGTAACTTGGTAGGATGACTCAGTATAATGTCTAGATGAGGCCTTCCCCTTTTGGTTGCGATCAGTCAACCGTGATGGCTACACAGGCCTGAGCCCCAAAACCTTTAGCACAGTCTGCAGGCCGTATTTATGAAGGGATTTCATTGTAACTTGATAGGATGACTCGTTTTGGAATAATTTCAGTCTAAATTGGTAACTTTCGTCGATATACATTAATTGTGAGGGCCACATACATCAACTGTGAGGGCCACATTAACCCACCCCTCAGATCTTTAGTACAGTCTACACCTTATATTATTTTTATTGAAAACATAGCATACAGGGAACAGAAATTAACATATTCCCAATTATCACAATTCTTGTCTTATTTCATAATACTTTCATAAACATTGAACATTATCCTTTTCAACAAACATAACACACAGACAAGTTAAGCTACAGTGTCATTGACACTTTCATTGAACTTGATGTGCTCATTAGGCGAGAACTTTAGATAACAGCTGTTGATTAGTATTCATTTCTGTGAAAAAAGTTGCCATTTTCAATAACCTCTGAACTTACTGCATTTGTGTATCAGCATTCTTCCTTTAGCCAGTCTTACAGTTTACATTTAAAAATGCATGGATTACTCTGACGTTGTGCACACACAATGCTGTTATGTTGAAATTTCACCAAATAACATTGCTACCAATGATCGTCAGTTTTTCAATTTCATTTATAACTTGCCAAGTTCAAGTTTGTCAAGTTGAGCTACAGTGTCATTGACACTTTCATTGTTATTTTCTGAACTGGTGGTACGATTTGAACCAAATTTGATATGTGGTATTATTGAGTCATAAGTACTTGATTCCTACAAAAAAAACCCAAACCAGGAGCTAAAAATAGAAATAGTTTCAAATGCCCATATTTCACAAACCACATGGAACAGAGAACTGTTATTTGGTATGAAGCATCCTTAGCACCAGTAGAATTGGATGATAAAAAAAATTGCCAGGCTGTTCTGTAGAGGGCTAGCGAAAAAATGCTGAGTCAGCATATTTGCAAAAATTAAAAATAAAATTGTTTCCACAACCACTGATCCGAATCTTTTGATACTTGGTATACAGCATTCATTGGGGGGGTGAGGGGGGGCAGATACAAGTGTGTTAAAATGAAGCTCCTTGGTTCATATTTATGCTCAATACAGGTGCCTGAATTTTTAACTTGGGGTAAAATTGGGAATGATCTTTAAAAGTCTCCTTCAGTTCCACCAGTCAGAATGCTTTCATATTTGGTATGCAACATCTTTAGGAAGGTCAGATTCAAGTTTGTTCAAATTGGGTCCCTGGGGTAATATTTGGGCTCACTAATGATAACCCGAATTTTAACTTAGTGCAATATAAGTGAATTTCTTTTAAAATCTTCTTCAGATCCACCAGCCAGAATGCTTTCATATTTGGTACACAACATCTCTAGAAGGGTCAGATTCAAGTTTGTTCAAATCTCGTCCATAGGTTAATATTGGGGCTTGTTACGGTAGCCCAAATGTTAACTTATTGCAGTATGAGGGAATTTCTTTAAAAATCTTCTTCTTCAGATCCACCAGTCAGAATGGTTTCATGTTTGGTATACAACATTTCTAGGGGGGTCAGATTCAGATTTGTTGAAATCAAGTCCCTGAGTTAATATTTGGGCTTTTTATGGGAGCCTGAATTTTAACTTAGTGCAATATGATGGAATTTTGTTAAAAATCACCTTCTCCAGATCCAGGCATGCAGATTTCAGAAATTCACGGAACCTTAAAACAGGTTCCATGTATTTGATGTCTGGGAACCCCACATAACCTACTTTTGGGTTCCAATAAGAGCTATCAGGGAACCTATTTTTATTTCTTATTGATTCTGTACCCCTTTTCTTATCCTTATTTCCAGTTTAGGACCTAAAAATGTTTCAAGAAGGACCTAGAATATGAAGGGGATTGTTATAGGTGACAGGGTGAATACATTTGATGGAATAAAAAATTAAAAAGTGAAACAAATTATCTGTGTTTTCATTTGTGTATTTTGTGCCCTTGAACACTCAATTTAATTGGAACAGATGAACTGATGACTCAGATGAGTGTGTATAAGTAAGTGAAAAAGATATCGAAGAAAAAACAGTCGTAACTGTAGTGCAGTGAAATAATTATTTCGGTTTTTCCTTTAAAATTGAACAAGTAAAAAATAATTAAATAAAAATTCTCGTATTCTGATTAGGGAGGGGCAAATTGTCCAGTGCAAAACATCCCGTTCAGGAACGTAACTGTATTGAATTGATTGGGACAATATGTCTGTAAAACATGATTATAAATAAAGCATGAACACACCTCTTCTCCTTGGTTTTGCGCAGAGCGTTGTAAAATTGAAAGAACATATCTTGCATTTTAGCAAGATATGTTCCCTCATCGTCAGTTTCAGTGGTAGAAAGTTATGTTATTTTTTTTAATGTTAAAGTTTCATGTGTTTGGCTTTACGTGGTTTTGTTGTCAAACACACTGAAATTGGGTGCATTCGATTTTAATAAACAAGAATAAGAAACTGTTGGAAACACGCATGTTCAACAATTTGGATGCCCTCACTGGGAGTGTCAGAATGAACACACTGTTGTTACTGTTATGATCACTGTTTCATCGATGATAAATAATACAATTTTAGTCTTCAAAGAAAATGTTTAGTGTGTTTTAAATGCCCCTTGATGAAAAACGTAATGTTCAAAAATTTATGGGAACCTGTTTTTCGTTTCCGTGATTTTGTCCTGACAGAACCTCCACGGAAACGGAATGATCAGTTTCCATGAAGTTTGCATGCCTGCAGATCCACTAGTCAGAATGCTTTTGTATTTGGTATACAACATCTTTTGGGGGTGAGATTCAAGTTTGTTCAAATTGGGTCCTTGGTTTAATATTTGGGCCCCCTGTGGTAGCCCGAATTCACTTTGTCAGAATGCTTTCACATTTGGTATACAGCATTCTGGTGGTGGAAGGGAAGGGCTCAGACTCAAGTTTGTTCAAGTTTTGTTCCTAGATTGATATTTGGACTCCAAAGTTTTGCATTACTGGAAATCAGAGCATTATTTCTGTGGTAGCAGCCCAGTACTAGAAAAAAATCATCAGGCATGGACAACAAAGTTATAAATAATGAAATAACTTCATTCCTCTGTAGTGTTAACTAGCTGTAGATGTTAATTAAATCCTTCTTTAAACAAGTATTGTCAGGTGAGTGTTTATTTTAATTTTAGTTATTCTACAATTCAGGTCATGATCAAAGTAACAAATTTTGAAACCAAACATGAATGGGTATGGCCTAAAGAGAAGTTCAGTAACAGAAGATATGTCATGCAAGAGATGTACAATAACTTTTTGGAGGGTGAAGAGTGGGACTTAACAAAAGTAAGTTAAAATGATGTAAATGTGTTTTTTATTACTTGATACATGTAATTGTAATGGGGCTGTTACAACAGTTTATTACTTTACAAAAGCGTGCAGTGGAACCATGTTAATTGAATAGCCACTTAGCAAATAGAAATTATTTAATGAACTGGTAAAGTGCTAAATTATTTTTCAAACTTTATTTGTAACATGATTATTTTTTTTTCAAACATACAATGCTCCCAGTAAGAGGAGCCTTAGTTTACCAATTTCTTATCAACCTACCTTACAGTTGTTTACTACAGGCTTGCACTACAGTGGAAGACCCTAACTCGGATAAAATACTCTATTTTAATCTTTCCCAAGAGATTTGGGAAAGAAAAGTGGAGTAAATACACCACGAAAAAAAAAGCCCAAACTGGGTCGAGCGCCATCAGCACACACCCAGTAGGGGATGCTCTTCTCTTAGTACAATTCCACGACTTCCATTAACCAGTGCGCAAGGCAGTCATCAAACCATTCTTTTTTTGTCCACTGCATGTGAAGGACGTGCTGCCATCTGCACTACGAAACAGTGATAATTCAACTCATCGATAATGGTTTTCTGTGACTGGAATTATGGATCTGAGGATCATATAATAACAGGACTGTGTTTTATATACATGTATTCTCGTTAATATTTTCAACCACATTTTCATTAAATTCATTAAATTTTATATATATTTTCCGATGTTGCGCGTGATTTTCGCGTTCCGTGCGGTTCGGACATAAAATTTTTTGGTTGATAAATTTTATTATTATTATTGGAGTTAGGTGTCAATGAGGAACTGTATCGACAGGATTTCTCCACTCTGTTGAGGGCTGAATTTCTGTTTTTTAGGTCCCTGTTGGCCGTCTGGGTTCTGTTGTGTTCCTGCCGGTTCTTTTTTCTGCCACCTTTCTCTCGTAGTTGGGGGTGTTTTTCTACTTTCTGTATCTGTTGAGTTCACATTTTTCTTCTACTGCTCTCACCTCTGTTATGTCCAGTTTGGTTCCCTTAGGGCAATGCCCTTTGCCCTCACTTTTGGTCCGTTCTTGTGGTCATTCCTCCCGCCCCCTGGGGGGGGGGGGGAATGCTGTTGTTTTGGGGCCTCCCGACACAACCATGTCTGATGAGAGGTATATCCCTCCATGGGGGATGTTCAGCTCCCCCTGCTCCCATGGGGGGGGGGGGGGGGGGAGGGGGGGAATGCTGTCATTTCAGGGCCTCCTGACACGATCACGTCTGGTGAGAGTTATACCCCTCCGTGGGGGATGTGCATTTTTTTTACCACGGTGGATACTCCAGGAGCTGTTGGATGTCTGGTGAAGAGATGCCTGGTTCTGGGACTATGCGCCCTCTTCAGTCGACACCTGACTCCTCCTTTGGAGGCCGAGCTAGGTTGCTCTCTCTCCTTTTCCGCCAGTTTCAACAGCTCCCGTCGTATCTGCTGCTACTGCAGTTCCGTCTACAATGTCATCGATCACCGTTTTAGCTGACCTCCGCTTATCCCTTCAGGGGACTGCAGTGATGTCTGTAGTGTGGATGTGGGTTATTGGCCTCAGCCTTCCCTGACTTCAACTTGGCGAAGTCGGAAGTGGCTGCCGACCGAACCCCCTGCTGTTTCCTCTCAGCCGTTGAGCTCAGCAGTTTTATCCCTGCAGGGGTCTGCAGAGTTGTCTGGTAGTGTAGACATGGGATATCGGCCTCAGCCTTCCCTGACTTCAACTTGGCGAAGTTGGAAGTGGCTGCCGACCAAACCCCCTGTTGTGTCCTCTCCACTGTTGAGCACAGCAGTTTTACCCCTGCAGGGGTCTGCAGAGATGTCTGGTAGTGTAGACGTAGGGTATTGGCCTCAGCCTTTCCTGACTTCAACTTGGCGAAGTTGGAAGGGGCTGCCGGCCGAACCCTCTACTGTGATCTCTCAGCCGTTGAGTATCTCAGTTTTTCTCATTGGATTCGGATGTACATGGTGGGGTCACCATGAGCTCTGTGGTGTTTCCGGCCATGCACTCTGGTCCCATGGCCAGTTTTGCATGACCAACGCTTTTTTTTGTGCAGCCTGGACCTTCTGTCCTGCAGAGTCTGCGGCGACTCTCCAGAGTTTCTGCTCTGTAGATCCTCGGGGTATGTCATACCCTAATGCACATCTGCCTTCAGATGTTTTCGGCTGCAGCCCGTCGCCCTGCATCGGGTGTATTTGAGGATCGTGACCCTTTGCTGGTAAAATGGGTCAGGAGTGAAGCCACTTTGTTGATTCGTTCCCACGTCGTACCGTTCCGACAGTCAGTGAGCTTAGGGAGGCCCTGTCCTTGCTCACTTAGGTTCTATCCAAGAGCCTTTTCTGTTGCTTCCAGCGAGGCTACGAGTGGTGTCCGGACGCCCCCTGTGGTGCCACCTCCCGGGATTGGAAACAGGCCGCTTTCTGATCCCCCTGGTGTGCCTACACCATGGGAGGCGTTTGCTGGTTTGTCCATGATGGGCTATGTGTCTTCCGACTCATGGGATGAGTCCGACATACCTGAGGTCGAGAGCCAACAGTCTTCTGACTTGGGGGCAGCTCTTGACTTTGTGTTTGGGTTCCTTCCAGGTCTCAAACCAGCCGACAGTGTCAGCCCGGCCGCGATCATCGGTCGCTCGCCTGCAGCCTGTGGAGCAACCTGCTTCTGGGCGCCTTCGACCGTGCCTGTCGGTACAGGTGGTTGAAGCATTTTCAGCTTTGGACTCTAAGCTGAGTTCCAAGGCTATGAAGATGTTGTTCTTCATCAGGGTTAACACTTTTTTGCCTCCGGTGCGTTATCGTTCCTGCGATTTTGCCAGTCTGTCAGTCTGCCAGACTTTGACGGTCTTGGATCAGGAGTCCAACTCCCAAGCCGGCCATTTTTCATATGGAGACTCTGCAGACCTTGTTGGGCTTATCGGGAGAGATGCTGGAATGCTTTCTCTCTTCGATCACATCGTCTCTGCTTTGCTTCTTATCTGCTCCCAGATAAGTTTGACGACCAACAAGTTTTTTTGTGTGTGCTGTCCAAGGTGCTCATGCACCTTCTCACACACATGCCTGTAACAAGGCTATCTTGGAATTAGTTCACAGGGATGCTATGCTGGACACAAGTCGTTCCCTTCTTGAGTGGCAGTGCGCTGCTCTTCGATCTGCCTCTATCGGCGAGTCTGCAACTATTCCATGGTTCCATGGCGACGGTCCGGGATGAGTTCCTATGTTATTCCATTGATCTGCTGCTGCTTAGTCAGCTTGATCAGCATTCTGTTGGAGGCAGGGGCCCCTCCAAAGCCTAACAAGTACCCTTTCTGCTTCCTCTGCGAAGCTAAGGGCTGATCCTCCTGCCGCCACTTCTACTCACACACAGGGTAAGGGTAGGCGTCGGCAGTAGTCACCTCGAATTCATCCCAGGTTGAGGCATTCCACTCAGTCGAGAGTGCCTCTTCCAACATGAGTCCCTTTCAACGTTACACGTTGAGAACTTTTGATAGACAATCTCCTGTCAAAGGGGGCGATCGAGGTCATCAAGAACTTTCTTTCAGTGGGATTTTATTCCCACCTGTTCTTGGTGCCGAAGAAGGATGCCCGATTCAGACAGGTTATCGATCTGAGTATCCTGACGCAGTCTATCATTGCTCCTCAGTTTAGCATGGAGGCTTCCAGGTCGGTTCGCCGCTCCATTCCCCAGAATGTTTTCTAGTTCAAGTCCATGGCCTTTGGCTTCGACCTGGATCCTTGGGCCTTAACCTGTCTGATGTCACATGTGTTCGTCTTACATCGCACACAGGCCAGGGTGTCTTCTTTGGCCTATCTAGTCGATATCCTCCAGAGGCATTCCAATGCTGCCTTTCCAGAGTCGGATGTCGTCACTCTGTTGAGCCTACTCACATCACTAGGGTTCAGAGTCAGCGGGGAGAAGTTGGACCTTTTCCATCATTTTGTTTTCTGGGATGGACTTCCGTACTCAGCTGGATACGGTGGCGGTTTCCCAGGCAAGGGCTGTGGTTTTCCTCAGCGTTTTGCCCTGACTCTGTCCCAGGCCACCTCCGCAACAGCCCAGAGTTTTCCCTGGCTGCTCGGTCTCTGCGGTTCGGTGATGGATCTCATTCCTCTAGGTCAGTTGCATGTCATACCTCTCCAACACTTTCTGCTCAGTCGTTGGAGGCCGAATGTCGATCCTCAGGATCTGGTGCTTCAGTTACCGGAGTCTCTTCCTCGTCACCTTCTACCCTGACAGATGTTCAGTGGATTATGCAGGGAGTTCCGTTGGACTTCCCACGTCCGATCGTGCTCTGGCTTTCGCCATGGATGCTCTGTCCCTCCTTTGGAATGGTCTTGTCGGCTCCGGTTCCGATTCTGCCTCAGGTTCTAGCCCAGATACGAACCTGTAGTTGTTGAATCCTTTCGATCGCACCCCTGTCACCTCAGTGGGTGTGGATCAATCTGCTCCGCTCTCTGTTAGCGGCAGTTCCGGCACGTCTCCCTCTACGTCGCGACTTTCTTTGCCAAGGTGGCCCGAGGAGGTTTCACATCGACCTGGCTTCATTGTGCCTTCGCACATGTCATTTGTCAGGTCCTGTCTCCTCTGTAGTGGTTTTTTCGAGACGAGCAGTGGAGTTGCTTTTCTTCTTCAAGGAGGCACTCACTCCACTGGTGTAGCCTCTGCGGCTAAGTGGAAGGTCTTCTGTCGATGGTGTGCAGATCACTCTGTTGCTTCTGTCACTCCTTCGATCACACAGATTGCAAAGTTTCTGGTATATGTTTGATTCTGGGGGTCTCCAGCAATGGGTACAGGTCCATGCTTCGGAGCCCTTTTTCGTATGTGGGACAGCGTCATATTAGCACTCATCCTTGCCTCTGCATGCTTGTTCTGCACTTTTCCTTGAAAAGGCCTAGGACTTTGCAGCTTACTGCAAGATGGACTCTTTCTTGGGTGCTGCTCTGCTTGTGAGAGGGGGGGGGTGGGGGGCATTCGCTCCTTTTTCCCAGGTGGATATGCATTTTCTCACATGCAAGACAGTTTTTCTGACTCTCTCTCCCTCTCGGTTGACCCAGCCTTTTTGTGGAGCTCTCCCACGAGTGTTATGTTTACCAGTGATTGCTCCTTTCTGGCCAAGAATTCAGATACCAGAAACTATTCCACCTCTCATCTGTATCGGGGCTCTTCCTTCTGTTGAGGGTTAACACCCTTTGCTCTGTTCATTTGGAAGGGTAGGATCGATTTTCTGTCTCTTATTCCTGGTCGACGGAAGATCTCTCCTGAATCCATTTCTCGATGGATTTGTCTTGCTATTCATGCAGCTTCTGCTCGTCAAGCAACTGGTGATTGTTTTACCAATCATTTTTCTGCCACGAGGTGCGTGCATTGCCTACCTCTCAGGGCTTATACTAACTCTGTCATGTTGTCGGATGTTATGCTGGCAGCCTACCTGAGAAATGCTACTTTCTCCACTTATCTGCAACAGTTGCAGGAGCAGACAGAGGATCTTTGTTCTACGGGTCCTCTTTCTTCTGCTCAGGCTGTTGTCTATCCCAGCCATTCAGCTTCTTACAAGGTCAGTTCAAGCTCCGTGCTGTTACTGCCCTTTCTGTCTGTGTGTCGCACATCACCATATGCCTCATCTCTCATTGTCATTTGTGATGCTATGGTTTGATAGGCCAAGGGACATCTTCCTCTGTCCACGGTTCCAGTGCAATTGAGTTATGTTTGGGTTGGTTATGTGATTTCCTCCATCCTATTGTCTATTCAGCCTGTAGTAAACAATTGTAAGGTAGGTTGATAAGAAATATATATTTAAAAGTAAATTTCCTTTCTTATTATACCTACAACAATTGTTTACATGGAGGCCCTCCCATCTTCTTATTCGGGTAAGAATCCTTGCTGATCACATAACTCCTATGTTGGCAGACTCAAAAGAATGATTTGATGACTGCCTTGCGCACTGGTTAACAGAAGTTGTGGGATTGTACTTAGAGAAGAGCATCCCCTACTGGGTGTGCGCTAATGGTGCTCGACCCAGTTTTGGCTTATTTTTTCGTGGTGTTTTTACACCACTTTTCTTTTCCAAATCTCTTGGGAAAGATTAAAATAGAGAGTATTTTATCTGAGTTAGGGTCTTCCACTGTAGTGCAAGCCTGTAGTAAACAATTGCGGTAGGTATAATATGATAGGAAATTTCCTATAAAATTTATATTTTTGTTCATAAATAATGGTTTTGTTACTATGTATTAGAGAGTGCCAATTGGCACTGTCCAATAATTGTAACAATACAGTTTTATATGAACATTTCTTTATCTACTACTGCACAATCAACAAGCTAATGCACACAGTATAAAGCCACTAGAAAAAAAACTCAACAAAACCATATGTGACAATGGGTCACATGATATGGTTGTGTTGAAATTTTTGGAAAAATTTGAGAAAACAATAATTAAAATAATTAATTTTGATATCCTTTGTGTTGGGTATAGGGTTAACAGAAGTATTCAATTAATAGAGATTTGGTTACTTTCTGTATTCTAGAGATAAACTGAGCATGTATTCTGTTATAACTTGTTTGACAGATCTCATAGGGGTCTGTCAAATAAGTTGTAATAGATTAAGTGCTTGTACTGGATGCAGTGAGGCCTTAAGCATAAAAAACAAAGGAGATTTGGTGTTTGTCAGGGTAATTTCTTGACATATTACACAAGTTTTAGCTTAACTTGACAAAGTGAAGATAAGCTATTGCCATCACACATGCAGAAGTCTGTGAGTCTTTTCACATTTCCTTTAGCACAGGCTACAACCCTGAGTTCTTGTCTGATCATCACGGAATTTCATATGCAGATTCGAGGTAATATCTAAATGAGAACATCCCCTTTCGGTCGCGATCGGTTAACTGTGGCACCTGCGCAAGCCCAAAACACGAAAATCTTTAGGACAGTCTATAGGTCATATTTATGAAGGGATTTCGTTGTAACTTCATAAGATGACTCTCTATAATGTGTAGATGAGAACATCCCCTTTTGGTTGTGATCAGTTGATCGTGATGGCTACGTGGGCCTGAAGCCCGAAAACCTTTAGCACAGTCTACAGGTTGTATTTTTATACTAGAACCAATGGCCTAGATTTATCTGGTGCAAGCTCAATAATATCAAGGGCCAAACCCAAATTTGGAACCCCCCCTCCCTCTCCCCATCCCCCAAATTTGCATACATTACCAAAATTTGAAAGACCTCTCTGGCTCTCCATGCTTTTAGTACTGCGCATGCGCAGTACCTAATAAGAGACCAGAATTGGCATCAAGCATTTTTCCTTTGTTTGGCCCATGTCATTAAATATTTGAACTGACATCTGTGCAATAAATTCTCATTTTTAGCTCAACTTTGGCGAAGCCAAATTTGAGGTATTATCGTGGCTCATCCATCGTCCATCCGTCCGTCTGCCATGCCGTCAACATGGCTTGGGCTAGAGGCTGTATTTATGAACTGATGTTTACGAAACTTCTTGGGTACCTTTGTTATCACCGTGGGACGAGAATGAGTGTTTGGGGGACTGGTCTGAAATTCAAGATGGCCACTGGCAGCCATTTTGTACAAAATTAGGTGCAATCAGATTTTGGCGCAGAACTTCCATATGAAAGCTCTGATTTGAATAATTTTTTGTATGAATGTTTAGTACCATGGGATACATCACATATAATACAGGTTTTTTTCTGGTGCAGAAATTATGCAAATTAGATGAACTTTGATTTATTCAGTGCTACTTATACACAGTAAGTACACATGCCAATACGGCTCAGGCTAGAGGCTCTATTTATGAACTGATGTTTACGAAACTTCTTGGGTACCTTTGTTATCACCGTGGGACGAGAACGAGTGTTTTGGGGACCGGTCCGAAATTCAAGATGGCCACTGGCAGCCATTTTGTACAAAATTAGGTGCAATCAGATTTTTGCACAGAACTTCCATATGAAAGCTCTGATTTGAATAATTTTTTGTATGAATGTTTAGTACCATGGGATACATCACATATAATATGGGTTTTTTGTGGTGCGTAAATTATGCAAATTAGACTAAGGCCTAAAAAAATATAAAATCTGTTTCTCAGGCCATCCCGCATGGACCTTTTGGCTGCCGCATGCTCTCTTTTTATAACCAATTTAAACTTAAAAAAATAAAAATTAAATGGTTTATGTCTGATATTTTACCCAAGTTGAAAAAATTGATGAATTTGTCCCTTGAGTGCAAGAAGGCTTTGCAATGCTTTAGCATTGCAAAGCCTTCTTGCACTCAAGGGATGAAATACACCACCACCCACGCTATTCTGTAGATTATGAGGCCTAAAACATGACCAAGAACATGAACTTTTGATGGCAAAGAAGTAATTACTGAAATAAAAAATAAAATAAAAAACCGCTCACCCGCATGCAATTTTACAAATAATGGCCTGAGAAACAGAAGATCTACTTTTTGTGGCCTAACTTTGATTTATTTAGTGTTACTTTCAGCTCTGTGAGTGCAAATGCCAATACGGCTCAGGCTAAAGGCTGTATTTATGAACCGATCTTTACGAAACTTCTTGGGTACCTTTGTTATCACCGTGGGACAAGAACAAGTGTTTTGGGGTTCGGTCTGAAATTCAAGATGGCCACTGGCAGCCATTTTGTACAAAATTAGGTGCAATCAGATTTTTGCGCATAACTTCCATATGAAAGCACTGATTTGAATAATTTTTTGTGTGGATGTTTAGTACCATGGGATACATCACATATAATACAGGTTTTTTTCTCGTGCATAAATTATGCCAATAAGACTAACTTTGATCTATTTAGTGTTACTTTCAGCACTGTAACTGTAACTGCAAATGCCAATACGGCTCGGTCTAGAGGCTGTATTTATGAATCGATCTTCACAAAACTTCTTGGGTACCTTTCTTATCACCCTGCGATGAGAACGAGTGTTTTTGAGTACGGTCCAAAATTCAAGATGGCTGCCAGTGGCCATTCTGTACCAAAATTAGGTACAATCAGTTTTTGGTACAGAACTTCTATACGAAGGTTCTGATTTGAATAAATTTTTGAATGAATGTTTAGTAACATGGAATACATCACATATAATACTGTTTTTTTCTAGTGCAGAAATTATGCAAATTAGATGAACTTTGATTTATTCAGTGCTACTTATACACAGTAAGTACACATGTCAATACGGCTCGGGCTAGAGGCTGTATTTATGAACCGATCTTCAGGAAACTTTTTGGGTACCTTTGTTATTACCTTGGGACAGGAACGAGTGTTTTTGGTGCCTTTGTTATCACTGTGCTATGAGCACAAATATTTTGGGGTTCAGTGAGACCCACTCTGGGACTCAAAAAGTTCTTTTCTAGTTAATCATCTAACTGTCACCCACCTTTACTATACTTTACCTACACATTTGTTACAGGCTACATTCAGCATTTATTTACAGACCGTTACAGTACTTTATATGTACCTTTTTTATCAGGCCATTACCCAGATGTTTGTCATTGCTGTGTTGCATACTATACATATACATGTCTTACACAAGTTGAGCTACATGTCATTGACACTTTCATTGAAGATGCCAGACACAAATCAATGAAGGTTTTCATGGAATCAAAGTGTAGCAGGATGTTGGAAGTGAATAACGGTGGTTTTGGATGTTCAGGGCTGTAACTTTATCATTTTTATATAAAATTATTCATGTTTCCAAAAATTATTCATGTTTCCATTTTTGGGATATGCTTCTGAATGTCGTCATTATAATATGACTCCACTGTTGTTTGGTTAGTGTTACTTCCCTTCCCTCTCCTGTACCCTCCTGTTATACTCCCAAGCTCTTTCGGCTTTTTATTGAGATTCTTGGGAGTTTAACTTCTTTTATGGAATAGGTACTCTGTTTATCCCCTGTGTTTACGTCCTGTTCATTACTGTTGAGGACATTTTGTATTCTTGCATCTTCTACCAAATGCATTGTCTTTAGCTCACCTGACTGAAAGTCAGGGTGAGCTTTTCTTATCACTCTTCATCTGTCGTCCGTCATATGTCATCCGTCGTCTGTAGTCCGTTGTCTGTCGTCTGTCGTCCTACGTGAAGGTGGTGTTTGAGCCTCTTTCTCCTAAACCACTGGCCACATTTTAATTAAGTTTCATGTAAGTTGTGGTTATATAGGGGCATTTGGGTTTTTCTTCAAATTGGATTTGGATGGAGTGGGGTGGGGCCAAAATGCACAAAATTTTAAAAAATCTTCTTCTCATGAACCAGCCATAGCAGAGACTTGATATTTGGTATGCAGCTTCCATTTGAGGTGGAGACTCAAATTTGTTCAAGAGAAGTTTGGCGGGCAATATTTACCTTTGTTCTGCGAGGGGCAATAATTTTTGTCCCGCCCAAAATTTCTATTTTCTGAACTCAGAGGCCGATTTGAACCAAATTGAATATGAGGTATTATTGGGTTATACGTACTTGATTTATGCCAAAAAAAATTGTCCTGCAGCCCCGTGGGAACCGCAGGAGCTAAAAATAGAAAAAAAATTAAAACTCCCATAACTGCACGGCACCGAGAATTTTTATGTGGTGTGAAGCTTCCTTAGGACCAACAGAAAGGATTGGTAAAAAAAAATTGCCATCGGTTTTATCATAGGGTACAGTTTTGGGACTTTGAAAAAGTGCTGAGTCAGCACTTTTTAACACTGTAGGCAATGGGAAAAACATTAAAAAAATCTTCTTCTCCAGATCCAGCATTCAGAATCTTTTGATATTTAGTATGCAACATTGTAGGGTGGATCTGATTCAAGTTTGTTCAAATTGGCCCCCTGGGTTCATCTTTGGGCTCAGTATAGGAGCCCGATTTCGAACTTAGTGCATTTCAGGCAAATTTCTTTAAAAATCTTCTTCTCCAAATCTAGCAGGCAGAATCTTTTGATATTTGGTATGCGACATTGTGGGGTGGATCTGATTCAAGTTTGTTCAAATCGGCCCCCTGGATTCATATTTGGGCTCACTGTAGAAGCTCGAATTGGAACTTGGTGCATTTCAGGCAAATTTCTATAAAAATCTTCTTCTCCAAATCTAGCAGGCAGAATCTTTTGATATTTAGTATACGACATTGTGGAGTGGATCTGATTCAAGTTTGTTCAAATCGGCCCCCTGGATTCATATTTGGGCTCACCAGTATAGGAGCCCAAATTTGAACTTAGTGCATTTCAGGCAAATTTCTTTGAAAATCTTCTTCTCGAGATCCAGCAGGCAGAATCTTTTGATATTGGGTATGCACCATGTTGAGGTGGGGTGGGGGGGGGAGGAGGGGGGGAGATTCAGTTTTGTTCAAGCCAAGTCCCTGGGTGCATATTTGGGCTCACTGTGGGTGCCCGAATTATAACTTAGTTCAAAATGAGGAATTTTCTTTAAAAATCTTCTTCAGATCCAGCAGTCGGAATGTTTTGATATTTGGTATGCAGCATCCTTAGGGGGTGAGATTCAAGTTTGTTCAAGCGTCACTAGGTCCATATTTGGGCTCACTGTGGGAGCCAGAATGACAACTTAGTTCAAAATGAGGAATTTTCTTTAAAAATCTTCTTCAGATCCAGCAGATGAATGCTTTTGATATTTTTTATGCAGCATCCTTAGGGGGGTAAGATTCAAGTTTGTTCAAGCCATGTCCCTAGGTCCATATTTGGGCTCATTGTGGGAGCTCGAATTGTAACTTAGTTCAAAATGAGGAATTTTCTTTAAAAATCTTCTTCTTCAAATCCAGCAGTCGGAATGTTTTGATATTTGGTGTGCGGCATCCTTAGGGAGGTGAGATTCAAGTTTGTTAAAGCCAAGTCCCTGGGTTCATATATGGGCTCCCTGGGGGAGCCCGAATTATAACTTAGTTCAATATGAGGAATATTCTTTAAAAATCTTTTTTTTTCAGATCCACTGGTCAGAATCTTTGGATATTTGGTATAAGCTTTTCTTAGGAGGAGCAGATGCAACTTGTTGAAATCAATTCTCTGGGTTGATATTTAGGCTACTATGTCAGGTGAGTGCCCTCAGGCCCCCTGGGGCCTCTTGTTTCTTCCTGTGAAGATCTAGCTTTGCATCAGGTGGTTGTTGATCGGTTACAAACTTTGGGTCTCTATTGTGCCTCTTCTTCATAAGCTTCCAGTTTTTCCTCTTGACGTCTGTTCAATAATGTTTTGGATACATATTAATTCAGTGTTTAGTTCAAAACATTTAGTGTTTTTTCCATTAGGATACATATTATACCTTATTCTGGTAGTTTAGCTTCAATTAGGTAATGCTTGTCTGAAATTCCGAAATTAGGCTCTGTTGGGATGCCCTTCGGCTCATAAAGTTCCTTGGGGGACTTAAGCTTCATTAAAAAATGTTCGAAATTTTTTTTTAATTTCTTTTGAAAATTGTTGTGATTGTCTGTGATATGTATCCTTGCGATGTTTATTCTGTATTATTGGGAGTTCAGCAGTCATGATTTTGGCTTCATTATTATTGTATCTATTATAACAATTTGGTACTTAGTGTTAGTCCAGGAAGTCTTAAATTTAAATGATTGGTGCCTGCCGGTAGTCGCTGCACTCCATCAATACTTGTACTATGGGATGCAACATCGGAAACAGGTGTCGACCTGTGTGGTGGGCAGTGAAGTTCTGATGCCGGAGCTTTCACCGCAGGCTAATACTAGCTCTTCAGTGTCTTTTTCAGAGGAACTAGAACATGGTGATGGTACTTTGACACCTGTCAGCTACATGCTGCCGTCATCACCACACTCTGATGAGCCCACTCTGATAAGTAAACAGAGCTAGCTGCCAAGGTGCTCATGATTTTTAGCAGGGGATTGAGGTGTCTAGTTATTTCGCTTAATCCTCTGTATGCAGCTAGCTTGACCGGTGAAGCGGTTGTCCCTGTATGGGAGCCCGGACGCCAGGTAGGTCTGTTGTAGTCAAAAAGAAGAGACGACGTGGGTAGAGCCAGCACCTCATAAACGAAAGCTCACCCAGCGAAGATGGCAAAAGTAGAAGAAGCCTGAAAGTTCCTCTACAGGATGCATGGCGAGATCAGGGTGTCAGATCGCCTGTTGGGGAGAACCCTCTCCATCCTGTTATCAGTCAGGGTCGACTGTGTTCATCATGAGAAACTTCAATGAGTCGGAGCACCCATCTGAAATGTGCAAGTTGGGATGTTCGTTTCACACTGCAGTTCAATTTTCTTAACGGGAAACTTGGCGAGATCTGTGGTCAGATTGTGAGTTAGAGAGTATTTGCCGTCCCATCAGCAGTCGGGGGTTGACTGTTTCTGTCTTGAGAAACTTCAATGAGTCGGAGTGCCCGTCCAAAATGTACGAGTTGGGACACTCCTTCCACTCTTCAGCCGGGGTCGGCTGTTGTTACGGCTTCCTCTTCTTCCATGGAAAAGCACCCTAAGGGGTAGAAACCTACAAGTTTCAAAACGGACCACTCGCAGAGATCTGGAGGCAGATCGTAAGTTGGAGAACCCTCTCCGTTCCGCCAGCAGTTGGGGTCGACTGTTTCTGCTTCGAGAAACTTTTGTGTGTTGTGGCGTCCGTTCACGCTTGCGGTCCTTGACGCTCCTTCAATACTGCAGCTGGGGCTGGTTGCAGCTATGGCTTCTTCCTCTGCTTCATCGGCAAAGTATGTTAGACCACAGACTATCTGTCTGACTTCGCATGTTCATGCTGTTCCAGGGAGGCATTCCCAGTCTTCACCACCGATGTTGGATTAACCTGCAGCTAGTGGTTCGAGGCATATTCATAAGGGACATGCTTCGAAAGATCTGGGGTTAGATCTCCATCCTGTGAGCAGCATATGGTGAAGAAGTGGATAACTGCTGCTCCGCAAGCCTCATTCATGGACCTGCTTCCACAGATTGCACAGCTTATCGCAGCATCCCAGTAGTCGCAGGTTCAGCCGTCAACAGTCTCTGGTAGTGAGCTGTTGGACAGTGCTGGGTTGATCCTGTCATCTGTTCATTCGGATGTTGTTGACCATGTTTTTCAGATGGAACATTGAGATGGTGAGAGGACTACGGAGGTTGATTCTCCATTCCTCATGGAACAACACATTAAGATTATGAATTTTATTCATAAGTTCTTTCGGATCTTGTTCCATCTGAAAAAAGTCTGTGTTTGCTAAGCAAAAAACAGCTTAGGGTAAAGTCTTTCCTTCCCAGATCTTTCTGCTCAGGTGTCAAAGGCTTGGTCTGCTCCTATGGCCTAGCAATAGTATAAGAAAGGCAATGATCTATTCTTTACGAATAGAAGATCGATAGCTCATAGTTAGGCTGAGACAGCTGTCTTGTTTGGAATAGGGCCATAGAAAGGATAAAGTATGGCAGAGGCATTTAGTTCTATTGTTGATGCCATAGTAGCCTTTTGTACTGTTAGAGTGGTCTTTTCTTATACATTAGCAGCTAACATCATAAGTCTCCGTTTAGTGATCTTTCCAAGACCACAGGGTAACACACAGATATCTATCTTCACCGATATATGACTTTTAGGCTGTCAGCTATGCTGAGACTGCTATATTTTTTTGGAATAAGGCCGTTAGAAGGAAAGATTATGTTCTTTCCTTCTCGTTATGGTATTCCTAGGCATCACAGGCATTTAGTCCTATTGTTGTCGCCTTAGTGGTCTTATGTGAATTAAGAGCGGTCTGTTTTTATAACATTAGCGGCTAATGCCATAGTAGCCTTATATATTTTACAGCGGTCTTTTCTTATAAATTGCGGCTAACTTTGTAAGTCTCTGTTTAGTAAGCTTTCCAAGGCTGTAGGTGACATAGCTATCTGTCTTCACGGAGATGAAGACTTCTGAGCTGCGTTAGCTAAGCTGAGACTACTGTCTCTTTGGAATTACAGCCGTTAGAAGTGCACTCCTTTATTCCTTACCTTGAGCAACTAATGCCATATGTTTAGTGAGCTTTCAAGGTCGTAAGTTACACCAAGATATCTGTCTTCATGGAGATGAAGACTTCTTAGCTGCGCTAGCTAATCTGAGACGGCGGTCTCTTTGGAATTATTGCCGTTAAAAGGAAAGAGTATGTTGTTTCCTTCTCGGTGTTTTATTGATAGGTGTCTGAGGTTTTTAGTCCTTTTGTTGACGCCTTATTAGAATCAAATTCGGCCCTTTTTCCTTAACTTGAGCGACTAATGTTGGAAGTCTCCGTTTAGTGAGCTTGCTAAAGTCAGAAATTACACTGAGAAATCTGTCTTCACAGGAATGAAGACTTCTAAGCTACGTAAGTAGGCTGAGCTGCTGTCTTCTTGGAATAGAACTGCTACAAGGAAAGAGCACCGTTTTTTCCTTCTCGGTGTTGTTTTCTAAGGTGTCACAGACTTTAGTCTTATTGTTGACACCATAGTAGCCTAGCTGGAATTATGAGTGAACTTCTGGGGCCGCAGTTAACAGCTATATAAATATCTTCATGAGAAGGAAGACCTTTAGCTGCTTCAGCTAGGCTGAGACCACTGTCCTATCGGACAAGGTACCATTATAAGAGAAGAGGTTGTTCTCTCCTTAACAGTATTGTTTTGTGTTAGTTGTCTGAGGCTTTTAGCCCTATTGATGACACTATATTAACCTAGTGAGAATAATGAGCATTCTTTCAGATGCCTGTTGTTAGCTTCTTTTCCAGGAATATATTTCCTGCTATAATCGGAACGAGGAGGAGGAGTTCATCTAGGCTGTTTATAATCGGGTGCCGGAACTTAGTTTTTCGTTGCCTGCTTCATTTTAAATCCAATCTATTGTCGTGAATTATATTTCCACTTGGAGGATTTGGATATTATGCCTGTATGGTGTATTATTTGGGGCCATGGCATACTGTTTTTATTTCAAGGGATATCTTAACGCTATATCAGCTTGTGTATTCCTTGCAATAGTGCCATGTTCATCACGTCCCTCTCCATCCTTAGTGGCATGGTGGAGTCGGTCAGATGTGAGGGAGCCCTACAGTTTTGTACTACTCTAATGACTTAACACTAAAGTGGTACGAGTCGCGCCGGGTTAAAAACTGATATGATTTATTCCTCGGACCCCCCAATATGTTAAGAGGCAATTACAGGGCAGGACGTAATTCTCTTCCCGTAAGTCTCATATGCATTCAGTTATATGCAAGTCTTTCATTGCTCTTTGATTGGCGGGTGGGTTGTGGTCTGATGCCGGCCTCAGGGGCGCATCCACTCTTTTGTTGTTTTGCTTCCTGCTGTTGTTCGTTCATAAGTTGTATACGAGCATATGATTCCTGAACAGTAACCGTTTTTGGATTCCGAATTCATTCATGAATACATTCGATTGATATTGCTTGCCTTTGTGTACCTGTGTGGCAGGCATGTCGGTTGTTTGGGTGATAATCTCCAAATATGGCAATTAGTCCACTCTGAGAAGTTTTGCTCAGAGTTAACTGTTTTTGTTACGATGTATGAGTCTATTCCTCATGTTATAAAATTGCATTAACATTTTATTCCTTCAGTTTCTCTGTTATGGAGTTTCCCGCAGGCCGTCTATGTGTACGTTCTCTATTTTTTGGCTTCATTATTCAAAGTGGTATATTCTTTCTTTGAACAGTCATTAGTTTTAATGGATCTAGGGAACAATGATTTATTTGGGGACGGTCTGTGATGTTTTTTTTAATCTTTTCCCCTTCCTGGTTCTGAATCTAGTCTTCAACCGGAAGCGGTACACAAAGGGGAATCCTATTTTCTATTTCTCATAGATTGAACGGATATTACCAGTTATTGACCTATCCACATATTGCAGATGTGGCATACATTTAGAAGTCTGCACTTTTAGTAACCGGGAGCCTTTTAGGCGACTATATATTTTATTCAGTACCGCTTATTCACTGATTCCAGGCCACTTCCATCTTTGTTTTGAAGGTTAATTCCTTCAAAAAAGAGTGGGGGTGGGGGCGTGATTTCTCTTTACCTCTTCTGGCCTTATAATAAGTCTGTAACTATGAGTGAAGCTGTTATTGTCTATAGATTATACTGATCATACGTACAGCTTGTTGCATTGTATACAGCGTGTATTTGTTGGCATTAGTCTCCAACTCTTGGACATGCTTTTCCTAATTAGCTTAGCTTGACAAAGTCAAGATAAGCTATTGCCATCACACGTGCAGAAGTCTGTTAGTCTGTTAGTCTGTGAGTCTGTTCACATTTTTCTTTAGCACAGGCTACACCCCGTAGTTCTTGTCTGATCATCACAAAATTTCATATGCAGGTTTGGGGCCATGTCTAGATGAGAACGTCCCCTTTTGGTCGTGATCGGTCAACCGGTATGGCTGCCCAAGCCCAAAACCAAAAAACCATTAGCACAGTCTACAGGCCGTATTTATGAAGTGATTTCATTGTAACTTGGTAGGCTGCCTCTGTATAATGCCTAGATGAGAACATCCCCTTTTGGTCATGATCTGTCAACCGCGATGGCTGCCCAAGACCGAAACCCCAAAACTTTTAGCACAGTCTGCGGGTCATATTTAATATGGAGGGATTTCATGGTAACTTGGTAGGATGACTCCATATGATGTCTAGATAAGAACTTCCCCATTTGGTCGCGATCTGTCAACCGTGATGACTGTCCAAGCCCAAAACCCCAAAACATTTAGCACAGTCTACAGGTCATATTTATGGAGGGATTTTATTGTAACTTGGTAGGTTGACTTCATATAATGTCTAGATGAGAACGTCCCCTTTTGGACGTGATTGGGCAACTGTGATGGCTACAGGCACCTGGAGCCTGAAAACCTTTAGCACAGTGTACAGGTCATATTTATGAAGGAATTTCATTGTAACTTGGTAGGATGACTCTAGTAGCATAGTCTATAGGTTGTATTTATGGAAGGATTTCATTGTAACTTGTTAGGTTGATTCCATATAATGCATAATTGATGGCATCCACTTTTGGTCATGGTTGGTCAACTGTGATGGCTACAGGTGCCCAAAGCCCAAAAACCTTGAGCACAGTGTACAGGTCATGTTTATGAAGGGATTTCATTGTAACTTCGTAGGATCACTCCAGATGAGAATGTCCCCTTTTGGTTGCGATCATTCAACCATGATGGCTGCCCGAGCCCAAAGCCCAAAAAACCTTTAGCACAGTCTACAAGTCATATTTATGAAGGGATTTCATTGTAACCTGGTAGGTTGACTTCATATAATGTCTAGATGAGAAGGTCCCCTTTTGGACATGATTGGGCAACTGTGATGGCTACAGGGGCCCAAAGCCCGAAAACCAGCTAAGTCTGGGCCATCGGTAAGTATAAAAAATATATAAATTTTTTCATATTTTTATACTGTACCAATGACCCAGACATAGCTGGTGCTAATTCTCAAAATCTAGGGCCAAACACAAATTTTGCCCCACAATCCCCAAAATTTGCATCTAAAACCGAAAAAATCATGTCCTAAATGGTCCTCCATACATTTCCTCCACTGCGCAGTGTCAAGGAGGTCTCGAAATTGGCGCCAATTATCATTCTTTGTTTGGCCCTTCATCAGTTCACATCTGACTGATATTTGTGCTTGTAAATCTCAGTTTAAATGATGCCAGACACATAAATATTAGAGAAATGGTGGATCTAAAGAGGAAATAGAAGGAGGAGAGGAAAAATGAGTGGCAGGAAATTATCAGGGCTGTAACTTAAAATTTTTTGTATGAAATTATGTTATGTTGCCTAATTTCAAGGCATGGGCCTGTTGTTGTCATTCTTGCTATAAAGTTACACTGCTTGTTCAGTGTTTCCTCTCTCCCTTTCCTTTAGTCCCCCCTTGCTATTCTCCCATGCTTTTGGCATATTTTCTGTAATATTATTACAAAAATTTCTTGGGAGTTTTAGCTTGGTAACAGAATGAATTCTGTTCTTTTCCCCATGTTTACGTCCTCATCCATGGGTATTTAGGCGTTGTGTTCTGCATCTACCATCTGATGTTTTGCAGTTTCTTCCCTGGAAGTCTCTGTTTTGCATCAGATAGTGTTGTAATTGGTAACTGATTTCGGGCCATGTTTATCAGTGCCTGGAGTCATGTTTCTGGTGTTTATACACTTCTTGTTTACATTGACAACGGTTTCTGTTGAGAGGGATTTCTTGTCTTTGTATTAGCTTAATCATAACAAGATACACTATTATTATACGTAACTGTTGCATTAATTTCTTTGAAATATTTTAAAAATTTTTGCCACACTTCGGCTTTTTTGGGATCCATTGGGGCTCAACGTTACTTTCAGAAACTATTGCTTTTCTGAAAAAATATTTTTTCAAAAATTTTTTTTGATTTCAGTTATTTTTTCTATGTTAATGGATCATGTTATTATGTATCTTTGTTTTCCGGGGTTGGTGCGAGTACTAGGACTGTTTGTGTTCTTTTCACAATGAAAGGATATTGTTCAAATTGTAATAAGAGGAAATCTTCCTCTGATTTTCATAATCATTGGATTAATTGTAGTCAGTGTACTCGCACTAACTCCTGTTCATTATGTGTCAATTGGGATGACAAACATTGGAAACGTGTGTCACGGTATGTTGTTAGCGGGGAAAAGGCCATGCCGGTCCTTTCTCCGCAGGGTCACTCTAGTTTATCAATCTCTTCAGAGGAACAAGAACAGGGTGATGTTTCCGTGATGTCTTCCAAAAGTGTGCCTCCATCGTCATAGTTAAATGATGAGCTAGCGGCAAAAGTGCTCATGGAAAAACGTCAGTTGCCTAAGAGGTCCCTAGTAGGATCGACGGCATTGGCAGCCGGGTTTGTCTGTTGCGGTCCAGGAAGGAGATTTGGGTGATGCGAACACTATAATAAGACAAAGTGCACACCCAGTGACGACGGATCAGAGGAGAGAACGGAGGAAGCCTATTAGTCCGGTTCCTAGCTCGTCCAGGTCCATCCGGGCTGCGAGCGAGAGAGGTCCCTCTCTCTTACAACAACATCTGGGACCAGATGTTGTGGTACAAAACGTTTCGCATTCGGAGCATACGTCCGCCACTCGGGACGCTCCGTTATATAGACAGTCCGGAGAGACTGTCCATATGGCTTCCTCATCCTCACGGCAGCGCACACGACCGCACCTTGGCTACGTGACCACGGATATCC
Organism: Pictodentalium vernedei; assembly: GCA_031216915.1. Classification (NCBI taxonomy): domain Eukaryota; kingdom Metazoa; phylum Mollusca; class Scaphopoda; order Dentaliida; family Dentaliidae; genus Pictodentalium; species Pictodentalium vernedei. The sequence continues at coordinate 224,332,991 of CM062289.1, read as the reverse complement.
AGCCAGCTTTGCCGATCAGGGATTTCACGGCGACCAGGTCACGCCATCCGGTAGCCAGGGACACGAGGCCTGTAGACTACGGACGTTCGCATAAAAGAAGTATGCAGGAGTCAACGTACACGGAGCTTCCAGCGGCAAAGCAACGTAAGACCGCTGCTCCACAGGCCTCAGTGACGGACGTGCTATTCCAAATAGCACAACTTATCGCAGCATCCCAGCAGACGACAGAATCTCTGTCGGATCAGGAATTATCCGACGACGCTGGGTCGGTACGCTCCGCTGAAGCATCAGGTACGGACGACTGAGAACTTCATAGGGTCCGACAGGATGGCGAAAGGGATTCAGAAGATTTGGAGCTTTCCCTTTCGGAACAACATAAAGCTGCCGTAGATTTTATCCGGCATTATCTTCCAGAAGTTGTTCCGTCGGACCAGAATGCTGCGATGCCGGATAAGAGACTGATAGCGTCATTGGACACAGAATTTTTTGATCGGTTCAGGGACATCGTCCCTGAGTTTCCGACACAGTCCAATAATGTCACAAGAACATTTGAATTATTGAATTACTCTATATATAAGCTTGCTACCAAAACGAGCAAGTCTGGTTTCTTGTCCACAAATGCTCTAAATCTGCTTTTCATCAATTCAAGGAATAAATTCGAAACAGCAGGACAGGGCATACCGAGAGTTCCTCTGCATCTAGACGACCAGGCTGAAGACTTAGAATTGTCTATACCATCGTCTATGTCAATTCCAACCACGACGTTGGAAACGACAATAATGTCTAACAGAGTTAACTTAGACGCTTTATCATACGCAGATCACCTTACTAAGGCGTTATCATTACGTCTTCAAGGGAAAGAATTCCAGGATATACAATCCTCATTAAGAGTTCTTTCAAGGGCAATAGCTTATTCCACGTATAACTCCGCCCTTTCAGTGGCAAACCTGGAGTTGGTTAGACGTGACGCAGCCCTAGCTACATCCACGCGTGTGGATGGTAAGGTGAAAAACTCTCTCAGAGTCGCTTCGGTCTCCGGAGAGCTTCTCTTCGACGGCAAGCTTTCAGCAATCTATGATGAGATAACTAAGAAAGCTTCGGATTCTCTGCTATTCAAATCCGCTTCTAAAAAGTCGGATACAGCAGAAAAGAGTAAGACAGGCACTTCTGGGACAAGTACGCCCAAGAGAAGTTCCTATAGAGGTTCCTATGCGTCCTCTAGGTCTTATTCTAGAGACTGTCAAGGCAGCAACTCGCGTGGGGGATGTTATTCTGGCCGAGATAACCGGTCAGATGTCCCTAGGTCGACGGTCCGAGGTGCGGGTCGTGGAGGACGTAGTTTCTCCTTCCGCAAGCCTCGCAGGTCCAGGAGGTGATGGTTTGAACCTCTATCGTGTTCTGGTAGGCGGAAGATTATCGAGTTTTATAAACGATTGGGCGTCAATTACGGATGACCCCTGGGTTCGAGGGGTAATTTCGAAAGGACTAAGAATATCCTTCAAACAAAAGCCTCCATTAACTCGAAGTCCAAAATGGACTCAGCTTCCGTCAAATCCCCAGAAAAGAGACACTCTTTTATCAGAAGTACAGTCTCTTCTGAAGAAAAATGTGGTAGAGGTCGTAGAAGACCAGGAATCACCGTGTTTCTACAGCCTCTGTTTCTGGTTCCGAAACCAGACGGCTCATTCCGTCCAGTCATAGATCTGAGCTGGATAAACAAGCTGATCGTCGCTCCGAAGTTCTATATGGAGACAATTCGATCAGTCAGAGCGAGTATTCGGGTGAACGACTATGCTACAAGCATAGATCTCAAGGATGCGTACTTTCATGTCATGGTACATCCGACATTCAGAAAGTATCTACGCTTCGCAGTCCTAGGAGTTGTATATCAGTTCCGAGCGATGTGCTTCGGTTTGAACCTAGCGCCCTGGGCTTTCACTCGAATAATGAACTCGGTAATGATATATTTCCGAGCTCATTAGTCTGCGGTAACGTCGGCCTACCTGGACGACATTCTTCAGAGGTACGGCAACGAGTTAACGCTTCAGAACGATGTGCAGAATCTGCTTCTATTACTCCGACGTCTCGGTTTTATAATAAACGAGGAGAAGACGAATCTAGTGCCGTCCAAGTCATTCACCCATTTGGGAATGAGCTTCGAGACGCACAACAATCTCGTTCGTCTGCCGTTAACCAGAGCGAAATTAATCAGTTGTTACGCTCGCTATTGTCTTCACTCAGACAAAGTCACAGCGAGAGAGTTCATGAGACTGATAGGTCTGTGCGGAGCTGCTGCGGATCTCATTCCGATGGGGCGGTTACGCACTTGTCCTCTCCAAATTTTCTTGACACAGAATTGGAGTGTAAAGATTCATTCGCTCGATATAGACGTTCTCTTGTCAAATCAAGTGAAACAAGAGATTCAGACTTGGGCAAACATTCAGTGGTTGACTCAGGGAGTTCCACTGCAGTTGCCAGATCCGAGTTTTACTATTATGATGGATGCCAGTCAAACAGGTTGGGGTGCAACATTGATCCCAATGGATTCGAAGTGCCAGGGTCTTTGGGATCCGCAGTTTCTAGGCAAGCACATAAATATCAAGGAAATGATGTCAATTTGGCTTGCACTACGTCATTGGATGAACATTATTCAGAAAGCACATGTCCACATCCTGTCCGACAATACGACAGTAGTAGCGTATATTCGGAACCAGGGAGACACTCATTCCGTTCCGTTATTCAGTTTAACGGAAAGAATCCTTCTGTTTGTTCTAGAACACCAGGTTCTATTTTCGGTCCGACATATTCCGGGTCGTCTGAATGTATTAGCAGACTCCCTTTCATGGAAGGGTCGCTTGTTGCCGTCAGAATGGACTCTCAACAAACAGGTATTCATTCAGGTTTGCTACCAATGGGAGCGGCCAATTATAGACTTATTTGCGACACATCTCAACAATCAGTTGCAGACGTATGTGTCTCCATGTCCAGATCCCCGAGCATATGCAGTAGACGCTCTATCGATCTCGTGGGACGGAATGATAGGATATGCGTATCCTCCAGCCCCGTTGATTCAGCAGATATTGCTCAAGATAAAACAATCTCAATGCAAAATTCTGTTGGTAGAATCTCTGTCTCCACAGAGACCGTGGATAAATCTACTCAGGTGTCTGCTGTGGGACATACCGCGGAAGCTTCCTCCACGAGAGGATCTTCTTTCGCAGGGGAAATCGCGTCAACTACATCACAACCCGCAAGGTCTCAACCTTCACATATTTCCGTTGTGCGGTCCTTCTTGCACGGCAAGCATTTTACAGGACGAGCAGTGGACGCAATTTCTAACTGTAGGAGGACCTCCTCTTCGCTAAACTATGCGGCTAAGTGGAAGGTCTTTTGTCGCTGGTGTAGGGATCATTCTGTTGATATTTTTGATCCCTCCATTCCAGATATTGCAGACTTTCTAGTATACTTGTTTGATGAGATCAAACTGCAGCCTGTTACTATTAAAGGTTATAGGTCTATGTTATCTGATACCTATGCACACCATGATAGTTTACAAATTGGATCTAATGTCTCTTTATCTAAATTAGTTAGAAACTTCTCTATAAATAGACCTAGAACCCTTAGATTAATTCCTAAATGGAATTTAGCTTGGGTTCTTCTTAAATTAAAAGAAAAGCCATTTGAGCCTCTTGAGACAGAGGACTTCGAATTCTTATCTTATAAGACAGCATTTCTCTTAGCTTTCTCTTCCGTTAGAAGAGTCCGTGAGCTTCATGCACTATCTGTGAACGATTCTCACTATCGTAGTGTCGGGAACACTATTACCTTTACTACTAATGTTGGATTTTTGGCTAAGAATCAGGCTCCTAATAAATATCCAGAACCTATTGTTATTAAGGCTCTTCCGTCTTCAGATGGGCATAGGCCTTTACTCTGTCCAGTTAGAGCTTTACGTATTTATAAACGAAGATCTCAGTTTATCAGAAAGGGACGAAAACGCTTCTTTCTGTCTCTGATGCCTAATAGAAAGGACATCACGGTCCATTCTATTGCTAGATGGATTCAATTAACTATCCGCACTGCTTACGATAATCTATCTTCAACTCAGCAGTCTGTACTTAAGATTTCGGCTCATGAAGTAAGAGCTCTTTCTACGTCTTGGGCTTACGCAAATAGTGTTGCTATTACAGATTTAATGAAGGCTGCATATTGGTCTCAGCCATCCACATTCACAAATTTTTATCTCAGAAATATTGAGTCCATTTCTGGAGACCTGCATTGTTTAGGTCCGTTATCTGTTGCTCAGAATTTCGTCCACTAAACAGTTGCAACTATAGTTATGCAGGCTTTCTGTTCCGGCAGTGACTCTGTCCTGCTGCCCTCTTCGCTCTGGGCTATTTGACCCAGGGCAAGGGGAAGGGGGAGGGGGGGAGGGTGTTCCCTTAGGTCACCTGCTTTATAGTGAAAAGCAAGGGGATACCTCCTCCGGAGTCAGTAATTCTGAGTTGGTACCGGGATGGTTTTAAAGTGTAAAGATAATGTTTAAATTCATTCATGTCATATTTTTAAAGTGTAGCTCGGTGTGAAGCATTTGTATATGTCACATGTCAAACGGGCGTTAAATATACAATCCTCGGACACTTTTAAAGAGTATAAAGAGTCTCAATTCTCTGGACTTACTTTATTTATTGGCTTACTTTAAAAATAATTAGTATAAGGGGTTATACTGGATGTTAATAGAGAACATGAATGTTATTATGCTCAATTATGGAGGGTGTTGTGAATTCTAATTTATCATAAATAAGAAAGATACATGTAAAGCCTACTACTCCTTTTCTCATCAAGGGGATAACTCTATTATATATAGTTGAGCTTATTGGATTTTCCTCTATGTCCTAGGCCCTCCAGCCTTTTTACTATTCAGCTACGTCTGGGTCATTGGTACAGTATAAAAATGTTAAAAAATTTATAGTAATTTATATATTTTTTATACTTACCAATGACCCAGACGGGGATGGCCCTCCCAGGAGTTGGAAACTCATACCTCCCCGCTGAGTACATAGTGCTGACCAGGCACTGCTTGTAAGAATGATAATTGGCGCCAATTTCGAGACCTCCTTGACACTGCACAAGCGCAGTGGAGAAAAAGTATGGAGGACCATTTAGGACATGATTTTTTTGGTTTCAGATGCAAATTTTGGGGTTTGGGGGGCAAAATTTGTGTTTGGCCCTAGATTTTGAGAATTAGCACCAGCTATGTCTGGGTCATTGGTAAGTATAAAAAATATATAAATTACTATAAATTTTTTAACTTTTTGGTCGGGTTCAGTCAACCATGATGGCCACAAGGGCATGTTACCTAGAGTCCTTTAGCACAGTCTACATCTTGCATTTACAAAGATATTTCATTGCAAATTTGTAGGATGTTTCAGTAGAATGTCCAGATGAGAATGTCCTATTTTGTCATGTCTAGATGAGAACGTCCCCTTTTGGTCATGATTGGTCAACTGGGATGGCTGCGCCAGCCCAAGCCCAAAAACCTTTAGCACAGTCTACAGGTCCAATTTATAAAGGGATTTCATTGTTACTTGATAGGATGACTCCAAATAATGACTAGATGAGAAAGTCCCCTTTTGGTTGCGATCATTCTGCCTTGATGGCTGCCTGAGCCCAAAAACCTTTAGCATGGTCTATAGGTTGTATTTATGGAAAGATTTGACTTGTTAGGTTGACTCCATATAATGCCTAGATGATGACATCCCTTTTTGGTCGTGATTGGTCAGCTGTGACGGCTACATGTGCCCTAGGCCTGAAAACCTTGAGCACAATCTACAGGTCATACTTATGAAGGGATTTCATTGTAACTTCGTAGGATCACTCCAGATGATACCCAGATGAGAATGTCTTCTTTTTGTTGCAATCATTCAACCATGATGGCTGCCCGAGCACAAAGCCCAAAAAACTTTAGCACAGTCTTCAGGTCATATTTATGAAGGGATTTCATTGTAACTTAGTAGGTTGACTTCATATAATGTCAAGATGAGAACATCCCCTTTTGGACACGATTGGGCAACTGTGATGGCTACAGGGGCCCGAAGCCCGAAAACATTTAGCACAGTCTACAGGTCATATTTATGAAGGGATTTCATTGTAACTTGGTAGGATGACTCCAACTAATGTCTAGATGAGAACATCCCCTTTTGGTCATGATCATTCAGCCTTGATGGCTGCCTGAGCCCCAAAACCTTTAGCATAGTCTATAGGTTGTATTTATGGAAGGATATGTAACTTGTTAGGTTGACTCCATATAATGCCTAGATGATGACATCCACTTTTGGTCATGATTGGTCAACTGTGACAGTTACAGGGGCCCGAAGCCCGAAAACCTTGAGCACAGTCTACAGGTCCTATTTATGAAGGGATTTCATTGTAACTTCGTAGGATTACTCCAGATGGTGCCCAGATCATAATGTCCCCTTTTGGTTGCGATCATTCAACCATGATGACTGCCTGAGCCTGAAGCCCAAAAACCTTTAGCACAGTCTACAGGTCATATTTATGAAGGGATTTCTTTGTAACTTGGTAGGTTGACTTCTTATAATGTCTAGATGAGAACATCCCCTTTTGGACGCAATTGGGCAACTGTGATGGCTACAGGGGCCCAAAGCCAAAAAACTTTTAGCACGGTCTACAGGTCATATTTATGAAGAGATTTCATTGTAACTTGGTAGGATGACTCCAAATAATGTCTAGATGAAAATGTCATCTTTTGGTCGCGATCATTCAGCCTTGATGGCTGCCCAAGCCCAAAACCCCAAAACCTTTAGCATAGTCTATAGGTTGTATTTATGGAAGGATTTCATTGTAACTTGTTAGGTTGACTCCATATAGTGCCAAGATGATGACATCCTCTTTTGGTTGTGATTGGTCAACTGTGATGGCTTCAGGGGCCCGAAGCACGAAAACCTCGAGCACAGTCTACAGGTCATATATATGAAGGGATTTCATTGTAACTTCGTAGGATCACTCCAGATTATGCCCAGATGACAACGCCCTCTTTTGGTCGCGATCATTCAACCATGATGGCATCCCTAGCCCAAAACCCGAAAAACTTTAGTACAGACTGCAGGTCATATTTGTGAAGGGATTTCATTGTGACTTAGTAGAATGACTCAGTATATTGTCCAGATGAGGATGTCCCTTTTTAGCTGCAATCGGTCTACCATCATGGCTACACAGGCCTGAAGCCCAAAAACCTTTGGCACAGTCTACAGGCCATATTTATGAAGGGATTTCAATGTAACTTGATAGGATGACTCATTTTGGAATAATTGCACTGTGACTTGGCAACTTTCGTTGACATACGTTAACTGTGAAGGCCACATACATTAACTGTGAGGTCATATTAACCCACCCTCATCTCTTTAGTACAGTGTACACCTCATGTTATTTTTATTAAAAGCATAGCATACAGGGAACAGAAATCAACATATTCCCAATTATCACAATTCTTGTCTTATTTCATAATCCTTTCATAAACATTGAACATTATCCTTTTCATCCTTTTCATCACAAAATTTACCCCATGTGTGACCCTATTGAATAGGGTCACAAATGGGGTGCATTTTGTGATGTTACTCCTTCATGAAAAATGGCAGTATGCATTTTTGTCATTTTCCTGACTAGGCTGACCTATACCTGTATTTCCATCTCTCTACCATCTCTGGACATTGATATAAACTTGTGTAGACATAACTGAAATATGTGTGTGATCAGACTTTATTAACTAAAAACTTCAAAAGTAGAACATAAAAATAAAGTTTAGAACATAAAATGATCAAATCACAGCTTGGCAAGTTGGCAACCTGGGTTCATTGTTATTTGTTATGCAATCTGCATAAAAGAGAATTGAGATCAACATAATAGTATATTTGGGAAACTGACAAACTGCCAATCACAGAATATCACAAATATTGACTGATCATCAGTATTTGGCGACACATGACCACAAAGGAATTCAAATTGCTCAATTTTCGACTTTCAGTTCTGAAGTTTACACAGCTGCCTGCTGCATCACAAGTTTAATAATATTTCTTTTAAAAGTATAAATGAAAAAATATGGAAAATTATTGGTTATAGGAAGTGAGGAACAACATATCAATCATGGTGTCATGTTGTCACAAGTTCACAACAAAAGTATTTTCTCACTACTTCAAGTTGTGGTTAAGAAATACAAGCATTTCAGCATGATTTGGTTTCAATCTACAACGTCTATCAGACAGAACTAGTCCAGCCTTGCTGAAAATTCTCTCACTCGGTACAGAGGTCCCAGGAATGAATAAAAGAGACTTGGGTAACTCAGCAAGGTGTGGATAATTTTTTCTGTTCATACTCCACCACTTGAAAGGGCAGTTTGATGGCTCTATGGGGGGTTTCTTCAAGAAATCTCTCTGTTTCATATCGTATTATCGCTTTTACTTCATCCTGATTTACTACTTTTTTCGTACATTTTTTTGCCACCTTTTTTTTGAATGATGCTCAGAAGTCATGTTTAGTGACAGTCTCTTTCCTGTTTGCCCCATCACTAGATTGATTAGCTGTAGATGCCACACTTTCCCCAGGAGTGGGAATAACAGCTGAAGGTTGATCTGATTCTGCAGTTATTGATGTTGAAGTGGTGTTTCCCTGTGTCAAGATCTGCTCGGTGAAAGCGAACAGTTCATCAAGCATCATGACCTTGGCATCACATTTTAGTTTTTCCGAAGAAAAAGCATACAACTTGAATCTCGGATCCAAACTTGTTGTGACTACATAAAGTTTCTCACTTTCATAATTTGGCCATCTTGTTTTTATATTGTCTATCACAGTCTTTGCAAAACTGTCCAATTCTGAATTTTCAAGTTATTCCATTATTGTGTTGAGAACAGGGAGGATCATTGAGATAGTTGCATATTTAGATGACGAAAGTATTGTTGTGGCATGTTCCAGTGGTCTCAAAGCATCAACATATTAGCTGGCTGTTTTCCATTCAAATGCAGTTAAATTTTGTACTTTCTGTATCGATGCAATTACAGCAGAGAGAGGTTCTTTCTGCTCTGCTATCCTCGCCAACATATAAAAAGTTGAATTCCATCTTGTCTTGCACTCTGATTTGAGCTTGTGTTCAGTTAACCCTATTGTTTTTTGTATTTCTTTCAATTTCTTTGTTGACTGAGCACTGTGGTGGAAATGAGAAACAATGTTTTTGCATTTGGAAAAAACATTCTGTGTGCTTGGGTATTTTTTTATACTGTCTTTGATAACAAGCTGCAGTGTATGAGCAAAGCAGCGCAAAATTGTAAAATTTGATGGTAAGAGTTTTCCTGCAGCTACCATGTTAGATGCATTATCTGAAATTACATAAAGCTTGATGGTTTTGTTTGGCATCCATTTCTCAACACTTTGTAATATGTCGTGCGAGATATTTTCTGCAGAATGGGATTCAGTGGTGTGTGAAACATTAAGACAGTAATCCTTAGGGTCAAAACTAGGGATAAGAAAGTGGCACGTCAATGCCATATATGCATCATTGGCTCTGGAGGTCAAATGATCATTTGTTAGTGCAACACTATTGACATGTTTCAGAGACTCTTGAATTTCATCTTTTATTGCTTCATACATCCCTGGAATTTGAACAGAACGTAACTCCCTTCTGGTTGGAATTTTGTAGGCTGGTTGAAGACAATTTACAAACTTGACAAATCCCTTGTCTTCAACTGTTGACATTGGTTGAAAATTGATAGATATCATTTCAGCTAAGCATTGGTCAGCTGTTCTCTGTCTTGGGTCATGTTTTTCCCATTTCACAGTTGATATGAATTGAGTGACTTTAAGTTGTTTTCTCGAACTAGTAGCACCATCATTTTCTGATTGTGCCTGTGGAAGAAAAATATGCAAAAAAGAGTCAAAAGACAATGACATGTGACCCACTTTAGCCTTTTAGAGGACTTCTACCCAAAGCATTGGCCATTGGTTACTGGGGTGCAAGTAAAACACTGCTAGTTCAGTGAGTGGTGTTTACCACAGTAAACAAGCACTGCGTCACTTCCTAGGATCACTGGATTAGGCAAGGACTGTTTGTCACATCATGGGGGAAGTCAGGTGGAGGGGGGGGCTAAATTGTATTTGTGTGGAAATATTGGACCTGTTTCAGTAAATCTTGGAAACACAGCAGAGTTGAAAGAAGACAACACTCTTTACAAGACTGTTGACAAAACACAAAAGGGCTATAAAAAATAAGGACAAAATGAAAAGAGAATTGATCTACTTTGTCAATTTGATTTGGTTTTGGTATTTTATTTGCTCCTGGGGAACCGTTTTCAGTCTGAACCCCAAACAGACCATGATTACTATCTGGTACAAGGCTAATGAGGGGACAGAATGGTTTTAGCATGCCAAAGGTGCCCAGGGACGCTGTGGGGCAAGCCCCTTTCGACCCTATCTTTTGATGGATGAAGAAAGTTTAGTTCACATATGAAAAGAATGGTGCATCCCCAAATGTGTTCTTTTTCGTAAGGGGAAAGGATTTTATTCAGAATATAAGTTTTCAGTGTTTACCACGAAATGATGTTTATTTTGTTGAGAAAATGAGTTATATATTCAATGTTGGTTTGCTTTATTACAGTAAAGAACCCCGACGATCATTAGATTTGAGTGTGTTTTCTTTCAGCAGGAAAAAAAATTAGAAATACATCAATATCTCTCCTGTTAAAAGAGTAGTCTCCCTTAGGCCAGTCAGTTTAAATCTGAGAGTTCTGAAGCTTTTCACATGCCATAAACAGCGTGAACGTTTGTCATGTAATCAGGCTTGTAGTCAGGAATTCATTCAATTCATACATCATAGTCATGAGGTGGGTGGGCACCGGGCAATACCCGTGGGTGGAGTGGGGAATACTGGCGTTTTATACTGTCACCTACACACACAGCACACTCACTCGATCTGTCAGTTTGCTGATTTCACAGTGTTAAACCCCTCGCACCTGCGGACCCAACCAACTTAAATACCTATGGCCTGCCCCCCCCCCCCCACGCCACCCCACACACACACATACAGTTACACACACCATACACTCGATTTTCACTTTCACCGTGTTTGATTTGATTCAAGTTGATTTGATTTTGATCAGATTGTTCTATGACTACCGCGTAAATTACGCAATTTGGTAAATGGCTTCAGGAGTCTGACAGTCACAGTGCTGGCACGGTGGCACCATCTGTCAATCTCACTGTTCACTCCGACCCATGGGATGGGTATGACATCACACTCGAGTCAGTCGAGCGACTCGACGAAAAAAAGCAATTTGTTTCAACCTTCAGCTTCCACAGTGTCAACATTGAGGGTTGGAAAATTTTTCTTTAAAAAATATGGGAACAGAATTTGGCCCCCAAGCCCAGTCAAGCCACCCAGCGGAGTGGAGTATAGTGTATACTGTATACTTCATTTCAGGTTGATGACATCTAATGATATTCCATACTCACCGTCAGAGGGTGTTTTGCAGACGCTTTTGCATCCATGACGTTCTTCAAGTCAGCATATTCATTTTTGTGTTTCCATTCACTGTGTCGCTTTAAGTTACTTGTGTTTCCATATTCAGCTGTTATCGTCTTCGAGCAGAGTTTGCAGGTGGCATATTAGTTTTTGCAATCCTGCCGTTCAAAGTACCACCATACAGGACTTTTGTCATCCTTTTCAATATTTTTTGATTGAGAGCATACCGAGCATTTTGTCAGCCATGACTGAGAGTTACAGGAAAAATACGGAAACCGAATGTACGGTTTTTTTTACCTGCACGGTTTTGGTTTTTTTTTTTTTTTTCAACAACCGAAACTGAGTAAAATTTTCAATTAACCGCCCATCTCTACACTAAATTCGCCTAATGATTTATGGTAAGTAATAAGGAATCACTTGGATATTGCTCCTTAATTCGATGGTATATCCTTCTCTATTGTTGTATAGAGAGGGATATATGTAATTCCTCAAATTTTAATCTATTCACCTTGGAAGTCCTACTGCAAGGTGAGGAGCTGAATTTTAGTCTGCTATTCCTTCAAGTCCTAGGCCCTCCAGCCTTTTTACTATTCAGCTAAGTCTGGGCCATTTGTTCTAGTATAAAAATATGATAAATTTAAAGTAATTTGTATACTTACCAATGGCCCAGACAGGGATGGCCCTCACATGAGTGAGCACTCATACCTCCCCACTGAGTTATAACATTAGTAGGCACAGCTAGGATGATGCTTGGCACCAATTCCAGTCTCTTCCTTGATACTGCGCATCCGCAGTACTAAAAGTATGCAGGGTCGGATAGGACTTTCAAATTTCGGTATTGTATGCAAATTTTGGGGATTGAGGGGTTCAAAATTTGTGTTTGGCCCTTGATATTGTTGAGTTTGCACCAGCAAAGTCTGGTCCATTGGCAAGTATAAAAAATATACAAATTAATTTAAATTTATCATATTTATGAAGGGATTTTATTGTAACTTGGTAGGATGACTCTGTATAATGTCTAGATGAGAACGTCTATTTTTATACTGTATACCAATGGCCCAGACTTAGCTGGTGCCAACTCAAAAATATTTAGGGCCAAACACAAATTTTGCCCCCCCCCCCCCCCAATCCCCAAAATTTGCATGCAAAACCGAAAATTAGAAGTCCTATCTGGACCTCCATACATTTAGCTCCGCGCATGCGCAGATGCCAGGAAGTCACAGAAACTGGCGCCAACATCATTCTTTGTTTGGCCCTCAGTCAGATAACAACAAACTGACATCTATGCTTTTAAGGGCCTATATAAGTAATGAAATTTTGTTTTATTTTGAAAATTCTCACCTCTGATATTCCTTCAATTCAAATTAAATATACACAAAATGTACATCAAAATGAAGGTTGGGATGTATAGAACACGAAACACATGTGTAATCAACTCATAGAGTCGACTGTAGGCACCACTGGTTCCTGGAAGTCTGCTACCATATTCGCACCAGAACTGATAATTTAATAATATTTCACAAAAACAACTTGTGGCCAAATGTGCTATACATATACAAGAACAAAGCTAGGGAATCAAAATTCTTCTAAATACGGCGACAGGGCTGCATGGGGGTAAATTCCAAATCTTTGCTTTTGTTTACATACGAGTATACTTTCAATTTCCGGTCAACGTCATCGGACGGAAAAAGCATGTAAAAACAACGCCGTCTACAATCAAATAATGAAAAAGATCACTTTCATACAGTATACAGTTATTAGAGAGAGATTGCACAGTTGCCATATTCAATGCAAGGTATCATGATACCTGTTGAAATTTCTTAGAATTACGATTTTGATTTTCGATGGAAATTTGTGGTATCGAGTGACTTGCACATGTCTGTCGAGCATGGAAATCATCTTCAATAAAAAATGCAGACAGTGTTGTCCTTTTCCAAAATGCAGTCCTGTCGCTGCACTCGAAAGTGTTTTGAATGCCTAGCTTTGTTATTGAATATCTGAAGCACATTTGGCCACGAGTTGTTCTTGCAAAATATTATTTTATTATCATTTCTGGTACGAATATGATAGCAGACTTCCAGGAGCCAGTGGTGCCTGCTGTCAACTCTATGAGTTGATTACATATGTATTTCATGTTCTATACATCCCAACCTTCATTTTGATGTATAATTTGTGTATATTTAATCTGAATTTAAGGAATATAAGAGGTGAGAATTTCAAAATAAACAAAATTCCTTTACTTATATAGCCCCTTAAATCTCAGTTTTAGATGCCAGATGCAAATCAATAGTTATTTTGATGGATCCAAGGTCTCAACTGGATGAAGGAAGGAAGAAACGATGATTTGAAATGTTCAGGGCTGTAATTTTATAATATTTATAAAAATTAGTTCATGTTCCCCAATTATGGGACATGAGGCTGACGTCATCATTGATTGATAATGATCTGTCCACTGTTTGTTTAGTATTCCTTCCCTACCTTCCCTTGATCCCCCCAGTTAACCCTTTACCCAACGTAACAGCCAAAACCGGTCAGCGCTATTCTCAAAAATCGCCAATTAATTTTTATTATTTTTTTCATTTTTTGTCTCAAAAATACAGGTTATGACCCCTTGTTGGAACGAGCTCGTCGAGCTCATTCCAACGAGGCATCATAACCTATGTTTTTGAGACAAAAAATGAAAAATATTAGTTATTCAAGAATTTTTTTTTGCAAGTTTCATCTGTTTTTCATGTTAGGTAAATGGTTAAGCTCCCATGCTTTTTGGTTTCTTTTATTGAATTCTTTTATAAAATTTCTTGGGAGTTTAACATATTGTGCAGAAGATTATTCTCTACATCCCCATGGTTACGTCTTCACCCTTGCCGTGTTTAGGCGTTTTTGGTCATGCATCATACATTCGATGTATCGTTTTTTCTTCTGATGAAGAGCTTGCTTTACAGTCTTTATAGTCGTGTTTCTGTTACTGACTTCGGGCTGTGTTGCCTGGGGTCTTGTTTTCGTTTTTTGGTTTTGAAGTTGTTCACATTGACAATGCTCTAGGTAGTTTCCTATTATTTTTAAGGACCGACAGTTGTAAGTAACATTAAATATTCTGATAGTGTGGTAGGTAATTTTATGGCATATTATTACAATGCGTTCGAAAAGCACACACGACCGCACAAAGTCCGTTGTCGCCAGCTAACTCAACTGGTGAAGCGGTTACTCAGGCCTCTGAGTACTGTGATGCCGGGTGTGTCCGCTCTGGGCTAGTAGATGATTTAGGGTGGAGCGAGCACTATAATATACTACCATGCTCACTCAGCGACGATTGAAGGAGAAAGCCGGCAAGTTCTGAGGTACGTTCGTCCAGGTCATCCAGGACCGCGAGCAAGAGAGAGGTCTCTCTCTCTTACAGCATCGTCTGGGGACAGATGTTGTTGGTAGGAACTTGAGTCAGTCGGAGTTTATATCCATTCCTCCTGTCAACGGGATGTCCCATCTAATAGGCTGCCATGGTCGGCTAGTCTTATGGCTTCCTCTACGTACGGATAAAGTGCTCTTTATATTGCACAGGGCTATAAACCGCGATGAGTGGTTTCTGTTCCCTGTCGCTGGTGAAGCGGTTAAGATTGAATATGAGGACCGTGACACCGGATGTGTCGCATGTGCATTGTATTCAGAGCTAGCAGCATAAGTGCTCAATGATATAAGACAAGTTCCTAGACCTTAGAATATAGGGTTTATGACCTTGTCTCCAGCTAGCTCAACCGGTGGATCGTTACTCAGAATATGGGTAGTGTAACGCCTGGTATGCCCATAGCGGTTGTGAGAGGAACAAGGGTGTAGCGAGCACTATAAAATCCAATCATGCTCACCCTGTGTAGATGGAAGGAAGAAGCCGGCAATTTCTGAGGTACGCTCGGCTAGGTCTCTCAGGACCGCGAGCAAGAGGGAGACCCTTCTCTCTTTTTTAACAACATCTGGGGCCGGGTGTTATTGGTAGGAACTTGCGTCAGTTGAGCTTACATACATACCTATTGTCCGGTATGCTCTGTTCAATTCTTAGCTGGGGGCAGCTACAGTTTGGCTTCTTCAGTGTCTACCAAGCGCTCCTGACCACACTTTGGCTAAGTGACTCAGGATATCTAGTCTGCATCGTCAAGAGGTCCATTTTTTGTGAAGAAAGTCGCACCATCTAGTAGCCAAGGAGATGAGGCTTCATTCACTGGGACGTCCGCAGTAAGAGCCATCTCGGACACACTGTCCCAGGAGCAGCTGGCAGACAAGCATACATGACCGCCTATCCTCAGGCCTCCATAACAGACTTGCTGTAGCAAATTGCACAGCTCATCGCAGTATTCCTGCTAAGGCAGAAGCACTCAGCATCAGTCTCAAATCTTGAGCTGTTGAATGGTGCTTGATCGGTCCAGTCATCTGCCTGTTCAGATGCCAGTGACCGTGATTCTAAACTGATTTAGATGAATAACGAAAGGGATACAGAGGAGGATACCTTTCCTTTCGGAACAACTCATGGATGATATGTATGCTATCCATTATCATTTCCTTGAACTTGTTCCAGCAAATCACAATACTGTGAGTAATTGTGACAAACTGCTAGCGTTGTTAGACACTGACTTCATCCGGACAAAGAGCAGGATAATAAGATCTCTTTCCGGATAAGTCTACACGGGGGTCACAGGTTTTCCATTATGTAGACGACACCATATTTAACTTCCTGTGGGAAGAAGTAATACGGTTTCTTATCATCTAGTGTATTTTTAACCATTTTTGATCACATACATTTAAAAAACGACCGGGGAAGATGTGTTGAGAGTTTCTCTGCGTTGAATGAGCAGGCTAAGATCTTAGTTGTAGCCTTACCTTCATCATTTCGCTGTTCGCTCAGATTCAGTCGAGAAGATAATTTCTTATTCAGAGCGAATTTAGACTCACGGTCTTATGTACTTCAATTTTAAGTACTGTGACGCAACATCTATATGGAAAGGAATTGTGTGGTCGTTTGTACTTTTAAAAAATTCTTTCCAGGGCTATTTATCATATATATCTCTGTCTTGATAGATGTTGAGTGGGAGTTATTCTGATGTGACAAAGTCTTGCGTCGTCATCTTTAACATTGGACTAGGCGGAAAACTTGCTTCAGGTCACTTTAGTTTTCCAGACACAAAGTCTCTGATGGTAAGCTTTCATTAATGGAGGATTAAGCTACAAGAAAGCATCAATACTCGGCTCTTTGAGTTGGGGTCTAATTGACCAACACCAGCAGAAAGAGTAAGAAAGGTTGTTCTAGACTCGGATCGTCTATAAGGACTAATAGCGAAGGTATAAGTATCCCTCCTATATATTACTTTAGGGATTGACTTTTCAGCCACTTGGATAGGGGGTTTAGGTCTGTTTGAGTTTACTGATCAGACACCCCTGAGCCGGTGTCTCAAGGCTCTTATAGAGCTCGGTCCAACCAATTTCGACTGAACTGGATAATTAGGTTTCGACTGAACTGGATGATTAGGTTATTTATGATAATCTTTCAGTCGAAAAGCAAGCGTTCGTTTCATTGGTGATGTGGCGAGTATAGTTCTTTAGATCACTTGAATCATGAACTAGATAATGTCTCATGGGATGAATGATAGGATATATGTATCCTACAATTCATTTTCAACAAGCTGGTTCGTCTGTTGTTTCACAGAGCGAATTAGCCTGTTGTTTGACTCACTTTTATCTTTTATCAGACGCATTAACAGCGGAAGATTTTATGCGTCAGATGGGGTTGTGCAGAGAGGCTATGAATGTTATTTTGATGGGTCGCTTCCGCACACGTCCCCTCCAGTTTTTCTTAAGCTGGAGTGGTAGACGTTTTTCACTCTAGACCTGTTTGTTTTAGCAAATCTTTTAACATAAGGTCAACTTTCTGCATATATTTAACGGTTTTCTCAATTATGACGGACGTGAGTTCATATATTGGGTTACAATCCTGAGTCCGATGGTCTCTCTATGCAGGGTTCTTGGGACCCTCGGTTCTTCGAGACCACATATTCAGATATGATGTCTTATTGTTTACGCTACATCATTGAATTTATATTATTAGCGATCATGTAATTATAGATGCAGATCAGAGTTTATCAGAAGAGAAGGAACGCTTCTTTTGTCATTAATTTCCAATAGAAGGAACATTTCGGTTCATTCTATTGCTAGATGGATTCAATTAGCTTTTCATACTGCTTAGGAAAATTTATCTTCCAATCAGCAGTCAGTGCTTAAGATGTCAGCGCATGAAGTAAAAGCCCTGGGACCATCTTGGGCTTATTCTAACTGTATGGCTATTTCATGATCTTATGTAGGATCACTTCAGGATAGTTAAGTTTGCGGCGCACAGGAATAATAGTTTCCATCATTTGTGTCGACAGTATTGGGCTTTTGAGCGCATACTATTGACGCTCAGCTGTATTCATGGGAATGAATGATAGGATAGGTGTTTCCTTCAATTCATTTGTTTCTATTGATTACTTTGAGGTTAAAGTGTCTGTTATTGAACATTTGCCAGAAGCTTCCTCTACGAGAGGGTCTTCTTCTTCAGGGAAAGTTTTGTTCTTCACGTCATTCTCCACTCTCAGTGGCATAACAGAGTATGTCAGTCATGAGGGAGCTTTGCGGTTGCTGTATTCTTGCTGTCTGGACCTGCAATGATTAAGTAATGTGGGTGAGGAGGTTTCGACATGTATTCAAATTCCCTTCCCCCTCCCCCCCCCCCCCCCCCTTCCCCCCACATTCACACACTGTCGCATATATATATCTTAATACATACATACTTTGTGTTTGGGTCGTGTTGGATGGCGCCCTCATAGGCATATACACAGTTTTGTTGCATGAGTTTCTGGTGTTTATTTTCTGATTTCTAATATTCAAGCGCTTATTAATCATCATAATTGCTGCTATTTGAGTTCATAGGTGACTGCATAACCACTTAGTGGTTTTGTAGATGATTACAGGCTGGATTTTAATGCACTCGCACTATATTTTATTACGCTATCGCCTTGGTGGACCTTGAAATTATTATATATTTCGGGAGCGGTCTGTGTTGGAGCCGGTTAATCATACTTACCTCCATTTCTAGATCCTGGTCTCGATTTTGTTGGTTCTCAATCGCATATTCTCACGTGTTTATAATTGTAGATACCAAATTGTACACGTTGGAGAGTGTTCTTACCGGATTTAATTGTACAGAGGCTGCCTGTGAATGATCTTTGAAGCGTGTTTTCTCTGCAGAGATTGTTCATCGTATCTCGCTTTAATATGTGTATGTTATATTATTATTTCACTGATTTCGTCGTACCTGTATATGCCGTCTGCAGTGCATATTTTGTAGCAGATAGGGTTATTTACAAAAATCATCGCTATACCCTTGGCTTGTGAAGTGGAGTTAAGCACCATTTATTATTCATGAGTTAATTCCTGAGTGCCTGATCGATATTTATTTATATTGTTTCCTGGTACTGCTTGTTGATTGCAGAGCTCTCCCCTCTTTCTTTTGAAGATATGTTCAAAAAGCGGGTGGGGGGCATTTTCTCCACTTCTCTGGCTTATTGGGTATGTAACTTTGAAGGAAGCTGTTTTGTCCGTACTATATTCGGTGTTCAGCAGTAGTATTATTGTATGGCGTAGGTTTATGGGCAATTTTCTCTCATTCTCAATATGCCCACCTAATTTTTAGGGCTTAGTCCAGACTAGCCTTAAAAATTTGTGAACTCATTACATCCTAATTAGCATGTTTTCATGCTCAGATTTTGGATTTACATAATTGGGATCCATATCAGGATATGTCTCCTCTATTATGGTATAAAGAGACATACATGTAAATTCTAATTATTCTAATTTTCTTCATGAATTGAAGGATTTGATCTATGTTGATCTACTATTTCGGAAGTTGTAAGCCCTCCACCTTTTTACGATTCAGCTAAGTCTGGGCCATTGGTATACAGTATAAAAATATGAAAAAATTTAAAGTAATTTATATTTTTATGTGTACCCATACTATGTATGGTACACATAATGGCGGCATCCGGGGTGGCCATCCGTCGTTCGTCCATCCTTTGTCCATCCGTCTGTCCATCCGGAGTCCGTATCCATTTCTTTGGCATTCAATAACTTGAAAAATATTGCTTGGATTGTCAAGTTACTTTATATTTGTGTTCAGGTTACTGATGTGCCGAGCTGTATAGTTTTTGGTGTAAATCTGATAATTTGATCCTGAGATATTAACCCTTTATCCTTCAAATTGAAAATTCCTCCAATCCCTTTGGCATTCGATAACTTGAAAAATATTGCTTGGATTGTCAAGTTACTTTACACTTGTGTTCAGGTTACTGATTTGCCGAGCTGTATAGTTTTTGGTGTAAATCTAATGATTTAATCCAGGGATATTAACCCTTTATCCTTCAAATTGAAAATTCCTCCAATCCCTTTGGCATTTGATAACTTCAAAAATAGTGCTTAGATTGTCAAGTTACTTTATATTTGTGTTCAGGTTACTGATGTGCCAAGCTGTATAGTTTTTGGTGTAAATCTGTTATTTTGATCCTGAGATATTAACCCTTTATCCTTCAAATTGAAAATTCCTCCAATCCCTTTGGCATTCGATAACTTGAAAAATATTGCTTGGATTGTCAAGTTACTTTACATTTGTGTTCAGGTTACTGATGTGCCGAGCTGTATAGTTTTTGGTGTAAATCTGATAATTTAATCCTGAGATATTAACCCTTTATCCTTCAAATTGAAAATTCCTCCAATCCCTTTGGCATTCGATAACTTGAAAAATATTGCTTAAATTGTCAAGTTACTTTATATTTGTTTTCAGGTTACTGATATGCCAAGCTGTATAGTTTTTGGTGTAAATCTGATAATTCAATCCTGAGATATTAACCCTTTATCCTTCAAATTGAGAATTCCTCCAATCCCTTTGGCATTCGATAACTTGAAAAATATTGCTTGGATTGTCCAAAATTCAAAATGTCTGCCAGTGGCCATTTTGTACTGAAATTAGGTCCAATCAGTTTTTTGTCACAACTTCTATACAGCTTGTATTTATGAACTGATCTTCACAAAACTTCTTGGGTACCTTTGTTTTCACCTTGGGACAGGAATGAGTGTGTTTTGGGGTGCCTTTGCTATCACTCTGCTATGAGAACAAATATTTTGGGGTTCAGTCAGACCCACTCTGGGACTCAAAGATTTCTTTTCTAGTTTAGCATCTGACTGTCACTCACCTTTACAATACTTTACCTATATATTTGTTACAGGCTACGGTCAGTATTTTATGTACAAGCCGTTGCAATACTTTATATGCACCTTTGTTATCAGGTCATTACCTAGATGTTTGTCATTGCTGTGTCACATACTATACATGTACAAGTCTTGACAAGTTGAGCTACAGTGTCATTGACACTTTCATTTGGTCGGGTTCAGTCAACCGTGATGGCCACAAGGGCATGTTACCTAGATTGCTTTAGCACAGTCTACATCTTGCATTTACAGAGATATTTCATAGCAAATTTGTAGGATGTTTCAGTAGAATGTCCAGATGAGAATGTCCTATTTTGTCATGTCTAGATGAGAACGTCCCCTTTTGGTCATGATTGCGCCAGCCCAAACCCAAAAACCTTTAGCACAGTCTACATGTCATATTTATGAAGGGATTTCATTGTAACTTGGTAGGATGACTCTGTGTAATGTCTAGATGAAAACGTCCACTTTTGGTCACGATCAGTCAACCTTTGATGGCTGCACAAGCCCGAAACCCCAAAACCTTTAGCACAGTCTGCAGGTCACATTTATGAATGGATTTCATTGTAACTTGATAGGATGACTCAGTATAATATGAAGATAAGAACAACCCCTTTTGGTCACGATCATTCAACCATGACAGCTACGCATGCCCAAAGCCTGAAAACCTTTAGCACAGTCTACAGGTCATATTTACCAAGGGATTTTATTGTAACTTCATAGGATGACTCTGCATTATGTCTAGATGAGAACATCCTTTTTTGGTCGGGTTCAGTCGACCATGATAGCCACAGGGACACGTTACCTACATTCCTTACCACAGTCTGCAGCTTGCATTTACGAAGGGATTTCATTGCAAATTTGTAGGATCACTCATTATAATGCTTAGATGAGAACAGCCTATGTTGGGCGTAATCAGTCAACCATGACGGCCACACAGGCACGTAACCTCGATTTGTTTAGCATAGTCGAAGTTCATATTTAATGAGCAATTTCTTGTAACTTGGAAGGATAACTTGGCATGATGTCTAGATGAGACTGTCCTATGTTTGTCACGTTCAGTCATCTGTTACTGCTGCCTGGTCACATGACCAAGATTCCTTTAGCACTGATTACAGGTTGTTTTTATGAAGGGATTTCATTGTAACTTGGTAGGATAACTTGGTATGATATCTAGATGATACTCTCCTATTTTGGTCATGATCCGTCAGTCTTAACTGCCGAACCATCACATGACCTAGATTCTTTTAGCAAAGTCTGTGAGTTATGTTTATGAAGGGATTTCATTGTAACTTGGTATGATGACTTGTTTTGGAATAATTTTACTGTAACTTGGTAACTTTCGTTGACTTACATTAACTGCGAAAACCACATTAACCCAGGCCTCAGTTCTTTAGTACAGTCTTCACCTCAGATTATTCTTATTGAAAACATAGCAGCACACCATTACATTGGCATAGCCAGCCCAAAGCGAGTGGGGGTGGGGGGGACCGAACTTTAACAGCCTGGTTTAGAGCCATTTTAATAGGGGGTGAGTTCCCCTTGAATTTATAACTAGTGGTGGGTTGTGATGTGTGCAGGAAAAACTTTCCAGGCCTTCACATTTCAGAATTTTGCATCCCTAAAATTTGAGCTAGGTAACCAAGGTAACAATAATCAGGGTTTCCACCAGAGGGAAATAAATGTGTATGGGGCAGGCAAGGGTCATCAGTACCACAGGCTGAACATGGTTTGGCCCGTGGTCGAAAAATTGTGAATTCCAGGGTTCAAAAACCCCCATCTCCTTGCATCTGAGCAGATATTTTGAGGTTTTTCATGTACTGATGACCGTCTACCTTTTCACCGACACAGAAATTAGGACAAGCAATCTACAAATCAACAACCTACCCCCATGGACCTACAATATTTTTACACAACAACCAATAGCCCAGACTTAGCTGGTGCTAACTCCAAAATATCGAGGGCCAAACACAAATTTTGCCCCCCCCCCCAATCCCCCAAATTTGCATGCAAAACCGAAAATTAGATGTCCTATCTGGCCCTCCATACATTTACTCTCCGCGCATGTGACGATGCCAGGAAGTGACCGGAATTGGCACAAACATCATTCTTTGTTTGGCCCTCTGTCAGATAACAACAAACTGACTTCTGTGCTTTTAAATCTCAGTTTATAATGATGCCAGACACAAATCAATGGTTAATTTGGTGGATCCAAGGACATAACTGGATGAAGGAAGGAAGAAACGGTGGTTTGAAACGTTCAGGGCTGTAATTTTATAATATTTATAAAAATGAGTTCATGTTCCCCAATTTCGTGACATGGGCCTGACGTCGTCATTGTTGGTAATGATTTTTCCACAGTTTGTTAAGTATTCCTTCCCTACCCTCCCTTGATCCCCCCCCCCTCCCCCCAGATAAACTCCCAAGCTTTTTGGCTTGTTTTATTGAAATTTTTTTTATAAAATTTCTTGGGAGTATAGCGTGTTACATAGAATGTTTATTCTGCATATCCCCATGGTTACGTCCTCACCCTTGGTGTGTTTAAGCGTTTTAGTCATGCATCAAACTTCCAATGTATCGTTTTTTTTCTTCTGATGAAGATCTTGCCTTACATCGGATAGTTCAAAAATCTGTTACTGACTTTGGGTTGTGTTGCCTGGGGGTCTCGTTTCCGGTTTTCATTCTGACGTTGTTTACATTAACAACGCTCTTTTTATATACGTAGTTTCCTATTTATTATATCGTAGGTCTGTTGTAAGATACATTAAATTATATTCCGGTAGTGTAGCATTTAATTTTTGGATAGAAAAGTAATTTTTGTCCACACTTGGGCTCTATCGGGATACATTTGGGCACTTTGTTCCCTTTGGGAACTTGGGCTCTTGTCAAAATTTTTCATTTTTTTTTGTGTAAATTATTATTTTTCAATTTATATTTTGAATGTTTTTTGTTATGTATCTTTTTGTAATATTTAATGTGGAGTTGGTGGAAGTACGGTCGACTTAGTTTGCTTCATTATGAAAGCATATTGCTCAATAAGCAAGGCGAGGAAATCTTTCCTCTGATTTACATGTCGGTTGCCTTCCTTGTAGTCTATGTACTCCCGCTAATTCTTGCTCAACATGTGTCACATGGGATGACAGACGTTGGAGACGGATGTCACGGTACGTTGTTAGCGAGGGACCACTGCCGGTCCTCTAGCGAAAAAGTCACTCTAGTTTTTTAGTCTCTATTTACAGAGGAACAAGAACATGGTGATGTTTACGTGACGCCGTCAGAGAGTGTACTTCTCTAGTCGCATTTAGATAGTAAATAAGAGCTAGCGGCTAAAGAGCTCCTGAATATTAGACAGGGCAATAAACAAGCTCCCTGTCACCAGCTAGCTCGACCAGTGAAGCGGTTACACCGTCAAGGGTACCGTGACGCCAGGTGTGTCCGTTGCGGTCGAGGAGAGTAGAAAGGGTAGAGCGTGCACTATAAAATAATATCAGGCTCACCCTGCAACGACTGAGAGGAAGAAGCCAGCAAGTTCAGCAGGAAGCTCAAAGGGTCTGAAGGAGCGCGAGCCCCCCCCCCCCCCCCCCTCTCTCTTTCTTAACAGATGTTGTGGTTCAGAACTTGTGTGAGTCGGAGCATACGTCCACGCCTCCCGTCCGGGACGCTCCTTTCAGTTCACAGCCAGGGTCGGCTATAGTTACAGCTTCTTCTTCAGCGTCTACCAAGCACACATGACCACACCTTGGCTATGTGACTTCTGATATCCAGCCTGCATCGCCGAGAAGATCCACTCTTCGTCAGAGAAGTCACACCATATAGTAGCCAAGGAGACAAGGTCTCATTCATCGGGACATCCGCAGAAAAGAGCCATCTCGGACACACTGTCCCAGGAGCAGCCGGCGGCCAAGTAACAGAAAACCGCTGCTCCTCAGGCCTCCATAATGGACTTGCTGTCACAGATTGCGCAGCTCATCCCAGCATCCCAGCAAGTGCAGAAGCAGCTGACGGCAGTCTCAGAATCTGGGCTGTTGGATGGTGCTGGGTTGGTCCAGTCATCTGCGCGTTCAGATGCCAGAGACTGTGAGTATAATCTGATTCAATCGGATGGTGAAAGGGATCTGGAGGAGAATTACCCTTCCCTTTCGGAACAACACAGGGTGGCAATGGATCGAATGCATCAATACTTCCCTGAGTTCGTTCCTGAGAATCAGAATGCTGCGACCACTCGAAAATAGCACTATTCAGTAGCTAAGAGACGAGGCCTCATATATCGGGACGTCCGGAGAAAAGAGCCGTCTCGGACACACTGTCCCGGGAGCAGCCGGTGGCCAGAATACAAGACCGCTGCTCCTCAGGCCTCTGTAACGGATTTGCTGTCGCAGATTGCGCAGCTCATCGTAGCATCCCAGCAAGTGCAGAAGCAGCCAACGACAGTCTCAGAACCTGGGCTGTCGGATGGTGCTGGGTCGGTCCAGTCATCTGCAAGTTCAGTTGCCACTGACCATGATTTTCAACTGATTCAGATGAATGATGAAAGGGATATGGAGGGGGATTACCCTTCCATTTCGGAACAACACATGGTTGCGATGGATTTAATCCATCAACACTACCCTAAATTTGTTCCAACAAATTAGAATGCAGCAACTACTTGCAAGAAACCGCTAGCATTGTTGGACGCTGATTTTATCCGGAAAAAGAGGAGGAAATGTCTTTTCCGGTTAAGTCTAGACAGGTGTCGCAGGCCTTTGGCCTTTTAGACAACGCCATATTCAACTTTCCAGTGGAAAGAAGTAAGGCGGTTTCTTGTCATCATCTTCTGTAATTTTACCGATTAACAGAAAACAGGGAAGATGTATTGAGAGTTCCTCTGCATTTGAATGAGTAGACTAAGGACCAAGTCATGGCCTTACCTTCATCATTCACTATTCGCTCGGACACAATTGTGATAGCATTTCTTCATTCAGAGCAAATTTAGACTCACTGTCTTACCCAGATCACCTTTAAGAACTGTGATGCAACGTCCCTAAGGAAAGGAATTTGAGGACTTTTGTACCTCATTTAGAGTCCTTTCCAGGACTATTATATTTATCATGTATAACTGTGTCTTAACAGTTGCTAATTTGGAGTTAATCAGACGTGTCGGAGCCCTTGCGTCATCATCCTTAATAGATGACAAGGTGAAAAACTCTCTTTGGGTCACTCCGGTTTCTGGACACTAAGTTTTTGACGATAAGCTTTCATTGGTTTATGACTAGGCTACAAAGAAATCGTCAGTACACTGCTCCTTAAGTCGGCATCTAATCGACCCGCAATAGCAGAATGGAGTAAGGGAGGACGTCCTAGACAGAAAATCGTCTAAAAAGGACTCCTCGTGAGAGTATAGGTAACTGTCCTATAATTACTCAGGGATCGTCATACAGTGACTCGGATAGGGGGCTTAGGTCTGATCGAGGCTACCGATCAGACACCCCTAAGCCATTGGCTCGAGGCTTTTCATCAAGGAGACGTAGTTTCTCCTTCCGTAGGCCTCGCAGCTACTACAGGTGAGGGTTAGGACCTCTATTGCTTAGCAGTTGACGGATGGTTATCAAGATTCGCATCAAAGTGTGGATAATTATTACGGAAGACCAGTAGGCGAGAAGTGTGGTCTCGGATGGCCTACGGCTATCTTTCCGACAGAACCACAACTAACTTAATGTCTGTGATGGACAATGCTTCCGTCAAATCCTTGCATACGAGTCTCTCCAATCGGAGGTAAAGGATCTCTTGACAATGAAAGTAATAGAGGTCGTCGAGAATCATGATTCTCTAGGATTCTATAGTCACCTGTTACTAGTATCAAAGCCATAGAGCTAGTTCCGACTGATAATAGACTGGAGCTGGGTAACAAGTTTATCATAGCTCAAAAGTTTATTTATGGTTATCATTTAGTCGTCAAAAGTTTATTTATGGTTATCATTTAGTCGGTAAAAGCGAGCGTTCGAGTGATTGACTATGCTACAAGCATAGATCTAAGGATCCGTTCGTTCATGTCCTG
Organism: Pictodentalium vernedei; assembly: GCA_031216915.1. NCBI lineage: Eukaryota > Metazoa > Mollusca > Scaphopoda > Dentaliida > Dentaliidae > Pictodentalium > Pictodentalium vernedei. The sequence goes on along the minus strand of CM062289.1, from coordinate 224,306,154 downwards.
GTATATCCGGCATTCAGAAAGTACCTACGGTTCGTTGTCCAAGGGATAGTATTTCAGTTCCGAATGATTAGCTTTGGTCTGAAGATAGTGCCCTGGGCTGTCACTCGAATAATGAACTCAGTAATGTCTCACAACAATCTGGTTCCTTTGCTGTTATCCAGAGCGAAATTAGTCAGTTGTTATTCTCGCTTTTGTCTACTCTCAGACGCATTAACAGAGAGAACTTTTTGCGCCTGATGGGGTTGTGCAGAGTGGCTACGCATCTTGTTTAGATGGGTCGCTTATGCACACGTCTCCTCCAGTTATTCTTTAACCAGAACTGGAGTGTGAAGATGCATACTCTCAAGACCATTGTTTTAACGTATCTAGTAACAAAGGGTCCATATTGGGGCAGATGTTCAGTGGTTAACTCAAGAGTTCCACTGCAACTGCCAGATCCGGCTTTCACGATTATAACGGGTGTGAATAAATAGTTTGCGGCACGACCCTGAGTCCGACAGACTAGAAATGCAGGGGTCTTGGGAACCTCGGTTCCTGGAGAAACTCATAAACATCAAGAATGATGTCAATATTGTTAGTGCTATATCGATAGATTCACATTATTTGTGGACATGCATGTTCAGATATTGCTGGACAACTCAATAGTAGTGGTGTACATCAGGAACCAGGGCGGCACCCATTCATTCCGTTATGATAACTAATGGAGAAGATTTTTCTATTTCATATTCATATCTCTATCCATCATATACCGGGTCATCTGAACGTACTAGCAGACTTACTCCTCGGAAAGATCGCCTGTTCATTTGCATTGGATGCTCAACAAGTGAGTATTTGGACAGTTTTGCTACCGTCATTTGTGTCGCCATGCCCAAACTATTGAGTGCATACAGTAGATGCTCTGCAGAATTCATGGGGATGAATGATAGGATACGCGTATCCTCCAATTCATTTGATTTAGTTGATTACGTTTAAGATTAAACAGTCTCGTTGTGAATCCTACTAGTAACACCTCTCTTGTTACAGAAACCTTGGATCAGTATTCTCAAGTGTCTGTTATGGGACGCTCCCCAGAAGCTTCCTCCATGAGAGGGCCTTCTTTCAGGGGAAGTTTTATTCTTCACGTCCTTCACCTCCAGTAGTGGCATAATGGAATTGGTTAGACATGAGGGAACCATTGCGGTTCCTATATTATTTGATAACTGGCACATGGACGATTAAATAATGCGGGTGAGGTGATTTCGATACAACTTTGAATCCCCCCCCTCCCTCTCCCCTCCCCCCCCCCCACACACACACACACTCACACACACTGCCCATGTGTTTAGAGGCAATTACTGGGCAAGACATAGTTTTCTTCCTGCAAGCCTCATATAATTTAATACATACTATGCATTTGGGTCGTGTTCTATGGCACACTCATGGGCAAATCTGCTTTTTAGTTGGATTAGTTTCCTGTGATTTTTTGTTGATTTGTAATATACGAGGGCTTATTTATAAATCATCACAATTAAATTGCTACTCTTTGAGTACCTCACAGGCTGCATAACCAGTTAACTGGTGGTATTCAGATGATTACATGCTAAATATAAATGCTCTCGTGCATTATATTATTAGGCTAACGCTTTATTTTGTGGACCTTGAAATCATAACCTATTTCAGCGGCAGTCCGTGTCAGAGCCTGTTAATCATACCTGCTTTCATTTCTAGATCCGCGTTTCTATTATGTCTGTACTCAATTCGCACGTGTTTACGATCATAGATATCGGATAGTACACGTTGGAGAGTGTTGTTACTGGAATTTATTGTACAGAGGCTGCGGATTACCTAGGAAGTATGTTTTCTCTTCAGGGATCTTTCAGTGTGGCTCGATTGGACATGTGTATGTTATATTTTATATCACCGTTTTTTGGCGTATCTGTGTATGCCGTCTGCGGTGTACATTTATCTAGCGGGCAATATTAATTACCAGGATCGTCGCTATAGCCTTTCCTTCTGAAGGAGCATTAAGCACCATTTATTAATCATGAATTAATACCTGAGTGCCTGTTTGACGATTATTTATATTATTTTTTGGTTCCGCTCTTATTGATTCCAGAGCTCTCCCCTGTTTCTTTTGAAGATTCCTTCAAAAGAAAGGGGTGGGGGGGTGGGGGTGGGGGTGATTCTTACCTCTTCTCTGGCTTTAAAAGTATGTAACTATGAAGGAAGCTGTTTTATCCATAATTATATCCTGCATACAGCTGAAGTGTTATTGTATGGCGTATGTTTGTAGAGGATTTTCACTCATTCCCAGATACGCCATCCTAACTTTTGGGGCTTAGTCCGGACTAGCCTTAAAAATTGGAAACTTGTTACATCCTATGTAGCATTGTCTTCATGCTTACGATAAGGAATTACTTAAAACTTGTTACATCCTATGTAGCATTGTCTTCATGCTTACAATAAGGAATTACTTAAATTGGGTTCCTTATTTAGAATATGTCTCCTCTATTATTGTACAGAGAGTCCTAGGCCCTCCACCTTTTTACTATTCAGCTAAGTCTGGGCCATTGGTTGTGTAAAAATATGATATATTTATTGTAATTTTTATATTTTTAGCTCAACTTTGGCAAAGCCAAATTTGAGCTTATGCCATGGCCAGTCGTCTGTCGCCCGTCTGTCCGTCAGTCCGTCTATCTGTCAACAATTCAGAGGCCGTATTTATGAACTGATCTTTACGAAACTTCTTGGGTACCTTTGTTATGACCATGGGACGAGAAAGAGTGTTTTTGGGTCCGGTCCGAAATTCAAGATGGCTGCCAGCTGCCATTTTGCACCGACGATGCAGAAATCTGTTTTTTTGCACAGAACTTCCATATGAAAGCGCTGATTTGAATAATTTTTTGTATGAATGTTTAGTACCATGGGATACTTCACATATAATACAGGTTTTTTTCTCGTACGTAAATTATGCAAATTAGACTAACTTTGATGTATTTAGTGTTACTTTCAGCACTGTCAGTGCAAATGCCAATACGGCTCGGGCTAGAGGCCGCATTTATGAACCGATCTTTACGAAACTTGTTGGGTACCTTTGGTGGGACGAGAACGAGTGTTCTTGAGTGCGGTCCGAAATTCAAGATGGCCGCTGGCAGCCATTTTGTTCAAAATTAGGGGCAATCAGATTTTTGTGCAGAACTTCCACATGAAAGCTCTGATTTGAATAATTTTTTGTGTGAATGTTTAGTACCATGGGATACATCACATATAATACAGGTTTTTTTCTCATGCAGAAATTATGCAAATTAGATGAACTTTGACTTTTTCAGTGCTACTTACACACAGTAAGTACACATGTCAATACGGCTCGGGTTAGAGGCTGTATTTATCAACCGATCTTCACGAAACTTCTTGGGTACCTCTGCTATCACCTTGGGATGAGAACGAGTGTTTCTGAGTGCGGTCCGAAATTCAAGATGGCTTCCAGTGGCCATTTTGTACCGAAATTAGGTCTAATCAGTTTTTTGTACAAAACTTCTATACGGCTCAGGCTAGAGGCCATATTTATGAACCGAACTTTACAAAACTTCTTGGGTACCTTTGTTACCACCGTGGGATGAGAATGGGTGTTTTTGGGTGTGGTCCGAAATTCAACATGGCCACCAGCAGCCATTTTGTACCAAAATTAGGGCAATCAATCTTTTGTACAGAACTTCTGTATGAAAGTTCTGGTTTGAATAAATTTTTGTATGAATGTTTAGTAAAATGGAATACATCACACACAGTACGGGTTTTTTTCTTGTGCAGAAATTATGCAAATTAGATGAATTTTGATTTATTTAGTGCTACTTACACACTGTAAGTGCACATGTCAATACGGCTCGGGCTAGAGGCTGTATTTATCAACCGATTTTCACGAAACTTCTTGGGTACCTTTGTTATCACCTTGGGACGAGAATGAGTGTTTCTGAGTGAGGTCCAAAATTCAAGATGGCTGCCAGTGGCCATTTTGTACCGAAATTAGGTCCAATCAGTTTTTTGTCACAACTTCTATACAGCTCGTATTTATGAACTCATCTTCACGAAACTTCTTGGGTACCTTTGTTTTCACCTTGGGTCAGGAATGAGTGTGTTTTGGGGTGCCTTTGTTATCACTGTGCTATGAGAACAAATATTTTGGGGTTCAGTCAGACCCACTCTGGGACTCAAAGATTTCTTTTCTAGTTTAGCATCTGACTGTCACCCACCTTTACAATACTTTACCTGTACATTTGTTACAGGCTACGGTCAGTATTTATGTACAGGCCGTTACAATTCTTTATATGTACCTTTGTTATCAGGTCATTACCTAGATGTTTGTCATTGCTGTGTCACATACTATACATGTACATGTCTTGACAAGTTGAGCTACAGTGTCTTTGACACTTTCATTATACTTACCAATGGCCCAGACTTAGCTGGTGCCAACTCCAAAATATCGAGGGCCAAACACAAATTTTGGCCCCAGAGTACCCCAAAATTTGCATGCAAAACCGAAAATTAGAAGTCCTATCTGGCCCTCCATACATTTAATCTCCACGCATGTGCAGACGCCAGGAAGTCACCGAAACTGGCGCCAGCATCATTCTTTATTTGGCCCTTCAGTCAGATAACATCAAACTGACATCTGTGCTTTTAAATCTGAGTTTTAATGATGCCAGACACAAATCAATGGTTAATTTGGTGGATCCAAGGACACAACGGGATGAAGGAAGGAAGAAACGGTGGTTGAAACATTCAGGGCTGTAATTTTATAATATTTATAAAAATTAGTTCATGTTCCCCAATTTCGGGACATGGGCCTGACGTCATCATTGTTGGTAATGATTTTTCCACTATTTGTTAAGTATTCCTTCTCTACCCTCCATTGATCCCCCCCAGTTAAACTCCCAAGCTTCTTGGGTTGTTTTATTGAAATTTTTTTTTCATAAAATTTATCGGGAGTTTAACGTATTATACAGAAGATTATTCTGTACATCCCCATGGGTACGCATGAGTACGTCCTCACCCTTGGGGTGTTTAGGCGTTTTGGTCATGCATCATACATCTGATGTATCATTTTTTCTTCTGCTGAAGATCTTGCTTTACATCGGATAGTTTTATTTCTGTTACTGACTTCGGGCCATGTTGCCTGAGGTCTTGTTTCCGGTTTTTATTCTGAAGTTGTTAGCTCACCTGACTGAAAGTCAGGGTGAGCTATTCTGATCACTTTTCGTCTGTCGTCCGTCGTGAAGGTGGTGTTTGGGCCTTTTTCTCCCAAACCACGGGCCGCATATTAATGAAATTTCATGTGAGTAGGGGTTATATAAGGGCATTTTGATTTTTTGTCAAATTAGGTTTCGGCTCACATTGAGCAGAGGGATTGGGCAAAAATGCTCCAATTCTTAAAATATCTTCTTCTCAAGAACCAGCAATAGCAGAGACTTGATATTTGGTATGCAGCTTCCTTTTGAGGTGTAGACTCAAGTTTGTTCAAGAAAAGTTGGAGGGGCTATATTTGACGATGTTAAATTTTATGTGAGTGCTTATTGGGTCATAATTACCTAATTTATGCAGAAATTTTTTTCCCCGTAGCCCCGTGGGAACCACAAGAGCTAAAAATAGAAAAAAATTAAAACGCCCATATCTCCAAAACTACATGGCACTGAGAATTCTTATTTGTTGTGAAGCTTCCTTAGGACCAACAGAATGGAATGGTAAAAAGAAATTGCCATCAGTTTTATCATGGGGTACTTTTTGGGGACTTTGAAAAAGTGCTGAGTCAGCATTTTTTAACATTGTGGGTAATGGGAAAAACATAAGACTACTTTTCTCCGAAACCATTGCTCCAAAAGCATTAAAATTTCACATATAACATCTTTGGAAGATTGTTTCACATGTTTATTGAAATCAATTGCCTGGGTGGATATTTGGGCTCTCTATGGGAGCCCAAATGTTTAAATTAGTGCAGAATGAGGAGTATTTTTTAAAAATCTTCTTCTTCAGATCTAGCAATAAGAATGTTTTGATATTTGGTATGCAGCATCCTCAGGGGCGTGAGATTCAAGTTTGTTGAAGCCAAATCCCTGGGTTCATATTTAGGCTGAAAATTTGGGGTCCCGTTGCAGACTTCGAAATTTTGGGCCAAAATCCAAAAAAAAATTTTTTTGTTTTTTCTGCGTTTCGGTCAATTTTAAGACCCCCCCCCCAAAATTTTTTTTTCCCCCTGAAAATTGTGGGTGCGTGTGGGACTTAGAAAATTTTGGACCAAAATCCGAAAAAAATTTTTTTTGTTTTTTCTGCGTTTCGGTCAATTTTAAGACAAAAAAAAAAAAAAAAAAAAAATTTTTCCCCTGAAAATTTGGGGTGCGGGTGGGACTTAGAAAATTTTGGATCAAAATGCGAAAAAAATTTTTTTTTGGTTTTTTCTGCATTTCGGTCAATTTTAAGACAAAAAAAATTTTTTTTTTTCCTCCTGAAAATTTGGGGTGCGGGTGGGACTTAGAAAATTTTGGACCAAAATCTGCAAATTTTTTTTTTTTTTTTTGTTTTTTATGCATTTTGGTCAATTTTAAGAGAAAAAAAAAAAAATTTTCCCCTGAAAATTTGGGGTTCGGGTGGGACTTAGAAAATTTTGGACCAAAATCCGAATTTTTTTTTTTTTGTTTTTTCTGTGTTTCGGTCAATTTTAAGACAAAATAAAAAAAAAATAATTTTTTTCTCCTGAAAATTTGTGGTCCGGGTGGGACTTTGAAAATTTTGGACCAAAATCCTGAAAATTTTTTTTTGTTTTTTTTTATGCGTTTCTGTCAATTTTAAGACAAAAAAAAAAAAAAATTTTTCCCCTGAAAATTTGGGGTCAGGGTGGGACTTCGAAAATTTTGGACCAAAATCCAAAAAAAAAATTTTTTTGTTTTTTTATGCGTTTTGGTAAATTTTAAGACAAAAAAAAAAAAAAATTTTCCCCTGAAAATTTGGGGTCCGGGTTGGACTTTGGACCAAAATCCAGAATTTTTGTTTTTTTATGCCTGTCAATTTTAAGACAAAAAAAAATTTTTTTTTTTTTTCCCTGAAAATTTGGGTTCCGGGTGGGACTTAGAAAATTTTGGACCAAAATCCTGAAAATTTTTTTGTTGTTTTTTATGCCTTTCTGTCAGACAAAAAAAAAAAAAATTTCCCCTGAAAATTTGGGGTCCGGGTTGGACTTAGAAAATTTTGGACCAAAATCCTGAAATTAGTTTCATCGTTTTTTATGCATTTTAAGAAGAAGAAAAAAATTTAGGCTGAAAGTATTTTGTTTGGGAAAAAAATCTGTTTTTTATGTGCTTATCTCAATTTTGGGACGTAAAAGTGCAGGAACTGAAAATAGAAGAAAAATCCTGTTTATTGTGTGGGCACAATCACTTCATCTAGTTGGTATATGCTTTTCTTAGGAGGGGCGTATGCAGCTTATTCAAGTCAAGTCCCTGGTTTGATATTTAGACTACCATGTCAGGTGAGCGCCCTCAGGCCCCCTGGGGCCTCTTGTTTACATTTATTTATTTATTGGTGTTTGAGGTCACATATTTATGCACAATGGCTAAGCGTGACCATGCCAGTTTTATGAGTGGAGGAAGCCGAAGTACCCAGAGAGAACCACTGAGTATCGACGAGCAACTGTCAGCTCCTCAACATTCTAACTCTGTTCAAACTCCACTCAAGCAGGGTTACAGCGTTTGAAGACATGTGCACCATCGACGTGCAGTACGCCTTAGTCATCATGTCCCCATGTAAGCAACCGGGATAAAGTGCCTTGCCCAAGGACACAACGCGGGTCATCCCGGTCAGGGATTGAACTCTGGACCTCCAGCGTAGAAGTCCAACAGTCTACCGCTGAGCCAACGCGCTCCCAGTTGTTTACCTTGACAATGCTTTATTTGTATAGGTAGTTTCCTATTATTTTTAGGGAAACGACGGTTGTAAGTAACATAAAATATTCCGTTAGTGTGGCAATTAATTTATAGGATATTTTTTAATTTTGTCCACACTCAGGCTCTTTTGTGCTCATCGTTCCCTTTGGGAACTTGGGCTCTTGTATAAGAAAAATGTTTTCCAAAATGTTTTTTTTGTTTAAATATTTTTTCTTTTGGGTGTAATTATTTCATCGATTATATATTTTAATGTTATCTTATATTTGTCTTGCTTGTAGTCGATGTTCTGCCACCAATTCTTGCACAACATGTGTCAGATTTAGACAACGTTGGAGACGGGTGTCATGGTTTGTTGTTTGAGGTGGCGAGGGAACACTGCTGGTCCTCTCGCCAAAAAGTCACTCTAGTTTTTTAGTTTCTATTTACAGAGGAACAAGAACATGGTGAGGTTACATGACGCCATCAGAGAGTGTGCTTCCGTCGTCGCGATATACAATTAGAGCTAGCGGCAAAAGTGCTCAGTGATATAAGACAAGGGCCTGGATTTCAGATCATGGAATTTACATCCTTGTCACCAGCTAGCTCAACCGGCAGATCGTTACTCAGAATATGGGTAGTGTGATGCCGGGTATGTCCATAGCGGTCGAGGAGAGAAACAAGGGTGTAGCAAGCACTATAAAATCCAAACATGCTCACCCTTCGACGACGGAATGAAGGAAGCAGACAAGTTCTGAGGTATGCTCGTCCAGGTCTGCCATGACCGCGAGCAAGAGAGAGGCCCCTCTCTCTTACAACAACATCTGGGGTCAGAGGTTGTTAGTAGGAACTTGCGTCAGTTGGAGCTTACGTCCATGCCTTCCTGTCCGGGACACTTCTAATTGGCTGCCGGGGTTGGCTAGTCTTAGGGTTTCCTCTACGTCCGATAATCACACACGACTGCACAAAAAGTCTGTTGTTGCATTTAGACAGTGCTAAAAACCATGACGTATGCTTTTAGTTCACTATAATATACAATCATGCTCACCCAGCGACGAAGGAAGGAGGAAGCCGGCAAGTTCTGAGGTACGCTCGTCCAGGTCTGCCAGGATCACGAGCAAGGGAGAGGCCTCTCTCTCTTACAGCATCATCTGGGGCCAGATGTTGTTGGTAGGAACTTGCATCAGTTGGAGTTTACATCCATGCCTCCTGTCCGGGATGTCCTTTCTAATAGGCAGTCAAGGTCGGCTAGTCTTATGGCTTCCTGTAACGGCTAAAGTGCTCTTAATATGGCACAGGGCTATAAACCGCATTTAGTAGTTTCACTTCCCTGTTGCCGGTGGAGCGGTTACTCTTGAATATGAGGACTGTGACACCAGGTGTGTCGCATTTACATAGTAAATCAGAGCTAGCGACAAAAAGTGCTGAATATTATTAGACAAGGAACTAGACCGCAGAATATGGGGTTTACTACCTTGTCGCCAGCTAGCTCGACCGGTGGAGCGATTTCTCAGGATTTGAGTAAAGTAATGCCGGGTGTGTCAGTAGCAGTTGAGGTGAGAAAAAAGGGTGTGGCGAGCACTATAAAATCCAATCATGCTCACCCTGTGACGATGGAAAGTCGGCAAGTTCTGAGGTACGCTCGGCTAGGTCTCCCAGGACCGCGAGCAAGAGGGAGGCCCCTCTCTCTTACAACAACATCTGGGGCCCGATGCTGTTGGTAGGAACTTGCATCAGTCAGAGCTTACATACATGCCTATTGTCCGGGACGCTCCGTTTAATTCTCAGCCGGGGTCCGCTACAATTCGGGTTCTTCAGCATCTACTAAGTACTCACGACTGCACCTTGGCTATGTGACTTCCTATATCTAGTCTGCATCGTCAATAGGTCCACTCTTTGTCAAGGAAGTCGCACCATCTAGTAGACGAGGCCTCATTCATCAGGACGTCCGCAGTTAAGAGCCATCTCGGACACACTGTCCCAGGAGCAGCCGGCGGACAAGCATTACATGACAGCTGCTCCTCAGGCCTCCATAATGGACTTTCTGTCATAGATTGCGCAGCTCATCGCAGTATTCCAGCAAATGCAGAAGCACTCAACATCAGTCTCAAAACTTGAGCCGTCGGATGGTGCTCGGTCGGTCCAGTAATCTGCGTGTTCAGATGCCAATGACCGTGATTCTAAAACTGATTTACACAGATGATGAAAGGGTATACGGAGGAGAATTAAGCTTCCCTTTTGGAACAACTCATGGATGATATGGATACTATCCATTATCGTTACCTTGAACTTGTTCCAGTGAATCACAATGCTGCGAGTAATTGTGAGAAACTGCTAGCATTGTCAGCTGCTGACTTCATCCGGACAAAGAGGAGGATATCTCTTTTCTGGTTAAGTCCACACGGGTGTCACAGGTCTTCTATTATTTAGACGACGCCATATTCAACTTCCTGTGGGAAGAAGTAATACGGTTTCTTATCATCAACTTCTGTATTTTTAACCGTTTTTTGAATACATTCATTTAAAAAACGACCGGGGAAGATATGTTGAGAGTTTCTCTGCGTTTGAATGAGCAGGCTAAGGTCTTAGTTGTGGCCTTACCTTCATCATTTCGCAGTTCGCTCGGACACAGTTGAGAAGATAATTTCTTATTCAGAGCGAATTTAGACTCACTGTCTTATATACTTCACTTTTAAGTACTGTGATGCAAAGTCTATATCGAAAGGAATTTTGTAATCGTTTGTACCCCTTTACAAATTCTTTCCAGGCCTATTTATCTCATATATCTCTGTCTTAACAGTTGCTAAAAGTTATTCTGTGACGAAGCCTTGCGTCGTCATCTTTAATATATGACAAGGTGGAAAACTCTTTATAGGTCGCTCTAGTTTTCCAAACACTAAGTCTTTGATGGTAAGCTTTCATTAATGTAGGATTAAGCAACAAGAAAGCATCAATACTCTGCTCTTTAAGTTGGGATCTAATCGACCAACAACAGCAGAAAAGAGCAGGAGAGGATGTCCTAGACTCAGATCGTCAAAAAGGACTCATAGCGAAGGTATAGGTAACCCTCCTATAATTACTTAAGGGATCTACTATACAGCCACTTAGATAGGGGTTTAGGTCTGTACGAGATTACTGATCAGACACCCCTGAGCCGGTGGCTCAAGGCTCTTCTAGAGCTTGGTCCGACCGATAATTAACTGGAAATGGATAACGTATTTATCATGGCTCTAAAAGGTTATTTAGGATAATCATTCATTCGAAAAAGCGAGCGTTTGAATGATCAACTGTGCGGCAAGTATAGTTCTCAATATCACTTGAAGAATGAACTAGGATCATTCGACTGTGCAGCAAGTCTAGTTCTTAAGTTCACTTGAAGAATGAACTAGATAATGTCTCATGAGATGAATGATAGGATACTCGTATCCTACAATTCATTTTCAACACGCTGTTCTTCTGTTGTTTCACAGAGCGAATTAGCCAGTTGTTAGGCTCACTTTTGTCTTCTATCAGACACATTAACAGCGAAAAATTTTATGCGTCGGATGGGGTTGTGCGGAGCAGCTACGGCTACGAATGTTATTTCGATGGATCGCTTAAGCACACGCCCCCTCCAGTTATTCTTAACTGGAGTGGGAAGACATTTTTCGCTCTAGACCTGTTTTGTTTTAGCGGATCTAGTAAACATAAGGTCAAGTTTGGGCAGATATTCAATGGTTTTACAGCTGCCAGATTCGGTTTTCTCAATTTTGATGGATGTGAGTTCATAAATTGGGTTACAACCCTGAGACCAATGGACTCGATATGCAGGGTTCTTGGGACCCTCAGTTCTTGGAGATCACATATTCATCAGAAATGATGTCTTATTGTTTACGCTACATCATTGGATTTATATTATTAGCGAACATGCATGTGCATTCACTCCAGAATAGTTAAGTTTGCGACGCTCCGGAACAATAGTTTCCATCATTTGTGTCGCCAGTGTTAGACATTTGAGCGCATACAGTTGACGCTCAGTCGTATTCATGGAAATGAATGGTAGGATATGCGTATCCTTCAATTCATTTGATTCAGTAGATTATGTTAAGGTTAAACAATCTCAGTGAGATTCCTACTAATAATATATCTGTCGTCACAATATCCTTCTATCAGTTTTCTCAAGGGCCTGTTGTTGAACATTCACCAGAAGCTTCCTCCACGAGAGGGTCTTCTTCTTCAAGGGAAGTTTTGTTCTTCACGTCATTCTCCACCCATAGTGGCATAAGGGAGTCTGTTAGACGTGAGGGAGCCTTTGCGGTTCCTATATTTTTGCTGTCTGGACCAGCAATGATTAGTATTGTGGGTGAGGAGGTTTCAACATGACTTCGAATCTCCCCCCATGCCCCCACACTTACACTCTGTCTTGTATATATATCTTAATACATATATACTATGCATTTGGGTCATGTTGGATGGTGCCCTCATAGGCATATACGCAGTTTTGTTGCATTAGTTTCCGGTGATTATTTTTTGATTTTTGATATACAAGAGCTTATTAAAATCATCATAATTGCTGCTATTTGAGTTCATCGGTGGCTGAATAACCAGTTATTGGCTTTTAGATGATTACATGCTGGATTTTAATGCACTCACACGTTATTTTATTAGGCCTAAAAAAATAAAAAATCTGTTTCTCAGGCCCTCCCGCATGGTCCTTTTGGCTGCCGCATGCTCTCTTTTTATAACCAATTTAAACTTAAAAAAAAATAAAAATTAAATGGTTTATGTCTGATATTTTACCCAAGTTAAAAAAATTGATGAATTTGTCCCTTGAGTGCAAGAAGGCTTTGCAATGCTTTAGCATTGCAAAGTCTTCTTGCACTCAAGGGATGAAATACACCACCACCCATGCTATTCTGTCGATTATGAGGCCTAAAACGTGAACCAAGAACATGAACTTTTGATGGCAAAAAAGTAATTACTGAAATAAAAAATAAAATAAAAAACCGCTCGGCCACATGCAATTTCACAAATAATGGCCTGAGTAACAGAAGATGTATTTTGTGCAGCCTTAGGCTGTCGCTTTGGTGGACCTTGAAATTATTATATATTTCTGGGGTGGTCCGTGTTGGAGCCTGTTAATCATACCTACCTCCATTTCTAGATTCTGGTCTCTATTTTGTCAGTCCTCAAATCACATATTCTCAAGTGTTTATGGTTGTAGATATCAGATAGTACCCATTGGAGAGTGTTGTTACTGGATTTTATTGTACAGAGGCTGCCTGTGGATTATCTTGGAAGTGTGTTTTCTCTGCAGAGATTGTTCAATGTATCGCGATTTAATATGTGTATGTTATATTTTATATCACCGATTTCATCGTACCTGTGTACGCCGTCTGTGGTGCATGTTTTGTAGCAGACAATATTAATTACCAAAATCATCGCTATAGCCTTGGCATGTGAAGTGGTGTTAAGTACCATTTATTATTCATGAATTAATTCCTGGTGCCTGACCGATAATTATTTATATTGTTTTTTGGTACCACTTTTATTGATTCCAGAGCTCTCTCCTCTTTCTTTTGAAGATATGTTTAAAAAAAGGGGGGGGGGGGCATTTTCACCCCTTCTCTGGCTTAATGGGTATGTAACTATGAAGGAAGCTGTTTTATCTGTAACTATATTCTACATGCAGCTGTAGTGTTATTGTATGGCGTAGGTTTGTGGGCAATTTTCTCTCATTCTCAAATATGCCATTCTAATTTTTAGGGCTTAGTCCAGATTAGCCTTATAACTTGGGAACTCGATACATCCTAATTAGCATGGTCTCATGCTCAGATTTCAGATTTACATAAATTGAAATCCATATTAGGATATGTCTCCTATTGTATAGAGAGACACACATGTAAATCCTAATTATTCTAAACTCCTTCATCATGGATTGAAGGATTTGATCTATGTTGATCAACTATTTCGTAAGTTCTAGGCCCTCCCCCTTTTTACGATTCAGCTAAGTCTGGGCTATTGGTTATAGTCTAAAAATATGAAAAAATTTAAAGTAATGTGTAGATTTTTTATACTTACCAATGGCCCAGATGGGAATGGCTGTCCCATGAGTGGGCAGTACTGGGCACTCTTACCTCCCCGCTGAATTATTATATAATAATCTTTTTTACAAAGAATGATGTTGGCGCCAGTTTCGGTGACTTCCTGGTGTTTGTGCATGCACGGAGAGTAAATGTATGGAGGGCCAGATAGGACTTCTAATTTTCGATTTTGCATGCAAATTTGGGGGATCTGGGGGCAAAATTTGTGTTTGGCCCTAGATAAGCTGAGCTAATCTCATCGCTCTCCATCCGTCGTCTGGCGTTCGGCGTCTCTCTACACCATGTTTTGGTCTTCTCCTCCAAAGCCACTGGGCCAATTCAAGTGAAGGTTTGTGTGAGTGATGGTCTCAAAGGGGCATTTCATTTTTGTTCAACTCAACATGCCCAGCCCCATAGGGAGGGAGTGGAGGAAAATGCTCCAAAATATTTTTTAAATCTTCTTCTCAAGAACCAGTGTGTACAATGACTTGATATTTGCTATGGAGCTTCCATATGAGGTTTGTTCAAACGAAGTTTATGAAGTAATATTTGGCTTTGTAATAGGGGGGGTAAGATTTTTGGCCCCGCCCGAAATTTCTGTTTTCTGAACCGATGGTCCGGTATGAACCAAATTTGGTTTGTGCTATTATTGGGTCATAAGTACTTGACCCCATGCAAAAAAAAAAATTCCTGCATTCCCATGAGAACCCTGGGAGCTAAAAATAGAAATATTTTCAAACGCCCATATTTCCCAAACCACACGGAACAGAGAGCTGTTATTTGGTATGAAGTATCCTTAGGACCAGTAGAATTGAATGGTAAAAAAAAATTGCCATCGGTTATGTTAGGGTGTTCTGTAATGGGCATCGAAAAAATGCTGAGTCAGCATATTTGCAAAAATTTAAAAAAATCTTTTCTCCAGAACCAATCATCAGAATCTTTTGATATTCGGTATACAGCATTCATAGGGGGTCAGATAAAAGTTTGTTGAAATAAAGCTCATTGGTTCATATTTGGGCTCTCTACAGGAGCCCGAAGTTTTAACATAGGGTAATATGGGGAATATTCTTTAAAAATCTTCTTCTTCAGAACCACCAGTCAGAATCTTTTAATGTTTGGTGTACATCATTGTTATGAGGGTCAGATTCAAGATTGTTCAAACCAAGTCCCTAGGTTAATATTTGGGCTTCCTACACAGAAGCCCAAATTTTGTCTTTGTTCAATATGGGGGGTAATTTAAAAAAATCTTCTTCTTCAGATCCACCAGTCAGAATGCTTTGATATTTGGTATGCAACATCTCTAAGGGGGTCAGATTCAAGTTTGTTCAAATCAGATCCCTAGGTATATATTTGGGCTCACTATGGTAGCCCAAATTTTTAATTGGTGCAATATGAGGAGATTTTGTTAAAAATCTTCTTCAGATCCACCAGTTGGAATGCTTTCATATTTGGTACATCTCTAGAGGGTTCAGATTCCAGGTTGTTCGATTTGAGTGCCTAGGTTAATATTTGGGCTCCATATGGGAACATGAAATTTAACTTAGTACAATAAGGGGGCGCGGTGGCTCAGGTGGTAGAGGTGCAGGCTGCAAGCCGAGAGGTCCTCGGTTCGAATCCCACCTGCGGCAACCGCGTTGTGTCCTTGGGCAAGACGCTTCACCCCGATTGCCTACATGGGGGCACGATGACGCTGTGCACTGAGGCGTACTGCACGTCAATGGTGCGCATGTCTTCAACCACTCTAACCCTGCCTGTGCTGCGGTGCAGAGTTCAGAGTTACGATGTTGGAGAGCTGACAGCTGCTCGTCGTTGCTCGGTGGTTCTCTCCGGGTACTCCGGCTTCCTCCACCCTTAAAACTGTCACGGTCACGATTAGCCATTGTGCATAAGTATGTGACCTTAAACACCAATAAATAAATAAATAACTTAGTACAATATGAGGGAATTTCTTCAAAAATCTTCTTCTTCAGATCCGCTCTTCAAAATGCTTTCACATTTGGTATACAACATCTCTAAGGAAGTCAGATTCAACTGGGTTCAAAGCAAGAGCCTGGGTTAATATTTGGGCTCTCTGTGGGAGCCGAAATTGGCCATTTTGCTTAAGAATTAAAAATTTTGTATTCAGTACCCTCTAGAGGTGCGTAACTAAGATTAATCCACATAGGTTGTATCAAGGGGCTTCATAGGGGAGCTCTACATTTTACTTTATGATCAACTGAAGAAAAGGCATGATGCCCAGATTATTTTTGTCACTCCTGAGGGACTCAAGGATTGACAGTGTAGCCTATGGAGATGGCTTGTTTAATGCAGACTCATTCTTAGACTCTGTTTAAATTGTGTTCTGTTCAAGATGAGCGCTTCAGGCCCTGTGGGGCCTCTTGTTTTTAGCTCACCTGACTGAAAGTCAGGGTGAGCTTTTCTTATCACTCTTCGTCTGTCGTCCGTCGTCAAGGTGGTGATTGAGCCTCTTTCTCCTAAACCACTGGCCACATTTTAATTAAATTTCATGTAAGTACTGGTTATATAGGGGCATTTTGATTTTTATCCAAAATACCTTTCGGCTCATATTGAGCAGAGGTGTTGGGGAAAAATGGCCAAATTTTTTGAAAATCTTCTTCTAATGAACCACCAGCAGCAGAGACTTGATATGTGGTATACAGAGTCCTTTTGAGGTTTAGAATCAAGTTTGTTCAAGAGAAGTTTGTCGGGCATTATTTGCCTTCATTATGGGAGGGGCAAAAATTTTTGCCACACCTAAAATTTCTATTTTCAGAACCATGAGGTTGATTTGAACCAAATTTGATATGAGATGATAATGGGTCATAAGTAGTTGATTGATGCAAAAAAGATTTTCTCATTGCCCTGTGGGAACCTCGGGAGCTAAAAATAGGAAAAACCTTAAAACTGCCATATCTCCAAAACTACACGGCACAGAGAATTCTTATTTTGTATAAAGCTTACTTTTATCCAGTAGAATAGAATGGTTTAAAAAAATCCCTATCGGTTTGATCACAAGGTACTTTTTTCAGGACTTTGAAAAAGTGCTGAGTCAGCACTTTTTAACACTGCAGGCAATGGGAAAAAGATTAAAAAATCTTCTTCTCCAGATCCAGCAGGCAGAATCTTTTGATATTTGGTATGCAACATTGTAGGGTAGATCTGATTCAAGTTTGTTCAAATCGGCCCCCTGGGTTCATAATTGGGCTCAGTATAGGAGCTCGATTTCGAACTTAGTGCATTTCAGGCAAATTTCTTTAAAAAATCTTCTTCTCCAGATCCAGCAGGCAGAATCTTTTGATATTTGGTATGTAACATTGTGGGGTGGATCTGATGAAAGTTTGTTCAAATCAGCTCCCTGGATTCATATTTGGGCTCACTATAGAAGCCTGAATTCTAACTTAGTGCATTTCAGGCAAATTTCTTAAAAAATCTTCTTCTCCAGATCCAGCAGGCTGAATCTTTTGATATTTGGCATGCAACATTGTGGGGTGGATCTGATTCAAGTTTGTTCAAATCGGCCCCCTGGGTTTATATTTGGGCTCAGTACAGAAGCTCGAATTCGAACTTAGTGCATTTCAGGCAAATTTCATAAAAAATCTTCTTCTCCAGATCCAGCAGGCCGAATCTTTGATATTTGGTATGCAACATTGTGGGGTGGATCTGATTCAAGTTTGTTCAAATCGGCTCCCTGGATTCATATTTGGGCTCACTATAGAAGCCCGAATTCGAACTTAGTGCATTTCAGGCAAATTTCTTAAAAAATCTTCTTCTCCAGATCCAGCAGGCAGAATCTTTTGATATTTGGTATGCAACATTGTGGGGTGGATCTGATTCAAGTTTGTTCAAATCGGCCCCCTGGGTTTGTATTTGGGATCAGTATAGAAGCTTGAATTCGAACTTAGTGCATTTCAGGCAAATTTCTTTGAAAATCTTCTTCTCCAGATCCAGCAGGCAGAATCTTTTGATATTTGATATTCAACATTGAGGGGTGGATCTGATTCAAGTTTATTCAAATCGGCCCCCTGGATTCATATTTGGGCTCACGATAGAAGCCCGAATTTGAACTTGGTGCATTTCAGGCAAATTTCTTAAAAAATCTTCTTCACCAGATTCAGCAGGTGGAATCTTTTGATATTTGGTATGCAACATTGTGGAGTGGATCTGATTCAAGTTTGTTCAAATCGGCTCCCTAGATTCATATTGGGCTCACTATATAAGCTTGAATTCGAACTTAGTGCATTTCAGGCAAATTTCTTTGAAAATCTTCTTCTCAAGATCCAGCAGGCAGAATCTTTTGATATTGGGTATGCACCATGCTTATGGGGGTGAGATTCAAGTTTGTTCAAGCCAAGTCCCTGGGTTCATATTTGGGCTCACTGTGGAAGCCCGAATTATAACTTAGTTCAAAATGAGGAATTTTCTTTAAAAATCTTCTTCAGATCCAGCAGTTGGAATGTTTTGATATTTGATATGCAGCATCCTTAGGGGGATGAGATTCAAGTTTGTTCGAGCCATGTCCCTAGGTCCATATTTGGACTCACTGTGGGAGCTTGAATTGTAACTTAGTTCAAAATGAGGAATTTTCCTTAAAAATCTTCTTCTTCAGATCCAGCAGTCGGAATGTTTTGATATTTGGTGTGCAGCCTCCTTAGGGGGGTGAGATTTAAGTTTGTTAAAGCCAAGTCCCTGGGTTCATATATGGGCTCCCTGTGGGAGCCTGAATTATAACTTAGTTCAATATGAGGAATATTCTTTAAAAATCTTCTTTTTTTTTAGATCCACTGGTCAGAATCTTTGGATATTTGGTGTAAGCTTTTCTTAGGAGGAGCAGATGCAACTTGTTGAAATAAATTCTCTGGGTTGATATTTAGGCTACCATGTCAGGTGAGCGCCCTCAGGCCCCTTGGGGCCTCTTGTTTCTTGGAGTTTAAAAAAAGGGTTACCTGAAAAACTGAATGTAACCCATTTTCAGGTTACCTTAATTTCTAATTTAACAAGATTCTAATTTTTCTTGTGAATTATGGTTTGTATTTGCAAACTTCAAATGTTTTTTTTTCGTTTGGTCACTATCCATGATTTGATGGAGATTTTACAATATTTTTATTGGTAACTTACAAACTTCTAGAAAAATGTTCAGCATGTCATGTATGTTATGTAGAAAGTACAGTACAAGTCAAAACAAGTTGTAGGATAACCACTATAAACTATGTATCTTTCTTTTCCTACACCGATAAGACCAGAATCTGGCATCATTTTCTGGAAACGTCTCACTGAGCGCTTTCCAGAAAATGATGTCATATCTGATCTTATCAGTGCAGGAGCAGCAGTATACTTATTTTTTTGTGGTTATGCTACAACTTATTTTGACTTGTACTGTACCAGCTAGAATAATTCATGTTTGATTGAAATTCTGTTTCAAATCTGAAACTAATATTTTTTAAAATTTAAATGTTATTTTTTTTCACAGGCAAAAGATCCTTTTGTTGATGATTATACCAGTGATTGCCATATAGGAAGTGTCAAAGTTTGGTTCCAGCCTATAGCATATATGGTGTGTATTATTAAGTGTTTTGGGGTGATTTATTTTGAAATTATTACTCCCTTGATGGGTGTGCAACACATGTTCTGCTCAAATTGGGTACTTAAGTGTGAATTTAAGGACCCATGCTTTGACTCTTTGGAGTGTTATTTTTCAAAACAGATGTAGGCAACATGAATTTACAAAAAAATTGTAATTTTAAAGAAATCATTGCATTATGTAATTGTTTTGCCACTCCATACTAAATTTGCTCTTGTTTTCTGTTTTGCCACACCCATCGCTGCCCTGAGAAAATAGAACTATTTTAAAGCAGTAGCTTTCTTAATTTATGATATCTTAAAAGTGAAGTAGGTCAGAACCATGGAGCATTTTTTGTATATCTGTTGATTGTGAATATGAGATTTACATGTACTGATAGTTGAGATTGACATATACTACTCAAAGTTTGCTAAGCACCACATATTTGACACATCACTGTGGAATTTGCTTGTGACATATTTGCGATATTTTTGGTGGATATGATTGAGGGATGTATTGAGATAGTCCCCAGTGTTTACATTAGCTCTCTTGACAGGCAGACTTTTTGTGACAGTCATGGAAGTCATGTACCCCTTGCTTTCCATGATGTTTCTGTGCAATGTCTACATGTACATGACATGTGTCCGGTATTCAATCTTCATTTCAACACAAACCCTTGTGATTTAATGATTGAATATGGCGAATGCAAATGTAAGAAGATCTTTGTCTGAAGCAGAAATGTGGCGGGCTGTAGGGATGGTGGAGTAAGGGGCTCACCGTCGTCAGATTGGTGAAGCCCTTGGTGTTCACCATATGGTAATCACCAGAGCCTGAGCAAGATTTCAGCAGTATGGCACACCAGTAATATGGCATGGTGGTTGCAGAGACAGGGCAACATGTGCAGTTGAAGACTGTTTTTTGATCATTTAGGCCCATAGGAGCCGCTTTGACGCACCAACCTATCTTCGCAGTGACTTTCAGAATGCACCCGGGGTAAATGTTTCGACGCAGACTATCTGGGCAGGGCTGCACAAAGGTGGTCTCCAATCGAGAACACCATGTATTCACATTCTGCTGTCCCAGAACCACTGCTAGGCACGATATGAATGGGTCATGGACCATGTTGGATGGACCAGAGAAGATTGGCGACCTGTCCTTTTAACATATGAGTCAAGGTACTGCCTTGACTACACAGATGGGTGTTCTAGGGTATGGAGAAGACCAGGAGAGTGATTCCATGCCGCCAACATTGCTGAGCATCACCGCAATGGTGGAAGGTCAGTAATGGTCTGGAGCAGCATCAGCTGGGATGTGCATACAGAACTCTATGTCCTTGACTGTGGTACATTGACTGCACAGCGGTGTATTGATGAGATCCTGGATGCCCAGATTGTATGCAGGTGCAGTGGGTGATTGATTCATTCTGATGGACGATAATGCCTGTCCTCATGTTGCACATGCTGTCCAGGAGTACCGACACAGGGAGGGATTGAGTGTATGGACTGGCCAGCAAGATCCCAATCCAATCGAACATGTCTGGAATGAGTTGCAGCTTGCAATTTCAGCCCGTCCAGTCCAGCCAAGAAGTGTCCAGGAGCTTGGTGCCGTGCTGGTCCAAGAATGGAACAACATCCCACATAGAACCATCTGGAACCTGATTGAGAGCATGAGAAGGCATTGTCAAGCTGTAATTAACAGTAATTAGTCTCATACTCGATACTGAACCCATACCAGTTCGCTCCATCAACTTTTTGGCAAATTTGAAAAATTTCCTCTTTTAACAATAATATCCATATTTTTCTACTTTAACCCAATGGCCCAGACTTAGCTGGTGCTAACTCGAAAATATCGAGGGCCAAACACAAATTTTGCCCCCCTTCCCAATCCCCAAAAAATTTTCATGCAAAACCGAAAATTAGAAGTCCTATCTGGCCCTCCATACATTTACTCCTTTACTCTCCGCGCATGCGCAGACGCCACTAAGTGACCGGAATTGGTGCAAACATCATTCTTTGTTTGGCCCTCAGTCAGATAACAGCAAACTGACTTCTGTGCTTCTAATTCTCAGTTTATAATGATGCCAGACACAAATGAATGGTTAATTTGGTGGATCCAAGGACACAACTGGATGAAGGAAGGAAGAAACGGTGGTTTGAAACGTTCAGGGCTGTAACATTATAATAATTATAAAAATTATTTCATGTTCCCCAGTTTTGGGAAATGTGCCTGATGTCATCATTATTGCTCATGATTTTTCCACTGTTTAGTGTTCCTTCCCTATCATTCCTTGAAGCCCCCCAGTTAAACTCCCAAGCTTTTTGGCTTGTTTTATTGAAATTTTTTTGTAAAATTTCTTGGGAGTTTAACGTGTTACACAGAATGTTTATTCTGTTTATCCCCATGGTTTCGTCCTCACCCTTGGGGTGTTTAGGCATTTTGGTCATGCATTATACATCCGATGTATCTTTTTTTTCTTCTGATGGAGATCTTGCTTTACATTGGATAGTTCAAAATCTGTTATTGACTTTGGGCCATGTTGCCTGGGGTCTTGTTTCCGGTTTTCGTTCTGATGTTGTTTACATTGACAACGCTCTATTTATATATATAGTTTCCTATTTATTATTATGGTAGGACTGTTGTTAGATACATTAAATATTCTGGTAGTGTAGCAATTAATTTTTTGGATAGAAAAATAATTTTTGTCCACACTTGGACTCTGTTGGGATATATTTGGGCACATCGTTCCCTTTGGGAACTTGGGCTCTTGTCAAAAATTTTTTGTGTAAATTATTTTTTGATTTATATTTTGAATGTTATTTGTTATGTATCTTTTATAATATTTAATGTGGAGTTGGTGGGAGTACGATTAACTTTATTTTGCTTCATTATGAAAGCATATTGCTCAATGCCTTTCCTCTGATTTACATGTTCGTTGCCTTGCTTGTAGTTGATGTACTCCCACTAATTCTTGCTCAACATGTGTCGCATGTGATGACAAACGTTGGAGACGGGTGCCACGATACGTTGTTAGAGGCGAGAGACCACTGTCGGTCCTCTTGCCAAAAAGTCACTCTAGTTTTTTATTTTCTATTTACAGAGGAACAAGAACATGGTGATGTTTATGTGACGCCGTCAGAGAGTGTGCTTCCGTCATCACATTTACATAGTCAATCAGAGCTTGCGGCTAAAGTGCTCATGAATATTAGACAGGGCAAAAAACCAGGTCCCTGTCGCCAGCTAGCTCGACCGGTGAAGCAGTTACTCCATCTGTGGGAACCGTGACGCCGGGTGTGTCCTTATTTCATGTTCCCTAATTTCGGGGCATGAGCCTGATGTTGCCATTCTGGCTATGAATTTACCATTGTTTGTTCAGTGTTTCCTCTCTCCCTTTCTTTAATACCCCCCTCTGAGCAAAGCTGGGTCGGTTCATTCCCCCTGCAGAGTCTGTAAGGGATGACCGAAATTATTATGTGGTGCAGGCGGTTGGTAAAAGGGAATCAGCACAGCTGAAATTTTCCCTTAATGAACAACTTGAGGAGCCCGTAGATTTCATCCGGCATCACCTTTTAGAAGTTGTTTCTCTGAACAAAAATGCTGCGTTACCTGATAAGAAACCATAAGCGTCACTGGACACAGACTTTTTCGGCCGGATTAGGGAGTTTCCGACCCAGTCCAGAAATGTCACGGACATTTGAACTTTTGAATGACACTATATTCAAGCTAGCCTCTACGACTGGCAAATCAGGTTTCTTATCGCCTAGCGCTATACAGCTGCCTTTCATCAATGCTAGACATAAATTTGAAACAGCAGGACTAGGCATGCCGAGAGTTCCTCTGCGTTTGGATGACTAAGCTGAAGACCTGGAATTGTCATTGCCGGCGTCCATGTCTATTTACTCCAGTATACTGGAGACGACAATATCATCTAATAGAATTTAGACGCATTATCTCACCCCGATCACATTACCAGAGCGTTATCACTACGTCTCGAGGCGAATTCCAGGATGCTCAAACTTCCCTAAGAGTTCTTTCGAGGGCTATAGCATATTCTACGTATAACTCCGCCCTTTCAGTGGCAATATGGAGTTAGTCAGACGTGATGCTGCCCTGGCTGCATCCACAAGAGTGGATAGTAAGGTGGAAAAAACTCTCTTCCAGTTGCTCCGGTCTCAGGAGAGCTTCTCTTCAACGATTAAGCTTTCTACAATCTATAATCAGATTACTAAGAAAGCTCCGGATTCTCTGCTTTCATTCCACTTTGAAAAAGTCAGACTCAGCAGGGAGGAGTAAGGCAGGTTCTTCGGGGGCGAATACGTCCAAAGGAAGTTCCTATAGAGGATCAAAGAAAGCCTCTACGTCTTACTCTGGAGACCATCAGAGTAGCGACTCACATAGGGGTCGTAATGCTGGCCGAGATATCAGGTCAGATGCCCCTAGGTCGACTGGGCGAGGTGCGGGTCGTGGAGGATGTGTTTTCTTCTTCCGCAATCCTCGCAGGGCCAGGAGGTGATGGTCTAACCTATATTGCGTTCCAGTGGGCAGAAGGCTGTCGAGATTCTTAACCAATTGGTTGTCAATTACAGGCGACCCATGGGTGCAAGGGGTTATTTCTGAAGGTCTAGCTGTCCTTCAAGGAAAACCCTCCGTTAACTCGAAGTCCACGCTGGTCTCAGCTTCCGTTAAACGTTCAGTAGAGAGATTCGCTTCTATCAGAAATTCAATTTGTTCCTGACAAGAACGCTATAGACGTCGTAGAAAACCAGGAATCTCCAGTTTTCTGCAGACACCTGTTCCTGGTTCCAAGATCAGACGGCTCGTTTCATCCAGTTATAGATCTGAGCTGGATAAACAAGCTGATCTGGGCTCCAAAATTTTTATATGGAGACCATCCGATCAGTCAGAGTGAGCATTCGAGTGAACGATTATGCTGTGAGCATAGATCTCAAGGATACGTACTTTTACGTCAGGGTACATCCGACGTTTAGAAATTACTTTCGCTTCGCTGTCCCTGGAGTTGTTTTCAGTTCCGACCAATGATGCTCTGGTCTGAGCCCTGGGCCTTCACAGGGCTCCTGCGGGGCCTTGAAAACCTGGAAAAGCCTGGAATTTGTCAAAAGGTCATTCAAGGCCTTGAAAGCCTGGAATTTCCGATGGGAGCCTTGAAAATCCTGGAAAATCGGAGAATTTTGCGACACATAATTTAATCCGAACATATTTTACAGCATTTACAGCAATTGTAATTGCATGTTTATTAATCCGGTCATATTTTGGAGTATTTACGGCAGTGCCAATGTGTGTGGTATTGATAGAACAGTGCACTGAAGTGAATCAGGCACTGTGAGTGGTTGCTATTAACTTGTGTGAGACAATGGTGTAAGTTTAAGCCATTGGGAAGATTTATTGCAAATTCTGCATGTTCCAAGGCTGAGCGCACGTGCAGCATGGATAAGTTTATTCACACTGAGAACAAATTCGTTCTTGAAATTGTATTTGAACTGTCTTCAGAAACTTGCAAAATTATATTCCGTTTACGGTTACGGGAAAGTTTACTTTCAAACAGGCTTGGCTCAATTCTCCAGCTTACTCTAACTGGTTACTGCCGGTTCCAGGTGAACGATGTTCTGCTAAATGCAGTAAGTGTCGGAAAGTTTTTAGTGTTTCAAACATGGGCGAATCGTCCCTAAAATCCCACATGAAATCTGACAAGCATATTAAATTAAATTCTGATGCAAATAAAACAATGGCACTTTCATTTGGAAATAGTTATACAAAGTCCAAAACCACCGTGATGGCGGCTGCCCATGCCGGGAAGTTGGATGAAATTGTGGCAAATTCAGCAGACGTATTTGGTGCGGAAATATTATGGGCTACAAAATGTGTCATTAGCCACTACAGTTACAGGAGTTGTGATGATGTCGGCCTGTTATTCAGAACCATGTTCAAAGACAGCCAAATTGCCCAAAAATTTTCATGTGGTGAAAATAAATCGTCTTATATTGTGACATTTGGAATGGGTCTGTATTTAAAGGATTTAATTCTAACCAAGTTAAAGGAAATAAAATATTTTGTTCTCATGTATGATGAATCCCACAATGACTCGTTGGAGAAAAAACAGCTTGATGTGCACATCAGGTATTGGGACCAAATAAAAAACCAAGTTGTCATCAAGTATCCAGATTCCGAATTCATAGGACATGGACGAGCAGATGACCTTTTGGAGGCATTATCGTCAGCAACTCTTCAATTCGCAAGTTCAAAGGTTATTCAGTTGTCCAAGGATGGACCAAATGTTAATTGGAAAGTATTTAAAATGCTTATAAATGACATTGAATGTAAACACAATGTGTCACTGCTGAATATAGGAAGTTGTGGCTTACACACAGTACACAATGGCTTAAAGAATGGTGCAAAAAAATCTGATTTCAAAGTTGCAGAAGTCCTGAAAGCCTTATTTTGGTTATTCAAGGATTCCCCAGCCTGAAGGGAGGATTTTGTGAAAATAACTGACTCCTCAGTATTCCCACTCCAATTTTATGGCCACCGTTGGGTGGAAAATCAACCTGTAGCCAAGAGAGCACTTGACATTTGGCCTAATATTGTGACATTCATTGAAAAAATCAACAACGATAAATCCTATAAAATCACTTGTAACTCATACAAAGTTGTGAAGGAAGCCACAACTGACAAGCTCATGCCAGCTAAAATAGCCTTCTTTGAGTATTTATCAACCCTCTTAAAGCCCTTTCTTGAGATTTAGCAGAGTGAAAGACCTCTAGTGCCATTTCTCACCAGTCATTTAGAGGAAATGGTAAGAAGAGTGTTGAGGAATGTGGTCAAGCCACAGCTACTAAAGGAAGCTACTAACACAAGTAAACTTTTGCAGCTGAAACTTGACGAAAAAGCCAACCTTCTTCTCTACAAGAAGGTGGAGTTGGGATTTAAGGCAGAGGGCATTGTGAAAAAACTAGTGGCAAAAAGCCTTGTTTCAGAACGGGACTTGATGGAACTTCGCATGACTTGTAGGGAATTCATGGTACAACTGGCAAAGCACCTCATGGACAAAACTCCCATCAATTTCACAACTGCCAGGAATCTAGATTGCCTTGCACCTGGAATGATTCTTGTGCACCCTGATAGAGCAAAGTCTCACATGAAAGCTACACTTGGAAAACTGATAGAGATCAAGAGATTTGACGAAGGGACAAGTGACATTGTCAATGATGAATATATAGTCTTTGTTGACTCAGTTCAGAAGCTAAGTGGTAAGGCAAGAGATGATTATAAACACTATGACCCTCTGAAAAGTCAGCGACTTGATGAATTTTACTATGAAAGACTGCACTCATCGAAGAATCTTTGGGAGGTTTTCAAAATGCTTCTTATCTTATCACATGGCCAGGCATCAGTAGAGCATGGTTTATCATTAAATAAAGAAATATTGGTAGAAAATATGAAAGCCCAGTCCATTATTGCACAAAGGAGAATAGTCCATCATTTAAATGACATTGGCGGAATTGGAAACTTCAAATTAACCTCCTCTCTACTGCAGTATGTGTCTGGTGCAAGACAGAAATATAGGGTCTACCTCGAAGAAGAAAAGAAGGAAACTGGAAGCAGTTCAGGAATGAAAAGAAAGGCAATTCAAGAGGAACTTGCAGAATATAAAAAGAAAAAAGTGCAGTTGGACGATGATGTTCGCACAATATTTCAGACTGCTGACAAGAAAGCTCAATTGTAGGAGACATTGCAAGGCAAAAAGATGAGACAATTGATTATTGAATCAAATTCTTTACGTGCAACCGGTAAAGAAAAGCAGACTATGACTCAGGAAATGGATGTAATGATAAACAAGCTTGAAGAACAGTTGAAACACGATGCTTCAAGAAGACTACAGTATCAGTGGAAATAAGTTACAGGATTTTTACAAGAAATGTTTGATCCCATTTTTCCTCAATAGATAATTTAAAATTCCAACACTTGGTATCATTTCAACAGAAGCTCCCCAAAGAGCTTCCAGTGAAATGATATCAGGGGTTGGCAGCAAAGGAAAAAATGTCAGTGAAATCTCCTGCATGTAGTTAAGTAGTTATCCTGTAACTTATTTCCTGTTGTACTGTACAGTGCAGTACTTGCAACTTCTTGTGTACTGTTAAGTCTCTGTTACTTTTGATTTTGATATTACAGTGTTGAAGTTGAAATTCCAATGTTTGAAACAGTTCTTTATTATATTACTGCTGAATTCTTGTTATGCTGACTGGAGATGAGTCAGTTACATGTATCCCTTAAACTGAATTAATTTAAAATCATTGAGTTGAAGATGAGATACCTTCCCTGACTGCGGACTGATAATGTGTTAAATTCCTTCCACACTGACATGGATTCACTGATTGATGGACTCATGGAGAATATTTTAGTCTATTTAGGACCACATTTACATGTACAGTATGTAGATACTCATTGGGAGAAAGGATGACGTAATTAAATTCATTTGCATTTGCATTCAGTAAGTATTCATTTAGAATAGCAGTACATGTACAAGAGACATACCTATTGTCCCACATGATAATTACACTTTATTTGTAGGAAAAACAAAAGAAAATTTCTTTCTCAGTATGTGCAATTCCAACCATTGATATCATTACTTGGGAAACTTTCAGAAAGAGTTTTCCAAGAAATGATGTCAAGTGTTACAATTATTTACCAACAAAAGGGAATATAAGAGAAAGTTTCTAGTGGTTATCTGATAATTTGGGGTGCTTTGTGTTGTGTGTTGCCTTGAATTTCATGAATGGGGGCCTTGAAAATGCACGAAAATTGCTGAGAAATGGCCTGGAATGGCCTTGAATTTCAAAGATTTTAACCTGGGGGAACCCTGCTTCACTTGAATCATGATCTCGGTAATGACTCATTTCCGAGCTCATTCGTCTGTGCTAACGTCGGCCTACTTGGATGACATTCTTCAGGGTTACGGTAGCAAGTTAACGCTTCAGAACGATGTTCAGAGGCTGCTTCAATTGCTCTGACGTATCGGTTTCATAGTAAACGAAAAGAAGTCGGATTTAGTGCCGTCCTAATCATTCACCCACATGGGAATGAGCTTAGAGATGCACAACAATCTCGTTCGTCTGCCGTTAACCAGAGCAATATTAGTCAGTTGTTACGCTTGCTTTTGCCTTTACTCAGATGTAGTAACAGCGAGAGAATTCATGAGACTGACAGGTTTGTGCTGACCCGCTGCGGATCTTATTCCGATGGAGCGGCTATGCACTCGTCCACTCCACAGATATTTTATCTCAGAATTGGAGTGTGAAGACTCATTCGCTTGAGTCGAACATCGTCTTGTCGAATCAAGTGAAACAAGAGATTCAGACTTGGGCAGATATTCAGTGGTTAACTCAAGGAGTACCACTGCAACTGCCGGATCCGAGTTTAACGATAATGACGGATGCGAGTCAAACAGGTTGGGGCGCAACTCTGAGCCCAACAGATTCAGGTTGCCAGGATCTTTAGGATCCGCAGTTCCTAACAAGTACATAAACATCAGGAGATGATGTCAATATGGCTTGCACTACGTCAATGAATGAACATTCTTCAGAATTCGCATGTTCAAATTCTGTCCGACAATTCGACAGTAGTAGCATATATTCTGAACCAGGGAGGCACTCATTCCATTCCATTATTCAATTTAATGGAAAGGATCCTTCTGTTCGTCCTAGAGCATCAAGTTCTTCTATCGGTCTGTTATATTCCGGTTCGTCTAAACGTTCTAGCAGACTCCCTTTCTCGGAAAGGTCGTATGTTGTCGTCAGAATGGACTCTCAACAACGAGTATTCAGTCAGATTTGCTACCAATGGGATCGTCCAATGGTAGACTTATTTGCGACGCATCTCAACTACCAGTTACAGACGTATGTGTCACCGTGTCCAGATCCTCGAGCGTTTGCAGTAGACCCTCTATCGATTTCTTGGGACGGAATAATAGGATACGCGTATCCTACAGCGCCATTGATTCAGCAGATATTGCTCAAGATAAAGGAATCTGACTGCAAAATTCTGTTGGTAGCATCCCTGTCACCCCAGAGACCATGGATAAATCTACTCAGGTGTCTGCTGTGGGACATGCCGCGGAAGCTTCCTCCACGAGAGGATCTTCTTTCGCAGGGGAAATCGCGCACACTGCATCACAACCCGCAAGGTCTCAACCTTCACGTATTTCCGTTGTGCGGTCCTTCTTGCACGGCAAGCAATTTTCAGGACAAGCAGTGGACGCAATTTCTAACTGTAGGAGGACCTCCTCTTCGCTAAATTATGCTGCTAAGTGGAAGGTTTTTTGATGTAGGGATCATTCTGTTGATACCTATGCACATCATGATAGTTTACAGATTGACTGCTAATATTGGATTTTTGGCTAAAATCAGGCTCTTAATAAGTATCCAGAACCTATTGTTATTAAGGCTCTTCCATCTTCAGACGGGCATAGGCCTTTACTCTGTCCTGTTAGAGCTATACGTATTTACAAACGTAGATCTGAGTTTATCAGAAAGGGACGTAAATGTTTCTTTCTGTCTCTGCTGCCTAATAGAAGGGACATTACGGTCCATTCTGTTGCAAGGTGGATTCAATTAACTATCCGTATTGCTTATGAAAAATTATCTTCAGCTCAGCAGTCTGTGCTTAAGATTTCGGCGCATTAAGTAAGAGCGCTCTCTACATCTTGGGCTTATGCTATAGTGTTGCTATTACCGATTTGATGAAGGCTGCATATTGGTCTCAGCCTTCTACATTCACAAGTTTTTATCTTAGAAATGTTGAGTCCATTTCTGGCGACCTGCGTGTTTAGGTCCGTTATCTGTTGCTCAGAATGTCGTCCACTAAACAGTTGCAACTATAGTTATGCAGGCTTTCTGTTCCGGCAGCGACTCTGTCCTGCTGCCCTCTTCGCTCTGGGGTATTTGACCCAGGGCAAGGGGAAGGGGGGATGGTGTTCCCTTAGGTCACCTGCTTTATAGTGAAAAGCAAGGGAATACCTCCTCTGGAAACAGTAATTCCGAGTCGGTGCCGGGATGGTTTTAAAGTGTAAAGCTAATTCATGTAATATTTTTAAAGTGTAGCTCGGTGTGTAACATTTGTATATGTCACGGATCATACGAACGCTAATATACAGTCCTCGGACACTTTTAAATGAGTATAAAGAGTCTCATTATCTGGACTATCTTTATTTATTGGCTTTCCTTTAATAAGATTAGTATAATGGATTATACTGGATGTTAATAGAGATCATTGATGTTATTGTGCTCAATTACGGAATGGTATTGTGTCTTTCTTGTTTGATACAAACAAGAGAGATACATGTAAAACCTGTTCTCTTCTCTTTGAGGGGATAATTCTGTTTACATGTAATTGAGTCTATTGGATTTTCCATTATGTCCCCAGCCTTTTTTCTATTCAGCTAAGTCTGGGTCATTGGTACAGTATAAAAATCTTAACAAATTTATAGTAATTTATATATTTTTTATACTTACCAATGACCCAGACGGGGATGGCCCTCCCATGAGCTGGGAACTCATACCTCCCCGCTGATTACATAACGCTTACCAGGCACTGGTTGTAAGAATGACTTTTGGAGCCAATTTCGAGACCTCCTTGACACTGCACATGCGCAAGGGATAAAAGGTATGGAGGACCACATAGGACATTGAAATTTCGGTTTTTGATGCAAATTGGGGGGATTGGGGGGCAAAATTTGTGTTTGGCCCTATAATTTAAGGAGTTAGCACCAGCTAAGTCTGGGTCATTGGTAAGTATAAAAAATATATAAATTACTATAATTTTTTTAACATTTATCATGTATAACTCTGTCTATACAGTTGCTAATTTGGAGTTAATCAAACATGACGGAGCCCTTATGCCGTCATCTTTAATAGATGACAAGGTGAAAAACTCTATGCGGGTCCCTCCAGTATCTGGACACTAAGTTTTTGACGATAAGCTTTCATTGGTTTATGACCAAGCTACAAAGAAATCATCAATACTCTGCTCCTTAAGTCGGTGTCTAATCGACCCACAATAGCAGAAAAGAGTAAGGGAGGACGTCCTAGACAGAAAATCATCTAAAAAGGACTCCTCGCGAGGGTATAGGTAACCCTCCTATAATTACTCTAGGGATCATCATACAGCGACACGGATAGGGGCGTAGGTCTGATTGAGACTACCGGTCAGATGCCCCTAAGCCATTGGCTCGAGGCACTTCGTGAAGGAGACGTTGTTTCTCCTTCCATAGGCCTCACAGGTACTACAGGTGAGGGTTAGGACCTCTATTGCTTAGCAATTGGCAGATGGTTATCAAGATTCGCATCAAACTGGATAACTATTATGGAAGACAAGTAGGCGAGAAGTGTGGTCTCGGACGGTTTACGGCTATCTTTCCGAGAGAACCACCACTAACTTAATGTCCGTGTTGGACAATGCTTCTGTCAAATCCTTGCATAAGAGTCTCTCCAACCGGACATAAAGGTTCTCTTGACAATGAAAGTAATAGAGGTCATCAAGATTCTCTAGGATTCTGCAATCACCTGTTACTCGTACTGAAGCCAGAGAGCTTGTTCCGACTGACAATAGACTGGAGCTGGATAACAAGTTTATCATAGCTCTAAAAGTTTATTTATGGTAATCATTATACCACCCACTTGAAAAGTGGGTGGTATATAGTGTTCAGTATGTCCGTCCATCCGTCTGTCCATCCGTTACGCTTTGGGGGGTACACATCTGCTATCTGCAACTCCTCCTAAACAAGTGAACAGATTTCATTGAAACTCTCAGACATTCATTTACATACATTGAAGATATCCACCTCCTATTTTGTTTTCAGATATTTTCATTTCTACAGTTTCCCATATTGAAAAATGAACTTTGTCAAATTCAATTGACATTCTGTACAGATCTGCTATCCGCAACTCCTCTTAAACCATTGAACAGATTTCATTGAAACTTTCAGACATTCTTTTACATACTCTGAAGATGTGCACCTTCTATTTTCTCTTCAGATATTTTCATATTTACAGTTCCCCATATTCAAAAATGGTCTTTGTCAATTCAGGTTTTAATAGGGAGGGGTATAAATCCGCTATCCGCTACTCCTCTTAAACCATTGAACAAACTCCATTGGAACTCTCAGACGTTCTTTTACATACACTGAAGATGCGCATCTCCTATTTTTCTTTCAGATATTTTCATATTCCGACATACGTCCATCCATTCATCCGTTATGTTATAGGGGTGTTATGCTTTCCGCAACTCCTCTTAAACCAGTGAACGGATTTCATTGAAAATCTCAGACATTCTTTTACATATATTGAAGGTGTGCACCTCCTGTTTTGTTTTCAGATATTTTCATTTTTAGGGTTTCCCATATTTAAAAATGTTTTTTTTTAATTCAAGCTTGGTTGGGGTGGGGGGGGGGGGGGGGGGTGGTTGACATTTGCTATTCCTGACCTCTTTAAAACTAGTGAATGGATTTCAGTGCAACCTTCAAACATTCTTTTACATACAGTGAAGATGTGTACCTTCTGTTTTGTTTTCAGATATTTTCATTTTTACAGTTTCCCATATTGAAAAATGGGCTTTGTCAATTCAAGCTTCGGGGTTGAGGTGTGGTGGGGGGGGGGGGGGGGGGTGTCAGTGTTTGTGCTCTCTACATTAAACACACTTTTACTATTGTAAAATATTTCTTGTGGGAGTGGTTGGTATCATTTAGTGAGCAGTGCTCACAGTTTTTCTAGTTTAGTCGGTAAAAGCGAGCGTTCGACTTATCGACTATGCGGCAAGCATAGATCTAAGAATCCGTTCTTTCATGTCCTGGTATATCCGGCATTCAGTAAGTACCTACGGTTCGCCGTCCAAGGGATAGTACTTCAGTTCCGAGTGATGTGCTTCGGTCTGAATCTAGCGCCCTGGGCTTTCATTCGAATAATGAACTCAGTAATGTCTCCCAACAATCTGGTTCATCTGCCTTTACCCAGAGCAAAATTAGTCAGTAGTTATGCTCGTTTTTGTCTACTCTCAGGCACATTAACAGCGAGAAATTTTATGCGACTGAGGGGGTTGTGCGGAGTGGCTACGCATCTTATTCCGATGGGTCAGTTATGCACACGTTCCCTCCAGTTATTCTTAACCAGAACTGGAGTGTGAAGACACATTCGCTCAAGACCAGTATTGTTTTAACGGATCTTGTAAACAAAAGGTCCATATATGGGCAGATATTCAGTGGTTAGCTCAAAGAGATCCACTGCAACTGCCAGATCTGGCTTTCATGATTGTGACGGATGTGAGTCAGTAGTTTGGGGCATGGCCTTGGATCTGACAGACTTGAAATGCAGGGGTCCTGGAACCCTCGGCTCCTGGAGAAACACATAAAAATCAAAGAATGATGTCAATATTGTTAGCGCTACATCAGTGGATTCACATTATTTGCGGACAAGCATGTTTTGATATGATAGTGGTATCTTACATCAGGAACCAGGGCGGCACCCATTCATTTCCATTATGATAACTAACGGAGAAGATTTTTCTATTTTGTCATGTATAATCATGTTCATCTCTCTATCCGTCATATACCGGGTCGTCTGAACGTACTAGCAGACTCGCTCCTCGGAAAGGTTGCTTGTTACATTTGCATTGGACGCTCAAAAGGCGAGTATTTGGACAGTTTTTCTACCAGTAGGATCGCCCCATGATAGTTCAGTTTGCGATGCACCGGAACAATTAGTTACCGTCATTTGTGTCGCCATGCCCAGACTATTGAACGCAGACAGTAGATGCTCTGCAGAATTCATGGGGATGAATGATAGGATACGCATATCCTCCAGTTCATTTGATTCAATAGATTACATTTAAGATTAAACAGTCTCATTGTGAATCCTACTAGTAGCACCTCTGTCATCACAGAAACCTTGGATCAGTATTCTCAAGTGTCTGTTATGGGATGCACCCCAGAAGCTTCCTCCATGAGAGGGCCTTCTTTCAGGGGAAGTTTTATTCTTCGCGTCCTTCTACGCCCATAGTGGCATAATGAAGTCAATTAGATGTGAGGGAACCATCACGGTTCCTATATTATTTGATAACTGGCACAGGAACGATTAAGTAATGCGGGTGAGGAGATTTCAATATGACTTTGAATCCCCCCCCCCCCCCAACCCCCCCAAACACACACTGACACACACTGCCGTTGTGTTTCGAGGCAATTACTGGGCAAGACAGAGTTTTCTTCCCGCAAGCCTCATATAATTTAATACATACTATGCATTTGGGTCATGTTCTATGCCGACCTCATGGGCACATCCACTTTTTAGTTGGATTAGTGTCGTGTGATTATTTGTTGATTTGTTATACAATTAAATTTCTACTCTTTGAGTACCTCGGAGGTTGAAAACCAGTTAACTGGTATTCAGATGATTACATGCTAAATATAAATGCTCTCGTGCATTATATTATTAGGCTAACACTTTATTGTATTTTGTGGACCTTGAAATTATAATCTATTTCGGGGGCGGTCCATGTTGGAGCCTGTTAATCATACCTACTTCCATTTCTAGATCCAGGTTTCTATTATGTCAGTATCAGAGACCAGCCTAGGGGGGAATTTTAGGGAGACTTCATGTCTCCCTCCAGAGAAAATAGGGAGACTGCAGAGTCATGTAGGGAGACTTCATAGGCAAGTGGGGAAAATTAAGAATATTCATGTACCACCCCCTGCCACCCCTTCATATTTGCAATTTGTTGTCCTCCATTAACATCTGATTAATCCAGATCCAGTTGTCTATATTGCATCTATGCCAGGTTAAAAAACTGAAAATCCCCCACTGCTACCCTCTCCTTCATGACCCCTCCCCTCTTTTTCATGCTAATCACCCAGCACCCTCCTGTGGTTGCCTTTCACCAAAGTCTACTAAGCTAATAATTTCCTAAGTCTGAAAGTTGAACAGGACCAGAGGCAAGAAGGTTGCTTGGGTGGTACTTTGTTACTTAATAAACAAAATACATTCTGAGTATTTTGTAAAAGAAATGTCATTCCGCATCATTTTTATGGCATTCCGGTGTCATTTCGTGTCATTCCAGTGTTTAGGAGGACCCTTTCAAGATCGTCCACATGCACACTTGTGCCCTGTACAAAGCTTTTCTTTTCATCACTAAAGCTGTTTTTTCATGTGCTTCAGTTCTATTTGTGTTTTTCTGGGAATAGACGGCCCAACAGTTAATAGTTGTCAGCAAAACGAAATAAAAATACAGTGTTATAAAATACGTCCGTTGTGTATACATTTTCGGCATCCTAAGTGAGGTAACCTACTTTCAAACCGGGTTATTTTGTTGAGTCGCGTAAGTCACCTATTTTCGTTTCGACACTTGAACTCCGACTGAAACGCAACAAAATAGAAATAAAAAATCCTCCAAAAGTGACAATGGACAATTGATTGTCGTGTGATTTCAAATAAATGGTCGTTTATTTGATGAATTAAAATGCCCATTTATCACACTCAAGCACATTCGATTCTTGAAAATAATCGTTTTTATGTAAACCTTGCATCACTCAGTTCAGCCTTTCCTCATTTTGGCCAATTTTTAGAGGGTGACTTGTAATCACCCCGACTATTTTTCTAGGCGACTTTGGGCTTAGAAGGGCAACATAATCGCCCTAATCGCTCTCACGGCTGGTCCCTGGCCAGTACTCATTTCGCATATTCTCACATGTTTATATCGTAGATATCGGATAGTACACATTGGAGAGTGTTGTTACTGGAATTTATTGTACAGAGGCTGCCTGTGGATTACCTCGGAAGTGTGTTTTGTCTTCAGGGATCGTTCAGTGTGGCTCGATTGGACATGTATATGTTATATTTTACATCATCGGTTTTCGATGTATCTGTGTACGTCTTCTGCGGTGTACGTTATATAGTGTGCGGTATTAATTACCAGGATCGTCGCTATAGCCTTATTTTCTGAAGTGGCATTAAACACCATTTATTAATCATGAATTAATACCTGAGTGCCTGTTCGACGATTATTTATATTGTTTTTTTTGTACCACTGATTCCAGAGCTCTCCCCTCTTTCTTTTGAAGATTCCTTCAAAAGAAAGGTGGGGAGGGTTGATTTTTACCTCTTCTCTGGCTTAATGGGTATGTAACTATGAAGGAAGCTGTTTTATCCATAATTATATCCTGCATACAGCTGAAATGTTATTATATGGCGTGTGTTTGTGGGGGATTTTCTCTCATTCTCAGATACGCCATCCTAATTTTTGGGACTTAGTCTGGACTAACCTTAAACATTAGGAACTTGTTACATCCTAATTAGCATAGTCTTCATGCTTAGAATATGGAATTACTTAATTGGGCTCGTTATTTAGGATATGTCTCCTTTATGACTGTATAGAGATACAAACATGTAATTCCTAATTATTCTAGTTTCCTTTCATCATGGATTGCAGGATTGGAACTATGTTGATGTACTATTTTGGAAGTCGTAGGCCCTCCACCTTTTTACATTTCAGCTAAGTCTGGGCCATTGGGTTATAGTAGAAAAATGTAAATACATAGTAATTTGTATATTTTTATACTTACCAATGGCTCAGACGGAGATGGCCTTCCCATGAGTGGGCACTCATACCTCCCCGCAGAATTATTATGTAATACTCTCTTTTACAAAGTATGATGTTGGCGCCAATTCCGGTCACTTCCTGGCATCTGCGCATGCACAGAGAGTAAATGTATGGAGATCCAGATAGGACTTCTAATTTTCAGTTTTGCATGCAAATTTTGGAGATTGGGGTGTGGGGGGGGTGGGGGGGCAAAATTTGTGTTTGGCCCTCAATATTTTAGAGTTAGCACCAGCTAAGTCTGGGCCATTGGTAAGTATAAAAATATACAAATTACTATGAATTTATAATTTTCCATGGTTATCATTTTCAAAAGCTAAAAAATAATGTCAAACACAAGCAAAATCTTAATTTCTGTGCTTAAATCATTAATGATATAATTAAATAAAAAATATATACACTTTTCATAACAATATTTCAACTAAAACGTAAAACAGGTAGTTAGATATACTTGGTGCTTAGCAAACTTTGAGTAGTATATATTCAGCGCAGTAACTTCTTCAGATATTGGAAGGATGTGACCACTCTTTGCCTGACCATAACACAAAGAGGCTGACTGTACTAAGATACATAAACTTTTGCTGAATAGTGAGTTATTCAGATAAAGATTCAACATAGGCAGTTTTCTGGTGAAAATTATAGCAGGCTGCCATAGATTTTACCATGGAATTGCTGATTGCCGTGGCTAATTTTGATGGTGATGTGACTTACATATTATCCAAGTGGCTACTATCTGACAGTTTTATACCCATGCACAAGTCTTCAAATTAGCCAAGTTCTCACCTTCTTTCCCAAAGTTTGGATACCCTGGGTTGCTGAGCTTTCCTTATAGTTGTGTTAGAACATCTAAGTTAGGGTCTCCGTCTAATTGTTCCAGTTGAGATAAACTTGCTACTTCCTCCGAATACTACTAAGCAATAATATTAGTACTATCAAGCAATAATCTGCTGATGAGACAAATATCTTTTTTTGTGATGGAGAAGGTGGGGTGGAGCGATATGATACAGTGCCCAACACATGCATCCTCGGGATTTACACCCCTGTGTTTATTTAAAGATATGGTCCAACATCTAAGTAATATGGTATGTATACAATCTTCATGCATGCCACAGATTAGATTAATGCAATTTTACAAGTAAAGCCTACTCATTCTCCAGAGGTGACAAGCACCACTACACTACACAGGGATTCATGGCTTCCCCTGTAGTGCCCAAACAGGGAAGGCACTACAGGGGAAGCCATGAATCCCTGTGTAGTGTATTGGTGCTTGTCACCTCTGGAGAATGAGTGGGCTTTACTTGTAAAATATCACTTGTCTGATGCATTGGTTCCAGTTTTCTGGAAAAAGCAGCCTAAACATGATCAAGTGGCTAAACTTGACATTATATTTCTATTGCTTTTATTAGCTCACCTTGCTTAAAAGGCCATGTGATCTTTTCTCATCACTTGGCATCTGGAGTCCGACATCTGTCATGCATCGTCCCGCATTCGTAAGCTTTTGACATTTTCATCTTCTTCTCTGTAACCGCTGAGCTGGTGTGAACCAAACTTGTCAGGAATGGTCTATGGGAGATCTTTTACAAACGCTACTCATTTTGTTCCTGTTGGATGAAAAACATGTCTTCCAGAGGCATTCTTTGATTCTGGTTGTTGGATTTTCAAAAATCTTCTCTGAACTGCCAGGCGAAATGTTTTGAAACTTCACATAAATGATGACTGGGACCCCCTCTACCAATGATCCTCATTTAATGTTGATTGGGTCAGAAACATGGCTGTGATTGGGTCACAAACATGGCTGCAATTGGGTCACAAACATGGCCGCAATTGTAGCTTACAGTTACTGTAGAAACCCTATGAGAAATCACATTTTCATCATCTTTTCTGGAACTACTGAGCTGACATTAACCAAACCTGGCAGAGATAGTCTATGGGAGGTCCTCTTCAAACAATCCTCATTTTGATCCCAAGGGTTTGAAAACATGGCCGCCAGAGGCATTCTTTGATTCTGATTGGTGAATTTTGAAAAATCTTCTCCTCTGAAACCACAGGGCCAAATGTTTTGAAACTTTGGATGGTTGATGACTGGGACCCTCTACCAGCGATCTTCATTTAATGTTGATCGGGTTGCAAACATGGCTTCAATTGCAGCTTTTAGTTACCATAGAAATCCTATGGGAAATCACATTTTCATCTTCTTCTCTGGAACTACTGAGCTGACATGAACCAAACTTTGCAGGAATGGTCTATGGGGGGTCCTCTACAAATGATCCTCATTTTGTTCCCATGGGTTGAAAAATATGGCCGCCAGAGGTATTCTTTGATTCTGGTTGGTGGATTTTCCAAAATCTTCTCCTCTGAAACTGCCGGGCCAAATTTTTTGATACTTCTCATCAATGATGACTGGGACCTTTTCTACCAATGATCCGCATTTAATGTTGATCAGGTTGCAAACATGGCTGCAGTTGCAGCTTATAGTTACTATAGAAACCCTATGGAAAATCACATTTTCATCTTTTTCTCTGGAACTACTGAGCCGATCTGAACCAAACTTTGCAGGAATGGTCTATGAGAGGATGGAAATATGTGGCCACCAGAGGCTATATTCTAATGCTTAACCCAATGTCTCTCCTGTCTGCATGAAGATCAGTACTGTCAACAAAATACTTGTATTTTTATACTGTACCAATGACCCAGACTTAGCTGGTGCTAACTCCAACAAAACCAGGGCCAAACACAAATTTTGCCCCCCAATCCCCAAAATTTGCATCCAAAACAAAAAGAAATCATGTCCTAAAGGACCTCCATACTATGCCTCTACTGCGCATGCGCAATGACGCAGTCGTCCCGAAATTGGCGCCAATTATCATTCTCTGTTTGGCCCTTCATCAGTCAACATCTCACTGATCTTTGTGCTTGTAAATCTCAGTTTAAAGGATGCCAGACACGTAATTTTGGGAGAAAATGTGATTCTAAGGAGGATAGAAGGAGGAGAGGAAAAAGAAGTGGCAAAAAATAATCAGGGCTGTACTTAAAATTTTTTGATGAAATTATGTTAAGTTGCCTATTTTCGAGGCATGGGCCTCTTGTTGTCATTCTTGCTAATTGTTGCACTGCTTATTCAGTGTTTCCTCTCCCCTAGCCTTCTAAAGTCCCCCCTGGCAATTCTCCCATGCTTTTGGCATATTTTTGAGAAATTTCATTTCTAAAATTTCCTGGGAGAGTTGCTTGGTTACAGAATGTTTTCTGTTATTTTCCCCATAGTTACGTTTTCACCCATGGGTGTATAACGTTTGTGTTCTGCATCTTCCATCTGATGTTCTACAGATTCTCCCCTGGGAGTCTCTGTTTTGCATCAGATAGAGTGTAATTGATGACTGATTCCGGGCCAGTTTTTTCAGTGCCTGGAGTCATGTTTTCTAGTGTGTTTACACTGTTTGTTTTCATTGGCAACAGCCTTTTTTGAGGGGGGCTGTTTGCCTTTGTGGTAGTTTATCTCATTATAAGATACATTTATATTATCCGAAAGTGTCTCATTAATTA
The DNA here is from genome assembly GCA_031216915.1 of Pictodentalium vernedei. Classification (NCBI taxonomy): domain Eukaryota; kingdom Metazoa; phylum Mollusca; class Scaphopoda; order Dentaliida; family Dentaliidae; genus Pictodentalium; species Pictodentalium vernedei. The sequence goes on along the minus strand of CM062289.1, from coordinate 224,265,463 downwards.
TTTTATATAAATTTAAAATTTTTGACCACACTTTGCCATCGGATCCATCGGGGCTCAACGTTACTTTTCAGCAACTTGGGCTTCTCTGAAAAAATATTTTTTCAAAATTATTTTGTTTTGCAATTGTTTTTTCATTTATTAATGGATCATGTTATTATGTATCTTTGTGTCAGGGGTTTTTGCGAGTAACTAGGACTTATTGTTGTTCTTTCACAATGAAGGGACGTTGTTCAAATTGTAATAGGAAGAAATCTTCCTCTGACTTTCAGGATCATTGTATTAATTGTAGTCAGTGTTCTCGCATTAATCCCTGTCCTATATGTGAACATTGGGATGAGAAACATTGGAAACGTGTGTCATGATATGTTGTTTCTGGAGAAAGAGCGATGCCGGCTCTTTCTCCACAAGGTCACTCTACTCTCTCAGTTTCTATTTCAGAGGAACCAGAACAGGGTGATGTTTCCATGTTATCTTCTTCAAGTGTGCGTCCGTCGTCACAAATGAATTCAGAGCTAGCGGCAAAAGTGCTCATGGAGATTAGACAAATGTCGTCCGCTAGCTCGCCCGGTGTAGCGTCCATTCACCGAATGGTTCGGCAGCCGGGTTCGTCCGATGCGGTCCAAGAGGAAATTTTGGGTGATGCGAGCACTATAAACATAATAGATGCACACCCAGTGACGGCGGATAGTAAGCGAGAACGGAGGAAGCCTTTTAGTCCGGTTCCTAGCTCGTCCAGGTCCAGCCGGGCCGCGAGCGAGAGAGTCCCCTCTCTCGTACAACAACATCTGGGACCAGATGTTGTGGTACAAAATGTGTCTTTAGCGGAGCATACGTCTGTCGCTCGGGACGCTCCGTTGTATAAGCAGTCCGCAGAGACTGTTAAGGCTTCCTCTTCTCGTCAGCGCACACGACCGCACCTTGGCTGCGTGACCGCCGATATATTACCAGCTTCGCCGATGAAGGATTCTTCGGCGACCAGGTCACTCCATCCGGCAGCCAGGGATTCGAGACCGATGGACTCCGGACGTTCGCATAGGAAAAGTATGCGGGAGCCATCTGATGCGGAGCTGCCCTCGGCGAAGCAGCGAAAGACTGCGCCTCCGCAGGTCTCGACGCCGGACATTCTTGTGCAGATAGCACAGCTTATCGCAGCATCCCAGCAGCCGACAGAAACGGTGTCGGATCGAGAATTATCCGACGGCGCTGGGTCGGTACGCTCCGCCGAAGCATCGGGGGCGGACGACCGGGAACATCGTGAGGTCCGACCGGATGGTGAAAGGGATACGGATGACTTGGAGCTATCCCTTTCGGAACAACATAAAGCTGCCGTGGACTTCATCCGGCACTTTCTCCCTCAAGTTGTTCCGTCGGGCCAGACTGCTGCGCTTCCGGACAAGAGAATTATAGCGTCATTGGACTCTGAATTTTTTGAGCGGTTCAGGGACATCGCTCCCGAGTTTCCGTCGCAGTCCAATAATGTTGCTAGAACATTTGAATTATTGAACGACGCTATATTTAAACTTGCTTCCAGGACGGGGAAAGCAGGTTTCTTGTCCGCTAATACTCTCAACCTGCCTTTCATTAATGCAAGGAATAAATTCAATACGGCAGGACAGGGTATACCGAGAGTTCCTCTGCGTATGGACGACGAGGCGGAAGACTTAGAGCTATCATTACCGTCGTCAGCTTCTATTCCAACCGCGGTGTTGGAAACAGCTATTGCGTCTAACAGAGCCAATTTAGATGCCTTATCTTACGCAGATCACCTTACTAAGGCGTTATCACTGCGCCTTCAAGGGGAAGAGTTTCAGGATATACAATCCTCTTTAAGACTTCTTTCAAGGGCAGTAGCTTATTCCACGTGTAACTCCGCCCTTTCAGTGGCAAATCTGGAGTTGGTTAGACGTGACGCAGCCCTAGCTACATCCACACTAGTGGATTCTAAGGTGAAGAACTCTCTTAGAGTCGCTTCGGTCTCAGGAGAACTTCTCTTTGACGGCAAGCTTTCCGCTATTTATGATAAAATTAAAAAGAAAGCTAATGATTCTCTGTTGTTCAGATCGGCTCCTAAAAAGTCGGATACAGCAGACACGAATAAGACAGGCACTTCTGGGTCTAATGCGCCCAAGAGAGGTTCCTGTAGAGGTTCCGGTGCGTCCTCTTGGTCTTATTCGAGAGACCGTCAGGATAGCGACTCTCGTTCGGGACGTCCTTCAGGCCGGGACAATCGGTCGGACGCCCCGAGGTCGACGAGGCGAGGTGCGGGTCGTGGAAGACGTGGTTTCTTCTACCGCAGGCCTCGCAGGTCCAGGAGGTGATGGCTTAAACCTCTATCGCGTTCCGGTTGGCGGAAGGTTGTCGAGTTTTTCACAAGAGTGGGCGTCGATTACGGACGACCCTTGGGTGAGAGGAGTGACTTCGGAAGGTCTAAAGATATCCTTCAAACGAAAGCCTCCATTAACTCGAAGTCCAAAGTGGACTCATCTTCCGTCAAATCCACAGAAAAGAGACGCTCTGTTATCAGAGGTGCAGTCTCTTTTAATGAAGAACGCGGTAGAGGTCGTAGAAAACCAGGAATCTCTGGGATTCTACAGCCATCTGTTTCTGGTTCCGAAACCAGACGGCTCGTTCCGTCCAGTCATAGATTTGAGCTGGATAAACAAGCTGATCGTCGCTCCGAAGTTTTATATGGAGACGATTCGATCGGTCAGAGCGAGTATTCGGGTGAACGATTATGCTACGAGCATAGATCTCAAAGATGCGTACTTTCACGTCATGGTACATCCGACATTCCGAAAGTATCTACGCTTTGCAGTCCCGGGAGTGGTGTATCAATTCCGGGCGATGTGCTTCGGATTGAATCTAGCACCCTGGGCTTTCACTCGGGTAATGAACTCGGTAATGATCTACTTCCGAGCTCATTCGTCTGCGGTAACATCGGCCTACCTGGACGACATTCTTCAGAGGTACGGCAACGAGTTAACGCTTCAGAACGATGTTCAGAATCTTCTTCTATTGCTCCGACGTCTCGGTTTTATAGTAAATGAGGAGAAGTCGGATCTGTTGCCGTCCAAGTCATTCACTCATCTGGGAATGAGCTTCGAGACGCACAACAATCTCGTTCGTCTGCCGTTAACCAGAGCGAAATTAGTCAGTTGTTACGCTCGCTATTGTCTGCATGCGGACAAAGTCACGGCGAGAGAATTTATGAGACTGATAGGTCTGTGCGGAGCCGCCGCGGATCACATTCCGATGGGGCGGCTACGCACACGTCCTCTTCAAATTTTCCTGACTCAGAATTGGAGTGTGAAAATTCATTCGCTCGATGTAGACGTTCTCTTGTCAGATCAAGTGAAACAAGAGATTCAGACTTGGGCAAACATTCAGTGGTTAACTCAAGGAGTTCCGCTGCAGTTGCCGGATCCGAGTTTTACCGTGATGCCAGTCAAACAGGTTGGGGTGCATCATTAATCCCAACGGATTCGAGATGCCAGGGTCTTTGGGATCCGCAATTCCTGTGCAAGCACATAAACATCAAGGAAATGATGTCAATTTGGCTTGCGTTACGTCACTGGATGGACATTATTCACGATGCTCATGTCCAAATCCTATCCGACAATACGACAGTAGTGGCGTATATACGGAATCAGGGAGGCACTCATTCAGTTCCGTTGTTCAATCTAACGGAAAGAATCCTTCTGTTTGCGTTAGAACATCACGTTCTTCTTTCGATCCGTCACATACCGGGTCGTCTGAATGTGCTAGCCGACTCCCTTTCACGAAAGGGTCGCTTGTTGCCGTCGGAGTGGACTCTCAACAAACAAGTATTCAATCAGATTTGCTACCAATGGGAACGGCCAATGATAGACTTATTTGCGACACATCTCAACAATCAGTTGCAGACGTATGTGTCTCCGTGTCCGGATCCAAGAGCATTTGCAGTAGACGCTCTGTCGATCCCTTGGGACGGAATGATAGGATATGCGTATCCTCCAGCGCCGTTAATTCAACAAGTATTGCTAAAGATAAAACAATCTCAATGCAAGATTCTGTTGGTAGCATCTCTGTCGCCACAGAGACCGTGGATAAATCTACTCAGGTGTCTGTTGTGGGACCTACCGCGGAAGCTTCCTCCACGAGAGGATCTTCTTTCGCAGGGGAAATCGCGCCAACTCCATCACAACCCGCAAGGTCTCAACCTTCACGTTTTTCCGTTGTGCGGTCCTTCTTGCATGGCAAGCACTTTACAGGACGAGCAGTGGATGCGATTTCTAACTGTAGGAGGACCTCCTCTTCGCTAAACTATGCGGCTAAGTGGAAGGTTTTTCGTCGTTGGTGTAGGGATCATTCTGTAGATATATTTGATCCCTCTATACCAGACATTGCAAACTTTCTAGTATACTTGTTTGACGAAATCAAACTGCAGCCTGTTACTATAAAGGGTTATAGATCTATGTTATCTGATACCTATGCACATCATGATAGTTTACAAATTGGATCTAATGTCTCTTTATCGAAGTTGGTTAGAAACTTTTCGATAAATAGACCCAGAACTCTTAGATTAATTCCTAAGTGGAATTTAGCTTGGGTTCTCCTTAAATTGAAGGAAAAGCCATTTGAACCTCTTGGGACAGTAGATTTCAAATTCTTATCTTATAAGACAGCTTTTCTCTTAGCTTTCTCATCTGCCAGAAGAGTCAGTGAGCTTCATGCACTATCGGTGGATGATTCTCATTATCGTAGTGTTGGGAACACTATCACCTTCACTACTAATGTGGGTTTTTTAGCTAAGAATCAGGCTCCTAATAAATATCCGGAACCTATTGTTATTAAGGCTCTTTCGTCTTCAGACGGGCGTAGGCCTTTACTCTGTCCTGTTAGAGCACTATGTATCTATAAACAGAGATCTCAGTTTATCAGAAAGGGACGGAAATGTTTCTTTCTGTCTTTGATGCCTAATAGAAAGGACATTTCAGTCCATTCTATTGCTAGATGGATTCAGTTAACTATCCGTACTGCTTATGAAGATTTATCTTCTTCTCAGCAGTCTGTGCTTAAGATTTCTGCTCATGAAGTAAGAGCTCTTTCTACTTCCTGGGCTTATGCTAATAGTGTTGCTATTACAGATTTAATGAAGGCTGCTTATTGGTCTCAGCCATCCACATTTACGAATTTTTATCTCAGAAATATTGAGTCCATTTCTGGAGACCTGCATTGTTTAGGTCCGTTATCTGTTGCTCAGAATGTCGTCCACTAAACAGTTGCAACTATAGTTATGCAGGCTTTCTGTTCCGGCAGTGACTCCGTCCGGCTGCCCTCTTCGCTCTGGGCTATTTGACCCAGGGCAAGGGGAAGGGGGGGGGGGGGGGGGGGCGGGTGTTCCCTTAGGTCACCTGCTTTATAGTGAAAAGCAAGGGAATGCCTCCTCCAAGTCAGTATTTCTGAGTCGCTTCCGGGATGGTTTTAAAGTGTAATATTAATGTTTAAATTCATTCATGTCTTATTTTTAAAGTGTAGCTCGGTGTGAAGCATTTGTATATGTCAAGTGTCAAACGGGCTTTAATATACAATACTCGGACACTTTTAAATGATTATAAAGAGTCTCAATTCTCTGGACTACTTTATTTATTGGCTTGCTTTAAAAATAATTAGTATAAGGGTTATACTGGATGTTAATAGAGAACATGAATGTTATTGTGCTCAATTATTAAGGGTAGTGTATCTTTCTAATTTAATATTAAATAAGAAAGATACATGTAAAGCCTAATACTCCTTTTCTCCTTAAGGGGTTACCTCTTTACTATATAGTTGAGCTTATTGGATTTTCCTCTATGTCCTAGGCCCTCCAGCCTGTTTACTATTCAGCTAAGTCTGGGTCATTGGTACAGTATAAAAATGTTAAAAAATTTATAGTAATTTATATTTTTTTTATACTTACCAATGACCCAGACGGGGATGGCCCTCCCTGGAGTTGGGAACTCTTGCCTCCCCGCTGAGTACATAGCGCTGACCAGGCACTGCCAGTAAGAATGATAATTGGCGCCAATTTCGGGACGACTGCGTCACTGCGCATGCGCAGTAGAGGCGTAGTATGGAGGTCCTTTAGGACATGATTTCTTTTTGTTTTGGATGCAAATTTTGGGGATTGGGGGGCAAAATTTGTGTTTGGCCCTGGTTTTGTTGGAGTTAGCACCAGCTAAGTCTGGGTCATTGGTAAGTATAAAAAATATATAAATTACTATAAATTTTTTAACTTTTTGAGAATCTGATAAGGGGTGGTTCCAGTTTTCTCCTCTGAGAACTGGGAAAAAAACCCATAATATTGTGTATACAGTACAAGTCAAACTAGGTTGTAGCATAACTGCAATAAACTAAGTAAACTGCTGCTCCTGCATGACATGATCAGAATCTGGCATTTTCTGGAACGCTGTCAATAAGAGCTTTCCAGAAAATGATGTCAGCCTCTGGTCTTATCAGTGTAAGAAGGGAAAGATACATAGTCTATAGGATTATCCTACAACTTATTTTGACTTGTACTGTAAACAAATGCAGCTGTAATTATGTTAATACATGTATTACTCTCAAGTTACTTTTCAGAAATACTGATTGATGACAGGTGTTTGGAAAGCATGGAAGTTTTGTTTATTTTCTTTTTCCCATCATGTAAGCTCAGCTGACCAGTAAATTATATCATTTAGGATATGACAAAATTGGAGTAAAATGTGTTTCCTGTAACCCTTTAACTATCCAAAGCTATTTGAAAGAGAATACTGTCTGAAAAAATTTTAATTTTCAAAATATTTAACCTCCTTTTATTGATTTTTTTTGTTGAAACAGAATTCATAAATGTGTCAATTTTCAAGAAATCTTCTTTAAACTACAAGGCCAAATGTTTTAAAAACTTAATGTGACTGATGACTGTAACCCCCCCCCCCCCCCCCCCCCCCCCCCCCCGACCAATGATCCTCATTTAATCTTCATCGGATTGCAATTATGTCTGCAATTGTGGCTTATAGTTACTATAGAAACCCTATAGGAAATCACATTTTCATCATCTTCTCTGAAAGTATTGAGTCAGTGTGAACCAAACTTGGCAGGCATGGTCTATGAAAGGTTCTTTACAACTGTTACTCATTTTATTCCTGTTGGATGAAAAAACTTGGCCGCCAGAAGCATTCTTGATTCTGATTGGTCAATTTTGAAAACTCTTATTCGCTGAAACCACAGGGCCAAATGTTTTGAAACTTTGCATGGTTGATGACTGGGACACCCTCTACCAACGTTCCTCACTTAATGTTGATTGTGTTACAAACTTTGCCACAATTGCAGTTTATAGTTACTATAGAAAAACCCTATGGGAAATCACATTTTCATCTTCTTTCTGAAACTTCAGAGCCGACTTGAACCAAAACTTGGCAGGAATGGTCTATAGGAGGCTCTCTACAAAACGATCCTCTTTTTTGTTCCCGTTGTTTGGAAAATATGGCCACCAGAGACATTCTATGATTCTGTTTGATGGATTCAAATGTTTTGAAAACTTCACGTGATTGTGAACTGGGACACCTTCTACCAATGATCCTCATGTAATGTTGATGTAATGTTGCAAACATGGCCACAATTGCAGCTCATAGTTACCATGGAAGAGTATTGGAAAATCACATTTTGATATGTAGTTCCAGGTGAGCGATTACAGGCTCTTTAGAGCCTAGAGCCTCTTGTTATGAAGCCAAATGTTTTCAAATATCACAAATCGTGATTAAACTAAATTCTATAAGAATTGTTTGCTTGTATAACTTCAGTGAATACAAAATGTCTCCCTGTTCCAACCTTCTGTATCTTCTGTACTACAGTATATAAGGTGCTTTTCTCAACAGTTATCAGCATTAGTTTTGCCAAATCCAGTCCTGGTGTGAAAACATTTCTCAGTATAGTTATTAGGATTATCAGTTCAAATTTAATGTATTGTATTCATAATGTTTCAAAAAAATTTTGTTTTTCCAGGTGGAAGCAAAAGAACAGTTGGATATTATTGACTTCCAAGGAAAGAAAGTTGGTGTCCTAAATGTAAGTAAATTAATATCACCTTCATACCCTCCACATCACCCTCATTTTATAAAGTAATGTGAGTTTAATTGGTTGAGTGCTAGAAGCCACTGCTAGGGCTTTCAAAAAAATGTGGGTACCAGAGCAAATGCAAAACATTTTCCTTACTATGTGTCATATTAAGTTAAACACAAATAATATTTTATTTATATAAACTTGTTTTATCACAAATGATTGAAGAGTGCCTGTGGACACTCTTCAATAATTTGTAATAAAACAAATTTTGATTAACAAATTCAGACCATGAAAAATAATGTAGCCCTTTACCAGTTAAAGGCAGTCTCATGAATAAATTATTGCAAAATTAAGATGAAACTTTTTTGGGAGATAATATAATAGCCACTTTGTCCACCCAATTCCAGTAATCCCAAGAAAGGTCCACTAGGGTGCAGTGGGAAGGTGCAAGGTTCGTTGTTTGGAGGTTACAAAACGAAAAAAGCAAAAAAAAACAATAAATACTCAAAAAATATACGAGAAATAAAAGTAATAACCAAAAAGATGTGAAAATTGTGGGTTTTTCTCTTGATTCATTATTTCATGATGTATGCTTCATAAACATGATTGAATTTTATAAATGTAATACTCTAACACAACTTGGTTTTTCAGAGATCAACCTTCTGTAAAATTAGGTGTTATTCACCATTGAGAAGCCACTTTGGCTACTGAAAAGAATTTATATCAGCCAAAAGTGATTTCAAATTTAGTAAAGATTTCCTGTAAAAATCAGACCTCATTCACTATGGGGAAACTACTTTGGCTACTGACAAGAATTTATCAGCCACAAGTGATACCAAATTTAGTGAAAATCAGCTGTAAAAATCAGACCTCGTCCACTATGGGAAAGTCACTTTGGCAACTGACAAGAATTTATCAACCACAAGTGATTCCAAATTTAGTAAAAATCTCCTGTAAAAATTAGACCTTGTCCACTATGGGGAAGTGACTTTGGCCACTGACAAGAATTTATCAATAGCAAAAGATTCATATTTAGTCAGTTTGAAACATTGTATAGGGATAGGGACAAATCCAAGAATGTATGTGTCATCAACCTTTTACCCAACCTACATGATATAAATTTATTACTTCTAATATAATTTTTTCAAATTTTTCAAAGGATTTCAACAAAACAATATCATGTGATCTTGTTCCAAGGAAAGGGTCACATGATATGGTTTTGTTGAAATGTTTTGAACATTTTTTTTTTTTTCAACTGCTGAATTTTCATGTTACATGGACGGATGCATCCGATTTGTTGGGTAAAGGATCAAACCTAAACTGTGGGCCCCTGCCCAAAAGATGTGTTGTGTTAATTTACAGACTAAATGCAGAAAATGCCCCAGATTACTGTACCAATAATGAACTGATAGGTTAACCTAAGTATGATGATAGGTGGTCCAAAAGAAATAGAATTGGAATGAATAAACTTAACATCATGAAAAGGATGGTCAATGATGAGAAGAACCCTATTCATCTTGGGATCATTGTGGTCATGGTCACAGTGACCTTGAACTTTAATTTCTTCTCAACCTACTCACAATTGTTTACAATTGGCTGTAACATATGTGCCAGCCCTACTTCGGAAATAATTCAAGCTGATCAACTTTTCCAAATGAGTTGGAAAAGTGGAAGAGTTCAAAAGCACGAAAAAAAGGTCGAAAAGGGGTTGAGCGAGATCGGCACTCAACATTACAGATACTATCTCTGCACACCCCTTGCATTTACCGAGCGCCTGCGCAACAACCGTGACGTCAGTTCCTTTTATTTCCGCCATAGTGCATGGTCGGAAGTTTTGTGACTCTTGCTGCTCAGATTGTTTTCCTTCATGAAAAACTTATTTCGACTGCTATTATTGTTATTTGTGCAAGTGGATTGTATCCTTTACTCAAGCTCATATTTGATTACATTATATTTATATTTATGCTCATTTTCGCTTGTATTCTCTTAACGTGTCTTGGTTTTTCCGCGTGTGAAAACATGATCCGTATTGTTCGGTTTTCCATCGGTGGGAACCTTGATTCTTTGGATATTCTTGGGGTTTTTTTCCCAATAGAAATTCTTCTGCCACTTTTTTGGACCATGCTTAAAACTATTCCTTGTCCTTCTTGTTTGCAGGTGAAGATGATGTTCACGCTACTTGTGTCACTTGCAACAATCGCTCTCAGGCCCATCCCTGTGGTGTTTGTGGTGTTTGTGGGGTTTGGTTCTCCAAGTTCTGGGCTTCCATGAACAAGTTGGTTCTTTCCAGAGCTAGAACCCCTCGTTCTCAGGGCAAAGCTAGTTGTGCCTCTTCGGATACTTTTGAGAGTGCACGTGGTGACTCTATCACGCAGGATGTCAGACAGCCTATTTCGGTAGCAAGTTCCTCTGCAACTGTTGGCAGTGCTGGTGCTGGGATGCCTGAAGTGGGGACTGCAGTCTCTCTTCCTTTGGCTCCGGATGTCACCCTTGAGGCAGCTGTTTTCATTGAAAGTTTTTCCGAGGTCAGCTCAGTCACTCTTTGTGATTTGCCACCTACATCATCAGCAGTTGCTGGAGAAATTGTTCCTGCTGATCCTATCTTGCATGATAGTTATTCTGCCATCTCTTACGGGGATGGTATACAGTCTCGGGTTTGCTGGCTACCCCGTCTCATCTGGCTAGGTTTGCTCCTGGCCGGTTGGAACATTCGGTCGCTTCGGCAGCGATTTCGCGTCCCTCGAGCAAATCGTTTGTTGCTCTGCCTTCCCCTGCTGTTGAGCCAACTAGGAGGATGGGGCTGGGACATTGGCATCCAGGGCCTGCTGTTCGGCAGAGGCCAGTGACGGCTTCTGTTAGCTGTCACTCTTGGGACTTTCCTCCGGTGATATCTCACTGTGTTCCAAGTCTGGCTGAAAATCGATGCTTGTCGTCAGTCTCAGAGGACGGGCAGTTGGGGCCTTCTGTCACACAGAGGCCAATGGCAGATTCCTGTCATTCTTGGAACAATCCTCCAGTGTCTTCTCATCATGCCCCAGGTCCAGCTACCGATTGACGTACGCCGTCGGTCTCTCTAGAGGATTTGCAGGCAGGGCCTTTTGTTTTGGAGAGGTCAGTGAATGCCCCTGGGTGTCACTCTTGGGAATGTCCTCCAGTGTCTTCTTACCGTCTCCCTACTCTGTCTGCTGATCGACGTTCTTCGTCCCTTGGGTTCTTCTTCTGGAAGGGTCCATTGGGAAGACACTCCGCCGTGCACGGCTGCTACGATGGATTCTCAGGGTGAGCTGAGGCAGGCCATTCTGGCACTCACCCGGTTGCTTTCTAGAAACCCTCATGTTGGCTTCCCTGTGCCTTCTGAGGCACAACCTCCTTTGGTCGGTCGCAGGTATTCCTCGTCTGGCCCTTTGGATGCTGTTCAGTATTCACAGGAGGCTTCCGCTGGTCAGCCCGAGTTAGGCTACGGCTCTTCTGCCACAGAGGATGATGATTTTCTTGAAGGCGACGGGCCCCCCTCATCAGTCTTGGGGCAGGCTTTAGATTTTGTCTGTGGCTTATTGCCAGACATTCAGCCTCCAGACCAGCCATCAGTGACCATCCGGCCACAGTCCTCTGTGGAGTGCCGCAACCCTGTTGAGCCTTCTAGCGCTGGGGTTTGGCGCCCTCTGCAATTGGCTCAGGTTGTTGAGTCCTTCCAGGGCCTGGATGCCAAAATGTGTTCCAAGGACCTGAAGGGTTCTTTCTTTTCACAATCTGATGCTCTTCTGCCTCCATCGCGGTTTCGTGTCTACGAATCCGTCTGTCCACCAGTCTTCCAAGGGATGACTACTGTGGATGAAGATTCTTCTTCCCTCGGGTTGACTAAGCCTGTCCCGAGAGATGTTGAGCATGTTATCACTCCCGGACCACTTCGTCACTGCCCTGGCTGCCTATTTTCCGCCAGAGGAGTTTGATGATGCTCAGGTGCCTTTGGACACTTCTCCATCCCTTCCTTCTGAACAGCGTGTTTTTCTGAGATCTGCTTCTTTGGTTAGACCTCCGCTGATCCATGGTTCCGTGGGAGCTGTCCGTGGTGATGTTCTTCATCATTCGAAGGACCAGCTTTTGTTACGGCAGCTGGACCAACCTGCTGCTGTGGGTGGTAGTCGTTCCAGGACCACCAAGTGCCCAGCTGCATCAGCCATATCAGCCACGCCTTCGGCTCCATCTGCTCCTTCTACTCAGAAGAAACGCCGATGCTGCCAAGCTCTCTGGCAGCCTCAGGGAGGAAAGTCTCAGGAGTCTGTTGCTTCCCAAAGGGATAGTTTCTCCTCTCTGGGCCTCATCAAGGCCACAAATTAAGGTCCTCACCTCGATTCGTGTCCAGTTGGAGGAAGACTTCACTGTTTTTCAACCGTTGGACAGAGATAACGGTGGACCCTTGGATCCTTGACGTCATCCAATCAGGTCTGCGACCGTCCTTCCATCGGCACCCCTGTTTATCTTGGGTGCCCCGCCAACTCAGGTCCCTTCCGATCCTCAGTGTCAGGACCTTCTGGTGCAGGAGACCGACAATCTCCTCTCCAAAGAGGCGATCAAGGTGGTCAGGAACACCCTTTCACTGGGGTTTTACTCGAGACTTTTCTTGGTGATGAAGAAAAGTGGCCAGTTAGTCCTGTCATCAATTCTGAGTATCCTGAACAAGTCCATCATAGCACCTCGTTTCAGCGTGGAGACTTTCAGGTCGGTTCAACGTTCGATTCATCAGGGCGATTTTGCAACCAGTATCGACCTGAAGGATGCCTATTTCCATGTACCCATTCATCTGGCGTCACGGAAATACCTTCGGTTCTCATTTCGGGAACGTGTCTTTCAATTCAAAGCTCTCCCGTTCAGTTTGAACCTTGGGCCTTCACCCAACTGACATCACATGTGCTCACTTTTCTCCATACTTAGTCGGCTGTGCCTTCGTCAGCCTCCCTGGATGACATCCTCCAATGGCACCGCAATGCTGCACTTCTGGAGTCCGATGTCCGGCGGTTGCTTGGCCTACTGGCGTCGCTGGGTTTCAGAGTCAATTGTGAGAAGTCAGATCTCCTTCCTTCTCCGCAATTTCGTCATTTGGGAATGGATTTCAACACTCCTCACAATGTGGTGTCGGTTCCCAATGCTCGGGCGATGTTCCTTTCTGTCTTGACTCGGACCCTGCCCCGATCCTCCTCGGTCACGGCCAGGACTTTCCTTCGGATGCTGGGCCTTTGCGATTTGGTGACAGATCTTATTCCACTGGGTCGTCGCTTGTTTGTCTGACCTCTCCAACACTTCCTGTTGGATCATTGGCATCCGAATATGGATCCTCTGGACCTGGAACTTCCTATTCCTCGGTCCCTGCTTTGTCACCTCCACCCTTGGGCCGATGTTTCCTGGTTGACTCAGGGTGTCCTGTTGGATCTTCCTTCACCGATCGCTTCCTTACTGTGGATTCCAGCGATCGGGGCTGGGGTGCAACATTGGATCCTCTCTGTCTGTCTACTCACGGCAAGTGGGACAGCGAGCAGAGGGCCCTTCATATCAACCAGAAGGAGCTTCTTGCTCTTCTGTTGAGTTTTCAGCAATGGATCTCTCACCTGTCAGACCACATAGTCTTGCTTCTTTTGGACAACTCGACAGTGGTGGCCTACATACGGAATCAAGCTGGCACACATTCGATTCCCATTTATCAGCTATCTCGGGATCTTCTGCTGTTGGTGCAGGATGTAAACACTTGGGTGGCCATTCGGCACATTCCCAGACAACTCAACGTCCCAGCAGACTCCCTGTCCCGGCGCGACAGTGTCCTTCCCACCGAATGGATTCTGCATCGGTCGTGTGTTTCAGGTGATTTGCGAGCGGTGGGGGCATCCTCTTGTTGACCTTTTCACCACTCGCTGGAATCATCAGGTAGAGACCTTTGTCTCCCCTTGTCTGGATCCACTAGTCTTTGCAATAGACGCTCTGTCTCTGGACTGGACAGGTTGGATTGGCTATGCCTTCTCTCCTTCACCGATTCTTCCTCAAGTGTTGGCGAAGATTCGCGCTTGCAGTTGCAGGGTCATTCTGATCGCATCCCTGTCTCCACAGAGGGTGTGGATCAATGTGCTGCAGCCTCTGTTGGCAGATCAGCCTATTAGTCTACCTCTATGCTGCGATCTTCTTTCCCAGGGTCGGCCCAGGAAGTATCACAACAACCTGGAAAGCCTGTCCTTCAAGCCTGTCTTTTATCAGGTCGTGTCTCTGATGTACAGGTTTTTTGAGACGAACAGTGGAGTGCATTTCTGCATCACGGCGACATTCCACTGGCATGATTTAAGTGGAAGGTTTTCTGCCGCTGGTGTACAGCTCATCATGTGGATTACCGTAATCCGTCAATCGCTCAAATTGCGGATTTTCTGGTATACCTTTTTGACTCCAAAGGCCTCCAGCCTGTTACTATTAAGAGCTATCGGTCTATGCTGTCAGATACTTTCTCTTATGTGGGAAAGTGGTGCATCGGTCATAATCTCTTTCTCTCCAAACTGATTCAGCACTTTTCTCTGAAGAGGCCTCGAGTTTTGCATCTTACACCCAAATGGAACTTGGCATGGGTGTTACATTGTTTGGAGGGAGTGTCATTTGAGCCTTTATCTGAGACCGATATGCGCTTTCTCACATATAAGACTGCTTTCCTTCTAGCGTTTGCTTCTGCCAGACGTGTCAGTGAGCTTCATGTGCTTTCTGTTGATTCAGCTTTCTTCAGAAATGAGGCTAATCGTGTAACCTTCACTATTGATTGCTCTTTTCTGGCCAAGAATCCACTTCCTGATTTGGTACCTCCTCCAATCTGCATTCAGGCTCTCCCTGCTGTCGATGGCCAGAGGCCTCTTCTTTGTCCTGTTTTTGCAATCAAGACTTAGTTCAAGACGCAGTTCATTTGGAGGGGTTGGAAGAGATTCTTTCTGTCTTTCATTCCTGGGAGGCATTCTATCTCTTCCCATTCTATTTCCAGATGGATCTGTCTTGCAATCAAGCTGGCTTATTCCAGTTTGTCTGCTTCAGATCTTGTTTCGAACCAGTTTAATGCTCATGAGGTTCGTGCCATTTCTACATCCTAGGCATTCTCCATTTCTGTTTCGCTCAGGGGTGTTATGAATGCGGCTTACTGTAGGAATGCTTCTACTTTCTCCTCCTTTTATCTCTGCCACCTACAGCAGCAATCTGAGAACCTTTTTTCTTTAGGCCCTCTTGTTGCTACTCAGGCTGTTGTGCACCCTCATTAAATATGTTTTTTCAGGTTTGTGCATCACTCAGCCCTGTTCTTTTCAGGTGCTTCATTCTTTCTTCTTTTACAGGTTTCGCTGTCATTCTCTGCCCTCTTTGCATTTCTTTCTGCTGCGCTTGTTAGCATTGGTTATGTGATTCACCTCCTCCTATTGTTTATTCAGCCAATTGTAAGCAATTCTGAGTAGGTTGAGAAGAAATTAAATTTTTTTTAGTAAATTTTGTTTCTTAACATACCTATCACAATTGTTTACCGGAGACCCACCCGCCTTGGGGATGTCTTTGATATCATTGCCTCCCTGCTAAATCACAAACTTCTCTTTGGCGGAAATTCAGAATTGACGTCACGGTTGTTGCACATGCACTCGGTAAATGCAAGAAGTATGCAGAGAGAGGACCTGTAATATTGAGCGCCGGTCTCGCTGGACCCCTTTTCGATCTTTTTTTCGTGCTTTTGCACTCTTCAACTTTTCCAACTCGTTTGTAAAGGTTTATTAGCTTCAGTTAGTTCCGAAGTAGGGCTTGCACGTATGTTACAGCCAATTGTAAACAATTGTAGTAGGTATGATAAGAAAGAAATTTTACTAAAAAATTTCAATTTTTTATCAGAGTTGGTTTACGCTCTGTAATTAAAATTCTTCTTGGCCAACTAAAACCAAACTGGTTAGGCATGATGAGAGGTTAGGCATGGCCACAGTGACCTTGAATTTAACCATGTACCAGAGTTGGCTTCTCTAATTGAAATTTTGCTTGCCCAATCGAAACTAAACTTGGCCGATGGTTAAGCATGATGAAAGGGAGAACCCTACTTATTTTGGGGTTATTGTGTCAAAGGTAAAGGTCACAGTGACTTTGAATTTAAAGTTTTATCAGTCAGAGTTGGTTTCCGCTCTCAAATTAAAATGTTGTTTGCCTGATCGAAAACCAAACTTGGCATGTGAATCGGGCATAATAAGAGGAAGAACCCTATTTATTTTTAGGTCTTTGTTCCACAGGTCAAGGTCACAGTGACCTTGAAGTTAAACTTTTATTGGTCAGGAGCTGGTTTTCGCCTCTCTAAATTATTAAAATTATACATTCCCAATCAAAACCTAACTTGGCATGTGAATTGAGCATGATGGGAGTAACAACCCAACATATTTTTAGGTCATTGTGCCAGAGGTCAAGATCACAGTAGTCTTGAAATTAAAATGTTATTTGTCAGAGCTGTAATCTTATCTGTATTATTTGAGCAAATACTACCAACCGTGGCTGTGTTAATTTAATGTAATATATTACCAAGGTTACTGTATCTGGGTGATATTTCCACCCCTGGTGGCTACCTCTTGTTGGGAATTCCACTGGCTCCAAATGGCCATTACGTTAGATAAAACGGGTTAAATAATCAGAGAACTTACAAAAACTTGTAAATGTTGCTTTAATTTTCTTTATTTTTCATTTATCATTAGATGTACACTGGTTTTTTTATTCATTGAGAGTGTGAGATGGGCCTGCAAAAATTAGAAATTAAGGCAACCTTAAAATTTGACTGTAACTTTTTTTCATGCAACCCATTTTTTTAGCTAACCATTTTGCAAATTTTATAAATGAGAAAGTGACTAAGTAGTACTGATAATTATACCAAGGTTAGTTCTAAGTCTGGTATGAACATTCTAAAACATTACGGTTTAATTCATGCGTTTCTATCAGTAATCCGATAATATACTCTCAGATCCCTTTCCAACAGTGTGTTTCATCACAGCATTTCACCATCACTGTCAAATAACACTCTAGGTTTTGCCATCATTATAAAGTAATCACAGATCTGAAAGAATTAACAAAGGAATACAAGAAAAGATAGCAATTTTGGTGCAGGAAAAATCTGTCACTTTATTTACTTCATTTCATTTTTGGTGAAAAGCAGGTGAAGGAAATGATAGTTCATCCAATTTGTACAGGCCTGTGAGAGAAAATGTTAATTTACATAGAAAAATGGAAGAACCTGATATATTATTTCTTGAAAAATTGCAGATTGATGTTTTGCCATGTGATAGCAAAGGAAAAGCATACACAGAGAATGACAATATTTTTGTGGAGACTCCTTCAGAACTTGTCGGTAAAGATGTGAACTTTCTTGTCAATATTAGTGATGCCAGAGGCTTACCAACAAAATTCACTGTAAGTTTTAAATGTTAAATCTTTTTATTACCATAGTTTCCGTTTTCTAGCATGTTGGAACTTAATTACTCCCATACTGGTTTAAACCTTTAAAGGCCTATTTCCGAGTTCTATGACGTCAGAAAAGGTGCCCTCAACATGCCATCATGAGGAAAATCCTGCTAACAATAGAAAACTTATCCAGGCAGGGGTTTCTAGTCAAGTCTTGGCTGCCTTAACCCTTTACCTAACGAATCAGTCGCATCTGCCTACATAATATGCAAATTCAGCAGTTGAAAAAATATTAATTTTCAGAAAATTACAACAAAATTATATCATGTGACCCCTCATTGGAACAAGCTCATTGAGCTCGTTCCAGTGAGGGGTCACATGATATGGTTTTGTTGAAATATTTTGAAAATTTTGAAAAAAATTGTATTTAAAATCATAAATTTTGATATTGTCTGCATTGGGTAAAGGGTTAACAGGCTGCCAAGACTTGACTAGAAATCACTGCTTAGCCACTGGATGTGTACAGGCTGCCTGTAGCCAGGTGTGAATTCAAGACAGTTGTCTAGGCCCTTAAGGGTTAAATAGCTAACAGGTGAGGTTATGTTGGAGGAGGGTATTTATGGTTTTTTTTGCTGCTGTTGAGAAAACTGTTTGTTCTAACCATTAGTATTTTTATACTATAACCCAATGGCCCAGACTAGCTGGTGCAAACTCAAAGTTATCAAGGGCCAAACACAAATTTTGAACCCCCCCCCCCCCCCCCTCCCCAGTCCCCAAAATTTGTCTGCAAAACCAAAAACTAAAAGTCCTATCTGGTCCTCCATACCTTTACTCTCCGCGCATGCACATCCGTCAGGAAGTGACCGGAACTGGTGCCAACATCATTCTTTGTTTGGCCCTAAAGTCAGCAACAATGAACTGACATCTGTGCTTTAAAGTCTCCTTTTTTGAGGATGCCTGACACAAATCAATGCAAGAATTGGTGGATCCAAGGCTGTTATTGGATGATGGAAGTGTTCAACGGTGGTTTTAGACGTTCCTAAGCTGTAACTTTTTAATATTTATAAAATTATTTTATGTTTCCCAATTTCAGGACATATGTCATCATTTTTGATCATGATTATTCCACTGTTTGTTAAGTATTTCTTCCCTATCCTTCCATGAAGTCTTCCTGTTAAACTCCTAAGCTTTTTGGCTATTTTTTATTGAAATTTTTTATTAAATTTCTTGGGAGTTCAACTTGTATTACAGAATATTATTCTGTTTTTCCCCATGGTAATGTCCTCACTCTAGGGGTGTTAGGTCGTTTAGTCTTGCATTTCTATCCAACGTATCATTTTTTCTTCATATGAAGATCTAGCTTTGCATCTGGTAGCATTTAAATTGGTTTCTGACTTTGGGCCTTTTTGTGTGCCTGATGTCTTGTTTCCGTTTTTTTCATTGACGTTCACATTGACAACGTCCTCATAGAAAGGTAGTATTTTATATTCTGTTACTGTAGAATTACTGTAGGATACATGGATTATTATTCTGTTAGTGTAGCTCAAAAAATTTGGATTTTGTCCTCACTTAGGCTCTATCGGGATGCCTTTGGGCTCTTAATGTTCCCTTTTCGAACTTAGGCGTTTTTTTTTAAAAAAAAAATTTCACAAAAATATTTTGGATTTAATTTTGATTACTATTATTCATGTATCTTAATTATATATTTTGTTGTGGAGTTTGGAGGACTGATATCGACTTTAGTCGATGCACTCCTGCGGACTCTTGTCATTCTTGTGTTCACTGGGATGACTGACGTTGGAGGCAGGTGTTGCGGTACGTTGTTGGCGGTGGGATTCTGAGGCCAGGCCTCTCACCACGTTATAATTCATTTTGTCAGTTTCTATTTCAGAGGAACATGAACATGGTGATGATATTCATCCAAGTGTGCTACCGTCGTCGCGCTCCGTTGAGCATATAGGGCTATCTGCAGTGTTCATGATTGCAAGAGTTAGGGCCTTTTGTTAAGGGTTTTAATCTCTTGCAAGCAGCTAGCTCGACTGGTGAAGTGGTTACTCCGTCTGTGGGACCTGTGACACCAGGTAAGTCTGTTGCAATCGAAGGAAGTGTAGATGTGGGTAGAGCGAGCACTTAAATATAAATAGGCTCACCCAGTGATGATAGAAATAGGGAGGAAGTCAGCAAGTTTCTTGTACTCGGCGAGGTCTAATAGACCGCGAGCGGGGAGAGGCCCCTCTCTAACCTAACAACATTTGGGGCCAAATGTTGTTATGAGAAACATGCACAAGCCGGAGCATATGTCAGCTCTCCACTCGGGACGCTCTGTTTAGTCTGCAGCCGGGGTCGACTTCAGTCAAGGCTTCCTCCCCTATGTTTCACAAGCCAAAATGAAGTTTTCTGATTGGAAACTTGCATGAGACGGAGCATACATCCGCCCACCACTCAGGACGCTCTGTCTAGTCTGCAGCCGGGGTCAGCTTCAGTCACAGCTTCCTCCGCTATGTTATTAAAGCACACATGACCGCATCCTAGCTACCCGACTTCGGATATCCAGCCTGCTGTGCGAAGAAGTGACTACTCTTTGCCCGAGAAGTGAGACCAACCGGTAGCTAGGGAAACGAGACCTTGATCATCGGGACGTTCGGGGAAGAGATCCATCTCCAACACACCGTCCCAGGAGCAGCAAGAAGCTAAGAAACAGAAGACTGCTGCTCCTCAGGCCTCGAAGACGGACTTGCTGTCGCAGATTGTGCAGCATCCCAGCAAGTGCGGATGCAGCCTCTCACAGAATCTGAACTGTTGGACGGTGCTGGGTTGCTCCAGTCATCTGTTGACGAAGATGCAATGGACCAAGATTTGCAACTGGCTCTCTCGGATAGTGAAAGGGATAAGGAAGAGGATTACCCTTCCCTTTCGGAACAGCACATGATTGCGATGAATTTGTTCCAACGAATCACCATAGTGCGACAACAAGAGAGAAACTGCTGGCGTTGTTGGACGCAGACTTTATATGGACAAAGGAAGAAGTTCTTTCTTTTCTGGTTCAGTCTAGGCACGTGTCGCAGGCCTTCGGCCATGTAGACGATGCCGTTTTCACCTCTTGAGTGTCAGGAAAAAAGGCGGTTTCTTAACTACATCTTCCATAAACATACCGTTTCTTGGGCCACTTTCATTTAAAACGGTTGGAGAAGATGTTCAGAGAGCTCCTCTGCATTTGGATGAGCAGGCCGGGGATGTAGATGTATCCTTGCCTGCTTCATTCACTATTCACTCAGACACAATTAAAACGGCAATTTCATCAAGTAGAGTGAATTTGGAAGCAATGTCTTATGCAGATCACCTTACCAGCTATGGCGCTATGTCTCAATGGAAGGAATTTGAGGATGTTTGTACCTCTCTTAGAGTTCTTTCCAGGGCAATTTGTATACCACGTGTAACTCCGCCCTAACAGTGACTAATCTGGAGTTAGTCAGATGTGATGCTGCCCTTGCGTTGTCACCACTTATAGATGACAAGGTGAAAAGCTCTCTCTGTGTCGCTGCAGTCTCTGGACATACTATTTTTGACAACAAGCTTTCGTTAGTCTATGAACAGGCTACTAAGAAAGCATCAAGTGCTCTGCTATTGAAGTCGACGTCTCAACAACCCGCTTCCACAGACAAGAGTAAAGGAGGATGTTCATTTAAACCTCTTACAATTACTCTGGAGGTTGTCAATATATAACGAAAGGGGCGTAGGTCTGATCGGGACTATCAGTCAGATGCCTCTAGGCTGACGGGACGACGTTCTTCGCAGGGAGGACGTAGTTTCTCCTCGCGCAAGCCTCGCAGATCATACAGGTGAGGTTCAAGACCTCTATTGCTTGCCAGTTGGCGGAAGGGTATCAAACTCTGCGAGAAACTGAATAGCAGTCACAGAAGATCACTGGGTGAGAAGTGTAGTCTCGGACGGCCTATCATTCTGAGCGGAACCCCCACTAATAAGATGTCCACGTTGGACAAATCTTCCGTAGGATCCTTTCAAAAGAAAGTCTCTCCTACCGGAGGTACAGGCTCTCTTATTAAAGGAAGCAATAGAGGTCGTCGAGAATTAAGATTCTCAGGGTTTTTCAGTCACCTGTTCCTCGTACTGAAGCCAGATGGCTCGTTCCGACCGGTAATAGACTTGAGCTGGATAAACAAGCTTGTTATGTCTCCAAAATTTTATATGGAGACCATTCGGTCGGTAAGAGCAAGTATTCAAGTGAACGACTATGCGGCAAGCATAGATCTAAAGGATGCATACTTTCATGTCCTGGTACATCTGGCATTCAGAAAGTACCTTCGGTTCGCCGTACAAGGGAAGGTCTATCAGTTCAGAGCAATGTGCTTGGGCCTGAACCTGGCTCCCTGGGCTTTCACTCAAATAATAAACTCAGTAATGTCATACTTCCGAGCTAATTTGTCTGTGGTAACGTCGGCTTACTTGGATGCCATTCTGTAAAGATATCGCAACAGAATTATTCTTCATTCTTCAGATCGATGTTCAGTCTGCTTCTATTACTCTGACGTCTCGTTTTCATCGTAAACGAGAAAAAGTCGGATCTAGCTTCTTTCAAGTCATTCACTCACTTGGGGATGAGCTTAGAGACTCACAACAATCTGGTTCGTCTGCCTTTGTCTTTTGTCTACACTCAGACGCATTAACAGCGAAGAATTCATGCGGCTGATGGGGTTGTGCGGAGCGGCTGCAGATCTTATTCCGATGGGCCATCTACGCACGCATCCCCTCCAGAATTCTTTACTCAGAACTGGAGTGTGAAGACACATTCATTCGAAACCAGTATTGTTTTAATGGACCTAGTAAAACAAGGAAAACAAGGGTCCAGATTTGGGCAGATCTTCAGTGGTTAACTCAGGGAGTTCCACTGCAACTGCCGGATCCAGCTTTCAAGATTATGATGGATGCGAGTCAGACGGGTTGGGGCATGACCCAAGGTCACGCAGACTTGAAGTGTCAGGGTGATTGGGACCCTCAGTTCCTAGAGAAGCACATAAACATCAAAGAGATGATGTCAACATGGCTAGCTCTTCAACATTCGATTCACATAATAGCGAATGTCCATGTTCAGATTTTGTCGGACAATTAGACAATAGTACACATCAGGAACCAAGGAAGCACTCATTCAGTTCCATTATGCGAATTAATGGAGAGGATTCTCCTATACGTCATGAATCAACATGTTCTGTCCGGCATATACCGGGCCGTCTGAATGTTTTAGCACACTCGCTCTCTCGCCTGTTGCCATCGGACTCTCAACAAGCGAATATTCAGGTAGATTTGCTACCAGTAGGATCGTCCCATGATAGATCTGTTTATGACACACTGGAACAATCACCATGCCCAGATCTTCGAGCGTACGCAGTAGATGCTCTGTTGATCTCATAGGACGGAATGATAGGATATGTGTATCCTCCAACTCCGTTCTGTTCATGAGAGGACCTTCTTTATCAGGGGAAGTATTTGTTCTTCACATCCTTCTCCGTCCTTAGTGGTATTATGGAGTTGGTCAGACGTGATGGAGCCTTGCGGTTCCTATACTATTTGATGACTGACACAAGAACGATTCAAGTAATGCGGGTGAGGGGGGTTCGATATGATTTTGAATCCCCCCTCCCCCACCGCCAGAGGCGATTACCGAGCAAGACGTAGTTTTCTTCCCATAAGCCCGTTAAGTACATACATGCATTTCATGACTTCTCGATTGGCGGCTGGGTCGTGTTCTATGGCGACCTCATGGGCACATCCACTTTTTAGTTGATTGGTTTTCTGTGGTTGTTCGTCTATATGTCATATACGAGCATATGATTTATCATCAATAAATTGCTAGCCTTTGGGTACCTGGGAGGCTGTCTAGTCAGTTACTGGTATTCAGATAATTACATGCGGGATTTCAATGCTCACGCGCATAATAATGCATATGCTGTCTCCCGTATACGTTACAAGTGGGCAATATTAATTACCAGGATCGCGACTATAGCTTTAGCTTCTGAAGTGGCATCAAGCACCAATTTATTAATGATAATTAATACCTGGGTGCCTGTTCGACGAATATTTATATTGTTATTTGGTACCGCTTTTACTGATTCCAGAGCGCTCCCCTCTTTCTTTTTGAAGAAGATTCCTTCAAAAAGGGAGGGGGGGTTTTTTACCTCTCCTCCGACTTGATAAGTATGTAACTATGAGCGAAGCTGTTTTGTCTGTAAATTATATCCTGGATACAGCTTGTGTTTTATTGTATACGGCGTATGTTTGTGGGGTATATCCTCTCATTCTCAAATACGCCATCCTAATTTGGGGGGCTTAGTCCTGACTAGCCGTAAAAATTGGGAACTCATTACATCCAAATTAGCATAGTCTTGATGCTAAGAATGCGGAATTACTTGAATTTGGCTCCTTATTTATGATATATCTTCTCTATTACTGTATAGAGAGACATACATGTAATTCCTTTCAAATTTAATTTCCTTTCACCTTGGATTACAGGCTTGGAACTATGTTGGTCTACTAATTCTGAAGTCCTAGGCCCTCCACCTTTTTACTATTCAGTAGCCTGGGCCTTTGGGTTATTGTATAAAAATATTATAAATTTAAAGTAATTTGTATATTTTTTATACTTAACAATGGCCCCTATGGGTATGGCCCTCCCATGAGTGTGCACTCATACCTCCTCGCTGATTTATTATGTAGTACTCTTTTCTACAAAGAATGATGTTGGTGCCAGTTCCGGTCACTTTCTGACGGCTGTGCATGTGCGGAGAGTAAAAGTATGGAGGACAAGATAGGGCTTTTATTTTCCGTTTTGCAAGCAAATTTTGGGGATTGGGGGTTCAAAATTTGTGTTTGGTCCTTGATAACTTTGAGTTTGCACCATTGGTAAGTATAAAAAATATACAAATTACTTTAAATTTATAATATTAATTATAGACGATTATATCACTTGACTCTACTTCCTGATTTTTACTCTTAACTGGCAGCACTTGACCTTACACACTTGACTTCACTGGATCAGCGATAATTTGAGGTTATGACTTGGTTAGTTTCATATTGGCCGAGATATCAGCCGGAGGTAACTTCATAATTTTCAGATGTGAAATTATTGAGGCCAATATGAAACTAGCCAGGTAATAACCCCTTTATTTATAAAATCAAATCAAGTAACTAAAAAATGATCTCTTACCTGTTACAGTTTTCTGACAGTGCTATTGTTTCTCATTCTTTTCACAAAATCTGAAGTTTCCTTTCCTCCAGCTCTCCGAATTTCGCAGCTTCCCCAGTGGGAAATTGCAACGTTCGGATAGCTGAACTCTTTCTTCTGTCACTTCGAAGAATCTCTGCTTATTCCTCTGAATCTTAGTTTGCATTGACTTTTGTGTGCAACTCTCTTCCTTTTCTTCTTCATCCACCTAATACTTACTTATTTCCAACATTAATTCACCATACAAAAACTACTCCCTTTTACCTAGTACAGTGGAACCCTGTTAATTGAATAGCCACTTTGACAATGGAAATTATTCAGTTAACAGGAGTATTCAATTAACAGGGATTGTGTCACTTTCCTATATTCTAGAGATAAACTTGAGCTCTGTCAAACAAGTTGTAATAGATTAAATGCCTGTATTGGATGTACTGAGGCCAGATAGGTCTATAACCAAAGAAAAACTGGGGAGAGTCAGGGTAATTTCTCGACAAGTTACTATATATTTTTATACTGTACCAATGACCCAGACTTAGCTGGTGCTAACTCTAACAAAACCAGGGCCAAACACAAATTTTGCCCCCCAATCCCCAAAATTTGCATCCAAAACAAAAAGAAATCATATCCTAAAGGACCTCCATACTACGCCCCCACTGCGCATGTGCAGTGACACAGACGTCCCGAAATTGGCGCCAATTATCATTCTCTGTTTGGCCCTTCATCAGTCAACATCTCACTGATCTTTGTGCTTGTAAATCTCAGTTTAAAGGATGCCAGACACGTAATTTTTGGAGAAATGGTGATTCTAAGGAGGATATAGAAGGAGGAGAGGAAAAAGAAGTGACAAAAAATAATCAGGGCTGTACTTAAAATTTTTTGATGAAATTATGTTAAGTTGCCTATTTTCGAGGCATGGGCCTCTTGTTGTCATTCTTGCTAAATGTTGCACTGCTTATTCAGTGTTTCCTCTCCCCTAGCCTTCTAAAGTCCCCCCTTGCAATTCTCCCATGCTTTTGGCATATTTTTGAGAAAGTTCATTTCTAAAATTTTCCTGGGAGAGTTGCTTGGATACAGAATGTTTTCTGTTATTTTCCCCATAGTTACGTTTTCACCCATGGGTGTATAAACGTTGTGTTCTGCATCTTCCATCTGATGTTCTGCAGATTCTCCCCTGGGAGTCTCTGTCTTGCATCCGATAGAGTGTAATTTTGATGACTGATTTCGGGCCAGTTTTTTCAGTGCCTGGAGTCATGTTTTCTGGTGTTTTACACTGTTTGTTTACATTGGCAACAGCCTTTTTTGAGGGGGGCTGTTTGCCTTTGGTGTAGTTTATCTCATTATAAGATACATTTATATTATCCGTAAGTGTCTCATTAATTATTTAATATAAATTTAAAATTTTTGACCACACTTTGCCATCTGATCCATCGGGGCTCAACGTTACTTTTCAGCAACTTGGGCTTCGCTGAAAAAATATTTTTTCAAAATTATTTTGATTTGCAATTGTTTTTTTCATTTATTAATGGATCATGTTATTATGTATCTTTGTGTCAGGGGTTTGTGCGAGTAACTAGGACTTGTTGTTGACTTTTCACAATGAAAGGATATTGTTCAAATTGTAATGGGAAGAAATCTTCCTCTGACTTTCATGATCATTGTATTAATTGTAGTCAGTGTTCTCGCACTAATCCCTGTCCTATATGTCAATATTGGGATGACAAACATTGGAAACGTGTGTCACGGTATGTTGTTTCTGGAGAAAGGGCTATGCCGGCTCTTTCTCCGCAAGGTCACTCTACTCTCTCAGTTTCTATTTCAGAGGAACAAGAACAGGGTGATGTTTCCATGT
The DNA here is from genome assembly GCA_031216915.1 of Pictodentalium vernedei. Lineage (NCBI taxonomy): Eukaryota > Metazoa > Mollusca > Scaphopoda > Dentaliida > Dentaliidae > Pictodentalium > Pictodentalium vernedei. Next base: position 224,238,899 of record CM062289.1, on the reverse strand, counting down.
TATCTTCTACAAGTGTGCGTCCGTCATCACAAATGAATTCAGAGCTAGCGGCAAAAGTGCTCATGGAGATTAGACAAATGTCGTCCGCTAGCTCGCCCGGTGTAGCGTCCATTCACCGAATGGTTCGGCAGCCGGGTTCATCCGATGCGGTCCAAGAGGAAATTTTGGGTGATGCAAGCACTATAAACATACAATGTGCACACCCAGTGACGGCGGATAGTAAGCGAGAATGGAGGAAGCCTTTGAGTCCGGTTCCTAGCTCGTCCAGGTCCAGCCGGGCCGTGAGCGAAAGAGGCCCCTCTCTCGTACAACAACATCTGGGACCAGATGTTGTGGTACAAAATGTGTCGTAAGCGGAGCATACGTCCGTCGCTCGGGACGCTCCGTTGTATAGGCAGTCCGCGGAGACTGCTAAGGCTCCTTCTTCTCGTCAGCGCACACGACCGCAACCTTGGCTGCGTGACAGCCGATATCTTACCAGCTTCGCCGATCAAGGATTCTTCGGCGACCAGGTCACACCATCCGGCAGCCAGGGATTCGAGACCGATGGACTCCGGACGTTCGCATAGAAAAAGTATGCGGGAGCCATCTGATGCGGAGCTGCCCTCGGCGAAGCAGCGAAAGACTGCGCCTCCGCAGGTCTCGACGCCGGACATTCTTGTGCAGATAGCACAGCTTATCGCAGCATCCCAGCAGCCGACAGAAACGGTGTCGGATCGAGAATTATCCGACGGCGCTGGGTCGGTACGCTCCGCCGAAGCATCGGGGGCGGACGACCGGGAGCATCGTGAGGTCCGACCGGATTGTGAAAGGGATACGGATGATTTGGAGCTATCCCTTTCGGAACAACATAAAGCTGCCGTGGACTTCATCCGGCACTTTCTCCCTCAAGTTGTTTCGTCGGGCCAGACTGCTGCGGTTCCGGACAAGAGGATTATAGCGTCATTGGACTCTGAATTTTTTGAGCGGTTCAGGGACATCGCTCCCGAGTTTCCGTCGCAGTCCAATAATGTTGCAAGAACATTTGAATTATTGAACGATGCTATATTTAAACTTGCTTCCAAGACGGGGAAAGCAGGTTTCTTGTCCGCTAATACTCTCAACCTGCCTTTCATTAATGCAAGGAATAAATTCGACACGGCAGGACAGGGTATCCCGAGAGTTCCTCTGCGTATGGACGACGAGGCGGAAGACTTAGAGCTATCATTACCGTCGTCGGATTCTATTCCAACCGCGGTGTTGGAAACAGCTATTGCATCTAACAGAGCCAATTTAGATGCCTTATCTTACGCAGTTCACCTTACTAAGGCGTTATCACTGCACCTTCAAGGGAAAGAGTTTCAGGATATTCAATCCACTTTAAGACTTCTTTCAAGGGCAGTAGCTTATTCCACGTGTAACTCCGCCCTTTCAGTGGCAAATCTGGAGTTGGTTAGACGTGACGCAGCCCTAGCTACATCCACACTCGTGGATACTAAGGTGAAGAACTCTCTTAGAGTCGCTTCAGTCTCCGGAGAACTTCTCTTTGACGGCAAGCTTTCTGCTATTTATGATAAAATTACAAAGAAAGCTTCGGATTCTCTGTTGTTCAAATCTGCTTCTAAGAAGTCGGATACAGCAGACAAGAATAAGACAGGCACTTCTGGGTCTAATGCACCCAAGAGAGGTTCCTATAGAGGTTCCGGTGCGTCCTCTTGGTCTTATTCGAGAGACCGTCAGGGTAGCGACTCTCGTTCGGGACGTCCTTCGGGCCGGGACAACTGGTCGGACGCCCCGAGGTCGACGGGGCGAGGTGCGGGTCGTGGAGGACGTGGTTTCTCCTACTGCAGGCCTCGCAGGTCCAGGAGGTGATGGCTTAAACCTCTATCGCGTACCGGTTGGCGGAAGGTTGTCGAGCTTTTCACAAGAATGGGCGTCGATTACGGACGACCCTTGGGTGAGAGGAGTGACTTCGGAAGGTCTAAAGATATCCTTCAAACGAAAGCCTCCATTAACTCGAAGTCCAAAGTGGACTCAACTTCTGTCAAATCCGCAGAAAAGAGACGCTCTGTTATCAGAGGTGCAGTCTCTTTTAATGAAGAACGCGGTAGAGGTCGTAGAAAACCAGGAGACTCCGGGATTCTACAGCCATCTGTTTCTGGTTCCGAAACCAGACAGCTCGTTCCGTCCAGTCATAGATTTGAGCTGGATAAACAAGCTGATCGTCGCTCCGAAATTTTATATGGAGACGATTCGGTCGGTCAGAGCGAGTATTCGGGTGAACAATTATGCAACAAGCATAGATCTCAAAGATGCGTACTTTCACGTCATGGTACATCCGACATTCCGAAAGTATCTACGCTTCGCAGTCCTAGGAGTGGTGTATCAATTCCGGGCGATGTGCTTCGGATTGAATCTAGCACCCTGGGCTTTCACTCGGGTAATGAACTCGGTAATGATCTATTTCCGAGCTCATTCGTCTGCGGTAACGTCGGCCTACCTGGACGACATTCTTCAGAGGTACGGGAACGAGTTAACGCTTCAGAACGATGTTCAGAATCTACTTCTATTGCTCGGACGTCTCGGTTTTATAGTAAACGAGGAGAAGTCGGATCTGGTGCCGCCAAGTCATTCACTCATCTGGGAATGAGCTTCGAGATGCACAACAATCTCGTTCGTCTGCCGTTAACCAGAGCGAAATTAGTCAGTTGTTACGCTCGCTATTGTCTGCACGCAGACAAAGTCACAGCGAGAGAATTTATGAGACTGATAGGTCTGTGCGGAGCCGCTGCGGATCTCATTCCGATGGGGCGGTTACGCACACGTCCTCTCCAAATTTTCTTGACTCAGAATTGGAGTGTGAAAGTTCATTCGCTCGACGTAGACGTTCTCTTGTCAGATCAAGTGAAACAAGAGATTCAGACTTGGGCAAACATTCAGTGGTTAACTCAGGGAGTTCCGCTGCAGTTGCCGGATCCGAGTTTTACCATTATGACGGATGCCGGTCAAACAGGTTGGTGTGCATCATTAATACCAACGGATTCGAGATGCCAGGGTCTTTGGGATCCGCAATTCCTGTGCAAGCACATAAACATCAAGGAAATGATGTCAATTTGGCTTGCGTTACGTCATTGGATGGACATTATTCACAATGCTCATGTCCAAATCCTATCCGACAATACGACAGTAGTGGCGTATATACGGAATCAGGGAGGCACTCATTCAGTTCCGTTGTTCAATCTAACGGAAAGAATCCTTCTGTTTGCGCTAGAACATCACGTTCTTCTTTCGGTCCGTCACATACCGGGTCGTCTGAATGTGCTAGCCGACTCCCTTTCACGAAAGGGTCGCTTGTTGCCGTCGGAGTGGACTCTCAACAAACAAGTATTCAATCAGATTTGCTACCAATGGGAACGGCCAATGATAGACTTATTTGCGACACATCTCAACAATCAGTTGCAGACGTATGTGTCTCCGTGTCCGGATCCAAGAGCATTTGCAGTAGACGCTCTGTCGATCCCTTGGGACGGAATGATAGGATATGCGTATCCTCCAGCGCCGTTAATTCAGCAAGTATTGCTAAAGATAAAACAATCTCAATGCAAGATTCTGTTGGTAGCATCTCTGTCGCCACAGAGACCGTGGATAAATCTACTCAGGTGTCTGTTGTGGGACCTACCGCGAAAGCTTCCTCCACGGGAGGATCTTCTTTCGCAGGGGAAATCGCGCCAACTCCATCACAACCCGCAAGGTCTCAACCTTCACGTTTTTCCATTGTGCGGTCCTTCTTGCATGGCAAGCACTTTACAGGACGAGCAGTGGACGCGATTTCTAACTGTAGGGGGACCTCCTCTTCGCTAAACTATGCGGCTATGTGGAAGGTTTTTCGTCGTTGGTGTAGGGATCATTCTGTAGATATATTCGATCCCTCTATACCAGACATTGCAAACTTTCTAGTATACTTGTTTGACGAAATCAAACTGCAGCCTGTTACTATTAAGGGTTATAGGTCTATGTTATCTGATACCTATGCACATCATGATAGTTTACAAATTGGATCTAATGTCTCTTTATCTAAGTTGGTTAGAAACTTCTCGATAAATAGACCCAGAACTCTTAGATTAATTCCTAAATGGAATTTAGCTTGGGTTCTTCTTAAATTGAAGGAAAAGCCATTTGAACCTCTTGGGACAGTAGATTTCAAATTCTTATCTTATAAGACAGCTTTTCTCTTAGCTTTCTCTTCTGCTAGAAGAGTCAGTGAGCTTCATGCACTGTCGGTGGATGATTCTCACTATCGTAGTGTCGGGAACACTATCACCTTCACTACTAATGTGGGTTTTTTAGCTAAGAATCAGGCTCCTAATAAATATCCAGAACCTATTGTTATTAAGGCTCTTCCGTCTTCAGACGGGCGTAGGCCTTTACTCTGTCCTGTTAGAGCGTTACGTATCTATAACCAGAGATCTCAGTTTATCAGAAAGGGACGGAAACGTTTCTTTCTGTCTTTGATGCCTAATAGAAAGGACATTTCGGTCCATTCTATTGCTAGATGGATTCAATTAACTATCCGTACTGCTTATGAGAGTTTATCTTCTTCTCAGCAGTCTGTGCTTAAGATTTCCGCTCATGAAGTAAGAGCTCTTGCTACTTCTTGGGCTTATGCTAATAGTGTTGCTATTACAGATTTAATGAAGGCTGCTTATTGGTCTCAGCCATCCACATTCACGAATTTTTATCTCAGAAATATTGAGTCCATTTCTGGAGACCTGCATTGTTTACGTCCGTTACCTGTTGCTCAGAATGTCGTCCACTAAACAGTTGCAACTATAGTTATGCAGGCTTTCTGTTCCGGCAGTGACTCCGTCCAGCTGCCCTCTTCGCTCTGGGCTATTTGACCCAGGGCAAGGGGAAGGGGGGGGGGGGGGGGGTGTTCCCTTAGGTCACCTGCTTTATAGTGAAAAGCAAGGGAATGCCTCCTCCAAGTCAGTATTTCTGAGTCGCTTCCGGGATGGTTTTAAAGTGTAATATTAATGTTAAAATTCATTCATGTCTTATTTTTAAAGTGTAGCTCGGTGTGAAGCATTTGTATATGTCAAGTGTCAAACGGGCTTTAATATACAATACTCGGACACTTTTAAATGACTATAAAGAGTCTCAATTCTCTGGACTACTTTATTTATTGGCTTACTTTAAAAATAATTAGTATAAGGGATATACTGGATGTTAATAGAGAACATGAATATTATTGTGCTCAATTCTTAAGGGTATTGTATCTTTCTAATTTAATATTAAATAAGAAAGATACATGTAAAGCCTAATACTCCTTTTCTCCTTAAGGGGTTACCTCTTTATTATATAGTTGAGCTTATTGGATTTTCCTCTATGTCCTAGGCCCTCCAGCCTGTTTACTATTCAGCTAAGTCTGGGTCATTGGTACAGTATAAAAATGTTAAAAAATTTATAGTAATTTATATATTTTTTATACTTACCAATGACCCAGACGGGGATGGCCCTCCCAGGAGTTGGGAACTCTTGCCTCCCCGCTGAGTACATAGCGCTGACCAGGCACTGCCAGTAAGAATGATAATTGGCGCCAATTTCGGGACGTCTGTGTCACTGCGCATGCGCAGTGGGGGCGTAGTATGGAGGTCCTTTAGGACATGATTTCTTTTTGTTTTGGATGCAAATTTTGGGGATTGGGGGGCAAAATTTGTGTTTGGCCCTGGTTTTGTTAGAGTTAGCACCAGCTAAGTCTGGGTCATTGGTAAGTATAAAAAATATATAAATTACTATAATTTTTTTAACTTTTCATTCAATTAACAGGAGTTTACTCTATAACCTATATTCAATTAACAGGTCAAATTTGTACTGCAGGTATGGTAAATGGTTTTGTGTTGAGAAATTATATTCAATTAACAGGGATATACAGTTAAGAGATATCCAATTAAGTGGGCTCCACTGTAATTCCAATTTCACCGATTGATTGCTTTTACCGAATAATGGAGAATGATTTTGCTGTGAACAAAATGGCTGTGCCCAGTAAATGCATCTAGGGGGACTACTCTCCCTGTGTTCATATCGGCCAAGATCAGCATCATACCTACCATGTTTGAAGTAATATTAATCAAGCTCAGTAATGGGCAGTTCTGAGAAAAACAATCATATCTTAATAAATAATATTTGTTGCAGGCTGTCTATGCAAGATACAAAGTGCAAGAAGAAAGCGAGAAATTCGAAAAGACTGAAATAGTTAAAGGCACAAGCAATCCAGATTGGAAATTTTCAAAGCAACATAGTTTTCCAAAAGTTCAACAGAAGGTAAATATTCTTACTAAAAAAACTCAAAGATCACAGACATTGTTGAGTTTTTACAGGAATAAATGCCTAGATATATATAACTGCATTTGTACACTATAATTGTTGGATTTATACAGGAAACAATGCCCAGATGTACATAACTGGATTTATACACTATACTATAATATTTTTATACTGTAATCAATGACCCAGACTTAGCTGGTGCTAACACTAAAATATTCAGGGCCAAACACAAATTTTGCACCCCCAATCCCCAAAATTTGCATCCAAATCAAAAAATCTAATGTTCTATATGGTCCTCCATACTTTTGCCCACTGCGCATGCGCAGTGTCAAGGAAGTACCAAAATTGGCGCCAAATCCTCATTCTTTGTTTGGCCTTTCTTTTAGTAACATCTCACTGACTTTTGTGCTTATAATCTCAGTTAAAATGATACCAGACACATAATCCTGACGGATATGGTGGATCCAAGGATGAATAAGAGGATGAGAAGAAGAAACAGTGGAAGGATGTGTTCAGGGCTGCAACTTATAATTTTTATGTAAAATTATTTCCCTAATTTCGGGGCATGGGCCTGATGTTTTCATTCTTCCTATGAAATCTCTTGCTAATCTCCCATGCTTTTGGAATAATTTTGAGATTTTTTTTATTGAAATTTCTTGGGAGTTTAGCTTAGTTACAGAATGTTTATTCTGTTATCCCTATGGTTACATCCTCACCCTTGGGGTGTTTAGGCATTTTGGTCATGCATCTACAATCTGATGTATTCCAGTTTCTTCTGTGGAAGATTCTGTTTTACATCAGATAGTGTTTAAAATTGGTTACTGACTTCGGGCCATGTTTTTCAGTGCCTAGAGTTTTGTTTCCGGTTTTTATTGACTTTTGTTTACGTTGACAACGGTTACTTTCTGTTAGTGATTCCTTGTCTTCTGTAAGGTTTTTTATGTAGTCAGATCCATTAATATTATCCGTAAGTGTAACATTAATTTTTAGAATTGTTTTAAAATTTTTGTCCACACTTAGGCTTTTTTGGGATCCATTTGGGCTCATTGTGCCTTTTGGGAACTTGGGCTATGTCAAAATTTTTTTTTTCGAAAATTTTCTTTTGAATTATTTTTCGAAATTTTGATGTGGATTGTATTATTTATTATGTATCTTTGTATTTTTTAGGGTTAGTGCAAGTACTACGGCTTATAATATTTTTAATTATGAAAAAATATTATTCATATTGTAAATCGAGGAAGTCTTCCTCGGATTCTCATGCTCATTGGATTTGCTGTAGCACTGTACTCGCACTAATTCTTGTATGGTTTGTGCCAGTTGGGATGACAAACGTTGGAGACATGTGTCACAGTACATTGTTAGTGGTAAGAGGTCGATGCTGGTCCTCTCACCACAGGGTCACTCTAGTTTTTCAGTCTCTTTTTCAGAGGAACAAGAACAGGGTGATGTTTCCATGATGTCTTCTGGAAGTGTGCTGCCGTCATCGCAAATCAATGAAGAGCTAGCTCAATGAATCAGACAAGTGCCTAGGTCCCAAAAGGGATTTACGGTCTTGTCGCCAGCTAGCTCAACTGGTGGATCTATCACTCATAAAGTGGGTGATGTGATGCCGGGTATGTCCGTTGCGGTCCAGGAGAGGAAAAAGGGTGTTGCGAGCACTATAGTCTTGGATCACGCACACCCTGCGACGACGAATTGGAGGATGGGTCAGAGTCCCCTCTCTCTTACAACAACATCTGGGGCCAGATGTTGTTGTGCATAACGTTCATCAATCGGAGCATACGTCCACTCCTCCCGCTCGGGACACTCCATCGCATAAACAGCCGGCGTCGGCTAGTCTATTGGCTTCCTCTTCTACACGCCAGCACACATGACCACACCTTGGCTTCGTGACCTCAGATATCCAGCCTGCTTCACTGACAAAGGATTTCATGTCATCTAGGTCACTCCATCCAGTAGCCAAGGACATGAGGCCTCACCAGTCGGGACGTATGCATAAAAGGATTATGCAGGATGTACCGTCCCAGGAGCTTCCAGCGGCTAAGCAACGTAAGACCGCAGCTCCTCAAGCCTCCGTGACGGACCTGCTATCACAGATGTATCTCAACAATCAGTCGCAGACTTATGTGTCGCCATGTCCAGATCCTCAAGCGTTCACAGTAGATGCTCTCTCGATCTCTTGGGACGGAATGATAGGATACGCATATCCTCCAGCTCCATTGATTCAACAGATATGGCTAAAAATCAAGCAATCTCACTGCAAGATTCTGTTGGTAGCATCTCTGTCGCCCCAGATACCATGGACAAATCCACTCAGGTATCTGTTATGGGACATTCCTCGGAAGCCTCCTCCATGAGAGGACCTTCTTTTGCAGGGAAAATCACGCACACACTGCATCACAACCCGCAAGGTCTCAACCTTCACGTCCTTCCGTTGTGCTGTCCTTCTTGCACGGCAAGCAATTTACAGGATGAGTAGTGGATGCAATTTCTAACTGTTGGAGGGCCTCCTCTTCTCTAAATTATGCAGCAAAGTGGAATGTTTTCTCTCGTTGGTGTAGGGATCATTCAGTTGATATTTATGATCCCTCCATTCCAGACATTGCTAATTTTTTGGTCTACTTGTTTGACGAGATCAAACTGCAGCCAGTAACTATTAAGGGTTTTAGGTCTTTGCTATCGGATACATATGCTCATCATGATAGCTTACAAATTGGATCTAATGTCTCTTTATCAAAATTAGTTAAAAACTTTTCGATAAATAGACCTAGAACCCTTAGGTTAATTCCTAAATGGAATTTAGCTTGGGTTCTTCTGAAGCTCAAAGAAGCTCCTTTTGAACCCCTTAACACGGTAGACTTCAAATACTTATCTTATAAGACAGCTTTTCTCTTAGGCTTCGCTTCTGCTAGAAGAGTTAGTGAGCTTCATGCTCTATCTGTTGATGATTCTCACTATCGTAGTGTTGGTAATACTATTACTTTAACTACCAATGTGGGATTTTTGTCTAAGAATCAGGCTCCTAATAAGTACCCTGAGCCTATTATTATTAGGGCTCTTCCATCCTCAGATGGCCATAGGCCTTTGCTGTGTCCAGTTAGAGCTATGCGTATTTACAAACGCAGATCTGAGTTTATCAGAAAGGGATGAAAACATTTCTTTCTGTCTCTGCTTCCTAATAGAAAGGACATTATGGTCCATTCTATTTCTAGGTGCATTCATTCGTACTCAGCAGTCTGTGCTTAAGATTTCAGTGCACGAAGTTAGAGCGCTGTCTACATCTTGGGCTTATTTTAATAGTATTGCTATTACGGATCTTATGAAGGCTGCATACTGGTCTCAGCCTTCTGTGTTCACTAATTTTTACCTTAGAAATATTGAGTCTATTTCTGGCGACCTTAGATGTTTAGGTCCGTTATCTGTTGCTCAGAATGTCATCCACTAAACGGTTGCAACTATAGTTATTTAGGCTTTCTGTTCCAGCAGTGACTCTGTCCTGCTGCCCTCTTCATTCTGTGGTGATTGACCCAGAGCAAGGGGAAAGGGGGGAGGGGGCGAGATGGTGTTCCCTTATATCACCGGCTTTATAGTGAAAAGCAAGGGAATACCTCCTCCTGAGTCAGTAATTCCGAGTCGGTGCGGGGATGGTTTTAAAGTGTAAAGCTAATATATATCTCATTTACGTAATATTTTTAAAGTGTAGCTCGGTGTGAAGCATTTGTATATGTCACGTGTCATACGAGAATTAATATACAATCCTCGGACACTTTTAAATGAGTATAAAGAGTCTCATTCTCTGGACTACCTTTATTTATTGGCTTTCCTTTAAGAAATTAGTGTAATGGGTTATACTAGATGTTAATAGAGATCAGTGATGTTATTGTGCTCAATTACGAACTGGTAATGTGTCTTTCTTATTTTTAATAAACAAGAAAGATATATGTAAATCCTGTTTCTCCTTTTCTCCTTGAGGGGATAATTCTTTACATGTAATTGGGCCTATTGGATTTTCCTTTATGTCCTAGGCCCTCCATCCTTTTTTTCTATTCAGCTAAGTCTGGGTCATTGGTTACAGTATAAAAATATGAAAAAATTTATAGTAATTTATATATTTTTTATACTTACCAATGACCCAGACGGGGATGGCCCTCCCATGAGTTGGGAACTCATACCTCCCGGCTGGTTATATAAAATTTACCAGGCACTGGTTGTAAGAATGAGGATTTGGCGCCAATTTCGGTACTTCCTTGACACTGTGCATGTGCAGTGGGCAAAAGTATGGAGGACCATATAGGACATTAGATTTTTTGATTTGGATGCAAATTTTGGGGATTGGGGGGTGGGGGGGGGGGGTGCAAAATTTGTGTTTGACCCTGAATATTTTAGTGTTAGCACCAGCTAAGTCTGGGTCATTGGTAAGTACAAAAAATATATAAATTACTATAAATTTTTTCATTTTTCTGGTTTCGAATTTTTCTGAAATACGCTGTGGTGGCTCACTGGAGTGAACTTGTTAGGGCTGCTTCTTAGCTTAGAGGGACCAGTAGCAAATGTTTAGGGAAGAAAATATATTTCGAAAATAACTAAGAAAATTGATATGATATTCACTTTGTTTTGGGGTTAACTTTTAGCATTGAGAAGAATCACCAACAAAGAAAATTGTGATTATACAAGTACAATGGAACCCATTTATTTGGATATGTTTTAATTGAATAGCCCAGTTAATTGCATATAAATTGCAAACAAACCATTTACCATACGTACAATAAATATTTGACCTGTTAATTGCATATAGGCTTTTGAGTAAATGCCAGTCAGTTGAATAAGAAATCATGTGCTTAATCGACAATCAATGAATCCCCCATGCTTTCAACTTATTTGGCTTCAATATAGGCATTTAATCTATAATATTCTGTTTGACAAAGCTCCATATGCCCAGCCAAACAAAATATAATAGAATAAATGCCCAGTTTACCACCAGAATACAAGAATATTACAAGTTCCTGTTAAATGAATAGTCTTGTTAACTGGAAGAGTGCTGGAAGCCCATATTTGGGCTGTACTCTGACGTGCATGGACCGTCCTGTAAAGGCCTCGTATTCAGTGGACATGCTTTTTATTTTCTTTGAAGTGAAATTATTGAGTCTGTTTTGATTTATCTTGTTACAGTTTATGAAAGGCACTCTCCCATAAATTGTAGCAAGGCAAAGACTTGTGAAGGAATTTTGATGGTCAAAAATAGTTTAGCCTTCTACAAGCTAATTGAATAATTTTCACTGGTAAAGTTAAGATTTAATTAACAGGGTTCCAAATAGGGTTTGAAGTAATTGCATTTGATGTTTGGATTAAAATTTAGATAGGGTGAAGAAACTTGAGAAGACTCTCTGAGTTGGGTTTTTACCCAAGCAATAACTCAAATTCTGTCATGAAACAAGCACAAGAATTGTTTCAGCCTGTGAACCTCCAGTTTGAGCCCGAAGGCCCAGATATTGGGGAGACTATTAAAATAGCCGGTGTCCATCTGTCAGTGTGTATTGCCATGCATCCATCCATGCGTCAGTCTGTCTGTCCCACTGGTTTCCTGGTGATAACTTTAGCTATAGTTCAAAGGAACTTTGGTATGTAGGTTTATCAACATAAAATACAGGTCAAGTTTGATTTGGGGTGTGGTCTGACCTTGTTTGCCACAGTTATGCCCCTTTTTTGACTTTGAAAACTCTATTTTTTTTTTTATTTTCCAGCCTCTAACTTAAGCTGTAGTTGACTGAATTAAAATTTGATGCGTAGGTGTATCAGCATAAAATAAATGTCAGGTTCAAATTGGGGTTTGGTCTGACATTTTTGCCAGAGTTATCTCCCTTTTGCGACTTAAAACAATTCAATTTTTTTTTCTATTTTTTTTGGTTGGGTGGGGGGGGGGGGGGGGGGGGGGGGGGGGGGGGGTACGGACGTGTAGACATAAAGACAAAGCTTGCATGCAATTCCAGAACTATAGAAATCAGAAAACATAAAAAATGAAGGGAATTTGAAACAACATCCCAGACTTTTTTAAACTGCCCTCATGATGAAATATTTCCTATATTGGATCTTTATCTATAAGATGATCAATTTATTAAATATAACCCCCAGATGATCAAAGTTTAAGAAAAGGGGTGTTCAGTTTATAAGTTTTTGTGGAGCTCAATTGAGAGTTTTATTCTGTTATAGAAATGTGGACACTTCTCCGGTTAACAACACTTGTTCTTAAGGTGCCTTTTTATGGATATGCCTACTTATCTCATGTCTGGTCCAAATGTAATAGATCTTATGTATACAGTAGAGACACATATTGTTTGTATTAAATGTAGTAAATGTAATTTTTTCATGGAAGTATGTCTCATAGATAATAGAATGTTTTATGTTGCGACTGATCTGAGCCGAAAAATGTGGTGTCAGCATTTGAATAGGTAATTCTATAATTTTGTCTTCTAATTGATATCTTCAAAGGCTACCGACCTTTACCCAATCTGAGGAGCAGACAACACTTGTAAAATATATTCTTGAATTTTAATTTTTTTTGCCTCAAAAACATATCGTTTGCCCACCTCATTGAAACAAGCTTGTTCCAATTAGACATAGTCTGTATTGGAATTTTGAGTTTGGCATCGGTCGTGTATTTTTAAGAGGAAAAACTGGGGTATTAGTTGTGTATTCGGTATCTGACTTGACTGAGATTTGCTAATAATACCAAATGGGAATTCACATCACCTAGGCAGTGATTTCCAGTCAAGTGTTGGCTGCCTTAATAGGCAGCCAAGGCTTGACTAGAAATCACTGCCATGAAACTTAACATGTACAGGTTTTAGTCTAGTGGGAAGTCAGGACATTTCCTTTAAGGGTTAACTAAACTGAAAAGAAAATCGGTCACTTTCATGAAAATGAATACAGCAACTGCTATCAAGTCTCAACAAGGTTTATAAATAGCAAATGAAGAAAAAATTAAAAAATATAGATGGTTTTGATATTCAATAATAGGTTTTTAGCTCAACTTGACAAAGTCAAGATAAGCTATTGCCATCACACATGCGGAAGTCTGTTCACATTTTCCTTTAGCACAGGCTACACTCCGTAGTTCTTGTCCGATCATGTCATACGCAGGTTTGAGGTCATGTCTAGATGAGAACATCACCTTTTGATTGCGATCAGTCAATCGTGATGGCTGCCTGAGCCCAAAACCCGAAAACCTTTAGCACAGTCCACAGGTCGTATTTATGAAGGGATTTCATTGTATCTTGGTAGAATGCCTCTGTATAATATCTAGATGAGAACGTTCCCTTTTGGTCATGATCTGTCAACCGAGATGGTCGTCTACAAGTCATATTTAATATGGAGAGATTTCATTGTAACTTTGTAGGATGACTCTATATGATGTCTAGATGAGAACTTCCCCATTTGGTTGTGATCTGTCAACCATGACGACTGCCTGAGCCCAAAACCCGAAAACCTTTAGCACAGTCTACAGGTCGTATTTAATGAGGGATTTTATTGTAACTTGGTAGGTTGACTCCATATAATTTCTAGATGAGAACGTCCCTTTTTAGTCATGATTGGTCAACTGTGACGTTTACAGGGCCCCGAAACCTTTAGCACAGACTACAGGTCATATTTATGAAGAGATTTCATTGTAACTTGGTAGGATGACTCCAGATAATGTCTAGATGAGAATGTCCCCTTTTTGGTTGCGATCATTCTGCTGTGACGGCTGCCCGAGCCCAAAACCCGAAAACCTTTAGTACAATCTACAGGTCGTATTTATGGAGGGATTTCATTATACCTTGATTGGATGACTCCATATGATGTCTAGATGAGAACGTCCCCTTTTGATCGCGATTGGTCAGCTGTCACGGCTGCAGGGGTCCAAAGCCCGAAAACCTTTAGTACAGTCTACTGGCCATATTTATGAAGGAATTTCATTGTAACTTGGGGGGATGACTCCAGATCATGCCTAGATGAGAGCACCCCCTTTTGGTCATGATCATTCAACATTGACAACTGCCCGAGCCCAAAACCCGAAAAACTTTAGCACAGACTACAGGTCGTATTTATGAAGGGATTTCATTGTAACTTGGTAGGATGACTCAGTATAATGTGTAGATGAGGACGTCCTCTTATGGTTGCAATCGGTCAACCGTGATGGCTACACAGGCTCGAAGCACGAAAACTTTTAACACAGTCTACAGACCATATTTATGAAGGGATTTCATTGTAACTTGTTAGGATGACTCGTTTTGGAATAATTTCACTGTAACTTGGTAACTTTCGTTGACATACATTAACTGTGAAGTCCACATACATTAACTGTGAGGACCACATTAATCCACCCTTCAATTCTTTAGTACAATCTACACCTCATATTATTTTTGTTGAAAATATAGCATACAGGGAACAGAATCACAATTCTTGTCTTATTTCATAATCCTTTCACAAAAATTATCACAAAAAACATTATCCTTTTAATCAAACACAACACCCAGACAAGTTAAGCTACAGTGTCATTGACACTTTCTTTTGGTATCCCCATGATATTGGTATTGGTTTGTTTTTTTTAGTATAGCGCCCATCTCTAGTTACAATGAGTGGTCATAAGCTTGGTTTTTTCATGAAACAAGGAAAAATACATGACTTGAAAAATACATGACTTGCTGGCTGGTTTTAGCATTACATCTGGAAAAGCATTAACTCTCATTAATGATACTTATTTTTTTTTATGAATAATTAAAAAACTTTGCTCAATTTTGTTCCCTCCCAAACATATCTTCTGACCCATTGTTGGAACAGCCATGATGATCTTGTTCCAGTGAGGAAAAAAAAGATGATTTGGAACAGGTTTTTGGATACAGTTGAAAAAAATACCAAAATTTAACTGATAGTTTATGTCATACTACTGGTCATATTTGGTCAATACATATTTATTTATTTATTTATTTATTTATTTATTTATTTAATTATTGGGGTTTAATTACACATTTGATAACCAGGATCACCTCGAAGGTCAATACATGAGGTGAAGGGTTAATCTATATTCATGACATGCAAAAAACCACTATTTTGACACATTCATTTCTTGTATTTGTTGCCTCCAATTTTATGTCACTTCATTATAGCTTTCTGTTTTTATAGTTTGTATCATTTTTGGAAGAAGGTGCCATGATGGTTCAGATCTGGGGTCAACAAACAGAACCCAAAAAGAAGAAGTCTGTGAACACCAAGGAAGCAATGATAAACAGTGCCGCACAGAAAGGGAAAATAAATGCAGCCAATACAAATAAACCGGTGAGTTAATAGTCTATCACAACCAAAAGGTGCACTGAAAAACTGCTGAATTTTCTAGTTGTGCAGTACAGCTGAATTATTTTAGCTCACCTGACTGCAAGTCAGTCTGAGCTATTGCCATCACTTTGCGTCCGTCGTCCGTTAACTTTTGCAAACTTGGCTTCTTCTTCACAGCCATTCAACCAAATTCAAACATATATTGCACAAACCATCCCTGGAGTATACCCTTTCTATTTTGTTCAGAAGAAGCGGTTGTCTTCTTCGGGTTCTGGCCAATGATGCCAAAGCCTAAAAATATTTAAAAATCTTTTTCTCATGACCCACCATAGAGATTGCCTTGATATATGGTATGGAACACTCTTTGGTGTTGAAGATTAAAGTTTGTTCAAGGGAAGTTGGTAGATCAATATTTGGGCTCTCTGTGGGCACAAACCCATTTTGGGCTGTGCCCAAAATTTCTATTTAGTGAACCGATGGGCCAATTTGAACCAAATTTGGCATGTAGTATAAGTGGGTCCAAAGTACTTGATTGATGCCCAAACATTTGTTTTTGTAGCCCCGTGGGTACCCCAGGTGTTATAAATAGAAAAGAATTTAAATGCCCATTTTCCCCAAACTACACGGAACAGAGAACTGTTATTTGGTATGAAACATCCTTTTGACCAGTAGAATGGACTAAACAAAAAATGGTCATCGGTTGTGTCAGGGTGCTCTGTAGGGGTGTCAGCATATCTGCAAAAATTGAGAAAATTTGTTTTTTCTTCAGAACTGCTGATCAGAATCTTTTGATATTTGGTATACAGCATTCATAGGGCTGTCAAATACAAGTGTGTTCAAATCAAGCCCCTCAGTTCATATTTGGGCTCAACACAGGAGCCCAAATAATTAACTTGGGGATCTATGGGGGAATAAGCTTTAAAAATCTTCTTCAGATCAAACAGTCAGATTCTTTTTAGGCTTTTCCCTCTGGAAAAGACTATTGTTTTTCGACGGATTATTATTATTTTTTAGCTCACCTGAGCGAAGCTCAAGGGGAGCTTTACTAATCACTTTCTGTCCGTCGTCCGTCCGGCGTTAACTTTACATTATCGACTTCTCCTCCTAAACCACTAGCCCAATTTTATTCAAATGTTGGCTAAATGTTTATTACCTAATGCCAATTCAGATTTGTTCAAATGAAGTTGCCCCTCCTCCTGGGTGGTGCCACGCCCCCAAGGGGCACCAAAATCTTTGTAAATCTTCTTCTCATGAACCAGCAGTAGCAGAGACTTGATATTTGCTGTGCAGCTTCCTTTTGAGGTGTAGACTCAGATTTGTTCAAGAGAAGTTTGTGGGGCTATACTTGGTGTCGTTATGGGAGGGGCAAAATTTTTTGCCCCGCCCAAAATTTCTATTTTCCAAACCGAGAGGCTGATTTGAACCAAATTTTATGTGAGGGCTTATTGGGTCATGAGTACTTGATTTATGCAAAAAAAAAATTTTCCCGCAGCCCCGTGGGAACCGCAGGAGCTAAAAATAGAAGAAATTTAAAACGCCCATATCTCCAAAACTGCACGGCACTGAGAATTTTTATTTGGTGTGCAGCTTCCTTAGGACCAACAGAAAGGATTGGTAAAAAAAAATTGCCATCAGTCTTATCATAGGGTACAGTTTCGGGACTTTGAAAAAGTGCTGAGTCAGCACTTTTTAACACTGTAGGCAATGGGAAAAACATTAAAAAATCTTCTTCTCCAGATCCAGCAGGCAGAATCTTTTGATATTTGGTATGCAACATTGTAGGGTGGATCTGATTCAAGTTTGTTCAAATCGGCCCCCTGGGTTCATATTTGGGCTCAGTATAGGAGCCCAATTTCGAACTTAGTGCATTTCAGGCAAATTTCTTAAAAAATCTTCTTCTCCAGATCCAGCAGGCAGAATCTTTTGATATTTGGTATGCA
This sequence comes from Pictodentalium vernedei, assembly GCA_031216915.1. NCBI lineage: Eukaryota > Metazoa > Mollusca > Scaphopoda > Dentaliida > Dentaliidae > Pictodentalium > Pictodentalium vernedei. The sequence continues at coordinate 224,221,347 of CM062289.1, read as the reverse complement.
ACATTGTGGGGTGGATCTGATTCAAGTTTGTTCAAATCGGCCCCCTGGGTTTATATTTGGGCTCAGTATAGGAGCCCAAATTTGAACTTACTGCATTTCAGGCAAATTTCTTTGAAAATCTTCTTCTCCAGATCCAGCAGGCAGAATCTTTTGATATTTGGTATGCAACATTGTAGGGTGGATCTGATTCAAGTTTGTTCAAATCGGCTCCCTAGATTCATATTTGGGCTCACTATAGGAGCTCGAATTCGAATTTAGTGCATTTCAGGCAAATTTCTTCAAAAATCTTCTTCTCCAGATCCAGCAGGCAGAATCTTTTGATATTTGGTATGCAACGTTGCGGGGTAGATCTGATTCAAGTTTGTTTAAATCGGCTCCCTGGATTCATATTTGGGCTTACTGTAGAAGCCCGAATTCGAACTTAGTGCATTTCAGGCAAATTTCTTAAAAAATCTTCTTCTCCAGATCCAGCAGGCAGAATCTTTTCATATTTGGTAAGCAACATTGTGGGGTGGATCTGATTCAAGATTGTTCAAATCGGCCCCCTGGGTTAATATTTGGGCTCAGTATAGGAGCCCGATTTCGAACTTAGTGCATTTCAGGCAAATTTCTTAAAAAATCTTCTTCTCCAGATCCAGCAGGCAGAATCTTTTGATATTTGGTATGCAACATTGTGGGGTGGATCTGATTCAAGTTTGTTCAAATCGGCTTCCTAGATTCATATTTGGGCTCACTATAGAAGCTCGAATTTGAACTTAGTGCATTTCATGCAAATTTCTTAAAAAATCTTCTTCTCCAGATCCAGCAGGCCGAATCTTTTCATATTTGGTAAACAACATTGTGGGGTGGATCTGATTCAAGTTTGTTCAAATCGGCCCCCTGGGTTTATATTTGGGCTCAGTATAGGAGCCCAAATTTGAACTTAGTGCATTTCAAGCAAATTTATTAAAAAATCTTCTTCTCCAGATCCAGCAGGCAGAATCTTTTGATATTTGGTATGCAACATTGTGGGGTGGATCTGATTCACTTTTGTTCAAATCGGCTCCCTAGATTCATATTTGGGCTTACTATAGAAGCTCGAATTCGAACTTATTGCATTTCAGGCAAATTTCTTAAAAAATCATCTTCTCCAGATCCAGCAGGCAGAATCTTTTCATATTTGGTATGCAACATTGCGGGGTGGATCTGATTCAAGTTTGTTCAAATCGGCCCCCTGGATTCATTAAAAATGTACCGAAGCGGAATTTTTGATTTAACCCTTATTTCGCCAGAATTGGCAAAAAACTGCCAAAATTGGGATTTATCGGCACTTTCTCGAAACACGTCTTGTAGATTTTTTTTAAACATTCATCATTACTAGACCTGCCTATGACATGACATTTGATACACACGACATATTAGGCGATGCATATGGTAACCCTCCACAGGCTGCCAAACATCAAAATTTTGATGAAATGGGCTGGTTTCAGACCCCCACAGCACCCAAACGATACCCGAGAGGTAAACATAACTTCCTTTATTGGAAGTGGAATTCACCAAGGATCATTTTTGTAAGTAATAAGGGTGTTCAAAAAACTAAGCGTTAACCCGTTTTGGGCTGGTTAAACAGCAATACCCCTATAATGCTCAAAAATTCATGTTTTTCGTGGATTTCTCTAAACGAGTCGTGTAGATTTTCAAGAAAAATTTGTCACTCCCAGACCTTGGTGTGACAATAGAAGTTGCATGGCCAAAATACTGCGGTGAGCATTTGTTAACCCTCCACGGGCTGCTAAAAGTCAAAATTGTGATAAAATGGGCTGTTTTTGAACACCAACAGCACCCAATGGGTACGAAAAAAGGAAGAGAGCCTTCTTTTATCGAGCGCACAATCTATATGCAAACATTTTTAGCTTAACTTGACATAGTCAAGATAAGCTATTGCCATCACGCGTGCAGAAGTCTGTTAGTCTGTGAGTCTGTGACGTCTGTTCACATTTTCCTTTAGCACGGGCTACACCCCGCAGTTCTTGTCTGATCGTCACGAAATTTCATATGCAGGTTTGGGGTCATGTCTAGATGAGAACGTCCCCTTTTGGTCGCGATTGGGCAACCGGTATGGCTGCCTGAGCCCAAAACCCGAAAACCATTAGCACAGTCTACAGGTCGTATTTATGAAGGGATTTCATTGTAACTTGGTAGGATGCCTCTGTATAATGCCTAGATGAGAACGTCCCCTTTTGGGCATGATCTATCAACCGTGATGGCTGCCCAAGCCCGAAACCCAAAAACTTTTAGCACAGTCTGCAGGTCATGTTTAATGTGGAGGGATTTCATTGTAACTTGGTAGGATGACTCCTTATGATGTCTAAATGAGAATTTCCCCATTTGGGCATGATCTGCCAACCCTGACGACTGCCCGAGCCCAAAACCCGAAAACCTTTACCACAGTCTACAGGTCATATTTATTGAGGAATTTCATTGTAACTTGGTGGGTTGACTTCATACAATGTCTAGATGAGAAAGTCACCTTTTGGGCATGATTGGGCAACTATGACGGCTACAGGGGCCCAAAGCCTGAAAACCTTTAGCACAGTCTAGAGGTCATATTTATGAAGGGATTTCATTGTAACTTGGTAGGATGACTCCAAATAATGTCTAGATGAGAACGTCCCATTTTGATCGCGATCATGCAGCCTTGATGAGTGCCCGAGCCCAAAAACCTTTAGCATAGGCAAAAGGTTATATTTGTAGAAGGATTTCATTGTAACCTGTAAGGTTGACTCCATATAATGCCTAGATGATGATATCCCCTTTTGGTCGTGATTGATCAACTGTGATGGCTACAGGTGCCCGAAGCCCGAAAACCTTGAGCACAGTCTACAGGTCATATTTATGAAGGTATTTCATTGTAACTTCTTAGGATCACTCCAGATGATGCCCAGATGAGATTGTCCCCAATGGTTGCGATCATTCAGCCATGATGGCTGCCCGAGCCCGAAGCCCGAAAACCTTTAGCACAGTCTACAGGTCATATTTATGAAGGGATTTCATTGTAATTTGGTAGCTTAACTTCATATAATGTCTAGATGAGAACGTCCCCTTTTGGACATGATTGGGCAACTTTGATGGCTAAAGGTGCCCGAAGCCCGAAAACCTTTTGCACTGTCTACAGGTCATATTTATGAAGGGATTTCAATGTAACTTGGTAGGATGACTCCAAATAATGTCTAGATGAGAATGTCCCATTTTGGCCGTGATCATTCAGCCTTGATGGGTGCCCGAGCCCAAAAACCTTTAGCATAGGCAAAAGGTTATATTTATAGAAGGATTTCATTGTAACCTATAAGGTTGACTCCATATAATGCCTAGATGATGACATCCCCTTTTGGTCATGATTGGTCAACTGTGATGGCTACAGGTGCCCGAAGCCCGAAAACCTTGAGCACAGTCTACAGGTCATATTTATGAAGGGATATCATTGTAACTTCGAAGGATCACTCCAGATGATGCCCAGATGCGATTGTCCCCTTTGGTTGCGATCATTCAACCATGATGGCTGCCCGAGCCCGAAGCCCGAAAACCTTTAGCACAGTCTACAGGTCATATTTATGAAGGGATTTCATTGTAACTTGGTAGGTTGACTTCATATAATGTTTAGATGAGAACGTCCCCTTTTGGACACGATTGGGCAACTGTGACGGCTTCAGGGGCCCAAAGCCCAAAAACCTTTAGAACAGTCTACAGGTCATAATTATGAAGGGATTTCATTGTAGCTTGGTAGGATGACTCCAAATCGTGTCCAGATGAGAATGTCCCCTTTTGGTTGCGATCATTCAACCATGATGGCTGCCAGAGCCCAAAGCCCAAAAACCTTTAGCACAGTCTACAGGTCATATTTATTAAGGGATTTCATTGTAACTTGGTAGATTGACTTCATATAATGTCTAGATGAGAATGTCCCCTTTGGACGCAATTGGGAAACTGACGGCTACAGGGGCCTGAAGCCCGAAAACCTTTAGCGCTGTCTACAGGCCACATTTATGAGGGGATTTTAATGTAACTTGATAGGATGACTCGTTTTGGAATAATTTCACTGTAACTTGGTAACTTTTGTTGATATACGTTAACTGTGAGGGCCACATACATTAACTGTGAGGTCATATTAACCCACCCCTCAGCTCTTTAGTACAGTGTACACCTCATATTATTTTTATCATAAACATAGCACACAAGGAACAGAAATGAACATATTCCCAGTTATCACAATTCTTCTCTTATTTCATAATCCTTTCATAAACATTGAACATTATCCTTTTCATCAAACACAACACACAAGTTAAGCTACAGTGTCATTGACACTTTCATTGTAAGTAGTAAGGGTATTCAAAAGTCGAAGTCTTAACCCATTTTGGACAGGTTAAAGAAAGAGACCCCTTAAAATCTTAAAATTCCCCTTTTCTGTGGATTTCTCTAAAAACATCCTGTAGGTTTTCAAGAAAAATTGACTACTCGCAGGTCTTTGTGTGATATTACAAGTTGCATGGGCAAAATATTCCGGTGAGCGTTTATTAACCCTCTAGAGGCTGTCAAGCATCGTAATTTTGTTGAAATGGGCTGTTTTCGGACACGTCCAGCACCCAATGTGTACCTGAGAAATAAACATAATCTCCTTTATTGGAAGTGGAATTCACCGAGGGCCATTTTTGTAAGTAATAAGAGTATTCAAAAAACCAAGCGTTAACCCCTTTTGTGGTTGTCAATAGTGATACCCATCAAAAGCTTAAAAATTTATGTTTTCCCTGGATTCCTTTACAAACATCTGGTAGAGTTTTCAAGAGAAAATGGCCACTGATAGGTCTTGGTGTCACATTACCAGTTGATAGGATAAATTATTCCGGGAAGCATTTGTTAACCCTCCATGGGCTGCTAAATGTGAAAATTTTGAAAAATAGTCTGTTTTTGGACACCAACAACATCAAATGGGAATGCAACAGAGATGCATAACTTCTTTTACCGGACGCAAAACTGACAGGGAAACATTTTTGTAAGTAGTAAGTGTATTCAAAAATCGAGGTTTTAACCCATTTTTGACTAGTTAAAGAGATATACCCCTTAAAAGCTTAAAATTACAGTTTTCTGTGGATTTCTCAAAACTAAGTTTCAAGAAAAATTGACCTTTCGCAGGTCTTGGAATGACAGTTCAAGTTGAATGGACAAAATATTTCGGTAAGCATTTGTTAACCCTCCAGAGGCTGCCAAGCATAGACATTTGGAGAAAATGGGCTGTTCTTGGGCAACCATAACACCAAATGTGTACCTGCGAGATAAACATAACCCCCTTCATTGGAAGTGGAATTCACCGATGATCATTTTTGTATATAATGAAGGTATTCACAAAACCAAGCACTAACCCGTTTAGGGCTGATTACAGAAAGATTCCCCTCAAAAGGTTAAAAATTCATGTTATCCGAGGATTTCTCAAAAAACTTCCAGTAGATTTTCAAGAAAAAATGGCCATTCTCAGATCTTAGTGTGACATTACAAATTGCATGTACAAAATATTCCTGGAAGCATTTGTTAACCCTATGCAGGTTCTCAAACATTAAAATGTTGATAAAATGGGCTGTGTTTGAATACCCACCCGAATTTGAGAGGAGAGTTCAAAATAAGTGGAAGTAGCATTCACTGAGAATTATGTTTGGAAGTAATAAGAGTATTCAAAAAACAACACTTAACCCGTTTTGGGCTGGATAAACAATGATACCCATCAAAAGCTTAAAATTCATGTTGTCCCTGGATTTCTCTGAAAACATCTTGTAGATTTTAAAGAAAAATGGCCATTCACAGTTCTTGGTGTGACATTAGAAGTTGCTTGAATGAATATTCCTGTTAGCACTTGTTAACCCTCTACAAGCTGCCAGACATCAATATTTTGGATACATTTGAGATAAAATGGACCATTTTCAAATAGCCACAGCACTATGTGGGTATGTGTCAAACAAACATAACTCCTTTTGTCGGTCATTAACTTGTTGGACGACAATATTGATATTAACCCACTCCACCGTTAATGATGGTTTTTAGCTAAACAATTTTTTGTATCAAACTGAGTCATTTGAGACTACTGTACTCACCTTTCTCATAACATCAATGAAGGAACTTCAGTGAGACAGTTAAAAACAATTCATCAGACACTGTGGGGTCATGAAAAATCATGGAATCTCATTGGGAAAAGCCATGATTCTCCAGAATCATAAAGTCTAGTGATACTTGGTATACAACATCTCTACAGGGTCAGATTGAAGTTTGTTCATATTGTGTCCCTGGATGAATATTTTGGCTCTTTATTGGAGCCCAAATTTTAATTGAGTGCAATATGAGAAAATTTCGTAAAAAATCTTCTTTTTCAGACCCACTAGTGAGAATCCTTTCATATTTAGTATGTGACATCTCTAGAGGTGTAAGATTTGAAGTTGTTCAAATTGAGTCCCTGGGTTAATATTTGTGCTTCCTATGGGAGCCTGCTTATTAACTTGGTGCAATATGGGGGATATTCTTTAAAAATCTTCTTCAGATCCACAGTCAGATTCTTTTGATATTTGGTCTGCAGCATCTTTAGGGGAGTTAGATTCAAGTTTGTTCAAATGGGATCCCTGGATGAATATTTGGGCTCTTTATTGGAGCCCAAATTTTAACTTAGTGCAATATGAGAAAATTTCTTAAAAAATCTTCTTTTTCAGACCCACTAGTGAGAATCCTTTCATATTTAGTATATGACATCTCTAGAGGTGTAAGGTTCAATTTGTTCAAATCGAGTACCTGGGTTAATATTTGGGTTTCCCAAGGGAGCCCACATATTTACTTAGTGCAATATGGGGAATTATTTAAAATCATCTCCTTCAGATCCAGCAGTCAGATTATTTTGATATTTGGTGTACAACACCTATGGGAGGGTTAGATTGAAGTTGTTCAATCAGGTCCCTGGGTTAATATTTGGGCTTTTTATTGAAGCCCGAAGGTTAATTTAGTGCAATATGACAGAATTTCTTGAAAATTCTTCTTCTTCAGGTCCATCAGTGAGAATCCTTTCATATTTGGTATGTAACATCTCTAGGGGTGTCAAAAGTTTGTTCAAATCAAGTCACTTGTTTTGTTTTTTTTGTTTGTTTGTTTTTTTTGGTGCGGGGAGAGAGAACCACAGTTGTTAAAAACACAAAATAAAAATTTTATTCAATTGTTGTTTTTTAATACTTCACAAAACAGAACTTGCTAGGAAGCTTTCCTAGGTCCAGCAGAAATGGCCAAAAAAGTTGTCTTTGGTTGTGTCACAGCAGATCAAAAAATTGCTCTTGCTGTTGATCACTTACTGATACACTCATCCCTTTTGACAATTTGAGCCAGGTGAGTGTTTTAGGCTCACTTGAGCCTCTGGTTTTATTTTTATTTGCTTTGTTGACAAAATAACATTTTAAAGGTGGTGAGTGGTTCATCCTAAATATTACAGGGCACTCATAGTGCATATCTTTTGTTTGTTACTTTGTGACCTTTGACCTTCAAAGGTAACATTTGTGTTTTGGTCTGTCTGTATCAAATTAACATTGAAATAGGTTAGTGGCAAGGTCAAAAAATGTATTTTAATCATCAAGTTTTTTATCTTGACCTTTGATCTTTGACCTTCAAAAACAATAGGTTTTCAATTCTTACAGAGTACCTTTCATGTACATGCTTCATTGAGAGATGTGACTATTTTTTTTCTAAAGCGAAAACTGACACATACAAAGTGAATCTGTGGCTTTGACCTCACAAAACACTGGTGTTGAGATCTTACCAGGTACAAATTCTGTACCAAATTTGGCAATCAAATAAGTGACTCCTTTCTTTCCAGAGTGCAAGTCTGCATACTTTGAATTTTGTGACTCTTGTGACCTAAATCTTTGACCTCCAAAAACACTGGATGTTTAGATCTGACCAAGTACTCTTCCTGTACCAAGTTTGATAATCAAAGATTTGGCAGTTTTCCTTCCAGAATGCGAAAACAGGTACACAGACAGTAGTGAAAACCTTGTACATTGACTATTGTCAGCTTGGCTAATTATAAAAATAATAAAATATGAATGGCATTTGGCACTTGTTTCTGGTAACTTGGGCTATCATAACAGGTACATTAACCCCTGCACTCTAGTGTCAAAACACCAAAATTTCAAATCACCATTTTTCCCATAATTCAACTAGGAATTTAACCAATTCAGTCTTATTTGAGCTCTGTCAAACAAGACTGAATTGATTAAATTTCTAATTGCATGATGGGAAACATTTGCAGCTTGAAATTAAAATAGTTTGACATCAGTGTGCAGGAGGTTAATACATTCTATATGCACTTCAGTGATCGATTCGGCTGATCACTTGCAAACCAAAACAAAACAAAATTCCTTACAGTTAGTGACACAACTATTAATAGCCAATGACCCCCTTCCCACCCCCCCCCCCCCCCCCCCCCAATAAATAGAAACTGCACAATTCAATATTACACCTAACCGCTTCCTGAGGATGTGCCCACATCACACACTCGTAAATTCAAGTGGATCATCATCGGAAGTGACACTGAGCGTGAATAATTTGACAACACAACTTTCAAAATTATGGTGTCCGCATTACTCTTTGTTTGTTAGAGTGCATTACAAAAAAAGTTCCATAAAACCTGTTTTTTTTAAAAACGTTTTCTCACCCAACATTATGTCCCAAAACTGTATTAATAATTTAAGATTTAATATGTTTATATGACAGAATTGTTAGATAAATGAATTATCATGATAATGTGAATGTCCTGTGGTTTGCATCAGATTCTCGGTACTGTCCAAAGATGGGACCACAACTAGCCGGCAAAGCAGGCCCATTGAGATCCCATTCTGGACACCACCTCGAATATGATACAAATCACAGGACATGCACACAATCATGATAATCTGTATGTCTTCTTAACATTCTGTTGGTTGGGGAAATTGCTTAACCCTTTACCCAACGTAACGGCCAAAACCGGCCAGCGCTATTCTCAAAAATCGCCAATTAATTTTCACTATTTTTTTCATTTTTTGTCTCAAAAACATAGGTTATGACCCCTCGTTGGAACGAGCTCGTCGAGCTCGTTCCAACGAGGGGTCATAACCTATGTTTTTGAGACAAAAAATGAAAAAAATTAGTTATTCAAGAATTTTTTTTGCAAGTGTCGTCTGTTTTTCACGTTAGGTAAAGGGTTAAATTTGCAAAAGAAGGTAAAGGTAATCATTCAGCAAGTAAAGTAGAACCCTGCTTATTGAATCACCATTTTGCCAATGAAATTTATTCTGTCAACAGGAGTATTCAAATAACAGGGATTTTGTCACTTCCCTGTATTGTAGAGATAAACTAAGCATTTAGATTAAATGCCTGTATCTTTATTTCATTCTCTATTAGTGATTAAGGTCACATATTTCTGCACAATGGCTAATCATGACCATGACAGTTTTATGGGTGGAGGAAGCCGGATAGAACCACTGAGCAATGGTGAGCAACTGTAAGCTCCCCAACAAACTAACTCTGCACAAGCAGGGTTAGCATTGGTTGAAAGCAGATGCACCATCAATGTGCAGTAAGCCTTAGTACACAATGCCACCATGCCCCACATGGGCATTGTGGGTGAAGTGTCTTGCCCAAGGACAATGCTGTTGCCGCAGGTGGGATTCAAACCAAAAATGCCTGTGTTGGATTACGTAGGCCAAATAGGTCTATAAACAAAGGAAAACTAATGATCTAAAAACTGGGCTCATTACAGACTTTGACGTTTTATCTAATTATTGCCATGCCTGTTCTACTGGTCTCAAGAAAACAGACATCAAATATAATGATTGGTTTAAAAAACATAAAATGAACTGTCAAAAAACTATGAGGGGTCAGCAAATTCCATGGAGGTTCATGGGGCCAAGATTCTTTTCTTCTGCTCAGTTGAAAGTTACAATTTGCTTTACGCAACAATGCTATGTGACAGCAATCTCTTGATGGACGAGGCAGACTAACCAAAAAAGTTGTTGATAAGTTGTCAGGTACATACGCATCAGCTTTAAAACGTCATGCTCCAGACACAGGGCAATTAAAAATGGTGTTTATGCATCTTTGTTTCATATGTGCTCCACAGATGATGACCCGCACCATTCATATTACCCTATGGGTGGAGACTCCTGGTGTCATTATGACAGGGCAGTGCATAATGGTGAGTCACCATGCAAACAAATGCCAACATTAGACAGAAATAGGGCTGCAGCGATTAATCGTGATATGCACGAACCACGATACATTGATCGTGATTCGATGCATATCATTGTTCTCTGTGTATCGCGATACAATAAATATAAAAAATAATTACAGGCAAAACAATTTCGTAGATTTTGAAAGCTAGTGCCATGAAACCGTGTTTTTGCATACCAGGATTGAAAGTGCTAAGTAGGCCATTAACCCTTTACCTAACATGAAAAGCAGACGACACTTGCAAAAAAAATTCTTGAATAACTAATTTTTTTCATTTTTTGTCTCAAAAACATAGGTTATGACTCGTCAAGCTCGTTCCAATGAGGGGTCATAACCTATGTTTTTGAGACAAAAAATGAAAATATTTTGAAAATTAATTGGCGATTTTTTAGAATAGCGCTGGCCGGTTTTGGCCGTTACGTTGGGTAAAGGGTTAACACAGGTTTATTCAGTTAACCAAAGGTTTGTGAATTCCCTCTAATTTGCTAAATATTTATTTGATTAATCCATTATATCTTCATATAAGATATAAGGAATTAAATTGTTTGAATATATTTCCTAAGGCAAAAACACCGGAAAATGGATCATAAACTCAAAACCTGAAATAAATGAATGCCAGTGGTAATCACTTTGAGAAGTTACATATTGTTTAAAGAGTGCATTCAGAAATTTGTAATGAAAGGAAGCTACTGGAAATGAATACATGTTGTTCAAAGTATTTGATAGTTGTACTTGCATGGCATGAGAGATCATGTATATTGTGATACATATCATATCGAAGAGATTGAATCGTGAAACATATCATATCGTTAGGGGAGCATATCATTGCAGCCCTAGACAGAAAGTATGCAGATAGACTCTTACCTATTTACAAAAGTTTAAAAGAGCCTAGCATACTTGAAAGGTTTCCAAAATGCAAACCCAGAATGCAAATGAATGCTTTAATGCACAGATATGGCGACGATGCCAGGTGTTCCAGAATGCAAACTCCGAATGCGAATGAATGTTTTAATATACAGATATGGCGCTGATGCCAGGTGTTCCAGAATGCAAATGAATGCTTTAATGCACAGATATGGTGCCGATACCAGCTGTTCCAGAATGCAAACCCAGAATGCGAATGAATGCTTCAATGCACAGATATGGCGCCGATGCCAGGTGTTCCAGAATGCAAACCCAGAGTGCGAATGAATGGTTTAATGCACAGATATGGCGCCAATGCTAGGTGCTCCAGAATGCAAATGAATGCTTTAATGCACAGATATGGCCCTAATGCCAGTTGTTCCAGAATGCGATTGAGTGCTTTAATGCACAGATATGGCACCGATGCCTCAAAACTGAGTTTGTATCTAAATATTCTGTTGAAACCATGACAGCATTGGCAGCTTTAAATTTCAACTTGGGCCCAGAAGTGGTGAATGAACTCTCCAATTATTGTGGTATTTCACATGGAAAATTCCAGCTTCAACATACAATGTGAGTGAAGAAGCTCCGACTCAAGAAGGCAGCAAAGGGTGTGAAAGATTCAGTGAAGTGACTCCGGCGATTGAAAAAAACAAAAAGGGCAGAAATTGAAGACAAAAGGGAAGCTACAGAAGGGGATACATACAAACCTGGTGCATTTAACCCTTTACCCAACGAATCGTCCGCATCTGCCCGCGTAATATGCAAATTCAGCAGCTGAAAAAATATTATTTTTCAAAAACTTTCAGCAACACCATATCATGTGACCCCTCATTGGAACGAGCTCGTCGAGCTCGTTCCACCGAGAGGTCACATGATATGGTTTTGTTGAAATTTTTTGAAAAATTTAAAAAAATGATATTTAAAATAATAAATTGTGATATCGTCTGCGTTGGGTAAAGGGTTAACTGCTAAAAAACTAACAAACACATTAAAAGAACAGAGTGCTTTAATAAAAAGGTAATAGAATGATTAAAATGAAGAAAATCAACAACAAATTTCATATTCATTCTTTATTTGTAATTTTTACAGAAAACACTTTTTTTTTTACCATACTTTATGCAAAGGAAATCCCACAAAAACTCCTAGAGTTACTGTTCTGAAACTTCTCAGACACTATACTATATACTATTGGGTAGGAATAAGGGGTAAATAAACGACGTATTTTGAAGAAAAACATTTTTTTGGTATACTTTATGTATGGGACCCCATTTTAGAAAAAATTCAGGTCTGTAATTCTAATAGTTTATGAGTGGTTGACTTTCTTCTGACCCAACCCCAAAATCCAAGATGGCTGCCAAGATGACTGCCAAGTTGATCACCATCACCATGGCAACTGTACAGTTTTTAGCTCACCTGACTGAAAGTCAGGGTGAGCTTTTCTTAACACTCTTCGTCCGTCGTCTGTCCGTCGTCCATCGTCCTGCGTGAAGGTGGTGTTTGAGCCTCTTTCTCCTAAACCACTGGCCACATTTTAATTGAATTTCATGTAAGTGGTGGTTATATAGGGGCATTTTGATTTTTATCCAAATTAGGTTTCGGCTCATATTGAGCAGAGGTGTGGGGAAAAAATGGCCAATTTTTTTGAAAATCTTCTTCTAATGAACCACCAGTAGCAGAGACTTGATATGTGGTATACAGAATCCTTTTGAGGTTTAGAATCAAGTTTGTTCAAGAGAAGTTTGTCGGGCATTATTTGCCTTCGTTATGGGAGGGGCAAAAATTTTTGCCACGCCTAAAATTTCTATTTTCTGAACCGTGAGGTTGATTTGAACCAAATTTGATATGAGATGATAATGGGTCATAAATAGTTGATTGATGCAAAAAAAAATTTTCTCATTGCCCCGTGGGAACCTCAGGAGCTAAAAATAGGAAAAACCTTAAAACGGCCATATCTCCAAAACTACACGGCACAGAGAATTTGTATAAAGCTTACTTTTATCCAGTAGAATAGAATGGTTAAAAAAAATCCCTATCGGTTTGATCACAAGGTACTTTTTTCAGGACTTTGAAAAAGTGCTGAGTCAGCACTTTTTAACACTGCAGGCAATGGGAAAAACATTAAAAAATCTTCTTCTCCAGATCCAGCAGGCAGAATCTTTTGATATTTGGTATGCAACATTGTAGGGTGGATCTGATTCAAGTTTGTTCAAATAGGCCCCCTGGGTTCATATTTGGGCTCGGTATAGGAGCCTGATTTCGAACTTAGTGCATTTCGGGCAAATTTCTTAAAAAATCTTCTTCTCCAGATCCAGCAGGCAGAATCTTTTGATATTTGGTATGCAACATTGTGGGGTGGATTTGATTCAAGTTTGTTCAAATCAGCTCCCTAGATTCATATTTGGGCTCACTATAGAAGCTCGAATTCGAACTTAGTGCATTTCGGGCAAATTTCTTAAAAAATCTTCTTCTCCAGATCCAGCAGGCAGAATCTTTACATATTTGGTATGCAACATTGCGGGGTGGATCTGATTCAAGTTTGTTCAAATCGGCCCCCTGGATTCATATTCGGGCTTACTATGGAAGCCCGAATTCGAACTTAGTGCATTTCAGGCAAATTTATTAAAAAATCTTCTTCTCCAGATCCAGCAGGCAGAATCTTTTGATATTTGGTATGCAACATTGTGGGGTGGATCTGATTCAAGTTTGTTCAAATCGGCTTCCTAGATTCATATTTGGGCTCACTATAGAAGCTCGAATTCGAACTCAGTGCATTTCAGGCAAATTTCTTAAAAAATCTTCTTCTCCAGATCCAGCAGGCAGAATCTTTTGATATTTGGTATGCAACATTGTGGGGTGGATCTGATTCAAGTTTGTTCAAATCAGCTCCCTGGATTCATATTTGGGCTCACTATAGAAGCTCGAATTCGAACTTAGTGCATTTCGGGCAAATTTCTTAAAAAATCTTCTTCTCCAGATCCAGCAGGCCGAATCTTTTCATATTTGGTATGCAACATTGCGGGGTGGATCTGATTCAAGTTTGTTCAAATCGGCCCCCTGGATTCATATTCGGGCTTACTATAGAAGCCCAAATTCAAACTTAGTGCATTTCAGGCAAATTTATTAAAAAATCTTCTTCTCCAGATCCAGCAGGCAGAATCTTTTGATATTTGGTATGCAACATTGTGGGGTGGATCTGATTCAAGTTTGTTCAAATCGGCTTCCTAGATTCATATTTGGGCTCACTATAGAAGCTCGAATTCGAACTCAGTGCATTTCAGGCAAATTTCTTAAAAAATCTTCTTCTCCAGATCCAGCAGGCAGAATCTTTTCATATTTGGTAAGCAACATTGTGGGGTGGATCTGATTCAAGTTTGTTCAAATCGGCCCCCTGGGTTTATATTTGGGCTCAGTATAGGAGCCCAAATTTGAACTTAGTGCATTTCGGGCAAATTTCTTAAAAAATCTTCTTCTCCAGATCCAGCAGGCAGAATCTTTTGATATTTGGTATGAATCATTGTGGGATGGATCTGATGCAAATTTGTTCAAATCGGCTCCCTAGATTCATATTTGGGCTCATTATAGAAGCTCGAATTCGAACTTAGTGCATTTCAGGCAAATTTCTTAAAAAATCTTCTCCAGATCCAGCAGGCAGAATCTTTTGGTATTTGGTATGCAACATTGTGGGGTGGATCTGATTCAAGTTTGTTCAAATCGGCCCCCCTGGGTTTATATTTGGGCTCAGTATAGGGCCATTTCAGGCAAATTTCTTAAAAAATCTTCTCAAGATCCAGCAGGCAAAATCTTTTGATATTGGGTATGCACCATGCTTAGGGGGTGAGATTCAAGTTTGTTCAAGCCTAGACCCTGGGTTCATATTTGGGCTTCCTGTGATAGCCCGAATTATAGCTTAGTTCAAAATGAGGAATTTTCTTTAAAAATCTTCTTCAGATCCATCAGTCGGAATGTTTTGATATTTGGTATGCAGCATCCTTAGGGGGTGAGATTCAAGTTTGTTCAAGCCATGTCCCTAGGTCCATATTTGGACTCACTGTGGGAGCTCGAATTGTAACTTAGTTCAAAATGAGGAATTTTCTTTAAAAATCTTCTTCTTCATATCCAGCAGTCGGAATGTTTTGATATTTGGTGTGCACCATCCTTAGGGGGGTGAGATTCAAGTTTGTTAAAGCCAAGTCCCTGGGTTCATATATGGGCTCCCTGTGGGAGCCTGAATTATAACTTAGTTCAGTATGAGGAATATTCTTTAAAAATCTTTTTTTTTTTAGATCCACTGGTCAGAATCTTTGGATATTTGGTATAAGCTTTTCTTAGGAGAAGCAGATGCAACTTGTTGAAATAAATTCTCTGGGTTGATATTTAGGCTACCATGTCAGGTGAGCGCCCTCAGGTCCCTTGGGGCCTCTTGTTTACTTTTTTCTTTCTATTTTCTGCTTTCCTGCAACGTAATATCTTCACATATTAATATCTCACATGAAAATTAACAGCAGATCACAAAATTAATTTGCCCTACCTTTAGGATGTGAGTTACACTGGGTTTTTTGCAATTATTGACAAGTTGGTTTAGCTATAAACATGGATTGTGTGGGGTCTTATAGTCAATGCTTGGCATGCAGACTTAGAAAATATTTGGCATTGCCCATATGGTTAGAAAATATTTGGCATTGCCCATATGGTTATTTTAATATGGTTATTTTAATTATTGTTTTTAGCTCAACTTTGGCAAAGCCAAATTTGAGCTTATGCCATGGCCAGTTGTCCGTCTGTCCGTCAACAATTCAATTCGGCTCGGGCTAGAGGCCGTATTTGTGAATCAATCTTTACGAAACTTCTTGGGTACCTTTGTTATGACTGTGGGACGAGAACGAGTGTTTTTGGGTCCGATCCGAAATTCAAGTTGGCTGCTGGCTGCCATTTTGTACAAACTTAGGTGAAATCAGCTTTTTGCGCAGAACTTCCATATGAAAGCGCTGATTTGAATAATTTTTTGTATGAATGTTTAGTACCATGGGATACATCACATATAATACAGGTTTTTTTCTCTTATGTAAATTATTCAAATTAGACTAACTTTGATGTATTTAGTGTTACTTTCAGCACTGTAAGTGCAAATGCCAATACGGCTCGGGCTAGAGGCCGTATTTATAAACCGATCTTTACGAAACTTCTTGGGTACCTTTGGTATCACCGTGGGATGAGAACGAGTGTTTTGGGGTGTGGTCCGAAATTCAAGATGGCCGATGGCAGCCATTTTGTACAAAATTAGGTGCAATCAGATTTTTGCACAGAACTTCCATATGAAAGCGCTGATTTGAAATTTTTTTTGTGTGAACGTTTAGTACCATGGGATACATCACATATAATACGTTTTTTTTTTTCTCGTGCAGAAATTATGCAAATTAGATGAACTTTGATTTTTTCAGTGCTACTTACACACAGTAAGTACACATGTCAATACGGCTCGGGCTAGAGGCTGTATTTATCAACCGATCTTCACGAAACTTCTTGGGTACCTCTGTTATCACCTTGGGACGAGAACAAGTGTTT
Organism: Pictodentalium vernedei; assembly: GCA_031216915.1. Taxonomy (NCBI): domain Eukaryota; kingdom Metazoa; phylum Mollusca; class Scaphopoda; order Dentaliida; family Dentaliidae; genus Pictodentalium; species Pictodentalium vernedei. The sequence continues at coordinate 224,204,619 of CM062289.1, read as the reverse complement.
CTGAATGCGGTCCAAATTCAAGATGGCTGCCAGTGGCCATTTTGTACCGAAATTAGGTCCAATCAGTTTTTTGTACACAACTCAGACTAGAGGCCTTATTTATGAACCAATCTTTACGAAACTTCTTGGGTACCTTTGTTATCACCGTGGGAACCGAAATTAGGTCCAATCAGTTTTTTGTCACAACTTCTATACAGCTCGTATTTATGAACTGATCTTCACGAAACTTCTTGGGTACCTTTGTTTTCACCTTGGGACAGGAATGAGTGTGTTTTGTGGTGCCATTGTTATCACTGTGCTATGAGAACAAATAATTTGGGGTTCAGTCAGACCCACACTGGGACTCAAAGATTTCTTTTCTAGTTTAGCATCTGACTGTCACCCACCTTTACAGTACTCTACCTATACATTTGTTACAGGCTACGGTCAGTATTTATGTACAGACCGTTACAATACTATATATGTACCTTTGTTATCAGGTCATTACCTAGATATTTGTCATTGCTGTGTCACATACTATACATGTACATGTCTTGACAAGTTGAGCTACAGTGTCATTGACACTTTCATTTTAAACTGTTTTGAAAAATTTCAACAAAACCATATCATGTGACCCCCCCCTCATTGGAACGAGCTCGACATAACTCCTTTTGGGTTTTATCTGTTGATTTTATTTTCACTTACTATAAATATTAGATCAGACAATTAATACTTACAACAAAATGTCTTTCAGGTAGTTATGTTTGTAAATTGTGTGCAAAATTCACTTAATTTCAAGGTAGATTGAATTTTTACAAGATATATTCAGTCGCTTTTTATTGCAGGAAAAATATAACACTGTCCAAGTTTCTGTAATGACATGATCTGGTTGGAGAGCTATCAGCATCATTTTTAGCTCAACTTTGGCAAAGCCAAATTTGAGCTTATGCCATGGCCAGTCGTCTGTCTGTCCGTCTGCCTGCACTAACAAATGACTACTTATGTGGCTACAAGTTTGTAAAACAGGATACTTATGTGATTAAAGTCTGTTACATGGCTAGCCACATAACAGAATCTCTTATTGTGTGTGTGTGTGTGTGTGGGGGGGGGGGGGGGGGGAGGGGGGATAAATGTAGAGTAGGGTTAGGGCATGCCAGAGTGGGGTTTAGGAGTGGGGTGGGGGTCAATGAAGGGGTGTTAGAGTTATGTGGTTAGGGTTAGGGGTGGGTAGGGTTAGGGTCAGTGAAGGGTAGGGTTAGGGTTAGCTGACCCCCCAAAAATTTTCCCCCAAAAAAACTTGTTTTATTATGTTGGACATGTGTTTTAGGTTAGCCACCTAATATGTCCATAAAATAGCCACATAAGTAGCCATTTGTTAGAACGTCCATCTGTCTGTCCATCAACAATTCAATACGGCTCGGGCTAGAGGCCATATTTATGAACCGATCTTTACGAAACTTCTTGGGTACCTTTGTTATGGCCGTGGGACGAGAACGAGTGTTTTGGGGTCCGATCTGAAATTCAAGTTGGCCGCTGGCAGCCATTTTGTACAAAGTTAGGTGCAATCAGATTTTTGTGCAGAACTTCCATATGAAAGCGCTGATTTGAATAATTTTTTGTATGAATGTTTAGTACCATGGGATACATCACATATAATATGGGGTTTTTTTTAGTGCAAAAATTATGCAAATTAGACTAACTTTGATGTATTTGTGTTACTTTCAGCACTGTAAGTGCAAATGCCAATACGGCTCGGGCTAGAGGTCGTATTTATGAACCGATCTTTACGAAACTTCTTGGTTACCTTTGGTATTACTGTGGGACGAGAACGAATGTTTTTGGGTGCAGTCTGAAATTCAAGATGGCCGATGGCAGCCATTTTGTACAAAATTAGGTGCAATCAGATTTTTGCACAGAACTTCCATATGAAAGCGCTGATTTGAATAATTTTTTGTGTGAATGTTTAGTACCATGGGATACATCACATATAATATGTGTTTTTTCCTCGTGCAGAAATTATGCAAATTAGATGAACTTTGATTTATTCAGTGCTACTTATACACTGTAAGTGCACATGTCAATACGGCTTGGGCTAGAGGCTGTATTTATCAACCGATCTTCACGAAATTTCTTGGGTACCTTTGTTATCACCGTGGGATGAGAACGAGGGTTTTTGGGTGTGGTCCAAAATTCAAGATGTCCACCAGCAGCCATTTTGTACCAAAATTAGTGCAATCAGTCTTTTGTACAGAACTTCTGTATAAAAGTTCTGATTTGAATAAATTTTTGTATGAATGTTTAGTAACATGGAATACATTACATATAGTACGCGTTTTTTTCTCGTGCAGAAATTATGCAAATTAGATGAACTTTGATTTATTTAGTGCTACTAATACACTGCAAGTGCACATGTCAATACGGCTCTGGCTAGAGGCTGTATTTATCAACCAATCGTCACAAAAATTCTTGGGTACCTTTGTTGTCACCTTGGGATGAGAACGAGTGTTTCTGGGTGCGGTTCAAAATTCAAGATGGCTGCCAGTGGCCATTTTGTACCGAAATTAGGTCCAATCAGTTTTTTGTCACAACTTCTTTTCAGCTCGTATTTATGAACTGATCTTCACAAAACTTCTTTGGTACCTTTGTTTTCACCTTGGGACAGGAACGAGTGTGTTTTGGGGTGCCTTTGTTATCACTGTGCTTTGAGAACAAATAATTTGGGGTTCAGTCAGACCCACTCTGGGACTCAAAGATTTCTTTTCTAGTTTAGCATCTTACTGTCACCCACCTTTACAATACTTTACCTATACATTTGTTACAGGCTATGGTCAGTATTTATGTACCAACCGTTAAAATACTTTATATGTACCTTTGTTATCAGGTCATTACCTAGATGTTTGTCATTGCTGTGTCACATACTATACATGTACATGTCTTAACAAGTTGAGCTACAGTGTCATTGACACTTTCATTTTTCTTTTCTATTGTGAAGGAAATGTTATGTGACACAGTGTTGGAAAGGGCTGTAAGAGCCCTTCCAACAATGTGTCACATAGCGTTACATTATTACTTTCATTGAAGAAAGGCCAGACATGATTTATTATTTGAGCACAAGTACATTTTAGCGGATGTGTAAATTTCGAGTAAGATTGAATTAAGGAGAAGTTTCATTAGCTAGTAAATATGTGAATTTGGTTTCACGTAATTAACTCAAGAATGAAAGGAGCATTGTCATAAAATTTTGAGCTCTGTTCACATAACAGACAAGTATACATTTCTTAAAGATTTTGTGTCTGTTCACATAACTTTGACCTTATATATTTCTTGCAGATGGTTGACACAGGCAAGGTAAAATATATGATGCAGGTGACCATTCTTCAGAAAAGACAAGAGAGGCTAGAAAATAAACTGGTAGGTATTACTTGTAGAATTCAAAACACACAGTTTTGAGCTGTGTACCCAAACAAAACCACATTCTTTTCTCTACACCAAACATTGAAAGACATCACAATTTTCTTGAAATTTCCAATTTCTGCTTTCTGCCCCAAATTCCAACTTGTTCATTATTTTCTAACATTTCCACCTTACTAATGCTTTACCATTCAGGACTAATAAACAACACTTCCAAATTGTTTTCTTCTATTTCAATTAATGTACACTTATAGGAATTTTTGTTTAGCTAATCTTTGTTTTTATACGGACGTTTGAAAAACTGTTGTATTATTTAATCAGTCTGTCGGTCCCTCCGTCCATCCATCCACCTGTATGTCCATCTGTTACCATTTTTGGTTTCCGACTGATAAATCAGTTTGAATCATTTGATCCCAGCAAAAGTTGGTATGTGTATTACCCAGCTAGTAATACAGGCCAACTTCAAATATGGGTTCTGTCCAATTATTTTTACATGAGTTTTTAGTTTGGATCATTTGATGTCAACCAAAGTTGGCACAATTCAAAATGGCTAACGGGCGTATTTAGCAATGCCTTGGGGTACGCTTGTTAAAATTTGTGTTTAGCTCAGCTATCTTTCCTGTTTTTCTTCCAACACAATCAATTTTTGTTTTAAGATGATTTGTTTTTTAACATATGTTCATATCAAGCTAGTTGGCTCTAGCTAACTCTTTACCATTGTAACAGAGAGTGCAGTGGCTCAAAGGTTATGGCAGACTTCAAACCAAAAGGTCCACATTTTGATCCACACCAGGGGTAGCTGCATTTTCTCCTTGGGCAAGGCACTTAATTCTAATTGCCTTTGTGGGGGCATGATGGCACCGTGTGCTTAGGCATACTGCACGCTGATGGTGCGCTTGTCTTCAACCAATGCTAACCCTGTTTCTGCATAGCTAGTTCATTGGAGAGTCTGGCAGTTACTCAGCCTTGCTCGTTAGTTCTCACCAGGTACTCGGGCTTCCTCCACTTTTAAAACTGGCTGACATGAGGTGGCTCTGACTGTTGAAAGTGTCATTAAACCCCAATAATATAAATACCATCGTAACACCATAACCATTGAAGACTGTCCACTAAAATCACCCCCAAAATTTTTAATGCTTTTTCAGTTTTTACCTACAAAGTATAGCTTCTGACACTCTTGTTGGAATGAGCTCATGAGCTCGTTCCAATATGAGGGTCATAAGCTATGTTTTTGTTCTCTGCCTGTTATTCATGTTAGGTAAAAGGTCAAGTGGACTGTTTGGAAAATTTTCACCCTGCCTTTGGAGGTATTGTTTTCAGTGAAATAAGAGCGAAGTTATCCCAATAAAGTAAACTGACTCAATGGCCATCTCTCCCTCTGTAGAATTTTCAGTGTTTGCAAAGATGGAAAGTGCATCTAAGTATGAATAATTCTTGATGATTATGTTAATTAGTTCAGGTTTAATGATCCATTTTCTAAGTGGAGTTTGAATTACCTGTTCTTAGAGTAACATCTGTTTTCTACATTATTTAATTTATTTTCATAGAATGCAATGAAGAGAATGATAGAAGAAGCAGAGAGATACAATAAGAAAAAGATTTCAACCAAGTTAATCAAAGACATCTACAATGCTAATACTGCAGATGAAGCTGAAAAATGCATCAAATTAATTCCAAAAGAGAAAGGTAAGCATTGGTAAGTGTCATCTAATCACAAATGGCATATTCATGTACATGATTCTAAGTGAAATTGGGCACAAGGTGAACATGAACCAACCATTGAATGACCCATTCTGTTTTTCAATATAGATAATCCAGTATGCTTTCCGATATTTTGATTTGTTCTAAAACAAACTTATAACCTGTCCAGAGAAAAAACATGGTGAACCTATTCTAGAGTGGCATAAGCATGTTTTGAATTTATTACAGAATACATGTCAGTAATGGAAATTTAAAGATATTGTAAATAAAGAAGTTCACAGATTCTGGTAGTATTTCCATGAAACACTTGCTTACTTGTGACTCAGAGTCTTCATTTATCCTCTGCTGATATTTCCAAGAAACGTGATGCAGTCTTCATCTGTCCTCTGGTAAACTGAGCATTTATCCTATTATATCTTGTTGGACAGAGGTCATGAAGCTCTTGTCAAATGAGATATAATACAGTAAATGCTTGTAATTGATGTTCTGAGACCAAATAGGTATGTAAGCGAGGTGAATTCAGTGATTATAAAGGTAATTTCTTGACATATATTACACAACTTTTTATTAACTCACCTTGACAAACTCAAGCTGAGCTAATCTCATCGCTTTCCGTCTGCCATCCATCCGTCCATTGTCCATCAACACCATGTTTTGGTCTTCTCCCCCAAAACCACTGGGCCAATTCAAGTGAAAGTTTGCTGAGTGATGGTCCCGAAGGGACATTGCATTTTTGTTCAACTCAACATGCCCAGCCCCATAGGGAGGGGGTGGGGGAAAATTCTCCAAAATATTTTTAAAATCTCCTCATGAATCAGTGTATACAATGATTTGATATTTGTTATAGAGCTTCCTTTTGAGGTGTAAAATCAAGTTTTTTCAAACAATGCTCGTGAAGCAATATAGGGGGTGGGGGGAGGGGGGGGGGGGGTGGAGATTCAAGTTTGTTCAAATCGGTTCCATAGGTTAATATTTGGGTTCCGTATGGTAGCCCAAAATTTTAACTTAGTGCAATATGAGGAAATTTCTTTAAAAATCTTCTTCTTCAATCCAGTAGTCGGAATGCTTTTATATTTGGTATACAACATTGCTAGGGAGGTCACATTCAACTTTGTTTAAATTGAAAGCCTGAGTTAATATTTGGGCTCCCTATGGGAACCAGAATTGGCCAAGTAGCTGAAGAATTAGAAATTTTGTATTCAGTACCCTCTAGAGGTGTGTAACTAAGATTAATCCAATAGGTTGTATCAAGGGGCTTCATAGAGGATCTCCACATTTTACATTATGATCAACTGAAGAAAAGGCATGGTGCTCATACTATTTTTGCCACTCCTGAGGGGCTCAAGGATTGACAATGTATCCTATGAAAATGGATTGCTTAATGTAGACTCATTCTTGGACTCTGCTTATATCGTGTTCTGTTCAAGATAAGTGTTTCAGGCCCTATGGGGCCTCTTGTTCAATTAACCCTTTACGTAACTTAACAGCCTAAATTGGCCAGTGTTGTTCACAAAAATCACCATTCAATTTTCATTATTTTTTCTTTTTTTTATACCCCCCACAATGAGGTTGGGGGAAGGGGGGGGGGGGGGGTATACTGGAATCACCTTCTCTGTCTGTTGGTCCATCCGTCCATTCACAGACATAATTTTGTCTGGAAATTTTCTCAGATGTTTATTTACCAATCTGCTCGAAACCTGGTATGAATGTTCACCACCATGGAAACCTGTGCATCTGCGATTATAGTTCCGGTTGGATTATTTTTGCCAGAATTATCCCCCTTTTTGACTTGAAAAAGCAGGCCTAGAATTTTGTCCTTAGATTTTCTCAGACGTGGACTTTTTTGCCAGAGTCATGTCCCTTTACTGTCATGGCAGCAGGGCCAGCAGGGGTATGGATAGGCCCATCTGAGACAGTCACACCTCTAGTTTGTCTCAAAAACATAACATATGACCCCTCGTTGGAACAAGCTCATTGAGCTGGTTCCAGTGATGGGTCATAAGCTATGTTTTGGACACAAAAATGAAGAAAATTAGTTATTTAAGAATTTTGTTTGCAAGTGTTGTCTTTCTTTCATGTTAGATAAAGGGTTAACAACTTTATACTCTATAACCTATATAAAATTAACAGGTCAAATTTGTACTGAAAATATGGTAAATGGTTTTGAGTTTATCGTTAATTAACTTGGTTATTCAATTAAGAGATACACAATTAAATGGACTCCACTGTATTATTTTTTATTTGTTCACTACAGATGATGACAGTGACAGTGACAGTAGTGATTCAGATGATGACAAGAAGAAGAATTCAACTGGACCTGCAAGAAGTAGAAAATCTTCAACATCATCTCATAATAGTTCATCATCTCCTGAAAAGGGTAAAGCTCGGAGTAGAAAGTCATCAACATCTTCTCATGGTTCCTCACTATCTCCAGACAAGGGACCAAAACGACAAGCTGAAAAGAAATATTCTCCTCCACCAAGCGCAAGATCAAATAGTCCTAAAAAGAAATCTTCTATGTGTCTTCTATTATAATGCTGAGTTTGATTCTGTCTAACGCTAGATATAATTAAAACATGTAAATTTGAACAAAATTATGCTGAAGAAACTATTAAAGTGTGGCTTGACTTTTTTAATTTCTTATCTATCTCTATAAACAGCATCTGACTATCAACAATGCAGCTGATATTTTTCTTACTGTGTTTTTTTTTTATTTATTTTCCCAAAGATGTGGCCTAAATTTCAGTATTATACAGGTTTATTGCTTCAAAAATAAATAACAATTAATATGATCATACCATCTGATGACGATGTCATCACATAATGAGTTTTAGGGTAACAAAAACTTTGGAATTACAGTAAGTAATGTTGCTTTGCGGAAAGAGATAGTTGACAAGTCCAACATGTGAAAAAATGCCATCCAAATTCCAGTAGCTGTTTAACCAGAATACCTATGTAAATCCTTTCAAACCAGTTTATTTTTATGTGTAAAAGACTCCACATCAAATGACATATCAAATTAACCCTTTACCCAACATAACGCTCAAAACCGGTCAGTGCTAATCTAAAAAAATCGCCAATTTTCATTATTTTTTCATTTTTTGTCTCAAAAACATAGCTTATGACCCCTCGTTGACACAAGCTCATCGAGCTTGTTCCAATGAGGAGTCATAACCTATGTTTTTGAGACAAAAAATGAAAAAAATTAGTTATTCAAGAATTTTGTTTGCAAGTGTTGTCTGCTTTTCATGTTAGGTAAAGGGTTAATAAGAAGAATCGATAGTAATTTAGTGCTATAGGGCTGTAGGATTAAATTATCACTGAATTTCCTGACAAATGCAAAATGGGTTCACCTGTTTTCCCATAGGCAGTCACCATGAAAATATCATTCAGTAACTGGGTTAACTCTTTATCTAAGCTAATGGCCATATCTGGCCAGCACTATTCCCCAAAATGTCAGTAAATTATATTAATTTTTTCAATTTTTGCTTTGAAAACATAGCTGAAGACCTCATTGGAATGAGCTTTTTCAGTCCATTCCAGTGAGGGGATCATAAGCTGTTTTGGATGCAAACATTGACACTTTTTAGTTATCCAAGAAATCTTTTTGAAAGTTTTATCCTCTAGTCCTGGTTTGTAAGGGGTTAAAACTGTTTAAACCTCTGAACACTGAAGTAAAAATTTCAAGTTGCAATTTTTTCTCATAATGCAGCTAGAAATTTAACAAATTGAATCTTGTTTGACAGGGTGCATTGAGCTTTATCAAACAAGACTGAATTAGTTCAGTTTCTAGCGGCATTATGTAACAAATATGATGCTTGAATTTTTGGTACTTTGACGTCAGATTGTCTGGGATTAACCCTTTACCAAACATGAAAAGCAGACGACACTTGGAAACAAAATTCTTGAATAACTAATTTTTTGTCTCAAAAACATAGGTTATGACCCCTCTTTGGAACGAGCTTGGTGAGCTCGTTCCAAAGAGGGGTCATAACGTATGTTTTTGAGACAAAAAATGAAAAAAATAATGAAAATTACTTGGCGATTTTTGTGAATAGCGCTGGCTGGTTTTGGCCGTTACGTTGTGTAAAGGGTTAAAAAGAACTTTTAATGATTTATTGTCAGATTTAGATTTTGACAACCAATGTCCTTTCCAGAGCAGGTTGAAAATAGGGTTGGGGTAAATTTTACTGTGTTCTCATCAAGTTCCTAAGAAACAGGTGAAGCAGTGACATGTTGGAAGTGTATATGTTGTTGTATTTTTTGAAAATTTATTGGAAAATGTTAAAGTTTTTAGAAGATTGTTCTTTGTGTTGTATATGAAAATAATTTTAGTATTTATCTTTTTGTCAGGGGGAACTATTATTGTCCAGAGAAGGTTGAATTTGAAATAAAAGAAAAATAATTTTGAGTCAGTTATACCAAATATTGTTTATTGTTTTAACTCTTTTTCTAACCAATTTTCCATAAATATTGCAAGACAGGAGTAGCAACAGCTTCCAAATCAGACTTTTTCAGCAAGATCTCCTCATGATTGCATATTAAGGGTACCTGTTCTGAGGACATATAAGTCAGAATTATGCCCATATGGGTTAAATAAGATATAAAAGGGGATACTCCACTCCTAATTATGTTTACAGTGGGGTGTTATTGCAGGGTGTGTTTACTGTCAGATGTATTTCAGTTTATGTTTACAGTGAAGTGTACTGCAGGTAAATAACTGAGCTTGACTTTTCTTTACATGGAGATCTCCAACTCATCCCGAGTTTATATAAGTTCAGTAAATCAGGTCTGGATTGAGCTTTAGCAAGGTCCCAGTCTAATTTACTGGACAAGTTTGAAAATTTTGTTACAAACTGGGCATGAGTTGAAGATTCTGTTTATATTATATAATTCAAAAAACCCATAAAAGAAACGTAAATACATTAAATACTCCCTGTGCTTCTGTTAATGCATTACCATTTTTACTGAATGGGCTAAATAACCAGAAGAAGGGTTAGATCATACAGTAAGGGGAGTTAAACAAATGAGTATCAAAATAAGAATATGCTGACTTCTTTTCAACCAAAGATTCTTGCAATTTCTTCAGAACATCATATTGCACCCCCCCCCCCCCCCCCACCCCCACCCCAAAGAAAAAAAAAGAGACTCTTGTAATCTCTCAAAATCTGTTTTTGAAATCATAGGAGAGTCTGCAATATCCAATCCCAAAATAGTTCTTAAAAATTCCTTTATTTTTCCAAAACATACCTAAAAACTCTTTAGAGAACTGTTTTGTATGGGGCACTATATGCCAGGTTTGATGAGCTGAAAATTTTCTGGATATGTTTCTTAAAAAATTATTTGTCAGATTTTATAATTTTGTTTGATAATGGGTTAACCCTTGAATCGTCAGATTATTTTTATTATTACTTGCGTCGCCAGCGGCAGAGCAGGTCTTGTAACTGCTCGACTCCGTCCGTCAGTCCGTCCGAAACACTTTTTCCGTCAAGGTTTTCTTGGCTTCTATGAAAGGGAATGATTTTATATTTGGTCTGCTGCTTCATAATGATGAGTTGTATCGTGTAAGCAATTTTCAGATCTGCCGTGCAGCCTCTTCCTGTTTGCCGATACTTTAAAATTTTACTGTACCCACTGAACATTGAAATTTTTCGTCAAACTTTTCTCGGCTTCTATGCAAGGGATTGATTTTATATTTCATCTGGAGCCTAATAATGATCAGTTGTATCATGTATGCAATTTTCAGATCTGCCGTGCAGCCACTTTCTGTTTGCCGATTCAATTGCATGCAGCGACACAGGTTCAGACCCAGTATTGGTCTTAGGTTGTTTATGATAATAACTACCACGAATACACTTGTACACAGCAGATGACTTAACAGTGTTTCTACATCACGTCATTGTTGGTTGCCTATACAGGCAGCCAACAATGACGTAAGAACACTACCAAGATCATTACAGCCTACCAGTTGAGTTCTCAAGGAAGGTGCACCTGAAGGCAATTTTTCAAAGTGATATAGAAGTGGCAGTTTCTGTCTGCATGGGTACTTGAGGCTTAAATTCCACACAAAACCCAAGAAGTTTTACTCAATTCTTGATGTTTAACCCTTGCAATATAATATTTTCCAATCATTCTGTTTTTATCTTGTCTAACTATAAATTTAATCAATTATATCTTATTTGACAGAGCACACTGAATGAATTTATTGAACATGACATACCGCAAAAAACTTACAGTAAAGCAGGTGCTTCTAGTCAAGTGTCGTCTGCCTATTCAGGCAGACGGCACTTGACTAGAAGCACTGCTCAATGTTTAATTCTCCCCAGCTCAAAGATAGCCGAACCGTCACAGCCAGATTACATGCCGTATTACATCACAGGCAAGAAAACTCAACTCCTGGCTTCTAAGAGTTAAATATCAATCTGCATTATGGGAGATATTTGCTGCTGAAAACTTTACAAGTTTGACTTCGCTGTGCAGGGGGGTTAATATAAAAATGTTATTATTTTGCAAGCATAAATGTGTTTCATTACACTTCTCTGTCTGACAAATGCACAGAACTCTACATTATGCACTCAATATTCATTCTGTGTATATTTTTATACTGTACCAATGACCCAGACATAGCTGGTGCTAATTCTTAAAATATAGGGCCAAACACAAATTTTGCCCCCCAATCCCCAAAATTTGCATCTAAAACTAAAGAAAACATGTCCTGAAAGGCCCTCCACACCTCGTCCCCACTGCGCATGCGCAGTGTCAAGGACGTTCCGAAATTGGCGCCATTTATCATTCTAAGTTTGGCCCTTCATCAGTTAACATCTGACTGATCTTTGTGCTTTTAAATCTCAGTTTAAATGATGCCAGACACATAAATATTAGTGAAATGGTGATTCTAAGGAGGATAGAAAAGGAGGAGAGGAAAAGAATGTGTGACAGAATATTATCAGGGCTGTAACTTAAAATTTTTTAATGAAATTATGTTAAGTTACCTATTTTCAAGGCAGCAGCCATTTTGTTGTCATTCTGATTATTTAGTTACACTGTTTTTTCAAGTGTTTTTCCTCTCTCCCTGTCCTTTGAGTTCCCCCTTGCTATTCTCCCATGCTTTTGGCATAGTTTCTGTAATTATTATTACTAAAATTTCTTGGGAGTTTTAGCTTAATAACAGAATGAATTCTGTTCTTTCCCCATGTTTACGTCTTCACCTACGGGTGGTTAGGCGTTGTGTTCTGCATCTACCATCTGATGTTCTGCAGTTTCTTCCCTGGAAGTCTCTGTTTTGCATCAGATGGTGTATTTTTGGTAACTGATTTCGGGCCTGGGTGCCTGGAGTCTTATTTTAGTGTTTTTACACTCATTGTTTACATTTACAACAGCCCTCTGTGTGAGGGGGGAATTTCTAAATAATAATATCTTTATGTTATTTTAATCATAACTAGATACATTATTATTGTTCGTAAGTGTTGAATAAATTGTTTAAAATATTTTTAAAATTTTTGTCCACACTTAGGCTTGGGATCCATTGGGGCTCAACGTTACTTTTCAGAAACTTGGGCTGTTCTGAAATAATATTTTTTCAAAATATTTTGATTTCAATTATTTTTTCTATATTAATGGATCATATTATTATTATGTATTTTGATTGCCAGGGGTTAGTGCGAGTACCAGGACTTGTTTTCTTTTCACATTGAAAGGATATTGATCAATTGTTTTAGGAGGAAGTCTTCCTCTGTCCTTATTATCATTCTATATGTGGTCAGTGTACTCGCATTAACTCCTGTTCTGTATCGTATGATTTCGATGACAATATGGGAAGCGTATGTCACGGTATGTTGTTGGGGATTTGGACACTCCGGTCCTTTCCCCGCAGGGTCACTCTACTTTATCAATTTCTATTTCAGACGATCAAGATTAGGGTGATGTATCTGTGATGTCTTCCAACAGTGTGCCTCCGTCGTCACAATTAATGAAGGGCTAGCGGAAAAGTGCTCATGTAATACGCCAATTGCCTAAGAGGACCCTAGTAGGTTCGACGGCCTTTGACGTCCGCTAGCTCGCCCGGTGTAGCGTCCATTCACCGAATGGTTCGGCAGCCGGGTTCGTCCGTTGCGGTCTAGAAGGAATTTTGGGGTGATGCGAGCACTATAAAATTAACTTAATGCACACCCAGTGACGGCGGATCGGAGGGAGAACGGAGGAAGCCTTTTAGTCCGGTTCATAGCTCGTTCCGGTCCATCCGGACGGCAAGCGAGAGAGGCCCCTCTCTCGTTCAACAACATCTGGCCCCAGATGTTGTGGTACAAATGTGTCGTTAGCGGAGCATACGTCCGTCGCTCGGGACGCTCCGTTGTATAGGCAGTCCGCTGAGACTGCTAAGGCTTCCTCTTCTCGTCAGCGCACACGACCGCACCTTGGCTGCGTGACCGCCGATATATTACCAGCTTCGCCGATCAAGGATTCTTCGGCGACCAGGTCACACCATCCGGCAGCCAGGGATTCGAGACCGATGGACTCCGGACGTTCGCATAGGAAGTATGCGGGAGCCATCTGATGCGGAGCTGCCCTCGGCGAAGCACCGATAGACTGCGCCTCCGCAGGTCTCGACGCCGGACATTCTTGTGCACATAGCACAACTTATCGCAGCATCCCAGCAGCCGACAGAAACGGTGTCGGATCGAGAATTATCCGACAGCGCTGGGTCGGTAGCCGGGGACTCGAGGCCTGCAGACTCCGGACATTCGCATAGGAAGTGTGCGGGAGTCAACGTACACGGAGCTTCCAGCGGCAATGCATCGTAAGTCCGCTACTGCACAGGCCTCGGGAACGGACGTGCTTTCCTTAATAGCACAGTTTATCGCAGCATCCCAGCATCAACTGAATCTGTCGCATATATTTTATCCGACGATGCTGGGTCGGGACGCTCCGCGGAAGCGGGTACGGACGTCCGAAAGTTTCATCCGGTCCGACGGGATACCGAAAGGGATTCGGTGGATTTCAAGCTTTCCCTTTCGGAACAACATATGCTGCGATGCCGGATAAGAAACTGATAGCGTCGGTGGACTTAGAAATTTTTGGTTCGGTTCAGGGACATCGTCCCTCAGTTCCGACATAGTCCAATAATGTCACACAAACTTTCGAATTATTGAACGACGCTATATATATTATTATTTTATGCTTGCTATCCAAGCATTTCTGGTTTCTTGTTCGAAGAGTTATGGAGATGTCTTTCAAAAGTGTGCCTCTGTCGTCATAGTTAATGAAGAGTTAGCGGCAATAAGTGCTCATGGAATATGTCTATCGCTTACGGAATGACATTCGCTAGCTCACCCGGTGTAGCGTACATTCATCGAATGGTTCGGCTGCCGGGTTCGTCCGTTGCGGTCTAGGAAGGAGATTTGGGTGATGCGAGCACTTTAATTACTTTAGTACTCACCCAGTGACGGCAGATTGAGGACAGATCGGAGGAAGCCTACAACATAGGGGACCGCATGTTGTGGTTCAGATATTTTACATTCGGAGCATATGTCCGTTGCTCGGGACGCTCCGTTATATTGACAGTCCGAGAGACTGTCTTTAATGCTTCCTCATCCTCACAGCAGGGCACACGACCGCACATTGGCTACGTGACCTCGAGTATCCGATCAGTTTCGGCATTCAGTGATTCCACAGCGAATAGGTCGCGCCATCCGGTAGCCAAGGGACACGAGGCCTATACACTCCGTTCGCTCGCATATTGGAAGTATGCACGGGGTAACGATCTCGGAGCTTCCTGCGGCAATGCATCGTAAGACCGCTGCTCCTCAGGCCTCAGTGACGGACGTGCTATCCGAGTTAGCACAGTTGTTTTGCAGCATCCCAGCAATTGACGGTTTCTCGGTCGAATCAGGAATTATCCGACGGCGCTGGGTCGGTGCGGTCCGCGGTTGCATCAAGCTACGGACGACCGAACGCTTTATAGGGTCCGACAGGATGGCGAAAGGGATTCGAAAGATTTCGAGTTTTCCCTTTAGTAGTATCGGAAGATGCCTTTCATATCTTCTGGCATTTCTTCCAGTGATTATTTTTCGGACTTCATTGCTGCGATCTTGGATAAGAGACTTATAGCGTCATTGGACTCGGATTTTTCGATCGGTACAGGGACTTTGTCCCTGACTTACCGACGCAGTCCAATATTGTCATTACAACATGTGTTTTATTTTTCGACGCTATATATTATATATATATATACAAGCCTGCTACTAAGCATGATAGTTTAGTTTCTTGTCCGCGTGGCTCATTTCTGCCATTTTATCTTTTTTTACATATAGTTTATTTTGGCAGAGCAGGGCATACCGAGAGTTCATATGCGTCTAGACGGTGTGATTAAAGACTGCATATATTCTTTTTCGCCGTTTATGTCTTTTCCAATTTCAATGTTGGGAACGACATTATGTATAGTAGACTTAACTTAGACGCTTTATTATACGTAATCCGCCTTACTGAGGCGTTATCATTACGTCTTCAAGAAAAGATTTACGGGATATTATTCTCAATGTAATTTCTTTTGAGGGCAGTAGTTTGTTCACGTATAACTCCGCCCTTCAGTGGCTGATTGGAGTTGGTTAGACGTGATGCAGCCCTAGCTACATCCACGCGTGGATAGTAGGTTAAGAACTCTCTCAGAGTCGCTTCGTTCTCGGAGGAGCTTCTCTTCGACGGCAACTTTCCGGCAATCCATGAATTGCTTGATTTATACATTCTCTTGTCTATCTAGTGTTACAAGAGATTCAGACTGGGGCAAACATTCGGTGGTTGACTCAGAGAGTGCCGCCGCAGTTGCCGGACCCTAGTGTGGCTGTTATGACGGTTGCCAGTCAAACAGATTGGGATATATACTGATCCCTACGGATTCGAAGTGCCAGGGTCTTTGGGTTCCGCAGTCTTTTAGCTATCAGTTTAACTTCCGCGGAATAATGTTTTTTAGGCTTGCTTTATGTCATTGCATGAACATTATTCAGTAACGCATGCCCAAATTCCTGTCCTTTAATTCGACAGTAGTGGCGTATCTCCGGAACCAGGGAGGCACTCTTTCGTTTCCGTTATTCAATTTAATGGAAAGAATCCGTCTGTTGGTTATAGTACACCAAGTTCAGTTTTGGTCCGTCATATTCTGGGTCGTCTGATTGTTTTATCGCACTCCCGTTCTCTTACGGGTCGCTTGTTGCTGTCAGAATGGACTCTCAACAAACAAGTATTTAATCAGATTTGCTATCTATGGGAGCGCCCAATGATGTTTTATTATGACACAGCTTGCTAATCAATTGCAGACGTATGTGTTGGCTTGTCCAGATCTCTGAGCTAATACTGTTAACGCTTTATTGATCTATAGGACGCAATGATAGGATACGCGTATCCTCCGGCGCTGTTGTTTTAGCAGGTATTGCTAAGATAAACAACCACAATACATTTCTGTTGACAGCATCTCTATCTTCACACAGATCATGAGTAATTTACTCTCTTGTCTACTGTGGATCTTAACGTGAAATCTTCCTCTATGTGAGGATCTTTTTTCACTGGGTAAATCGTGTCATCTTTATCACAACCAGCAAGGTCGCAACCTTCATGTATTCCGTTGTGTGGTCCGTATTGCATTGTAAGCACTGTACTGGACGAGCTTTGGACGCGATTTCTTACTATAGGAGATCCTCTTCTTCGCTATTCTATGCGGCTAAAGTGGAGGCTCTTCCGTCGTGGTGTAGGGATCATTATGTTCATATTGTTGATCCCTCCATACTACGCATTGCTAGTTTTTAGTATACTTGTTTCACAAGATCTACTGCAGCCTGTTGTTATTTAGGTTATAGGTTTGTTACCTCATACCTATGCACTCTACGATAGTTTACAATTGAGTCTTTTGTCTCTTTATCTAAGTCAGTTAGTAACTTTTTGATAAATAGACTTAGAATCTTTAGATTAAATTCCTATACGGATTTTAACTTCGGTTCTTATTTAGCTAAGTAATCATTTGAGCCTCTGGAAACAGTAGTTTTCAAATTCTGACCTTTTAGACAGTAATTCTGTTGGTTTCTCTTTTACTGTAGAGTCAGTGAGTTTCATGCACTATCGATGGATGATTTTCACTTTCATAGTTTCGGAATCAATACTTCCGTTACTATTTAGGTTGGATTGTTGCATAAGAGTTAGGCTCCTATTATCCGGAACCTATTATTTTAAGGTCCTTCCGTCTTCGTATGGGCATACGCCTTTACTCTTTCCGGGTACAGTTTATGTATTTATAAACAGATATCTGTTTATTACAAGGGCGTAAGCTTCTTCTGTCTTTGATGTCTAGTAGAAGGACGTTACGCTCCATTTTATTGTTAATCGATTCTATTAACTAGCGTACTGCTTATGGTATATCATTGGCTTAGCAGTTGTGCTTAAGATTTCGGCTCATGAAGTAAGAGTTCTTCTACTTCTTGGGCTTACATTAATAGTGTTGCTATTATAGATTTTTGAAGGCTGCTCATTGCGCTCAGCCATCCATTCATGAATTTTTTCTCAGAAATATCGAGTCCATTTCTGGAGGCCTCTATTGTTAGGTCTATTATCTACTGCTCAGAATGTCATTCACTTAACAGTTGCTACTATAGCTAGGTAGGCTGTCTGTTTCGGCAGTGTCTCCGTTCGGCTGCCCTCTTCGCTCTGGGCTATTTGACCCAGGGCAAGAAAAAGGGGGGGGGAGGGTGTTCCCTTGGGTCACCTGTTTTTACTATGAAAACAAGGGGATACCTCCTCCGGAGTTAGTAATTCTGAGCTGTTGTTGGGATGGTTGTTTAGTGAGAAGTTTAAGTTTATAAAATTCATTCAAGTCTTAGTTTTTAAAGTATAGCTTTTGAATATTGCATATGTCAACGGACATGATTATGCAATTCTCACACACTTTTAGGAGTATAAGAGTCTCTATTCTCTAGACTTACTTTATTATTGGCTTACTTTAAAAATTATTAGTATAAGGATTATTGGATATTAATAGAGTTCATGGATGTATGAAGCTCAATTTTTGGAAGGTGTTGTATCTTTCTAATTTATCATAAATAAGAAAGATACATGTAAGGCCTATTACTTCTTTTCCCTACAGGGGATGACTCTATTTTATTTTATTGAGCGTATTCCATTTTGCTCTATGTCCTTGGCCCTCCAGCCTTTTTACTATTCAGCTATGTCTGGGTCATTGGTACAGTATAAAAATGTTAAAAAATTTATAGTAATTTATATATTTTTTATACTTACCAATGACCCAGACGGGGATGGCCCTCCCAGGAGTTGGGAACTCTTGCCTCCCCGCTGAGTACATAGCGCTTACCAGGCACTGGTTATTAGAATGATAAATGGCGCCAATTTCGGAACGTCCTTGACACTGCGCATGCGCAGTGGGGACGAGGTGTGGAGGGCCTTTCAGGACATGTTTTCTTTAGTTTTAGATGCAAATTTTGGGGATTGGGGGGCAAAATTTGTGTTTGGCCCTATATTTTAAGAATTAGCACCAGCTATGTCTGGGTCATTGGTAAGTATAAAAAATATATAAATTACTATAAATTTTTTAACTTTTTTACTCTCCTCTATATTATGCACCCAATTCATTGTGTGTATTTTTTACTCTCTCTTGCTATTAGTTTCACATTAGAATTATCATAACATATTTTTGTATCGCGAGTGGTGATCAGTTTGTGGTAGATTTAGTGTGTCATTGACTAAAACAAACAGCATTTGCTGTGGCAAAAAAAATATTTCATTAAAAAAGATTTATAACATTTTTTCTTTCCAAATAAATACACCATCCCATCAATGAAATGCATTTAGGCCCCACCACATTTAGTGTACTTTGTATTTAGTAAAGTTTTAAAATGCCCAAATCTTGGTACAAAAATATCTTGGTCATATATTTCATTATTAATAACCAACAGAAGGTAGATTTTATATAGCCATATTTAGTTTCGTTATTCAAGAGTGTTTTGTCAAAATAAGTGGTTCCTAACCTGTATTGGGATTTCAGAATTTGTATCCTACATACTATATAATAATTAACTTTATCCTTCTTTAAAACTTTCCCTGTTCATAAACTATGAATGAGTTTATCCGACTTAGATTTTAATACACAGAATTTGGTATCCAGACAAAAACAGCTTGGACAACATCCCCTTATGGTGCTATTCCCTTGAAATATATCCCTGTAGGATATAATCCCCCTCATTTTGATTTTCAGAGGTGGACAAAATCCCCTCAAAATAAATCTGTAACAATTGACAAAGAGACGACGTCAACCAAGTAAATGTATTCTCCATTATTTGTTCAGTGATTTATGAATTAACAGTTACAAGTGGAGTACAATTAATTTAATTTTCTTTGATTTGGAAAGTTATTTATTTCATAACCTTACAAGAAAAGGAGTGAACATGTGCAAAAATACCCCCTGAATGACAAAATATTTTCATTGTTTGCTTCGAAAAACTGGGGCAATGTAACTTTTAATATTATTTTCAGAACTGAGGAGATAAAATCCATCCCTGAAGATTATAGTGAGGGGATTAAGTTCAAAGGGGATATTTTTGAGGGAGTTGTGTCCTAAGGTGATTCTATCCAAGCAGAGTTTGTCCTACAATCATAAAGTTTGATTGTTCATGAGAATAACATGTGAAATTACAGGTGGGGGTGCAGAATTTTAAAGATGGGAGGGAGGGGTGCAGAATTTTAAGTGGAATGGGGGGTTTCAGAAAGAAGATTGTAAAAATAGCTCCTTTTGGGAACTTATTAATATTTATTTTGTTTGTCTAGAAGGAAAAAAAATTAGGGATTGTTTTGACTTGTGTCTGTACTGCTCATTTTGACTGAACCATATTTTTTGTTTAACATCATTTTTTTTATAATTTTTGAGTTGTTCAGCATTTTGATGTAACTTTAGTGTAATACTACTTAGGTTTGAGATTCCACAAGTTGACAATTCATTCTTTGTGTTTTTCTTATCCTTATTTATCAATTTTGTTTTTGAACCAATACCAAAGGTTCCAAGTTTCTCTGTGTTTCTCTGATGGCATTTTTATTACATGTATTTAGCTTATTCTTCGAAATGCCTGCACAAGCTTATTTTTGGATGTGTAAATGCGAAAAAAAAGTTCATCAGTTAAAAATACAATACTTAAGTTGTTTTTATTGAAAATGGTTTTGAATGATGCTTTAAGTGTTAATATTTTTACCAAATATTAATTGGCAAGCTCAAAGATAAGACATAAAAAATAAAATTAAAGATACCTTGTACAAAATTCTTTCAAAAGTAATTGTAAAAGTTGCTACATTAATGACAATCAGATAAACATCATTCTTTTGGCCTTGGAGAGTTTAAATTGACTGTGCGGTTCGGTTGTTTCTTGGACAAACTGTAATAGTACTTTGGATGCTAAAGGGACCCTTTTCTTTGACCTTGGCCATTTGCCAAATTTTGTTGAAATACTCCTGGAAATTTCATGTGCTTGATTTAAAATGTCTTCATTTATTTTTTAGTGAGTTTAGGTCATGTCCTGGCTGCCTTTCAGACAATCAAGGCTTGACTAGAAACTACTGAACAATTCAGCTGCTAACATATCAAAATAAAATAAAACTTTCAAGCTGTGAGGTTGAAAATCATTTTGTTAATCCTTTTTATGCCCCCGCCAACTTGGCGAAGGGGCATAAAGTGTTACCCTTGAAGGTAAGATGGTTTCTGGACAATAACTTTACTTTGACTGAACAAAATGAAACAGAATTTTATACATATGTTTAGAACCACATACTACAGCTTGGGATTGATAGTGGGCTTGGTCCAATATTTTTTGGCAGAGTTATGGCCTTTTTCTGAATTAGGTTTATTATAAAGCAGAGGCATTAGTGTCCCGTGGACACATTTGGTGGCCTGCTGTATTTGTGCTATGGTTTAATGGAGATAAGATAAGATATTTATTAATTCAATATCAACAAAGAGAAATGGCCAGAAATGCATGCTTGGCAGTGGAAGGTGGGGGCATAGCCACCCTTGGTGTTGTACTTATTTTAACTATTCTCAAACCTCAAAGAAGCTTCCAAGAATAGTACTTAAATAGTGTGCACCATTTCCAAGAAATATTCTCTGGCCTCCCCAGAAATTGTTCCTGAGCTGAACATTGTGCACTGTCTTTATGAAATATTCACAAAACTCTAAAAAGTCTTCAATATAGCCCCTGAAAAGTGTGCCCCATTTTCATAAAATATTCACAAACATCCAGAAGTCTAGATCTGATGATAAATATCTTGAAAATTCTCAGCGGGTTAAGAGAAAATTCATTAAATACTCTGTATGTTAAATGAATAAAAAGTGTTCTAAATCTGAAATTCATATGGTCAGCCACAAAATGTTTTTTGCAGACAATTTTAGCTTCACTACTTATGCTGTGATGATTTCATTTGAAATGTAATGAGAAATTCAAGAATTTTTTAAGCATATTACATGTTTATCTAACAGGAATTCTAAACTGAAAATAAATTGGCCAGTCAGTGGCAAAGAACAAAATGAGATTACCTTGAATTCAACTGTCAACTTAAATCATATTTCTGACACAACTTGAAGATGTAACTTCAAGATGAAACCTATAACTGAAAGCTTTTCTTTTTTTAAAAACATAGCTTATGACTCTCTCATTGGAATGAGCTCATTCTTGTGAGGAGTCATAAGATATGTTTTGTAGTTAATACTAAAAACATAAAATTTGCATGGTTACATTATCGTTTTGCCATTTAGAGGGTTGACCAAAAAATAACTCTTTGTGCACACTTCGTATTTTTTTATGTTGTACTCTTTCTCTTTTCTCTCTCCCTCTCTCTTTGTCTCAATTTATGCATGTATATTTTTTCCCTAAAGTTCGTCTCCCTTCAAATGCCCACCTTGTAAACAGTATTCTGGATATGGAGACAAACAGAAATGTTAACAGGTGGTACCTTGTCCGTGACCTCACCAGTCCATCAAAGACATCCACCCTCTATGGGAAAAAGAAGAGGGGTAACTAAAAGTGACATATTTAATGGAAGAATGAGCTTGTTAGGCTAAATCTGGTTCAGTGTTGGGAGTCCAAATTTGGGCTTTGTAAGAAAGTGTAGGAGCTCTGATAAAGTTTACAGATTCCTAACAAGTGTTTTAACCCTTTACCTAACATGAAAAGCAGACGTTACTTGCAAAAAAATTCTTGAATACCTAAATTTTTTTAATTTTTTGTCTCAAAAACATAGGTTATGACCCCTCATTGGAATGAGCTCAGTGAGCTCGTTCCAATGAGGGGTCATATCCTATGTTTTTGAGACAAAAAATGAAAGAATAATGAAAATTAATTGGAGATTTTAGAGAATAGCGCTGGCCGGTTTTGGACGTTACGTTGGGTAAAGGGTTAACGCTTTCTCCATTACTGCTTGTGAATAGTTGAATCCAACTATGTTATCATGTTCTTGAAGGGAAAGTCCATTATGAAAATAAAAGAGAGAGGGTGAGCAATATTAAATTTCAAATCCCCTGCCATCAGGCAGGGGGATTTGAAATTGTATATTTCTCACCTCTTCACTTTCATAAATTCTATTGCTTAGTTTATACAGTAAAACCTGTTTTGAGAGACTACTATCATGAGAGACCGCCTATCTTGAGAGACTGCTCTGACTTTGTACCATTTTGTTGTTTTATTACTCGAATGGACCTGTCATGAGAAACCACCTGTTTCGAGAGACCACTTTTGCCTGGCTAAAAGGGTGGTCTCTCAAGTCAGGTTCTACATTAGTCTCTCAAGTCCGATTCAACTTTACTGCAGCATGTATTGTGAAGTATTTTGACTATAGGCGTCACTGGTATGGAAAGAGTTAATTTAGCTAGAAAATAATATTTTGTTTACTATTTACTTATCAAATCCATGGGATGAGGCCGGCAAAATACATTTCTTGAATAGGTCAGAATTTTTATTTTTTGACCCAAAAATACTTTTTAAATTTTTGGTGGTCAAAAAGTTGCAGAGAAGTCAACTTTTTCAAGAAAATACAACAGATTGTTTAATTTGTTCTGATCACATCCATACTTGCTGATAATGTAAGAAAAAATTCCTACTCCATAAGGTAGGGGGTTGGCTCAAGATGACTTCATTTGTTTCTGATGTATTGCTCAATTTTAAGATATTTCCGGTTCTCTTCTTGGAACCCCCAGGAAGTGTTCTATCTACTGGGTTCTACAATGGATAACTACTTTACCAGTGAAATAACATTTGTCAACTGGTTTACAACACTAGACTTCTAAACAAATGGAGCTTCTATTAGCCCAAATTAGCATTTGCCTTAGATACTGGCACACTGACAATAGAGTATGATGAAAGTGACGCTACATTCTAATAAATTAAACAAATAAATTAATTTTAAACAAAAAATAAAATAAAAGTGGAGCGGAGAAATGGGACAGTGGTTTTTGACAAGGAATAGTCTTTGCTTTTCGAATTTACTGCGGATAATGTGCAAATAAAATAACACTGCCAGAACCATGAGTTACATAGGCAAGTGTTGTCATAGTAACGTGGGCTTGTCAAAGCAAGGCTGTGATAAAGATGTAAATATTATTTTGAGTATTTATTCATGCTTCATCTTTCATATTGCTTTTTCATATCACATCTCAGAATCTTTATTGCTGGCCTTCAAACCTTTACCCAACATAAACAATATAAAAATTTGTTATTTTAATTATTCTAACAATTTTTTTTTAACAAATCCATATCATGTTATCCCTCGCACAATGAGCTTGTTCCACTGTGGGATCACATGATACTGAAATTTTTTTAAATATTATTTTTTTTTCAAATCCTGAATTTCTGAATAAGTGGACAGTTGTGGCCAATTCATGAGGTAAAGGATGAATTTGATTAATGTGTCCATTGAACTTTAGATTATTATCATATTCCAAAACTTGATGACCATCAAGGTTTCAATTAATCCTTCACTTAATAAATTAATGCCACCTTTTAACCCTTTACCCAACATAACGGCCAAAACCGGACAGCACTATTCACAAAATTCACCATTCAGTTTTTATTACATTTTCATTTTTTGTCACAAAAAAATAGCTTATGACCCCTCATTGGAACGGGCTCAGTGAGCTCGTTCTATTGAGGGATCATAAGTTATGCATTTGACACAAAAAATTCCAAAAATTAGTGCTTCATTAAGAATTTTATTTTCAAGTGTCGTCTGTTTTTCGTGTTAGTTAAAAGGTTAACCCCTAACACTCGGGCAGTGCAATAGAATTTTCTTCAATCACTGTTTTTCTCTTGTTCAACTATGAATTTAACCGATTATATCTTGTTTGACAGATCTCACTGATTGAATTTATTGAACATGACAGAGTTCACTGAGCTCTGCCAAACAGGGTGTATTTGATTAAATATCAAAATGCATCATGAGAAATATTTGCTACTGAAAACATTCTGACATCAGAGTGCAGAGGGTTAATGAACATGAATAGCAGAAACACATTCAAAACAAGTTATTTAATAATTAAAAAAATTTGCTTTTGCCTCAAAAACATGGCTTATGACCCTACCGTGATCTTAGTTCAATAATGGGTCATTTTGGCTGTGACAGAGTATTCAATATTTAAGACTTTTGCTGTTGTCTCAAAATAAATTTTATGGTAATGTAAAAATTGTCCAGGTTGTTTCTCAAACTCCATCACTTTTCATGCAAAGAGGTTTTATTTGTCCTTGCTAAGTGAATTTACTGAAATTAGTTTTACTGATGTTTACACATGCCCCCTTGGGAACCTGGGAAGTGATGCAATGCTTTTGACTGTGTTTTACTTGTAAAATGGGAAGAAAAGTAGATTTTTGATTTTTAGTCGAGTTGTGACGAAGTCAAACTCGACTTATAGTTTGGTGAATGGCGGGCGGGCGGGCGGGCGGGCGTAAACAATTGGTTTCCGGATGATAACTTGATAGTGGTTCAACTCACATTCATTAAACTTCATACATAGGTTGGTCTTGGTGGGAGGAAGAACCCTATTGATTTTGGACATGCTACGTCGAAGGTCAAGGTCACAGTGACCTTGAACATAGTAAATCTTAAACAATTGGTTTCCGGATGATAACTTGATAATGGTTCAACTCACATTCATGAAACTTCATAGGTAGATTGGCCTTGGTGAGGGGAAGAACCCTATTGATTTTGGACTCGCTACGTCAAAGGTCAAGGTCACAGTGACCTTTAACATAGTATATCGCAACAATTGGTTTCCGGATGATAACTTGATAGTGGTTCAACCTAGAGTCATGAAACTTCATAGGTGTGTTGGCCTTGGTGCGAGGAAGAACCCTATTGATCTTGGACTCACCAGGTCAAAGGTCAAGGTCACAGTGACCTTGAACATAGTATATCGCAACAATTGGTTTCCGGATGATAACTTGATAGTGGTTCAACCTAGAGTCATGAAACTTTATAGGTGTGTTGGCCTTGGTGCGAGGAAGAACCCTATTGATCTTGGACTCACCAGGTCAAAGGTCAAGGTCACAGTGACCTTGAACATAGTATATCGCAACAATTGGTTTCCGGATGATAACTTGATAGTGGTTCAACCTAGAGTCATGAAACTTCATAAGTATGTTGGCCTTGGTGCGAGGAAGAACCCTATTGATCTTGGACTCACCAGGTCAAAGGTCAAGGTCACAGTGACCTTGAACATAGTATATCGCAACAATTGGTTTCCGGATGATAACTTGATAGTAGTTCAACCTACATTCATGAAACTTCATAGGTGGGTTGGCCTTGGTGCGAGGAAGAACTCTATTGATCTTGGACTCACCAGGTCAAAGGTCAAGGTCACAGTGACCTTGAACATAGTATATCGCAACAATTGGTTTCCGGATGAGAACTTGATAGTGGTTCAACCTAGAGTCATGAAACTTCATAGGTGTGTTGGCCTTGGTGCGAGGAAGAACCCTATTGACCTTGGACTCGCCTGGTCAAAGGTCAAGGTCACAACTCGACATTGGATCTGTGA
The DNA here is from genome assembly GCA_031216915.1 of Pictodentalium vernedei. Lineage (NCBI taxonomy): Eukaryota > Metazoa > Mollusca > Scaphopoda > Dentaliida > Dentaliidae > Pictodentalium > Pictodentalium vernedei. The sequence goes on along the minus strand of CM062289.1, from coordinate 224,178,470 downwards.
TCCTGAGCGGCATTTTTTTTTCAATTGAATTGATAAATATTGTTTTGTTGGATAAACAGGCAGTCGTACAATAAAGTATTCATCACAAACTTAGCTAGATTTCTTGTCTTTTTGAACTTCTTGCACATCTTTTTTCTTTCTTTATTATTTTTTAATTCTTTATTTGCAGGATGCTTCTTTTTTTGACTTATTTCCCAAATATCAGAAACTGTTTGTTGTTTTTTTTAATGTTTATATCTCTTATACTATTACATTGGCTTCAAAAATTTGAAAACAACACTTATCTCATTTATGCTTGCAAAAATATTTATTGTTGAAAAACAAGTTATCTGTGATTCCACTCTGAGTTTATTTGATGCAGAATATATTAATGTTATAATATCTTTTCAGTATTAGAGAAATATGGAATCAGACTTCTGTACTATGTCAGCAATGATGGCATGTTGTTACACATTTTTAGCTTATTGGTTGAGAGAGCACAAAGCTGTCTTCACCAAGAGACTTGTGCCTAGATAACATAAATTCCATGAATGTCTCAATCACATTTATGCTGTATTGGCCTTATTTTGAAAGTGATGATAAAGGAATAACTTTGTATTCCAACTGTTTAACCCTTTACCTAACATGAAAAGCAGACAACACTTGCACATAAAATTCTTGAATAATTAATTTTTTGTCTCAAAAACATAGGTTATGACCCCGCATTGGAATGAGCTTGATGGGCTCGTTCCAACGAGGGGTCATAGCCTATGTTTTGGAGACATAAAATGAAAAAAATAATGAAAATTAATTTAGAGATTTTTGAGAATAGCGCTGGCTGGTTTTGGCCCTTACATTGGGTAAAAGGTTAAGTTGAAGCAAAATGGCTTTGTATCGTGTTTTTTTTATATTGAAAGTATTGTCCTCGTAAGTGCTTTTGTTCCTATTGATTTGTAGGTTGGAAATTATCTTTAGCCCTTTACCCAACACAAATAACTAAAAAAATTCATTGTTTTCCCTCAAAAGCATAACTTATGACACCTCATTGGAATGACATTGCTCCGATGAGAGCTCACAAACTATATTTTTTTCTTTTTGTGAATAGCACTAGCCAGTTTTAGCCACTACATTTGGTACAGAGTAAACAGAAACAAGTATATTGTTTGAAAAAAAAGTAATGACAACTCTCAATGATTTTTCTTTTTGTATACCTCAACACAGTATTGAGTTATTGGAAATTGAAGATTTTTTAATATTTGCTTTTTAGTACCTTGGTTTCCACTTACCAAACCAGTACATCAAGCCCCAAAGAAATATGTACTTGTTAACCCTTTAACCCAACATAGAGAATATCAAAATTTATTATTTTAATTACTATTTTTTTTAATTTTTCAAAAAAAAATCAACAAAACCATATCATGTGACCCCTCATTGGAATGAGCTCGATGAGCTCGTTCCAATGAGGGGAGGTCACATGATATGGTTTTGTTGAAATATTTGGAAAAATTAATTTTTTTCAACTGCTCAATTTGCAAATTACTTGGGTGGATGCAGGTGATTTGTTAGGTAAAGGGTTAATAGAATAATTATATTGCTTGCATACAATTCTCAAACCTCTAATAATCTGACAAAGATAATGGCAGAGAAATGTTTACATTTTTATCCAGGTTTTTTAAATGAAGTTGCTTTTAGCATTGTCGTTTACCTCAATTAAGTTTTGTCAGACGCTCTATTATGCCCTCTTAGATACACTTGTTCTCTACAGACCACTAAATTGTGGTTAAGTGGTTGAGGCCTAGAAGCCACTATCAAGACTCTACTGATAAATGCTGGAAGCCACTATAGGGGCTTTGCACTGTTTGAACTAATTGTTGTTGTCTCAGCTGTAGAAAAAAATATTAATATGAACTTTTGTTACAATTTAATGGAGATTGGTGGCACTCTCCAATAAATTGCAATAAAGCAGTTATTTTTTTTAATAATATCTTGCTAAACTAAGACTCAGTTTGCTGGTAGCATCATATCTTTGAAAAGAAAGACTCAAGTTACAAATAACCATTGAAAAGTAATTTAGCTCTCTACTTAAGGAATAGTGCATGGCTTGTCATTGACTACGCCCATATAGTGCCCAGTGAGGTGGTGTTGTTCCTGACGCAAAGCGGAGGGAACTACACCACCTCAATGAGCACTACATAGGCGTAGTCAATTACAAGCCATGCACTAATCCTTATATTATATCGAACAACCTGAAAATGCAAATTAACCAAATAATCTACAATCCAAATTGTAAACATGTAATGATGTTTTTATTTTAAACAATAAAGGAGAAATGAGAATAATGTGTGGATATTGATAATTGTTCGACACAATGATACTATTCCTTGCCTCTGCCAATGTCTCACTCTGGGTTCTAAGGGTAGATCACGACTCGTCTTCGACTCGTCATGATCTGCCCTTAGAACTCAGAGTGAGACTCGGATACATATTTTGTACATCCACATAATGGTAATAATCTCTATTTATCGGAACGGAAAACTTGGCAGCTATTCTTGCGACACTAAAGAAATGAAGTGTATATTTTTTATGTAAATCGAATTGTCTAATTGGTGGCTGGGATTTTCTGCCCCCATTTTGGATAAATCGTTGCTTTGTACATTTTTATAACCAGAAAATGCATCTAGTGCCCGTGCTAAAAATAGAAAACATACTGTACCCGCATGTAGTGACCCTTCAGCTCTGTGCTGGACAACTACACAAAATAAGGTATCACCTTTCAGAATGCAAGGAAATCACGTGAGGTATAATATCAGTTAATAGAATATATGGGAGCTTGGTGGCTCAGTGGTTATGGCATTGGACTTCAAATCGAATGGTCCACAGTTAGATCACAACCAGGGATAGCTGCATTGTGTCCTTGGGTGAAGCACGTAATCCTGATTGCCTATGTGGAGGCACGGTGGCACTGTGTAATAAGGCATACTGCATGTCAATTGTGCACTTACCTTCAACCAATGCTAACCTTGCCTGTGTAGAGTTAGTACGATGGGGAATCTCACAATTGCTCACCACTGCTTGGTGGTTCTATCAAGGTACTCCAGCTTTCTCCACCCATAAATCTCTGACACATGATGACCCTGGCTTTCAAAAGTGTCATTAAACCTCACTTTAAAAAAAATTTATATGCGTTAACTATTTTTCTCTCTTGGCATTTACTCAACAGGGTTTCAACCACTTCAAACTGATATGTACATTGATTGGGTAAACTTGACTTCATATTTGTGCTGTGGTTATGATATATCCATAGATGCTGAAAGTGACCATAGCCACCAATATAGAAACAAACAAATCTTGTGTGCATAAATTTCATTTTTTGAAAGAAATTTTGACCATCTATGGTAATACAGCGCAATAAACACAAAGCAGTGAAGAGAGAAAGTAATAATTTGCTTGCAGGATTAAATTATCACCAAACCAAGCCATGACTTGATTTTATTAAAAATTCTATATAGTTAAGAATTAGTAAATCATTGTAAAAGGGACTACTTCTATTTATTGGGGTATATTTTGTTAACACGAGGCATTAATATACCTCTAACAATAAACATATATTTGTTGTGGGCAGGAAAATCTGCCTGCCCTGGATAATGAGTCACATTCCAATGATGATCTTGTTTGAGCTGAACCAAACTGCAGACTGTTAATAAAATTCATTCCAAATGCAGGTCAGTGTTTTTACTGACCATCTTTACAGTAAAATCGCCGTGGACTGGTCACTTTCCACGGATGGGCAATATATCCACAAACACAATAATATTTGATTCCAAACACTATTTATAGGAATAATCAACATAATTTTTTAATTTATGAAGCACTGGGTACAACCTGGTGCTTTATTTATTAAAAGTTTGCTGAAGATGATTTTTTTTATCCGGTAAATGCATGCATGGACATCACTGCCCATGCATGGATTACAACCAGTCCACGGCGACTGTACTATATGAATTCATATACTAAATTTTCTTTGTTATGTTTTTGTGATGGAGTGGTTTACATAAAAGAGTATTAATTGTACCAAAAAGTACTGATGTTTTGTTATTAATTTTGATACATCGTGCCTGACATATTGTATCTGAACAATGTACATATTCTTTTTTTATCTATTTATTGTAGATGTAATTTCTATTTTTTGTACATATCACACCTATTTAACGAGACAGTATTTTTTGCAGTGTAAATATAAAAGTTGTTTTTTTTTGGATAAATGAAATTTATAAAAATTCACTTTGATGTGTCAAACAAAATTAGTAACTATAATTCTTATCAACTCTTTGTCTGCTGTGTGCATATTTTCGACCAGAACAAAATACTGTCTTAGAATCTCACTTGTTGAAAAAAATAATACGAGAACATTGAACCTCAAAAGCTCTTTTTGTTTGTTTTTTCTTGATTCTGGCTTGATTTTCACAATATTTTATTCATTGGTATAATTGAGTAAACAGTTAGATCACAACTCTATCCTGACCTGACAGAGTAAAAGACTGATTTTGCAATCACAGTACTCCAATAGTAAATTTCATTAAATTACAATAGGTGCATAAAAATTAGAGCCCTACAAAGCTTTGAAGATTCAATTTAATGTTGACATCCCTCTCCCCCTCCCACCCCAACCTATGGGAACCCCAGGAAATAAAGCAGTGCTGTGGTAAACCAGCTCTATATTTTGGGTAAAACAGGATCCAGTCATCAATGCTTGGGGTGGAAGTCCTCTAATATGTGCAATATGAGTATAAACGATTGACTAAAGTTGACTTTATCGCTATGTTACTGTCACGATTAGCCATTGTGCAGAAATATGTGACCTTGAACACCAATAAATGAATAAATAAATAATGTCAGCATCGATTGCCTGATTGGAGTTTAGCATTGAATCAGTTTCCTGATTTGAATATTTTTGAATTGGGTAGCTCCATTATTTGCACAAAGGAATGATGACACATATGTCATTTATCAGGGAAATCATGCTGCAGAAATAAAAGAATAGTTGCCTATTGCATTTTCGGTTCAATCAACTTAGCAGAATGCATTTCTGTTTACAAGTCACATGGTTACAACAGTATAGCACAGCCACTGTGGGCTGCTCACTTATCACTATTAACATATAGTTGAAATACATAAAATGTATAAATGAAATGAGTTTATTTGGGGCTACTTTACACTCCACCACATGTGTAATAAAGAATTTTATGTAATGGCTAAATTGAACAGAATAATGCGGTTACAATCAATCTTGTTTGACAGAGCTCATTTCGTATTTGCATTATTGGCAATATTTCATACTAGAAATTTTGTATTTTGATGTCCACGTGCAGATGAATGAAATCTAGTTATGTTTACTTTGAAGCAGCCATGACTGCCTTTGGGGCATCATTTGAACAAATGAAGTCCTGAAATCAATCATAAAATGCTCCTATGTACAGGCATAATTTTGATGAACAGAACCAGGATTATACCTATTCTCTAGATTCCTGCATTGCCTTGGATTCAAGGAATGGCCTTGAATTTGACTTAGGACTATTTAAGGCATTGTAATCCTGAAAAAGGGCCTGTAGCTCTTGAAAAGCCTTGAATATTTCAACATAAAATCGCTTACGAAATGTGTTATCACAACTGTGCAGTTTTATATGCCACAGTTCAAAGTTGTGAAAGCATAGTCCTAACTCGGACTCTCCGGCCATTATTCTCTCCTCCCACTTCCGTTTAAGGGGAGTGGGGGGAGGGGGTAATGACCAGAGGATCTCGGTTAGGACTTGTAAAGTTGGGCCATGACAGTCCTTGAATTTGACAATTGTAGGGCCTTGCAAAATGCTGATAAATCACAAGAAATGGCCTGGAATAGCCTTGAATTTTATCAGTCCTTTCCTGTGGAAACCCTGTACAATAATTCTGGTGACAGGTGTTTTGCTGCCCTCCCAGGAATTTCTTCCAACAGCATACAAAATGTGATGGGACAAAAAGTCCCTGGAAATGTTATTCTGAAGAGCATCATTCAATATGTTGGTCGGTATGTACTTTTGTTGATGTCGTATTTATTGAAAACATTTGTAAAAAGGTAATGTTTTAAATATTGAGTACATATTGACACATATGACAGTATATATTTCACATCTCGTAGTACCAGGTGAATAATGATGTATGTTTTACCATTTCACTCCAGCCAAACCAAGCTGTCCTTGTAAAATGTGCAAGGCCTTAATCCTTGACACCATTACTTCTCTTCCATGCAAAAATCAGAAATGAGAGCCAAGTCCTTGGAGTGGGCGATATATCGTCATCTGAGTGCTAGAATGTCCTATGATAGGACATTCTAGCACTCAGGCGACGATATGTATAGCTAATTTTAGAATGGTTGATCTACAACTTTATTCAACTGCTACTGTAATTTATCAGTGTTTTACACATTCCAGTTTATGTTTTTTGTCTTCTCAGAGTTGTTCCAATCTATTTTGGATTCAATCAAATTTTTGTAATATTATGTTCTTGTACCTATATATAGATCATTATGCCGTCCTTTCTTCCTGGTTGCTGAAAGGAATACACCCATAGAATTGCATGGAGATTAAAAACAAATCCATTTCCATGCAAGTCTTTCTTTTTTCCTTGACATTTTCTTCCACAAGAAAATCGCTGGGTAGTTGTGAAATTTTGAGAGATTGCAGGCCTTTATATTACCCCACATTCAAGCTGGTAAAAGCTGTCCCCAAATTTGGAGATGGCTACCAACAGCTTGTTGTAACATTCTAAAATAAAGATTAAGAAATACTTTTGAACCATGCAAAATGGGTCTTAGAAAGCACTGTATTACATTCGATTTCTATGTAAATTGACTAATCATGTAGTTTCTTATATTTTGGGGACATTTTTGACTGGAATCCGGTGTCCCCAAATTCAACCAATCTAAAGCCCCGAGTTACATAAATGTTTATGCATGCAAATTCCAATTTTGTGGAGCCATCTTAATTGAGTATTGCATGTAAATTGGATATAACTTTCAAACACAAAACAATTTACCATACATTCAGTACAACAAATTTGACCTGTTAATTACTTGTAGGTTACATAGTAAACACCCGTTGATTGCACAAAAACTCTTGTAATATGTTGAGAAATCATCTTGAAGTCACCAGTTCTCCTTAATTAAAGACATATAATTTTCCATTGTGCAGAAATATGTGACCTTAAACACTAATAAGTAATTGAATGGACATTATTTATTCCTCAGTTTATCCACTATAAGCATTTAATCTTTTTATATCTTGTTTGACAGAGCTCAATGAGATATAATAGAATAAATGCTCCTTTTATCACTTGAATACAGGAAAGTTACCAAACCCTGTTAACCGAATACTCCTGTTAATTTAATAATTATGTCTCCCCTTCCCAGAAGGGAGACATATTGTTTTAGTGCATATTCTTCTTCTTCTTCTTCTTCTTCTCTTTCTTCTTCTTCTCATACAAACTTTGTCCGGGCCATAACTTTTTTGTCTTTTGACCTACACCTTAGATACATGGCATGTGGATGTATCACCATGAGCCGGTGTGCAATGTACCATAGTAACCTTCATGTGACCTTGACCTTTGACCTGAAGGTCAGATTTATGTGTTTTTTTAAGGGAAACATCACACAAACTTTGTCCGGGCCATAACTTTTTTGTCTTTTGACCTACACCTTAGATACTTGGCATGTGGATGTATCACCATGAACCGGTGTGCAGTGTACCACAGTGACCTTCATGTGACCTTGATCTTTGACCTGAAGGTCAGATTTATGCGCTTTTTTAAGGGAAACTGTCTGGACCAGAACTTTTTTGTATTTCGAGTCAGGCTTTAGATATTTGGCATGTGGATGTATCACCATGAGCCGGTGTGTAGTGTACCATTATGACCTTCATGTGACCTTGACCTTTGATCTGAAGGTCAGATTTGTGCTTTTTTCAAGGAAACTTTGTCCAGACCAAAACTTGTTTGTCTTTTGAGCCAGGCCTTAGATATTTGGCATGTGGATGTATCACCATGAGCCGGTGTGTCGCATACCATTGTGACCTTCATGTGACGACCTCAAGGTCAAATTTATGTACTTCAAATAGGGAGTAATTGCCCAGACCAGAATTTTTTTTGTTTTTTGAACTAGGACTTGGTTATTTGACATGTGGATGTGTCACCATGAGACCGCATGTCGTCTACTTCGATGACCTTCATGTAACCTTGACCTCTGACCTTAAGGTCAAATTTGTGTACTTCAAATAGGGAATAATTATCCAGACTAGAACTTTTTTGTTTTTTGACCTAGGACTTAGATATTTGATGTGTGGATGTATCGCCATTAGACAACATGTCATCAAGACCTTCATGTGACCTTGACCTCAAGGTCAAATTTATGTACTTTAAATAGGGAGTAATTGTCCAGACCAGATTTTTTTTTTTTTTGACATGTGGATGTGTCACCATGAAACCACATGTCCGCTACCTTGATGAACTGCATGTGACCTTGACCTCTGACCTCAAGGTCAAATTTATGTACTTCAAATAGGGAATAATTGTCCAGATCAGCAGAACTTTTTTGTTTTTTGACCTAGGACTTAGATGATTGACATGTGGATGTATCACAATGAGACCACATGTCATCATGACCTTCATGTGACCTTGACCTCAAGGTCAAATTTGTGTACTTTAAATAGGGAGTAATTGTCCAGACCAGAATTTTTTTTTTGACATGTGGATGTGTCACCATGAAACTGCATGTCCACTACCTTGATGAACTGCATGTGACCTTGACCTCTGACCTCAAGGTCAAATTTATGTACTTCAAATAGGGAATAATTGTCCAGATCAGAACTTTTTTGTTTTTTGACCTAGGACTTAGGTGATTGACATGTGGATGTATCACAATGAGACCACATGTCATCATGACCTTCATGTGACCTTGACCTCAAGGTCAAATTTATGTACTTTAAATGAGGAGTAATTGTCCAGACCAGATCATTTGTAGTGCATAAAATAGAAAGGAAGGGGAGACATATGTTTTAGTGTGCTAAAACACTTTCTAGTTTTCATTGACAATGTGGCTATTCAATTAACAAGGTTCAAGTGTCATAATTCTAGTCCAATGGCCCTGAAGAATAGAATGTGAAAAGATTCAGTAAATCATGGATACACACAAAAAATTTAATTAACATTATGGCATTTCCTTAATGACATCTACAGATCTTGTAATGAAATTATAGCCCAGAAGCCAGGTGATAATAATATACTTTATTTACCGTTTTCCCAGTTCTGCTGTGAATAAGTTTTTTAATAAAGTGGTTGTGGTTTGAACTCCAACCACATAGTGTACTAGTTTTAGAAGGGGCTATACACGAAATGAACTCAATCTATTCAGTTAATGACATCTATAGTACGCTTTGGAATTCGATGTGATTTGAAAGTATCCAAATGATTTGACCCGATACAATTTCAGTCGTTCCAATTCGGAAATCATATCACCGAGATTATCTCAAAATCCTGCAAAGAAAGGCTTTTCGAAATCTTCTATCAGGTCATCTGTAAAGCAGACCAGATGATAGAAGAAGAGTTCAAAGAGGATCAACTGTCGACACGCTTCCCATGAAACCCTTGTCTTCTATCATGAAGTGTTTAACAAAGGTCTGTCCGTACAATCCATAATTGACGACCTCTCATGGAGATCCCTTGACGATCGAAGGAAAAAAGCCAGATTGGCAATGATGTACAAAATGACCAACGGCTTTGTACAACTACAACTGAATACAGATAGAATTTTAATAAAACTTAACCGTCTATCCAGAAATATCAATACAAAAGGATTCCAAGTACCCTCAGCAGAACAGAAATAAGAAAACAATCCTTTTATTCCAGAACGATAAAGAAAAGGAAGAGATTACCAAACAACATAGTTTACGCCGGGAGCCTTGACTGTTTTAAAGTTTACTCCAAGGTCAAAATTAAAAAATTAAAATTAAAAAAAAAAAATAAAAAAAAAAAAGAAAGCCATGCGCATCTCAATTTCAACGGCCTGGTACAACTGAATACAGAGAGAATTTTAATAAAACCTGACCGTCTATCCAGAAATATCAATATAAAAGCATTTCAAGTACCCCCAAGCAGAACAGAAATAAGAAAAGAACCCTTTTATTCCAGAACGATAAAGGACAGGAACAGACTACTGAACAACATAGTTTCCGCTGAGAGCCTTGACTGTTAAAAAGTTAAAAAATTAAAATTAAAGATCAAAAAAAAAAAAAATTAAAAAAAAAAAGAAAGCCATGCGCATCTCAAAGTAGCAGAATAATCAATATGTTGATTGTGGCTACTAACTGGTAGAAGTAGAAAGGTCTTTTTGGTTTGGTGAACAAATTGCACAATCCCTACGTTTTCAGTCAGAATATTGACGTAGAACTATCCAAGTCCGAAAATAAGCAGACTGTCATCTGCAAAATGAGGCCCCCAGTGGGTGAATTTAGTGATGCTACTCTGCACAGCAGGGTAGCATCAATACATTTACCCCCCGTGAACCTCAGTCTGATTCAGTTTCGCAAAACAGAACAGAAAGAGGTACCCAGAGGATAAATCAGCCAATTGTATGGGATAGCCTTATCAAATTCACCCTCTGGGACCGCATTCCGTAAATGCCAGACGGCTTATTTTCAGGCCTGGAACTATCCAAAAAGACACCTGTTCGCATGGCTTTACTGGCAGGGATATTCTGCGACATAGCTTTACTGACAGGGATATTCTGCGAACCCTTTAATCAGCGCGTGTAACGGTTGATAGGACACTTGCCAAACAAACTCTTGAAAAACTAAAAAATGCAACTTTTTGCTCTAAAATATAGCTCACTGTGCCTCATATACGGTAAACAGGCTCTGCTTTACTGGTGAAGTTGGACTGGGAACCAACGCATTTGGTAGAAGACCTCTAAAGTGTGCAGCATGGGTATAAACGATTAGCGAAACTTGACTCCATACCCATGTTGTGCGCATGATATAGCGAAAGATGCTGGAAGTGACTTTAAAAACACCAAATAGATAAATAATGAAACCTGAATAGCGATTTTTGTAAGTAGCTCTTACTGGTTATGGCCGATTTGTTAGTTAAAGGTTAACATCCAGACAATATTCACACAAAGTGGACGTTGGTGTATTTAGATCCCTGGAAATGCAGTGGGATTCATGGGCATTGGAAAGGTCTGTTATCCCTTGTTACATGGCTCCCCGGTAAGGTAGTACTGTGTAAACTAGTTTCTCGGTGCAACCAGGCAGCTACTCCTATAAAGTTAATACCAGAAATGTTTATGGAGTAACTATTACGTTTTTCAACGTGGGTTGAGAAATAACATCAGTGATTCCCGGACATAATTAATAACCCGCAACGTGAATTATAGACAAGCTTATCGCAAAAGCAGAGTCCCGTGTGGGAACCCTTGAAAGTTGAGCAGATCGTGTTTACAGTCTTTGAACAAGTTCTGTTTTACTGGTAAAATAAGCCTTAAGTACCACCGAGTGGAATTCCATTGACACTTACGGCACACGTATAAGGTATTGATTAAACTCCACTGTGTACTCGTGTTGCGGTCATAATATCTTCCCCTGGGTGGGACAAGGCGCCATCCGAAGTTACGCATTGAATATGGCATCACATTGTATTAATGAACGATGTGGCTATATATTCTGAACGGGACCTACAACACCAATAAACAATTGAATAACGTGTTCTCCATCTTTATTGGGGTTTACTGACACTTTCAAAAGCCAGCGTCATATTGTGCCAGGAGTTGCATACGCTGTCACGATTAACTTGACGTTAAAAAAAACGTAAAGGGAATTTTCATCTCCAGTCTCCTTGCCTTGTCTCAGTATATCAATGAGCTACCGAAAGTGTCAGTAAATCGTGAGTAGTTATTGGATTGATCATTTGGAAATAGTGGAACTTCGCCATTCTGTATTCTTTGGTATTTTTCTAGTGATTTTGCCCCATTTGTTTGTGAAACATTTTATCGCAGCTGCCCGGTGTTTCAACTTGCACAGCAAAAGACACCTCCGGTGCTTAACTTTCAGTTTTTCAGGAAGTTGTTTTTATTTCATCAAGACCGTTTATTCCACTTTTGTCTGGAAGTAAATGTATATTTTCAAATTCAGTTCAATTGCATTTTTTTTGATTATTTATTATTCTATGAGATGATTTGTTCATGTATATTAAAAATAAACTATTTGTTGTTAGCAGAGTGAGGCGGCTATCCTTATATCATTGCTATTTCTTTTTTCTATTGGGTCCCTTTTCTTGAGTAGTTTCCTGGCGGTAGAAACGTAAATCAGACGTAGACAAACAAGACGTTTTTACTTTATAGTCTAGTCGTTGATGAGGAAAAGGGGACTTACCTGGAAAAGATTGGTAACAAGCTAAATCTTATGCTGTTGGAAAGAAGAGTGTTCCCGGATAACATATCCAAAATCTGCTAAAATCTGCCTTGAGGAAAGTTGTTTCCAACGCATTGAATTATGGTGGTGTGTGACGTAAGTAGTATAGCTCACACGCTTCAACCGATGTGGGGTATCTCTTTGGGGATCTCGTCTGACGTCATGTCGCGGTGTATTTTGGGTGCCATTTGTTATTATAGTAATCCACGCCATGGCCAAATTATAACGATATTACCATGGTAATACGTGGTGTCAGTACCCATGCGCACATTTTGTTTCCGTCATTCCTTTGGCATGATGGAGGCCGCTGTCTTGAGTTATATGTTGGCACGTGTTTAGTGTGACCCCGTAAGGGCTAGGATAAAGTTGAAGGTGTGTTGGGAAGGTTTTTTGATTGAATGAGAGTATATCTACATGGTTGACAATTTTCGTCATTGGAAGAGATTTACGGAAATGTTAGCTCGACTTAATATTCCTAAAGCTGTCAGTAAATTTAGCACTAACGGTATGAGAATTTCTTAAAAAAATTAAATGTCGATAAATTAGCAAATTTGTATTATCATTTTCCTGAAGAGTAGTATAAAAATACAGAAGCTGGTTTTCTACAATTTTCCCCCAATCTGATTCCGCACGTTTCTCTGTTATTCTCAGTTGAAACCCATTTAAAAATAAGAAGACGGCGTTTTCACCATCTTTTGATGTTACGTAACATTTTTCTGTTCATTATGTCAGCCCATTGTGATATATAATACAGAACTGTCCATTCCATCAACATCAAAATCTCGACACTGAGATTTGCCTTTTTTCCTGGAAAAAAATAAAAATTTGAAATTACTGTCAAAACACATTCGCTAAAGAGCCAAAGTTGACTCTTAGTGTTGAAGGTGTGACACTGATAGGTATTCTTAATGGCGGATTATCTGTCAACTAGTTACTTCTAATTGGCTTGCCATTAAATCCAAGTTTCCCTTTGTTACTTTTAATAAACAAAAACAACAGGCAGCTCTGAGAGCTGTATGTTGTTTAAGTTTATTAAAATAACAAAAGGAAACTTGGCTTCTTTTTCTACTGATGTCATGAGTGTTTTCTCAACAATTAATTGCTTCTTCTTAATTGGACCTTCCTCGCTCATATTAATAATTTTAAGGGAGATAACTTTATCGAAAGTCGATTTTCATGACGATATAGGTTAGGGGTGATTACAGGAAACGACTCGACCGCTACCAAGAATTACCAAAATGGTTTTTGGTTTTTTTTCTTCTATTTTTAGCTTTTTTGGCCTGTTGGCTACTTTAATCTAGTCCTTGGTATCTCTGGTCTCGACTTCTATTCTAGATAGAGTCTTAGAAGATTCATTCAGATCTCTCCATTCTCCTTTACTCATATCTGTTTATACATTCCCTTGGCCAAATTCACGAGAATATTATGTTTACTTGCTGTCTCCAGCACGGTATATGTGGCACAAACACTGCAATCTGCTAATGAGATAGGTCTCAGGGTGCTCAAAAACATACAGCACCTTGGCACATGAGAGGCATTGAGTACTGGTAGTTAGAGGCTAATGTTTGGGAACCTACAGAAAGATGTGGACTGATCGGTGACTATTGGGGAGTAGCTTCTATACCATTCTGTGGCTCCTGGCTACTAGATAGTCAGTACTTTCATGGCTTTCAGAGTACTGACTCCGTCAACTGCCCCTCTTAATATCTGCTAGTTGTACTTTTTCACTATCTCTGGCGAATACTACAATCCTCACGGCCATCGTTTTTAGCTACTATCAACTATACTCTGACATTACGGCCATAGATTCTATTAATACAGCTGATAGACCCCACCACTACTAACCTACTGTTTGCTATGGTACTAAATACTATCTCTCATCCTTATCACTGCCAAGTCGTATGCTCGGCGTCTATTACTACTTCAAACAACACCTCCCCCTTGATGGTTAAGAACACGGCTATGGGCCAGTATCTTCCGTTAACTGTCCTCCAATACTATATCTCCATGCCTCCAGTACCCAAATGATGTTATAGGTTGTCCCTTATTGGTGTCAAACCTAATGTCTCTCGTTCAGTCATACGACAAAACTGAAGTGGCCACGGGCTTATACTGACAGTATCTTTGGATATGTGTCCTCGAATACTACATCATGTTTTGTCATAGGTATCCTCCAATCCCCAGATGAGGCTCTAGGTTATCCTCATTGAGGTCTAATGGAAGTCAACCACAGAACTCCTATTGGCAGTGTACGCGATGCATGGGGGTGACAAGACTGGTTATTGTATCTGGATGTGTTAACAATGTGTGTGCCTGTACCTAAGTCCACAGCAATTGCAGAACCTGACACTTTAATAGATCACAGTAGAGCGGCCACTTTAGTGAAAGGAGTAGATCCCTGTAGTGAAAAAGCCAAACGTATTGGTACGGGTCAGTAGAAGCGTTAGTGGGCGTGGTAGGGTATCTCAGCAATGTCTGCAAACATCATGAGAGACAACAGACCAAAAGAAATACCCTCAGATAACTATCCCCAGATAGATGTCATATAATCAACAGAAGTATTTCGTACATAATGAACCCCAACATACACTCGTCAAATGAACAATATAAACTGACCTGGGTTCAGATGAACGGCACAATCTGACTGATCCTACTAAAGCTTTGACAAAGTTGTTGTCTAGAGAGTTCACGGATAGCTAGCAAGCTTTTCGTATTGTTGCGTGTCGGTAGTCATGTTGGACGACTCTCGCACATGACAAACTGTGTAGTTATCGCAGATACAGTAGTAGGGGTAGAAAGTGGTAGCATTTGAAGAAATCCGTACAACTAGGGGATAATGTAGGGGAAAGTTGGCAGTGGCAGTAGTCGAAAAGTCACGAGTCCATCGGTTGTGTAGTTGAAAGGAGCCGTGGGATGAGCTAAGCTGGTCCCCAGCTGTCTCCACGTCAGCCCATACAAGTCCCCTACAGTCCCCGTGTGCTATATGCTTAAGAGTCACATGACTACCTATCTCATAAACGAATCTCGATATTTCAGGTATTTGACCATGTATCATATGTGTTGTGATGGGTAGAGAGTCCATAGGCAAAGGTTGCAAAAGGCGCCAACTTGGCCGAGGGACTGTTTAGGCAGATGTGCGCTAAGTGGAATTGGGCAATCGGATCGAGTCTGCCAAGACTCAGTTGAGGACAAGGATCCTCACCAGGGATAGCTACTAACCAGAACAGGACAGAAAAGTAAAAGCGGTACGAAACCACCAATTATACTCTAAATAGGTGCTATTCTTCTCTACGAGAATACATCTCTGATCATGCGAACAAACCCTTGGCCTTGTTTTACTTGGCTAACGGTCCTATGGCACTTCGTTCTTCGCAAGATGGTAGTCTCGAAAGGTCCATCTGGTTAATTTATGATAGTTGTTGGACCGTTTCTGGTAGTTAAGTATACTCGCATTCATTTGTACATACCATCCCAGCAAACCCTTATTTCATCCTGGCCCTTTAAGGGCCATACCAACAATGTGTCACCATAGAAACTAAGATGGCGGCTTTATCATACAAAATGGGATACGAAAACACGTATAAACTTAGCAACACGCGTTGTGCTTGCGCACTAACATCACAAAACGCCATTGTAATGACGTCACAACATGTCTGCGCAGGTGGCCTACCATTACAACACGCGTGACATCCTCAACTTACCGCGACATGACCTCACATGAGATCCCCATAACTGCAATCTAAAATAGGTTGGGTTAAAAATCAAACCAAATCAACTGAGTTGAGTGAATGTGAACCCGGTTTGGGTTCATATTCACCCAACCCAGTCAGTTTCTTTTTTTTTTTTTTTTTTTTTTTGCTTAACTTGACAAAGTCAAGATAAGATATTGCCATCACGCGTGCGAAAGTCTGTGGGTCTGTTCACATTTTCCTTTAACACAGGCTACACCCCGTTGTTCTTGTCCGATCGTAACGAAAATTCATATGCAGGTTTGAGGTCATGTCTGGACGAGAACGTCCCCTTTTGGTTGCGATCTCTCAATCGTGACGGCTACCCAAGCCCAAAACCCGAAAAACTTTAGCACAGACTACAGGTCGTATTTATGAAGGGATTTCATTGTAGCTTTGTAGGATGACTCAGTATAATGTCTAGATGAGGATGTCCCCTTTTTGTTGCGATGGGTCAACTGTGATGGCAAAACAGGTCCGGAGCCTGAAAACATTTAGCACAGTCTATAGGCCGTATTTATGAAGGGATTTCATTGTAACTTGATAGGATGACTCGTTTTGGAATAATTTCAGTGTAACTTGGTAACTTTCGTTGACATACATTAACTGTGAGGGCCACATTAACCCACCCCTCAATTCTTTACTACAGTCCACACCTCAAACATAGCATACAGGGAATAGAAATTAACAAATTCTCAATTATCACAATTATATTTCATAATCCTTTCATAAACACTGAACATTATCCTTTTCATCAAACACAACACACAGTCAAGTTTAGCTACAGCGCCATTGACACTTCATTTTTTACGCTAACTGATTTTAGTGTGTGGGTTGATCGTGGGAGCTGCACTACGTACGTCACACACAACCAAAATTTAAAGCGTTGTAAAACAATTTCCCCTCGTCGGATTTTAACAGATTTTGTATATATTGTTCCCGAGGCCATTTCCATTCGAATGGCACCCAAAGGAGCTTGGTACTAATTTTTTTCCTGGTGGAACTCTGCAACGACCAGACATCTTCACGTTAAGACACATGCCCATCCGACGTACATGGAGTGAATGATTTGCGGTGTATGAATAAATTATAGTTGTTCTTTGACACGGAAAGTTGACCTTCCACTGCCTAAGGGCGTCTTGTAGACACGATGTTTTTGACATGTTATTCCGGAGCCCAGTGTTGGCTGGGTAAAATCTACATTTAAGTATTGTGTGTACCCCTCACGGAGTGTGGAGAGAATCTCTGTATTCGCACACTGCTAATAAGTTGAGAAGGTGTGAGCTGATTCAATGGTGTTACCACTTGATCTTGCCAAGCATTGCTGAATGGACGGCAAACGATCGCTTCAGCAACGCAGCCGGAAGGGGAGGGGGTGTATTATTGGCGGACCCCCCCCCCCCCCCAATTTTCCCGAAAATGTCAACCTTATATACATTTATGCCATAAAACTTGCTCATATACCTTCACCATAATATCTCTTAGGTCATTTTGCTATATTTAATCCTTCACTTTCTCGGTACTTAAGACTTCAAAAGGGGTGCTACAATTCGGTGCGCTGCGATCATTCTTCTTGCAACCATTTTTGAAGTTTCGTCTTCACTTAGTTTTATTCCACTAAAAAAATGTATTGTATGTAGGAATCACAAGTGGAGCAGTGTTAGATAACCAGGCTCCATAAATGCTGAAAGTGGCATTGAATACCAATAAATAAATATACTACTCAAAGTTTGCTAAGCACCAAATATTTGCCACATCATTGTGAAATTTGCTTGTGGCATATTTGCGATATTTTTGATGGATATGATTGAGGAATGTATTGAGATGGTCCCCACTGTTTTCATTCTCTCTTTTGGCAAACCTTCTTTTCGCGACATTCATGGAAAGCATGCACACCTTGATTTTCATGATGTTTTCGTGTACTGTCTACATGTACATGACATGTGTAGGGTATTCAGTCTTCATTTCAATACAAACCTTCGTGATTTAATAATTGAATATGGCAAATGCAAATGTAAGAAGACATTTGTCTGAAACGGAAATGTGGCGGTTTGTCTGGATGGCGGAGCAAGGGACTACCCATCGTCAGGTTGGTGAAGCCCTTGGTGTGCACCATACGGTGATCACCAGAGCCTGGGCAAGATTTCGGCAGTATGGCACACCAGTACGACGGCATGGTGGGGGCAGAAACAGGGCAACATCTCCGGCTGAAGACCGTTGGCTGTTTCCGATCGAGAAGACAATGTATTCGCATTCCGCTGTCCCAGAACCACCGCCAGGCACGATATGAATGGGCCATGGACCACGTTAGACGGGCCAGAGAAGAGTAGCGACCTGTCCTTTTTGCAGATGAGTCAAGGTACAACCTAGACCACACAAATAGGCGTTCTAGGGTATGGAGAAAACCAGGAGAGCGATTCCATGCAGCTAACATTGCTGAGCATGACCGCTATGGCGGAGGGTCAATCATGGTCTGCTGTGGCATCAGCAGGGATATGCGTACAGAACTCTGTGTCCTTGAACGTGGTACATTGATGAGATCCTGGATGTCATCGTCAGATTGTATGCAGGTGCAGTGGGTGGTAGATTCATTCTGATGGACGATGATGTCCGTCCTCTTGTTGCCCATGCTGCCAGGGATTGCCGACAGAGGGAGGGGATTGAGCGTATGGACTGGCCAGCAAGATCCCCTGACCTCAGTCCAATTGAACATGTATGGAATATGTTGCAGCTTGAAATTTCAGCCCGTCCAGTCCAGCCAAGAAGTGTCCACTAGCTTGGTACCATGCTGGTCCAAGAATGGAACAACATCCCAGAAAGTACCGCCAAGAATCCGATTGGGAGCATGAGAAGGCGTTGTCAAGCTGTAATTAACAGTAATGGGCCTCATACTCGAAAGTGAACTCTTACCAGTTAGCTCCATCAACTTTTTTGCAAATTGAAAAATTTCTTCTTTTACCAATAATATCCATTTTCCATGGTTATCGTAATCAAAAGCTACAAAATAATGTCAAACACAAATAAAATCTTAATTTCTGTACTTAAATCATTAAAGATATAAATAAATAAAAAATATATACACTTTTCATCACAATATTTCAACCAAAACGTAAAACAGATAGTTGGATATACTTGGTGCTTAGCAAACTTTGAGTAGTATAGATTACCAGGGTTCCCGCGGCTCCTTGAAAGTCTTGACATTTAGAAATTCATTGTCAAGGACCTGGAAAATCCTTAAATATTGGAACCTACCTTGAAAACCCTTTACGTAACACGAAAGGGAGAAGACATTTGCAAATAAAATTCTACAATAACATTTTTTGGATCAAAAACATAGCTTATGATCCCTCATTGGAACGAGGTCATAACTATGTTTTTGAGACAAAAAAATGAAAAAAATAATGTAAGTTGAATGGTGATTTTTGTGAATAGCGCTGGTCGGTTTCAATCATTACGTTGAGTAAAGGGATAAGTTACATTGTCTGGTTGTTGGAGGGTTAGACCTTAAAGAAATTGTTAACAAGCTAGTTAGTTTAAACATATTTATTTGTCAAAATAAACAAAAAGGATTGGACAACAAGTGCTCAACACTTAAAACACGTCATCTCCTTTGTATACAATTAACAAGTAAATGCAGCATTTTTTTCAATATACACACATCATAAAAACAATACGCTATTCAAGATTGCAATGGTGTTAAGGTGGTAGATATTCTGCGAAAGAAAAGAGAAAGAAGAAAAGTGGGGGGACTGGTACCATGTACTCATTACACAAATATCAAACTGTCTCCAGCCAACTCACCTGCCGGCCGCAACGCTCCAGAAGAGCCCCATCACTGCAAGGTGCATGCAGTGTTTTGTCTTCTCATATAAAGTAGGTAAGCTACGTCTAGCGATATATGGTCATCTGACAACCGCAATGCTCTCTCTTCCACTGGAAGATAGAACCCTATGGTTCTCACGTGACAATAGTATATACGTGACACTAATATGATCAGCTTCAACATGCTTCGCTATTCCATAAACACGGTACGGGATAGTCAAGTTCCTCCAATCGTAGTTAACACCTTACCCATCAAGAAAGGCAGAAGAAACCTGCAAATAAACCTCTCGAATAACTATCTCTTTTCCACCCCCTGTGCCAAAACACAGCTCATGGTTCCTCACTGGAATGAGCTGGACGAGCTCGCTCCAATGAGGAGCCACAAGCTATATTTTGAGGGGAAAAAAGAGAAGAAATTGGTGATTTTGTGAATAGCGCTGGCAGGTTTAGACCACTACCTCTGGCAAAGGATTAATTATGCCAGTCACTTTAGACGACTTGCACACCACTAAATGGCTACCAGAGCAAATATTTTCCAATGAAGCGGCACTGTTCCACCACAATAGACCAACACTACATTATTTCCGTGGCCTGGCAACATAGAACTAACTACTACCTGAAGGAATATTCTCAAAAGTATTGAATCGATTGGTTGCTTTGATATACTTTTGTATTACCCTAAATAGATGGTCATTTGCAGCTGGGGACATGCCAGAGATACCGTAAAGGATATCCGTAACAGAATTAATTGTGATGTTGGCCAGGTCCTGTTGTAGTATTAATCTTTCATTGGAATACCTTGGGCAGACAAATAAGTAGTGTGATGCGTCTTCCATTCCGTTGCCACATGAGCAGTTTGGTGTGTCATGAATATAATTTTGAAATTTGTCAAAATTTAAATCACTGCATGCATTACGAAGTCTGCAATGCAGTATATTCATCTTTCTTGAACATATTCCAAAATATGATGGTGGACTACATACCTCGCTTTTGAAATACTTAGTAAATTCACTTAAAGATTCCAAGTTTTTTATTTCAATGGGAAGTGAGTTCCACTCTGAGATACAAGATGGGATGAAAGAATTTTTCAATAATTCAGTGTGCTTCAGAGGAATTTTGAAATTCGAACGAGCACGTGTGTTATATGGTGAGTAGTCCTGAAATGACTGGGGTAATAGTTCAAGGACTGTTTTGAAGAAGATCACCATCTTATGCAATTTTCGTCGTTGTTCTAGGGTTTCCCAGCCTAGTTTGAAAAATACTTTCGAAGGCGGTACCGAGCTGGTGAGTCCAGTTATTATCCTCCCAGCTTCCACGTGTATTTTATCTAGTCTAGAATGTAAGTAATCGGGGGCTCCGGCGTATACTAATATTGGAAGTATAAAAGACTTGTACATTATTTCAAGAGTTTTTCTGCTCAGGGTAAATTTAAGTCTTCTCAACTGGGAAAGCATAGAGTTGGCTTTCTTGCATATGTTGGAATTATGTGTATGCCAGTTCAAGTCAGCTTGTAATGTTAATCCGAGGTGTGTATGTTCAGTGTGAGATCCGGAAGTGCCCCCCCCCCCAAGCCTCACACCTGGACTCACGGTTACTGATTTCCTGGTAAATAGCATGACCTTGGTTTTTGATGGGTTAAAATTTGAGCCACTGCTGAGCCCATTCTAATACAACATTAAGTTCAAGATTAATATCTGTACTGAGCTGATCGAGATCAGAATTGTTCTTTGTTATACACGTGTCATCTGCGAATAGCCTACACGAACCTGCAGAGGACATATATTCAGAAATGTCATTGATGTAGATCAAAAAGAGTAACGGTCCCAGCACTGATCCCTGCGGTACTCCACACTTGACGGGGAAATAGTTAGAAAAAGCAGAATTTATTATTACTCGTTGTTGACGATTTTTCAGATAGCTTTTGAACCATTCCAGGGTGGACCCTGTAATACCATATTGCCTCAATTTAAAAATAAGCTCCTTATGCCAGACCCTATTAAATGCTTCTGATATGTCACAAAAAACCTAGTTTTGATGTCATTCTGTGGAGAAATATTCCACGAACCGCATACACAAAATCTGCTAATAGCCGCCTTGGAAAAATTTCAGAATTCAAGATTGTGTCCAAGATGGCATCCAAATCTTCAGTATTTCATCATATGCCCAATAAAGTACAAATGTACGTAAATTTTGAGCACAGTGGAACTAAAAAAGACATTCGAGTAATAATGATACTAAGTGAACCAAGATGGTCGCCAAAATGGCCACCAGAAACGAGAAAAGTTAGTATTTATTATTAATCCAAATCGCACCACGTCACCACTAACAATGGAGTTTTATTTTCCTGGGGAATGATACCCGTTTTAAGTCCACAAATATTAGATTCACCGTCAGTAGTAGGAGAGGGGTGGGTCGGGCCTTTTTGGATGGAGTGAAAGGCGGAGGAGGAGGTGACGTCATGGTCACGCGATCCAGTTACGTCATATTTGATTTTCATGCTAGACCACGTGAGCGGCCATCTTGTGATGTCATCCCCATAGTGATACGTGGTCCTAGAGCGCATGTGCAACGCGTGTTGTTGAGATGACATGTGCTTGCGTCGACTATCTTGTTTACTGGAGGCCGTCAATTTGGTTTCTATGGTAGCGCATAGTTGCTATGAGCCTGGATGTCTTCTAATGGAGCGGGGGTGTCCAGAAAGTGTGCTCGATTGAACTGAAGTAAATGCAAATAACCCAATAGACCCCCGTCAATCGCCCCCCAAAAAACCCAAAATCACCGAAACGCATTCGGATTCCCCACAGATATTTTTCTCCAATAATAAGGTGCGTTCCTTTGTATAAGAGTAGCTTTACTGGTTCTAATTTTCCCTAAATTCTCGGTTACTTCCTTGAACTGCCACAAACGACCGGACAACAAGTTTACTAGTCCCGATTCCTGCGGAATCATCGGCTCTAAATGCACATTGGCTAAACTCACCCCGACATTCTTGGACGTGTACTACCTGTGCTATGACTTCGATTTGCTATACCCTACTCGATTGTTCCGGAGTCTACCCAAGTAGCATAGAAGAGCCTTCCTGTTTGGACCGTATCAGCTTTTTGATGATATTTGTTTAGCTTCCCGAGTCCGTTCTGGTCAGTTGAAAACAATGGTATTACTCTCTTTTTTGCGAAAGAACCTCCAACTTGGAAAGTTTTACATTCCCGACCGAGTCTGGCACTACCTACAATTACAAACGCCACTCTCGCTTCTCTAACCCTAGTAGTCCATCTAGATCTTGCTATCTCTGGTTAGAAACTCTGCCCTTGTCCAAAACTTATAATCACCAGTCAGATTACTTCACTTCTCGTAATCTGTACCTATCCATACATAGTTATCTCCCTTGTGTATAATGAAGGAATCTATGATTCCAAAAACGGAAAGACAACCGGGCTGGAACAGGTATTGCTCAAACGACTCAATCTTACCGAGTAAATAAGCTATCGAGTAGTGACTTGGACAGCCATTGCTCGAACGACTCGAATCTTATGGTGTCATTGAGCTATGGAGCAACTGCTCGAACAACGGAACAAGTGACTCCACATACTACATTTAGACTCGTCTGGGTATTGGACTCTGATGTACTATTGGTTGACAACTTTTAGAGGATAACCTTTGTAGGATACTTATTGGATGATGTCTAACTGGAGATACTTACAGCTCATGGCTTCTGTTCAGTTTCTTGCATCTACTTATCCACCACTGCTGACTCGTCCCATGTCACCATCGTTTGTCCTATGATTAGCGTCCACACTTTTCTACCACTACTACTTGTCAGCAAAACTACTATTGGCTACTACTGTTTAGTGTTCAACCGATAATCATAATCGGCTAGACCAATCGGTCGATTGTGGGCAATCGGATGACAACGGCAACGACTCCTGGATCATCGGTTCAACCGATTGTTGCCAAGCATTTTTTTGTGATGATTCACTAATCACATTTTATCTTCTGCAATTGTTCAAATGTTAATGTAAAATAATGTGAATGATACCATTCAATAAAATTGAAAAACAGCCACAATGTGTATTCTTAATTTCTCTGGACGCCCCTTTACGGGATATACAAGTTATAATTGAGCGCACGTGCCTCAATCGCCAGTTCATACCGGAAAAGTGGAGATTGTACTCCATTGACTCAAGTTGCAGTAAAATCAATAGTCACGCGCACTTAGGCGGTATACGTTGCTCTGAGAGCCACGTATACCGCCCAAGTGTACATGACTGGTGATTTTACTGCTACCTGAGTCGACGACGTTAAATACTGCGAAATATGTTCAGTTTAATGTAGTTCTTTCAAGCCTCGACTCATCTAGTAGTGCACGGTATTACAATCGGAATCGACATTGGAATCGGCCGATTGTGAGCTCAAATAACTGGTAATCGGTCAGCAGCCATTTCTGGTAATCGGTTGAACACTACTACTGTGTATCCTGTGCTAGAGCACGCCCACACATACTACTTTGGCTGCTATGGCTTTCAGTACCTATATCACTACACGATAATCACTATGATACTTTGCTTCCTCTACTTCTAACAGACGAATATGGCCTGCTTGCTCTAATGGGTCGAATCTTGCCGAGCAAATATGCTATCGTTTAGTGACTTGAACAGTCATTGCTCGAACGACTCTAATCTAATCGAGCAAATAAGCCATCGAATAATATCTCGAACGAGTGACCCCACATACGACTCTTATGCTCATCTCAGTATTTGGGGATACCTATTACATGGTAATTAAATTAAACATATTTTTATTTGCTATTAGAACAAAGCCAATGTGGATTGAAGGACAAGTACTTATCACCCCAAAAACCTTTCGCTCCCCATAAGATCATTACACATGAATGGCGTTTGCAATAAATACAGTAAAAAAATATACAGCGAGAATAATATATATACATAGACACACATATACATATGTATGCACACACATGTATGTATAAATATATAGGGTAATGCCCCCCCCCCCCCCCTCCATCGTGAGTCCTAAATACGAGCCAATACTTCTACTATCACTTCCATTCCCTCTGCTACTACTGTCAATAATAACAACAATAATAATAATAATAATAGGTCCTATTATTTTTACGGCACTGATTTTGTAGTTTGCCTCTCACCAAGTATCACATACTAGCACCCTTATAAGCTGCCGCTGTTAAAAATGTACGATGAGGGTAACTCCTTATTGCATGAATTTTGTTATCCGCATAATGTAGCATAACTTTTTCAGAACACGATATACTTCGAACACGCTTATTGATACTGGCTATACCTAGTTACGTCAGGGAGTAACTCCCGACGCCACAAGGCAGATCCTGTGAAGTTCTCAAGGTGAACGGTCGTATGCTTGAGCCCAGAGATACTGGAGCACCATCATTTCTTATTTTCATTCATGTTCATGTGTACCTTTCTATATCAATATAAAACTACTCGTCTTCCATATTTGTGTTTGGGTGATTCTTCCAGGGATAAATTCAAGGACCCACAAATAATTATTGTAGTACTCACTCTACCCAAAGGAAAAGCTACAATTGGTGGCAGATGGTGGGATTTATTCTTTGTTCCTGGAAAGAAGATCGGCTATTCGGTTTCCCAATAAATAATGGAGTGCACTGGAAGTGGTGAAAATTGTAAAGAATGGAATTCCGATGGAAATCAAGAAACTAATGGAGACATTAGAAAGTTCGACCTCACTGCATACACTGGAGACAGGAAGTGCGATTTCACTGGATACGCAGGAGATACCTGGCGCAAAGTGGCCAATGGAGACATTGCTGTCCAGAGGAGCACTGGAGTCACCGGAAAGGCTGAGCTTGACAGAACGTGTGGTCCTGTAGCAGATGGCTGGAACCATTTTGATAATGTCACTTCATCAGGCAAGGTTTGTTATGATTATAACATGTCTACACCCATGAGTTCTGACTCCACATTGGAGAGGTATAAACGACAGGATCCCTGTAGGGGCAAACGCAATCAAGCAGAACATCTGGAAGTTCATACTCCAGTACGAAGCATGGATGTGTCCAACAGGGAAAGGAAACGTGATTCCTCTGACACAGGAGAAAGATACTCGAAACTACTCGCATGTCAACAGGGACCATAGTGTGGCATCTGCTTTGAATTACGGCCATCCCGAGCGTCAAACAAGCGAAATGAGGAAGGGATTGGGTCACCAAGGCACATTTTCGGAATATGACCAATTTAATTGGGATAATGCATCTAGTGGATCTCTGGCTGGAACACAGAAGTTGGGGAAAGATCCCGCACAATACCAGATCAGTTGTTTCCAATGTTCTGTGAAAGTTCACGTGGATATTCAAATCAGCGTGTTACTGGAGACCCTCAACACGGAACAGAAAACAAACAGTGGTTGACATTTAGCATTAAGTGGCTGGGGTTGTTACTTTCGTGTGCTTTCTTGGTAGCAGTGATATGGTATATGTACCCCGACTGCGCAGCTGTAAAGTATTCACAACAATACACCATGGCAGGACTTATGGGGATAATAACATGCATCCTGATATCGGCGATAATTAAACTGGTGAAGAATATACCCAGCGATGCTGGTCCAGTGAGAAATAACCATATTAAACAGCCTTATTGGGCACCTATGGAACATTATCCTCACGTTTCCAGAATACATGAAAATCTAAATGCTAGAAACCATGAACTCTCGATGAATCCTAATTTTTCTGGTGACCATTGTCGTCACACATGTTCAGACCACAGGAAATACGCTGGGCGAGATGTCAAGAGGATGGAGGTGCCCGTGACACGAACATTTCAGGGCGCCAATAGTGATATCTGGTCTGAGTTCATTATTCACTTCGAGAATGTTTCCAAAATAAATGACTGGGATGAAGAGAGGAAAAGAATTATGTTCTTTCTTGCCCTAAGAGGTCACGCAGAATCGCATTTGAATGGACTTCCAGTTGTAGTGAGGAATAATTGGGATAAATTCATAAAAATTATGGAGGAACGATTCGGCCATTCAGCTTTGAAGGAAGCGTATGAAAGAGAAGTAAGAGCACGGTTTCGAAAATCAGGTGAGAGTCTGAGAGATTTGGGACAGGCCATTGCCGATTTATACAGGAGAGCATATCCACGAAATCCGGATATAGTAGAAGCGAAGTCTCTCAAGGCTTTCCTTAACAATTGTGGAGACGAGTCTTTCCGGCCGATGGTAAAAAGGACGAGACTTTGTGATGCTATACAAAAGGCTATAGAAGAGGAAGCAATTATTGATAGCGAGCAAGATTATAAATCGCGGCCATTAGGTAGGAACCGAATTCACATAATCGAACAGGATGAAGAGAGGCAAGTGGACTGGCCACAAGTAGGAACTAATCGACGGAGAAGATTCCGCCGTAGACATAAAAGGGGCAATATCGGCGGTAAGACTGAGAACGCATATCATTCAAAGAGCCAATGTGGTTATGGACAGAAGTTACTGGAGTTGCCAGGACAAGGAGTAAGAGATACTTTAAACGGACAAGGACAGCTCCAGTAGGCTGCGGGGATATCCAATCAGGAGAAAGGCCTGGGACAGGACAGTCAGTGGAGGTGCCGCCGAGCACCCATTGCATTAGTAAGAGTAAAAAAAAACAATTATTGATTCGGGGAGTGGCGCCTCACGGAAAGCTGTGACAGAAGGAGAGAAATTCGCTATTGCAACAAAACGCAACGGATTGGGTGGTATGTTTGTTCATGGCTACGTTGAAGGGACTCCTGTGGTTTGGCTCATAGACACTGGCGCCAGAAGAACATTTTTAACCGAAGATACTTTCTTCAAGATACCAGCTGGGGACAGGTCTCCGTTAGCACCTATGAAAAAGTTATTCTCAGTGGCAGATGGCAGACGTTTGGATGTTTTCGGAGTCGCACGATTAAACGTGGTGTTCGGTAACATAGTCACTGGCATGGATGTAATTATTGGTGGAGTCAAGGCAAATTTGCTTGGTCAAGATTTCTTAGAAGAACATCGCTGCAAATGGGATTTGGATGGAAGGACTTTAACTATTGGCTCTACGAAATGTCCTTTGCAAACAGATGGAGGGGTGCCAAAGTCATGTAGACTTGTATGTTTGGAAACAGTCACCATCCCTTCAAAACACGAAGCTGTCATCAAATGTGGTACGACCAGGAAGGGAAACGATGTTGCCACCTGGGGTGTTGTGAGTCCGGAAATTAAATTTATGGAGAAGTACCGCCTTGGACTTGCAAGAACTATTGGGAGTTCCGACTCTGGCACAGTATTTGCGCGTGTCTTCAACCCTAATGAAGAGGATGTGGTGGTAGCATTTAGATTTTCATGTATTCTGCATGTTGCTCTGTTTACTCCAATAGATAGTGTTGGAGAGTTGTTCGACCCCGTAGGCTATAGTGGAGTCAACCATGTCAAGGAGAATGTGCCAGAATCGACTGAAGTACCGATGCATTTGCAGCAGGTATATAAAGATGGGTGTGAACATCTGACAAAAGAACAGCAAGACAAGTTGAAGGACTTTCTTATAAGAAGGTCAAACAGTTTTTTGACAGGACCCCGTGATCTGGGTCGAACAAAGATGGGTCAGCATGAGATCAGATTATCTGATCCAACACCCATTCGAGAGCCACCAAGGAGAATACCGATTTTCAAAAGGGAAATTCTAGACGAGGAGATTAGAAAACTGGAAAATGCTAGAGTGATTGAGAAATCAATTAGTTCATGGTCTGCACAATGTGTGTTGGTCAAGAAGAAAGATACATCGTGGCGGTTGTGTGTAGACTATAGGAAGCTCAATGCGAAGACAATAAAGGATAGCTATCCTATTCCGAGAGTGGAGGATAATCTTGACGTTTTGTGTGGGGCCAGGTGGTTTTCATCGTTGGACTTGGCAATGGGATATCATCAGATTCCCATGGCTGAAAAGGATAAAGAGAAAACTGTGTTTGCAACACCTCGTGGAGGTCTTTATCAATATGTGACCATGGCCATGGGCCTCTGCAATTCGCCCTCGACGTTCGAGCGCATTATGGAAAGAGTCCTCCATGGACTTCAGTGGCATATAGCTATTCTATACTTGAACGATATCATAGTGTATGGTAAAGACGTGGATGGACATTTTCAAAACTTGGATCATGTTCTGGATCGATTGGATGCTGCAGGTTTGAAATTAAAACCAAAGAAGTGCCAGTTGTGTAGGACGGAAGTATCGTTCCTGGGTCACGTAGTGCCCCGTAGTGATGTGGCTGCCGATCCTGACAAAGTCAGAGCGATAAAAGACATTCCTCGGCCCACCACTATCCATGATCCGAGGATTTTCTTGAGATTGACTGCGTACTATCGGCAGTTTGTTAGAGATTATGCACAGGTATCTAAACCACTCTATGAGCTCACTGGGAAAGGAAAAACCTTCAAGTGGAGTCAAGACTGTTAAAGTGCATTTCTAGAGCTCAAACAGCGTCTTACAGAGCCGCCTGTGCTTGAGTATCCAGATGTGGATGGTGGTACCTTCATTCTAGACACCGACGCAAGTGAGTTCGCAAATTGGAATGTGGATGTGGAAACTGTTATTTCGTATGGGAGCAGAACACTGGCCAAGCCAGAACGTAACTATTGCGTGACAAGGAAAGAAATGTTGTCAATGATCTATTTTGTGCAGCACTACAAACACTACCTCATAGGAAGGTGGTTCCTGTTAAGGACAGATCATGGGTCATTAACCTGGCTTCACCGGTTTAAAGAACCTGACAGTCAAATGTGTCGATGGTTACAGACTCTGAGCCAGTTTGACTTCAAGATACAACACCGACCAGGTAAGCGGCATGCAGACGCAATGTCCCGGTTATGTCCCAACGAAGCCATGTCATGTAGCCAGTGTCACCTGCCAACTCAATATCAGTACAGTGGACCCAGTGAAACAGATGTGACAGATCTAAGAGAGGACCGGAGTCTCAGTGACTGGAGTCCAGTGGATCAGAATCCTTGTAACTGGAGTCCAGTGGATCAGAATCCTTGTGACTGGAGCCCAGTGTGCATTTCGAAAAACACCAGTGCAGATGTAATTCAAGCATCCCTTATCCATTCTGGAGGCGATGTGGATAGTGAACAGGAGAATGAAGGGCACCGAACGATTAGTGGAACTGTCGCTGATGCGGCTGATGTGACTACAGAGAGTCAAGAAAGCAAATCGTCCAAGACTGAGCAAACGCATTCAACAACTAGATGTAGGGTGTGACAATTGGACTGAAGATTTCATAAGACAGTAGCAGCTGGCTGATCAACATATCGGACAAATCTTGACCTGGGCTGAAGCTGGACGACAAAAGCCTGAGTGGCCCGAACTTTCCCACATGAGCCCACAAATTAAGTTTTTGGCAGCGCGATGGGAACTGCTCAGTGAAAGTGAGAAAGACAATTCTATGCTACTTGTGGAAAAAACGCAGCATCCTCAAGGTGGCGAATAGTGACTCCAAAAGTATTGAGACCAGCAGTGTTGTGGCAGCTAGACAACGCCTCCGCGTCTGCCCATCAAGGAATACAATGGACACGGGGAAGGGCGCAGCTGTGTGCTTACTATTGGGAAAAGATGCATTCGTCTGTAGCTGATTACGTCCGAATGTGTAACATCTGTGAAGAGAGGAAGGATCAACAAGAAAGCCGAAGACATGAACTGTGTTCTTATAATGTTGGTGAACGCTTTGAACGGGAAGCTACAGACATCGCTGGCCCATTCCCAACAACAGATTCAGGAAATAAGTACATTTTAGTCGTACAGGACTATTTCACAAAAATTGTGCAAATGATACCAATGAGTGACATGAAGGCTGAGACGGTTGCAGATTTGATCTTTCCTAGGTGGATAAGACATTATGGATGCCCAATGGAGATATTTTCTGATCAAGGAACGCAATATGAGAGCGTTGTGTTTCGGAAAATGTGAGAATTCCTGGAGATTGACAAGTGCCGTACTACCCCACTCCACCCTCGTTCTGATGGCACGGAGGAGCGAATGAATCGGACAATACAAGGAATGTTAGCAAAAATGGTTGGAAAGAATCAACGAGATTGGTACCTAAAATTGGACTGTATTGCCATGGCTTACAACAGTACGCCACATGACAGTACTGGATTCACACCTTTTAGAATGGCGTTTGGGAACGAGATGAGCATACCATTGGATGTTGTGACTAAACGGTTGGTGAAGGGTGATGACACTTGTGAAATGACTGTAGTAAAACAATTACAGAAAGATTTAGAAGACGCGCACATTCTCGTTCGCGAGAAGCTGGGGCGAAGTGCTAAAAGACAGAAGAAGCAATATGACAGGAAAGTTAGCAAAACCATTCTGGAGGTGGATGACCTTGTGCGGCGGAACCAATATAGAAAGAGCAAAGGAAGGTCAGCAAAATTCGATCGGTTTTGGACGGGACCGTGGGTAGTTGTGTGTAAACTATCTGATGTCGTTTACGAAGTTCAACATTCGTCCAAAAGTTCGCCACTGGTCGTTCATGGAGATAGACTCAAGCTGTACAAAGGAACAAAGACTGTGACATGGTTTCAACAAGAAAGAGGGTTGTTAGATACTACATCGACTCCAGAAAATGATCTCACACTTCAAGATACACAACTCAGGAAATCTCCAGACGTGGGTCAAGCTGACGGGAGTCTTGCGGACCAGATTCCGGCTGACAGGAGCCCAATAGACCAGGATTCCATAGACAGGAATCTAGAAGACCTGCGTCCGACTGACTGCAGTCTAAAGGACCAGAGTCCAGTGGATGGGCCTCCGATGAATCAGAGTCCATCTCTCAGAGATCAAGTGGACCGGAGTTCAGCTGAGGAAAGCCGTTGCAGACGGCGATCAGCAGACAGGGGCTTGGTGGATCAGATTGCACGTGAAATGTGTGGAGCAGGCCAGAATTTACACAACAGGAGACGAAGATACCGGACTCCACTTGTCCGTGATCCTGAAATAAATCTTCCTAATCGGGGGGGGGGGGGGGGGCAGTAAGCGAACCACGGGAGGGTGTAAAAGACAATCACGAGCAAAATAAATTGACAGGGAACGCCCGAACGCGTTATGGTCGAGAAATAAAGAAGCGAACGCACTTCTCTCCATCCGCATGTCGTGTTGAAGACTTGTGCGCGGCACTGGAACATCAAAAATGCTCGGGAGTTTCCAGGACGACGGTTCCGTGCGTGAGCAGTAAAGTTCATGAGCCAATGATCTACAGTCGGTCTGTTACTGTTGCGTCGAGACACACTGGAGTTTTGTTTTCGAAATCGAAGACGACATTCAATTGTGAAAAGTGTGGGAAAGACTTTGTGAATCGTAGGAATCTACAGAGACATTATCACGCCAGACATACACAGCGAGTTCGCTATGTACAGTGTTCAGAATGTGAAGAAAGGCTTCAGAGGAAGCATTTTTACAAGGAACATTTATTGAGAAAGCATGGATGGAGTTTGGAGGAGGTTCGAACAGGGGTGTTGGGGAGTGTGTGGAAAGAGACTGATAGGGGGAATACAATGATTTTCGTGGCAAGCGTTCGCGTAAGGACGTAAGAGGTGATCGGAGTAGCACACACAGGAGTAGGTCAAATGACTGTAGAAGTAACACAGGATGAAGAAGTGACATGAGTAGTGCGCACCGGAGTAGGTCAAGGGACCGTAGAAGTTCCACTGGAGTCACTGGACATAGGAGTGACAGGAGTAACCGGTGTGGTGTTCACCGGAGTAGTTCGAGGGCCCGTGGAGGTGTCAGTGGCCAGGAGAGTCAGAGACGTTGGCAAGGTGCTCACCGAAGTAATTCAAAGGCTCGGAGAAGCTCCACTGGTTATGACGGTGACAAGAGTAGTTTGCAGGGCACTCGACGGAGTTGGGTAGAAGATTGTGGAGGCACAGTTAATAGTCGGGACAATAATAGGAGTCCCACGAGGCTGAACCAGATATGGTCTGAAGAGAAGAATAGTGACGCCAGTACCCCGTCTTCTCTGGATAGTTGGTCGAAAACAGGACTAAGCCCTAATTTACCGGTGAATGAATCGGACGTGGTGTATAACATTCTTGATATTGACAGTGATGGGTTATTTAGGGATGAAGAAGATAAGATATCAGAGCGTGCTTCGCAGGGGTCGACAAACCGCTTGTCGGATATTGAAAGTAACGAACACTCAGAGCCGGTGACTGAAGTATCAAACGCTCAGATTGGCAAAGGCATTGTGATAAAAACTGTTACGGAACCAGATGGTACAAAAACTGTTACAAAGGCTTATTCTATTAATTATTCTGAAGGTATGGACTTGCAGAATATAAATTTCTATACACTCGCGCAACAGGTTATTGATGATTTAACGGCGGCTATGGGACAGGAGCGACGGTACAGTGAGGCCCAGGAGATGGACGTATGAAGTTCAAGTTGTTGGACAGGAATAACAGAACAGTGCACGTTTTTTAAAAAAAACTTTCAACTTTATTTGTTTTGGAACTCT
Source organism: Pictodentalium vernedei (assembly GCA_031216915.1). Classification (NCBI taxonomy): domain Eukaryota; kingdom Metazoa; phylum Mollusca; class Scaphopoda; order Dentaliida; family Dentaliidae; genus Pictodentalium; species Pictodentalium vernedei. The sequence continues at coordinate 224,144,933 of CM062289.1, read as the reverse complement.
GAACAAGGGACGTCCAGTCTCATGGGGAGGGTTGGGGGGAGGGGGGGGGGTAATGTAGCCTAACTTTTTCAGAACACGATATACTTCGAACACGCTTATTGATACTGACTATACCTAGTGACTCCAGGGAGTAACTCTCGACGCCACGAGGCAGATCCTGTGAAGTTCTCAAGGTGAACGTTCGTGTGTTTGAGCCCAGAGATACTGGCGCACCATCATTTCTTATTTTCATTCATGTTCATGTGTACCTTTCTATATCAATATAAAACTACTCGTCTTCCATATTTGTGTTTGGGTGATTCTTCCAGGGATAAATCCAAGGACCCATAAATAATTATTGTAGCACTCACTCTACCCAAAGGAAAAGCTACAATATTTTATGTTTTTTGTGCAAACACAAAATCAGTCTGACACCATTATTTATTTTTTACTATTGGCGCTTAAAGCCACATCAGCATCTAAGACTATATCGTGGCAATGGTTAACACCATTAGGATAATTCGGATTGCCTTAAAGAATAACGTTGACATAAGTCAAGTTGATGTTATTTTCGACTAAAATCTGAATCGTGTTATATCGGGGACCAGGATAGAATGGACAGTCAAACAAGAAGTGTTCAACATTTTCAAAATCATGCCTACAGGGACAGTTGGGCTGATCACATATGTAATTCATGAATTTGTCACCATTTAAATCTCTACACCTGCCCTAAGTGTACTTTGAATAACGTTTAGCTTTCTCCTTTCAGTGTTGAAATATGATGGAGGTTTGAGCACTGTTCTTGAAATGTTTTTTAAATGGAGAAAGTGTTGAACTTTGTTGAATACTTTCCTGCAAACTGTTCCATATCTCACCACAGGACGGAAAAGACGCTTAGAAGTTCTGTTCACAAGTTAAATGAACTATAGTCTGGCGAGTTGCGTAATGAATGGTATGAAAGATCTGAGTTAAGTGGGGGTAATATTTTTTCAGAAAGGAAGGAGCTTCCCAGCTTCACAAATTTTATAAAACATGATCATATTTTGAGTATGGCGTCTTCCGGCCAAGGTCTCCCAGCCAACTTCAGGAAATAAATGCTCCCGCGAAACCGATCTTATTAACCCTTTTACTGCCACACCCACTTCAGCCATATATGGAGGACCTCTATATACGCCTGTATGCGAGGAAGTTTAATATAATTTATGACATACATGAAATTCTGCCATCTGATTATTTGTTGGAAAGGGCTCTCTGAGCCCTTTCCAACAATTAATCAGATGGTAAGTTTGGTCTGCGCATACCAGAACGTTCAGATAATCATCATAAAATAGCTGACAATAGTCGCTTTCTGTAGCGTAAGTGTTAAACCAATGAATATTGCCCAGAGTAAGTGTTAAACCAGTGAATATTGCCCACTGCAGTATCGCAATGAACTTTGCCCAGATGTTTTAATAGATAAGCTGTTGCATTGCACCAGACAGAACTTCTGTTTACCATTATTGACAAATATAAGTTAAATAATTTTTTCGTTTTTTTCTGTTTGATATAACTTAAAGTTTTCTTATTGTGAGTCTTGTTCAAGTGTTCTTACAAACACTATCGATGTGTGCTTTCCAAGAAAGGTTACACTGGAAGAAAATTCCCAGATGTTTATGGGATGTTACAAATTCTCAGAGATTCTCCTTCGAAATATAAGCTGAGATACGTAATATTCTTGTTCGGTATAAACAAGATTACGTTCGCTTTTTGAGGGTTGAAACTAACAGGCCAGATTTCGGACCTTTTATTAAAAAACCTTTTCAAGTTCTGAGTTGAGGTTTTCTTCAATAGTGGAAATTTGAGCGGCACACTGGGGCCAATTGGGCACTTCTTTTCTTTCGTCAAAAATGCTCAGACAAACACCATCACCCACCCCACCCCATGGTGCCAGTTAGGTATTTTTTTTCTCTGCTCAAAATGCACTCTGAAGGATTTGGACTGACCACAAGTGGAAAAAAAATGGACTCCCCTAACACACCCCACTCTCCCCACCCCTCACCCCCACCCCACCTCCTCCTCACCCAGGGCTATTCATGCAATATTTTTTCGTTGGTACAAAATGCATTTTTAGCCTGACTGTTTATAGTCAGGGCTATAGTCATGACTTTCGTCCGTCCATTTGTCGGTTTATCCATCTGTCTGTAAACAATTGGATTCCGACTGATAACTCCAGTTTGGATTATTTGATTTCAACCAAAGTTGATATGTGTATTTTCCAGCTAGTAATACAGGCCATGTTTCAATATAGGTTCCACAACTCCCTCGACCCCCACCCCCCCCCCCCCCCCCCTCCACACACACACACACACACAGACGTGTCACTTAGGCAAATATTCCCAAAATGCATTTTGAAGGATTGAGAGTTATTACGTGCAAAAAAGAAAATTGACTCATATAGCCCAACATTGCTTTATGTACTGCATCTTTAATCCTTTACCTAACATAAGTTGAAGCCAACAGTACATATTATTTTTCTGGAACATCAGATTTTTTCATTTTTTATTTACTTCTAACCATGGCTTATTGCTCCTTATTGGAACAATATCATTAAGTTTGTTCCATAAATAGGTCATGAGGTATGTTTTGAAGTAGAGAAATAAAAAAATAAAATTTGAATAGCAAATTTTGTATATCACGAGTACAGATATGGCAGATTCGTTAGGTAAACTGTTAACAAAAAAATGGCTCCGACTATTTTTCGTCTAAGCATTGCCATTCCTGAGACAGTCGGGCTGCATGCGTGACATCACTCTAGTTAAAGTTAGCTTTACTGAAGTTCCAAACCATTCTAACAAATGATCGAGGGATTGAATAATTCGTGGCGATGTTGGGGTAGGCTGTGAGATAATCTGACACATGAGTTCTGAGGTACCCGAATTAACTACCGAGATTGTTTCGTTTACAATAATCGGATCAATGAGTGTCCTGCTAGAATCGGTGATTCTAGTTGTGTCAGATATCACGTTTTTTTAGGTTACAATTGGTTGGGGCTTAAGAAGGTCGCAGTCAAGGTCACCAATAATGATAATAGATGGGTTTCCGGGCAGGACCAAATCGATTTTCTCTTCAAAAATTAACCAATAGTTCTCAGAACATTTTCCCTCTGATCTATGTTACAGAGAAAAATAAATTTCTAATGATTGCCGACTTCAAACCAAAGGATAATTATTAACCCTTTACCCAACATAACGGCCAAAACCGGCCAGCGCTATTCTCAAAAATCGCCAATTACTTTTCATTGTTTTTTTCATGTTTTGTCTCAAAAACATGGGTTATGACCCTTCGGATCCACATTTATTCATTTCTGGCAATCACATTTGCCGTTTATACATTTTTTAAACTTTTCTTGGAAACTCACGAGGCCAACGGCGGCCATAGAAGATAGGATGCTCACAAAAACATCCCATTGACTATTATATAAAACAAGCCAATGGGAGAACGGGGAAAATTCGCCGCTATCTATGGACGCGAAAAGACCTCATTATATTTGAGTGACGGCTGCAAAGTGTATAAACGGTAAATGTGATCGCCTGAAATGAATAAATGTGGATCCGAGATTAGTAATTGATGAAGGTATACAGTTAATGTTTGAATTTGCCCTCCACAGACAATGAGACCTCGAATTATTTATAATAAATCGGATAATTGTCGCTCGTAACCCACATTCCACTGTACACTATCTTGTCCGACTAAATGTTTTTCGGCCTTTTCTGCGACTTCTCCCAGTTATCATGAGCATCCCAGGAACACCCAACGGTCGTGTAAAACACCACTGTAAAGCTTGTTCATTCCCCTTTTCCACTGACACTGGGTCCTGCTGGATACGTTGTGTGAATCAAATTTGAGTGGAGTATAACGAAGATGAGTGCTATCGTTTTTAAAAAGCGAGATGGTGTACCTTGTTAATATTTATATACCATTATGGGGGCACGTCAGCATCGATTCAAAAAAGCTATCAAATTTCATTTTTCTTTCGATTTCACAGCTTGTGTCGAGTACCTGTGCAAAAGACTGAAAAATTTGGGAGATATTATAGTCCATAACAAGCATAATAAAATGTTCAACAATCAACGGACGGGATCTGGTAGAAGCGAGAGAAATTGTGCAGTCTGTGGGTTTATGCTCCAAACAAAACAATTCGCAGATATCTAGAACGGAACGACCTTCTACATAGGCAAGAAAATCACATGCATGTCCATGAATGTGGTATATGGGATTCTCTGCGACAAGTGCAATGTAGTTGTGTACGTGGGAGAGACGGGGACAAAATTGTATGAGAGAATGCAAAACCAACTGAGTAGAATAAAACTTAAGGTTATGAGTGAACCGATGCCGCATCATTTTCTGACCGAAAACCATAGCATAAACAATTTTAAGATTATTGGAATTGAACAAATTAATCAACAAAATACAGCTTACTGGAGGGCGCGTGAAGCATTTTGGATTAACAGGCTTCAAACACTAGAAAACACAAGGATAACTAATAATATAAATATTCTCTCAAGTGTAGTCAAAACAAGAATGAAGTTTCGAATCAGTTTGACGCCAAGACCATGATGTCAAATCCCATTAAGAACAAAGTTACCACTACGAATAAGCCTGAAGACAAGAAAGATGCAAGATCAGAAATCAAAACAAAACAACCAACAAGGTCAAGCTATCAGTGGTCTGTCAGCTACCACATAAGGATATAGACAGACGATGGGAAGAAGCTCCAACCAACACGAAGATGAGATGGTTATCCTATGAGAGAAGTCAGAAGAAGAAAGATATTCAAAAAGATGCCTGGACCGTTTAACTTAATAAACTGCATTCTCGAACAAAAATGAATGAAATATATATATTGTTGTTGTTTTTTATCAACTATCCCAACAAAAGTATCCGGATGTAGAGTGAATTACTCGGGTGTAAAAAACCCGTTTTGACAAGAATCCTCTAAACAATATCCTCCAAAAACTAACCTCCAATAGCACATCACCATATCATAGGTACCCTCCAATACCCGTATGTCCATATGTGATGTACTCACATTGTGCAATATACAAGCACATATCGGCACATCCAGCATGTGCCTGTGTGCTACAGGTAATGTGTCCACTAGAATATAAACACATCTAGGGCGGTCGGAATACTTTATAAAGAGATGGGGGAAGTTATAATATAGCTTGAAGATAGGTAGGTAGAAACCGATGATTTAGTCGGAAATCTGCGCCAAATAAAACCATTGTCGGGCTGTTTGTGATAATGCTACGATGTAAACGAGGATTCGGAAGGAATCTGAACCAGTATAGTACTCCTATGTAAAGAAATGGTCCTGTTATTGGGTGAAAAGCCCATTCTGGAACTTCGCCAAGTCCATTTCGGTAGTTTTTCGGTGATTTGGGAGCATTGAGGGGTTTATTTGGGTAATTAGATTTAATTTTGTACGTAGGAACATACCTCTGTTCCATAAGAAGGTTTGGGGTCACATAGCAATCAGGTGCTACCACATAAACCAAGATGGCGGCCTCCAGTATACAAAATGGCCGACGGAAACATGTTTCACCCTAACAACATGCCCTGCAGATGCGCACTAAAACCACGTATCATCATGGAGATGTCAAAAGATGGCCGCGCACGTGGGCTACCGTGACAACCAAACATGTCGTCACTTGGTCACATCACCCTGAGATCCCCAATGTAGGTTGTTCTCCACACCTCCTACTACTGAGGACTGACCCCTGCGAGTGACTCCCTAAACAACTCTCCGATTCATCTGAATTATAATATTCATCAAGTGATATCTGCGAGTCCCGCAGTTACGGATCACAGATCACTTGGTAGAGTGGAGGACGATTAGGGCTGGAGAGGGGTTCTGGAAGAAAGGGAAGTGCGACTGAGTATAGGAGGCCCATTAGGAGAGGCCTTAATGAGGTCTCAACTCACGGCTCTCATGGCTAAGAAGGCTCAACTCAGCCGCAATGTCCACATCTGGGGTAATTGATCAGTAGTGATCGCCTCAGTCAATTATTGTGGCATCATTAGTGATAAATTTTCCTATCTGACGACATAAGGGCTATGTGCTGAGGCCTCATCTCATAGCCCATAGCCCTGAAAGCCGTGTGAACTGTGTGGTGAAACCTCACAAAGTCAAATACTATTTCATCATAACAGACCAAGTGATAATCAACCAATCAAATCCGTGCAGCTAATCAGTTAAAATGGATTACTAATCCGCTTAAACAGATTAGTAGTCGGTTTAAACAGATTAAGTAATCTATTTAAATGGATTACTAATCTGTTTAAATTGATTATTAATCTGTTTAAATGGATTACTAATCTGTTTAAACGGATTACTAATCTATTTAAACAGATTACTAATCTGTTTAAATGGATTAATTAATTGGTTTAAACAGATTGCTAATCTGTTTAAACGGATTACTAATCTGTTCAAACGGATTACTAATCTATTTAAACAGATTACTAATCTGTTTAAATGGATTAAGTAATCGGTTTAAACGGATTATTAACCTGTTTAAACGGATTACTACTCTGTTTAAACGGATTACTAATCTGTTTAAACAGATTACTATCACAACAACACGTGGCACTTCTACGTTGCCGTTTCAATCTGTGTGCGTTATACTGTTGTAAAAACATAAAGATTAACTGACACACTGAAATACTGACAGCTTGTTCATAACATGTATACATTCTTCTTTTAACATCGACCACGTTCGAATCGGCACCGATATCACAAGAAGCCTTTACAAGGAACTCAAACTGACACATACTGACTTCGAATGGGTTTATTACGAATGTGAACTTAGAGACAATACGCCATCTCTAGAAGACGTCACTTTTCCTGATACTCTGACACAAAAGGGAGATACTCTTGTGGAACAGCAAGACGAGCAAAGATTTAACAATTTTATATATCACGACGAGACGAATTATTTTACAACAAATATAAACATATCGTATGGTCGACTGCTCATGAAATAATTACAATTATTTCCAAATGAAACAAAATACTGCATTTTGATTGGCTGAGAGGTACGGTGTAACTTGCAATCCACAGTGGCTTCTTTTACACCGTGTTTAACCAAGGTGTAAAAACAAGAATATACAACAGCAAGCTATATGGCTAAAAAGGTACCCATTTTTTAATTATTAATTCATACCTTATGCTGGGTTATGTTAAAACAAAAATAAAAATACAAGAAATTTAATATTCATGTGCAATAGAATATTACAGATATGGATGTCATCGGAACTGGCTCAGAGTGAGCAGTTCCAATGGCATCCATATTTGTCTGGTTTTATTTAAGAAACTTGCAAAGTACAAATTTTCTGTCAGTTTTTGCCCACAATGTAGGTTAAGTATTAAGTACACCAAAATTCTTGGAAATAAATCCGTTATCCTTGTGTTTTCCATGGTGTATGGGAATTTACACCGGTTTGGGAACTGATAACCCTTCGGCTTCGCCTCAGGGTGTATGAGTTCCCAAAACGGTGTAAATTCCGATACACCCTAGAAAACACAAGGATAACTAATAATATAAATATTCTCTCAAGTGTAGCATTCATAGAAAAACACGCACTTCACATTTTCTCATTAGTCATCTAACTATCTATCCACGTGATTATTTATTTGCTCATTTATTTGTATAATCCGGCGTCTAATCGACCGTGTAGTCCCTATAATTAATTTATTTACATATTAGAGTTCGAACTTGTATTGGCTCTTATTCGTTCAATTGTTTAGCAGTCCAGGACAGTCATTCAATTATACAAGGTACTTCGTCCACGGATAATAATAAATGCAATTTTATAAATACTTATCAGTCTTCTGAATTCTCTAGTTCTTTGGAATAAACTATGAATATGTCCGAATGACACTACACGTCACACTGTCGTGACTGTGTGTTACAAACTACATTATTTTCCTGTTATGGGCTATCACTAAAAAGTGTACTCCGACTCCGGAAAAGGGTATACTCGGAAAATGATTTCGTGCCTATCCAAAGAATGCGTTGTTTTTTTATAGCTATTTTTGTCACAGGGTGGGTCTGGATATTATAAATATTTAAAAGAAAAAATGAATAAGGATTGTGTATTTTAATGACTTTTTTCAATGAAAATGTCTTAAAAGTCACTACAAGGTGTATCCCGATACCGACTCGCCCGGGGCCGGCTTATTGATATACACTGAAAACAGAAGGATTAAAGGGTGTGAATTGGATTCACCTTTTCCAGAGTCGGAGTACATTTTTTAGTGATAGGTCCTGCTATGCTTCCATCAGCGATGTGTGTGTTGGAGATCAAATGTTTTTGTGCACGGGAGGCGCTCAGGGACGGTGTGGGTCAAGCCCCTTTCGACCCTCGATAACAGAATATTAGTTTTTCCCTTTTTATGCCTCAGCATTGCAAAGGAGGAGTGGGTTAAGGTACTCAGTGGCGTTTGTCTTTTTTGGTTCTTCTGTTTAGGAGGTGGCTGTGACGGATATGTTGTGGTAGTTGTTGATGTTTCTTTCATCCATTTATGGAAGTCCTGGTTGTGAATTTTGTGGGCCTCTAATTTCTTATAACTAAGTTCCGTTGTGATGATGTTGATTGTGTTTTCAGTGAGGTTGCTGTGGTTTTCACTGAAATCGATGTAATCTTCAATGGAGCCATCGAAAACCAGTTGTAGTGAAACGTGTGCCGAGATGCAGCGGTTGTCTACCCATTCGACGAAGTCACCAAACGGTAAGAGGTATGGTGGTGTTTTTCCTGAGTCCTAGTTCGAGTACTCAGGTTCCGAATACGGAACGGGTACATTGCTCGATTGGTCCGGGCGGATTGGAGCGTCAGGTTCGGATTGGTTGTCCATCATCTCTCCAGTTGCCTCCATCACCTCCTCCCTACCCTCCGACTTCCCAGGGAAGTGCAACTGACTGTAGGTGGAGTTGGTGGTGGGGATGGTTTAACGACAGTCTCACTCTCCTTCTCCTGTTTATCTGTTTCAGCCCTTCACCTTTCGAACCACGTTTCCATGAGTCTGGCATCCCAGATGCCTTGCTGATAGTGGGTTTCTCTTTTACTTATGTTGGTGTTCTTTTCTTTGGCTCTTTTCTGGTATCCTGGATGTGGAGTCTAGAACATTCGGTGTGGACCAGTGTGGGACGAGGCTCCGCGAAAGGTGCTACCACAACCCTTGGAAAGCTGAAGTTGGTGGAGTTGATGGAGAGCTAAACACCGTCAACATCAATTTGGACATTCCAGTTGATGACTGACCCGGCGTTGGGCGCCATCAAAGTGTCTTTGATCCGTGTGTTGAGGAAATCCATGTGTAGGTGTTAATTAGGAGCACTCGCAGGTGTGTGTGTGTGCTCACTTGGAGAGCCATGCAATCAAATGTGGTATCGGAACAAAAATGTTTTTGTGCGCCGTGAATGAATGAATGAAATGAAACGTTTCTGAGCGCCGAATGAGTACAGGGACGACGTGGGATCGAAATCCATTTTGACCCGAATAACTCTATTTACTTTATAGCTTTATTTGCTTATAAATCCACAAGAGTCGGAAGCGAGAGCCAATAATCTTATTAAGTTTGAGTGTGCAACTGGCAGTAGGGTAGTGAGTTGACATCCCCGAGAACCTCGAACTGGAAGATGGCTAGGAATTTTGCATAATTACAAGAGTTCTGCTCTGTGTTTGCTTAGAGAAGTGGGCATATTTATGGTAATACTGAAACCGCAGTTTGGTGGTTATTTTAGAAAAAAAGATAAAGAAACCCAAACAATCGCTGGTTTGTGAGCAGCCCCAGCATATTATCCTTAACGCTTACAAAAAGAAAAAAAATCCACCAATATGTGTTTTTGAAAGCTGGGGTCATCCATCAGCCTATAAGGGAGAGAGGATGCTGAGACTTGGCATCTGGTCTGCCATCAGTGGGAACAAATGACGGAGTGACCCCGCCCCCCCCCAAAAGACAAACCAAAAGAAAAAAACACGCACCCTCTTTAAGCCCTTAAAGAGGCTGTTAAATTTTTATTCAAATGTCCATTTATATAAAATGTACACTCGTCACAGACATGCAAGCTTGTTTCACTCCTTGCCTGGTGTTTGGTGGTTTCCTGTTTATGTCGACAGAAGGTAGATTGTACCAATTCCTTCTACGCTTCCTCTACGATTTCCGTGCGGCTTCTTGATAACAGTGTTGCAAGAATATTTGAGAATGTTCATTTAGAAAAATTATAGGTAGAGAGAAAGATAGGTATCCACTATTGTATATTGTGATTGTTATATGATTGTTGCTATGGATGAGGTGGGGGTTTCTTCGGAGCCCGCTCCCCACACGCAGAGTTGGGAGTCAATCCTCACAGACTCAATCCTAAAGTTCTCAATGAGTAGTGAGGCAATCCCCACTGACTCCACGCAGTTTAATTCTATTGAGCGTGCCGTGTTATAGTCGGGCTTAGAATATATATGGTTACAAATCACACCTTGCTGTGTTGGCATGATTAAAATACTAATTTAAAAAGAACTTTATTGTTCATTAGAGCAGGCATGTGGGGGCTTGTTTGGCATGTTTAGGCGCTGGCTTGTATTAATCTGCATCAACAACAAATATCACCAGCGATTTGCCATGGCCCACACCTCTCACGTAATTTCACCTTGTTAAGAAAAAGTTAATACGGATTTGCTGTTGATTTCAAAGAGCTTCATGTTCTCGCCGACGGGGCTGGTTCACAAATGCATTCACTTGAATTGTTTTAAGTTAAAATGCCTAAACATTGCCAAGCAGAATCATTTCAATTAAGGATAATGTCATTTGTTTCTAAATTGCCATGATCTTTTTTTAATTGTCCTTGCACAGAATTATCTTTACGTCATTCTTTCAAAAAAGATTTGCCACTCTCACAAGCTACCAACATCCATCTTTTCAACATACCATAATACTAGCATTTTCGACTGAGTTTGGATTTGGATCCTGGACTTTTCACCAAAAGTACATTTCGACGAAAAAGACAGTCTCGCCGAAACATAAAATTTAGAAAAAAGATACTTCACAGAAGTTTTTTTCCTCGAAGAAAAATGATAAAAAAAACCCTAAAAAGTGGAGTTAGTGAGGATTGCCTCGCTACTCATCGAGAACTTTAGGATGGAGTCTGTGATGATTGGAAGTGGAACCATTGGGATGTAATGCACGCGTTACTTATTATATGTACCAAAAAGCCATAAAATGTAAGAAACTTTCAGTATTGTTTATATTTCTCCAGGCAGGCATTCAGTTTCAACTCTCACAATTTTACCTGAAGAAAGAAATATATGAAAGGTGTGGGCGGGGAAAGGGGGGCTCTTGGTGGGCCATCCGAACGTATTTAATATTACAATTATATTGAATTTTATTTATGACCATAATTGGAATGCATAACGGTAAAACTCATGGTTACATATATCATGAACTATGCAGTATTATTAAACAAACACATGTATTAAATCCATGTTTGTGAGAATTGATATGTGAATTCTGCATAGTAATGTTCTTATAAACGCAGACAGTGTCAGTAACCCAACTGCGTCCCTACAGAGGAGTTTGTCCTTTTTAAGACATGCTGCAATAGCTGAACCAAACCACTCGGCAATCTACAAACACTGACAAGGAACACCAACTCAACAGTCACGCTCATCATAACCAGAACACATACAAGCATTATACACATGCACACAAACACCGATACATTTCTTCTATATTTTACATATTCTAATAAATATTAACTCTGCCTTCTTCTTTTAAGCAGGTACACAGAAGATGCTTTTAGATCAGCACCCCAATAACCGCTATGGAAACTATAGCCGTTATGGAAATTACTAACGCCAGGATTCCAGAACATCCTCCACTCCATCCCTAAAAGTGGTCGACCATTTCAAGGGAGGCGAGTGCTGGTCCTGCGTCCCGCCTCTGCCCCTTTTTGTAAGCGCATCTTCTGTCCCAACCCAATAGGATTATAATGCAGGCCTGCCCCCGAACCAGGAAAGTTTGGGTCTTCTTTCTGGTGGTTCCCGAAAGGGGTCGTTGTTGTTTTCTTTCAAAGACGTCCAACCAAACAGAGACAGTCCGAGGCAGATTATACTTGCCAGTGATGGCCATTACTCAATATCATCTCCGAAGTGGCAGACTATACTTGCCTGAAACACCAGATCGACTGCACCCTCGGGGAGAGGCAGTACCTTTGTGAGAGGACCCAACCTCCCACACTGGTCCTCACCTGAGGGTTCAACCGACATCAGTCAACGAGGCCATCATGCCGCAACCGGAGACACCTGCCGAGTACCGGAACCTTTTCCTCTTTCAACACGCCTAGACATGTGAAAGCCAACCATATACAGTCACTGAGGGTCGAAAGGGGCTTGCTCCCCAAAACCGTCCCTGCACGCCTTCAGCACATGAAACCATTTTCGTTTGACAGTGTGGAGGAAGGTACAGCAATGTGGCTTAACAGAATTGTATAAAAACGGTCAATTACATACCATTTTATTAGACATTTGTTGTGTTTACCATTTCAGCTGCTTATCACATTCAACAGATATTTGCAACATTTAAAGCTGTATGTGCGTTCAGCCCTGGAGGACTTTATTTACATTGTTAACCTACATTGAATCGCTTTGGTTAAATTATTCAACATTTCCAATTCCGGTACACTCTTGGTCTGTATTCGACCCACACGTTCGTACGAACAATGATACAGAAGGTTGGAACCATCTACTAAACACAGAAATAAATCAACCCGATAAATATTTTCTCGAAAATATAAGACATTTCAATGAAAAAATTACTTTAGGTACTTTACCCACAGGTAAATGATTGTGAATGAAAAAACCCTCAAATATCTCGGCGAACTGTCCAGCTTTTCACGGCGAGATGTCCAAACGTTTGGCGAACTGTCCTAATTTTTTTCTTCCGGCAAAATGTCTAGACCCTTGCATTTCATCGGGTTGCACTGAAATAAATCTCAGTGTTTTATGAATATCATTCATTCTCTGCATTTCTGGGTCAATATCTGTATCTGTAAATTCCTCCTCTGCCAGGAGCACCAATATATAAATGTTGTAGTGTTTAATATTTCTGGATATGATAATAATGACAATTGTTGGATGATTTTGTATGATTGTTTCATTTGATGTGGACTTTCAATTCAAGTTAATTATAGATCTGTTTAATTTTATAATTTTTCTCCCCTGGCTGCAGCCTCATTTAACTCCTGTGTTCTTCTTAGATGTAAGTCAAAAATTAAATTTCTAGTCAAGTATTCTATATGGAGGAGTTCACTGTAGTCAAGATTCAGACAGGATAAAAAAACATGTAATGGGTCAAGAATCAGATGAAGAGATAGTTCAGTTAAGGTAGAAGATTCCAGTGAAGGTAGATCCTGTAACGAGATGTGATTGTTGATAATGTTTTTGAATTCTGTGATATACTGTTGTCTTCTGGACTGTAACAGAGGACATTGTAGGAGAAAATGTTCTGTTTTCTGCATCATTCATACAGCGACGACAGGTCTCAAGAGATTATACCCTCATTAAAAAGTTTTTCGTGCACATGAAGATGGTATGTCCCACAGATGACTTTTGCTTTGATGCGAGCTTTTTGTGTTTCAGACGAATTTTCTTTTGATGATATCCATAGGAGTGCAGGCTGAAAGAGACTTAAGGAATCTATTGAGCTACATCAGTCCTTGAAAGACTGGACCTGTTATGGTATGACTCGTATGAAGTCTGCTTTTAAGGATTGGGATAAACATTATCAAGTTATCCTGGTGAATTGACGGTAACATGATCTGAGGTTTGTGGCTCGAAGTTCATGTTGAACCGAGATGTAGACCATCGAGATCGAACATACGCTCACAAACCTCAGACCATGTTGCCGTCAATTCACCACAATAACGTATATTTTGCAATAAGACACTACCCATAGCACAAAACCCACATTGTGAAATGAATAAGGCAACCGTTAACGATAACAAGTTTTAAAAAAAAATAAACCACTAATGTGTCCCACGACGTCACTGGACGAATAATCAATAAATCAGCCAAAATCCGAGAATAATTCGTTGACTGATACACCGGTGACGTCTGAGGGTAAGATGTGCTACTGGAGTCGTTGACACAGAAAAACTTAGCGAGCTCTCATCCAGTCAGAGATTGAGAGTTTCAGTCTCACTGAATCAAGACATAATTTGCCAATTTCTTCTGTCCACAAAGAGTAGTCTTTCTGGATCACACACTGATGAACAGCGAACGTGTCCCCTCGAACATCCAAGAACGATAATTTTTGGAACAGAGTTTTCTGTTCGAGAATGTTCTCGTGTTATGGTTATCGAAATTAGGGGATAAAACAATAATCGACTGCCATCCAAGAATCTCCACAGTCGTCGTTAATTTAAATCGTTAAAATGTCTCAAGGAACAATTGCTTTTGATGAATATGGACGTCCTTTTATAATCATAAAGGACCAAGAAAGCCAGAAAAGACTTTCGGGATTGGAAGCACACAAGGTGCTTTGATTTGTTTTTCTCAGCCCCACAGGTTATCGAGGCTGTCGCAGCGCATTTATCCCATGAAACATATAATTGAAAAAAACGAAAACAGTAAACCTAATTTTGAAATGCCAACAAGACGTACATCGCGTGAAAAGGCATGCAATGATGGTAACTGAACATCCCGAAAACATGGGTCGTTTCTCAGACACCGGCGGCTGGAAACCTCACCGAAAGCGATCGGCACCAATTGAACTGACGTCAACCCTACTTCAAAATTCCCACTTATAATATAATATGAACTTTGGTAAAACCAAGAAGCGCGCGCAACTCACAGTGTTTTTCAAATTATAATGACATAAACTTAACAAAATTTAAAACAGTGTTTAAGGTGATTCTAAAGTCATGGCTGCCAACATGGAAGCCAGAAACACAGAAAAATGTGAACATTTCATTGAACAATAACTTGGCAACGAAACAGCATTGCTCTTGGATACCAGGGTTGGGGGGAATGGTCATGTCACATAGAACGTGATGGGACCCGCAAAATATGCATGTAACAAATTTACGAGTCATTTGGAGACATTAGAAAATATGTACTGTCAAAAAGTCGGAAATGGCGTGGGCAGGATTTAAAAAATAGCGAGACGCCTCACCTTCCAATGAACAACCAACGTGAACTATCAATAATGTACTGCAGCAGTTGAGTCTTAATTTTTAATAAAACACATCGAGGATAGGTCTAAGCACGTTGTCAACCTGGGTCGTTTCAGTCACAAAAGTGTCCGTCATGTTTACGGTGGGAAATTCAAAACACTGAAGGTTGTGGGCAACATTGCGACAAAAGATCTCGCCATATGTCCCGTAAATTCTCATGACAATGCCACTGCTGAAATTCTGATTGTCTATACATCTCAAGGGAAGCAGACTAATAGAGGCAAATTGCATTGATTGTCTGTTCTATGTAAATATTCTTCCCTCACCAACTGAAGCAATAAATTTGTTTACATGGATCGACCTTGCCATTAGTTTGTATTCATGCGCCAAAATTACCAACAGAGAACAAAAATTTCAATTTTCTTTAATTAACAAAACGGTGACATATAGTGGAATTAGAAAACCATGTTGTATTCTTTCGTTGTTGAAATATTCATAAACTGGTTGATTTTTCACTTCTTTTAATCGCAAATCGGGGGAAGTATTGTTCGTCATGTAATATTGATGGTTAACTTTATTGGTCTGTCATTCGTTCCCGTTTCGGTCTGGTTTCGGTGAGTTGCAGAAATAATGCTCCTAATTTTGCGATCTGGTGTGATTTACATTGCGAATCATTGTAAATGATGTATTTCATTAAATTTGTTTGCAATCCACAAAGATCATCGATAATTTCGAATAATCTGTGGGCTATTAGACTCATGCCTGCAAGTATTTGTTGATCGAAGTTGTTGTCACCGGAAAGTCACATGCGTTGGTAAGTCGCTTGTTCAAAGTGCGAAAAATAATATTTTTTCTTTCTATCCACCCCACTTGACCTCCTAATGTATTAAATAACCATTACTATTGAAAAGGTAATGAAAAAAACATCATGTTTTCGACCTGTCCACCCAAACTGCAATCTTCAGTTTAGAATCACCTTAACTTTAAGGGGTCGTCCAACCTAACTTTGGTCAATTTTTTGACATTTTTCCCAATTCCTCAGAAACAGATAAGAGAAGTAAGGAAAGGCAAATTATATATCAAAATAATGAGTAAAGTGCATAGAAAAGGTACATATAATTTTTTTCAGGAAAAAAAAGTGAATTTTATGATTTTGAAGAAGATTAATTTGCAAATGGCATAAGTAACGAACCGGTAAAACCACAAAATAATCGGTAATTCAAAAGCCTTGTCCTCAATATAATGATAACATACTACAGACTCGGAGAAAGCATTTTTTTGACACACACTCTGGTGGGTTTTGACGTTTGAATGTAATAACATCAACACAAATTTTTGATGTTCCGGATGTGGCCATGTTTCAACGATGTTTTTCCGGTCATGTGATTACGATGTGGTTCTTGCAGAAATACTCAATTTGGGCAATCGTAAGAATGCAAGGACGTGATCACGCCCTTTATTTGTTCGAGACAATGTATGAGCGGATTTGCAAACAGGTGACAGCAAGTACTTGAGCTGTTAATGTCATAACTGCAAAATATGGTTCGAAATTCCCTCTCGCATTCACAGGCCGTCTGAACTTTTTTGTTGACAAAAAATCTGAATTATTGCGCACTAGAAAAACAACATGAACCACTTGTAAAAAAAATAACCGAGTGTATAAAATCGGGATGATACACACAAAATAAGGCAATATTCATAACAAAGTAAGCAGAATGCTTCAGAAATCACTTTTTCACGAAGTATATTCCAAGTGACCTGGAACTATATTGAGCGTGTTAATTTCCCCCTGTCGCTGCGAAGTTATTTACTTCCTAGTAACCATGGAATTTGAAGGCGGGTATGTTTGATGTCTGCAAAGGACCGATTGAAGATGGGTTGAAAATGATGCATTCGTGCTTTTAAATAAGGTGCGCTTGGACGATGCTGAGAATTTAGTTTTTTCTTGCAATCAACCATAGTAATACAAGCGTCGATCAGTGTCTTTTATGATCGTTTTACACTGACAAATGTGACAAATCTTCACTGGAAACCATCCCCCAATTTGCATATCACAATAAACATAACCGCTGTCACGGAGTGTCAGCGTGGCTGTGTGGTCAAAACCGAAACGAATTATCGAATGCACGGTCAATATTAGCTGCAATTGGCTTTTAAATAAATGAAATACACAAAATATTCGCAATTTCTTCATTATTCATGCCGAGTTACTTTTTAACCAAACCACATGCGGTCAGTTTCGTTTGTCGGCATCAAACTGATATTGTTTGTGGTAATTAAATAGTACGAGAAGGCGCAGGAAGCCAAATATTTTCCATCATCTATTATTTAATTCAAATTGATAATTTCTTTTATTTTACTGAAATTATGAACTGATAAGGTGGGTGTGTTGCGATTATTATGCCCCAGACCTGGAAGTTGGAAAATCAAAGGTGCATCTAGGGCCGTGCAGTGGTGACCCCTGTCCTCTTAATCTTAGTCTTACCCATTCATCATTACATGTACGAACATTCCCTCTTGTATCTCAACCATTGCTACTCCAATTTGAAGGATATTTGGTTTTGTGATCAAGCATCATGGGGAAACAATGCCTGTGTAGCTGCTGTAGCATGTGTTTCTTCCCACATTTTTTCAGAGTTGTGGTACTTTTTCACTCTTTTGAGTTAGAAAATTTTGTTTATAACTAGTTGATTTGTTACAATTTGTTGCAAAGTGCCTGCTAATACCCTCAATTGTATTGCTACAGAATTTTCTTGTGAAGATTTTGTTCCTATTACTTATCAAGCAACAACCTAATGAATATTCTGTATAAAGCCACCAATCTGATGTTTGACACTTTTATCGGAGCTGTTTTGAAGGCTTATGGAACTCGAAATGTTGATTATGGCAGGACTTTTCTATTCACCCATTAATTGATAAATTAAGTGTTATAGTTGGAAGTAAGAAGCATGAAAGGTCCAGAACTAAAACTCTAAAAAGAATGTTTTGCAATGTAACATGATTTTTGCAGATACACTTATTTGGAGGTTTACCTGTCTGATAGTGTTTGGAACATGTGTGGCCAGGATCTTCAAAAGAAAAAAGCGTTAAACTTTGAGAAAAAAGCCATATGCCTTGAGTGCCGGAGTTAGAGTCATACAAGGAAGATATCCCCCCCCCCCCCCCCCCCCCCCCCCCCGAAATTTTTTGTGTCAAATGGAGCTCACTTGTCATCTTTTGGGGATTGCTTTGTGTACTGCGTTCTTGAAAAAAAATATGTGAGACCCTCTGGATGTGTCCTTATGATCTCAATATGTCAGTAAGCCTCCTTGGGGAAAGTACATGCAATAATGGTTATGTAAGGTTGATTTGATGTGTTTTGAATAACAATGTACTTTTAAGTACATTAGATGGTTTATTGCAGTGACAGGTTACAGTTACCCTTATTTCTTCTCCACCAGATATCATGAGTGTATTGGTTTCCAAGAGTTAAACAAAGCTAATATACTTCTTGATAAACCAGACAAATTTAACAATTTAATCATTATCAAATTGATGCATGGGATAAAAGGGGTTACAGTGCAAGGGGTTTGTATATATATTTATTCAACTTCAATGTATGACTTTGCAGTGCATTCTACATAGGAGAATATCATATTTTCTTTCCAAACCATTACAGTAACACATAATCTTGATATTGGGAGACACTCTTTTGTCCTTCCATACTTCTTCTGCTGGACTCCTTCAAGTTGACCTTTGTTGAACTCCCCAAATCAAAACATAAACAAAAGAAAATGTCTGCCTTCAATCAGTGAGCACTCCACTTATAAAATTTGGTCTCAATCTTCATTACTTTCATGAATTAAGAAAAGATTTCTTCGAGTATGTACTTAAATGTTTATAGAATACAGCTGTTATTTTATTTTGAGGTATTTTATTGTAAAAATTTTGTTCTCTTACTTATGCCATAGCAGACTTTCAGGTGGTGCTATTTACACATGGCAGCAGTTCCATGGCAAATTTCAGTTTCCACATGTTCTATGTTTCATTCCAAGCATTTTGGTATATAATTTATTGGGGTTATTCATTTTGGGCCTTTTTTAGACTTGAAAGAAAATTACATGAAATTTGACCAAAGTTAGGTTGGACGTCCCCTTAAGGGGTCGTCCAACCTAACTTTGGTCAATTTTTGGGACACACTGAAAAGTGTAGCCCGAGCCCGAGCTGAGAATATGGTGTAGCTGAGAAATAAAGTTTCGTTTTCTTTCTTATTTTTCGTTAGATTTCAGTTATTTTTGGTATATAAATCATTTGTAGACAAATGAATCTAGACAAAGTGAATGGGTGTTTTTTAAACGTATATTTAGTGAAATATACGATAAAATTGCTCCGAGAGACACTAAAAAGTGTAGCCGAGAATCTGGTGTAGCCGAATAATAAAGTGTTGTTTCTCGTTTGTTTATCGCTTAATTTCAATAATTTCTGGTATATATATTAGTGATAGCCAGGCGAATCCAGATAAAAAGAAACAGATATTTTAAACAGTATATTTTATGAGAAATACGAAAAAAACAACTCCGAGGGACACGAACAAGTGTAGCTGAATTGCCGAGTCGGTTAATTAACTAGTATGTTGACATTATTTTCACAGCAAAAGCGATTAACAGTAATCCTAACAATAGCGTCATAACAATAGTCTTGGTGATTATTCTTCATGGCTATTCTATTTTTTGTTTTTAGTTTGAAGATATTAAAATGATGAATGAATGAAAGGTTTTAGCGCGCCGAAGTCGCGCAGGGACGATGTGGGATTTGCAAATCCCTTGCGACCCGGTTAGCCTTATTTTATTTCACTTGGATCACACAGGCCTAGCTTTCCTATTGCATCAAATGGAGTCTGAGAGGGTATGAATTCCCGTCAGTTTACGTTGGAGTGTTAGATTGTCAATACTCAATCCCTCAACGCCATTAAAACTATTAGAGAGTGGGCTCTATTCGGTTCCAGCTCGGCGATGGTAGAGGTTTGAGTCCCACCATGGTGGCGAACCAGAATGTAATATTGTGCGATGGCAAATTTAAGGGAAGAAGAGAAAAGAAAACCAAACAGCAACGCCGTTTTGGTAGCGGCCCCCGGTATATGACCATAGCGATTGCAAAAAAGGAGTGGAGAAAGCTCCAACAGTTTAGTTTTGAAAAACCAGGAGTCATCCATCAAGCCTTCTGGGAGATAGGATGCCGTATGTGATTATGAGGTACCTGGTTATCCTTCGGGAATTCCAAATGACCTCCTTCACCCCCCCCCCCCCCCCCAAAAAAAAAAAAAAACCCAAAAAACCACCCTCTCACAGACACACACCCTCAAGCCCTTAAAGGGGCTGTTAAATCTTTATTCAAATAAAATGTACACTCGTCCCCAGCCATGTATAACTTTGTTCAATTAAGTGTGTTGCCCAAACTCCTGACTTTGTATGAAAAACATATACAAGTACTTTGTGGTGCAATGCAAAGGGTTAATTCTGAAAAAATCCCCAAAGAGGGAAAGTACATGTATATGTTCATTCAAAGTCGGGAGTTTAAAAAAAAAAACAAACTTGTGGGTTGGTGGTGGAGGGGGGGGGGGGGGGGGGGGGTCCATCGGACACCATTTCCTTCATCTGGAACGGTTAATTTACTGTTTTATAGAAATTTATTGTGTAAATGTTTCCAAGGGGTTTATATATATATATATATAAATCAAAGCTTAAAATTGCCAAACTTGTGAGAATGGAAAACTTGGGAAGGGGGGATGACAAAAATGACTTTGTGTTAGAGTATTCAGTTTTTCCTGAATTAAAACTAGTTTTTGGAAACAAAGAGATTCTACAGCATCATGTCTGTCTACTTCACTTTGAAGACTTTTCTGTAACCTCGTTTTATTCATTTTCAAGTAATTAGCCAGAATAAAAGATGGCTTTAACCGGTCGTTGTTGTTTTTTAACCCAGCAAGTCAATTCAATCGCCCTTTGAAATTCTTGTTCTGACACAATCCATACTCGCCTCTGTTAATTAACTAGTTCGGCAATCCAGATACACTTTCAAGTGTATATCGGAGCCGGACTAGTTAATTAACTGGCTCGGAAATTCAGCTACACTTGTCAGTGTCTCTCGGAATTATTTTTTCGTATTTCTCTCAAAATATACTGTTTAAAATATCCATTTCACTTTGTCTGGATTCGCTTGTCTATCACTAATACATATACCAAAAATTATTGAAATTAATTGATAAACAAACGAGAAAACAACACTTTATTACTCGGCTACACCAGATTCTCGGCTACACTTTTTAGTGTATCTCGAAGTAATTTTTTCGTATATTTCACGAAATATACTTTTAAAAATATCCATTTCACTTTGTCTAGATTCAGTTGGCTAACTGTGATTTAGATACCCAAAATAACTGAAATGTAACGATAAGAAAGAAAACAAAACTTTATTTCTCAGCTACACCATATTCTCAGCTCGGGCTTGGGCTCGGGCTACACTTTTTAGTGTGTCCCCAATTTTTTGACATTTTTCCCAATTCCTCAGAAACAGATAAAAGAAGTAAGGAAAGGCAAATTATATATCAAAATAATGAGTAAAGTGCATAGAAAAGGTACATATAATTTTTTTCAGGAAAAAAAGTGAATTTTATGATTTTGAAGAAGATTAATTTGCAAATGGCATAAGTAACGAACCGGTAAAACCACAAAATAATCGGTAATTCGAAAGCCCTGTCCTCAATATAATGATAACATACTACAGACTCGGAGAAAGCATTTTTTTGACACACACTCTGGTGGGTTTTGACGTTTGAATGTAATAACACCAACACAAATTTTGGATGTTCTGGATGTGGCCATGTTTCAATGATGTTTTTCCGGTCATGTGATTACGATGTGGTTCTTGCAGAAATACTCAATTTGGGCAATCGTAAGAATGCAAGGACGTGATCACGCCCCTTGTTTGTTCGAGACAATGTATGAGCGGATTTGCAAACAGGTGACAGCAAATACTTGAGCTGTTAATGTCATAACTGCAAAATATGGTTCGAAATTCCCTCTCGTGTTTACAGGCCGTCTGAACTTTTTTGTTGACAAAAAATCTGAATTATTGCGCACTAGAAAAACAACATGAACCACTTGTAAAAAAAATAACCGAGTGTATAAAATCGGGACGATACACATAAAATAAGGCAATATTCATAACAAAGTAAGCAGAATGCTTCAGAAATCACTTTTTCACAAAGTATATTCCAAGTGACCTGGAACTATATTGAGCGTGTTAATTTCCCCCTGTCGCTGCGAAGTTATTTACTTCCTAGTAACCATGGAATTTGAAGGCGGGTATGTTTGATGTCTGCAAAGGACCGATTGAAGATGGGTTGAAAATGATGCATTCGTGCTTTTAAATAAGGTGCGCTTGGACGATGCTGAGAATTTAGTTTTTTCTTGCAACCAACCATAGTAATACAAGCGTCGATCAGTGTCTTTTATGATCGCTTTACACTGACAAATGTGACAAATCTCCTTCACCGGAAACCATCCCCCAATTTGCATATCACAATAAACATAACCGCTGTCACGGAGTGTTAGCGTGGCCGTGTGGTCAAAACCGAAACGAATTATCGAATGCACGGTCAATATTAGCTGCAATTGGCTTTTAAACAAATGAAATATTCGCAATTTCTTCATTATTCATGCCGAGTTACTTTTTAACCAAACCACATGCCTTCAGTTTCGTTTGTCGGCATCAAACTGATATTGTTTGTGGTAATTAAATAGTACGAGAAGGCAAAGGAAGCCAAATATTTTCCATCATCTTTTAATTAATTCAAATTGATAATTTCTTTTATTTTACTGAAATTATGAACTGATAAGGTGGGTGTGTTGTGATTATTATGCCCCAGACCTGGAAGTTGGAAAATCAAAAGTGCATCTAGGGCCGTGCAGAGCCAGTGGTGACCTCTGTCCTCTTACCCATTCATCATTACATGTACCAACATTCTCCCTTGTATCTCAACCATTGCTACTCCAATGTGAAGGATATTTGGTGTTGTGATCGAGCATCATGGGGAAACAATGCCTGTGTAGCTGCTGTAGCATGTGTTTCTTCCCACATTTTTTCAGAGTTGTGGTACTATTTCACTCTTTTGAGTTCGAAAATTTTGTTTATAACTAGTTGATTTGTTACAGTTTGTTGCAAAGTGCCTGCTAATACCTTCAATTGTATTGCTACAGAATTTTCTTATGAAGATTTTGTTCCTATTACTTATCAAGCAACAACCTAATGAATATTCTGTATAAAGCCACCAATCTGATATTTGACACTTTTATCGGAGCTGTTTTGAAGGCTTATGGAACTCAAAATGCTGATTATGGCAGGACTTTTCTATTCACCCATTAATCGATAAATTAAGTGTTATAGTTGGAAGTAAGAAGCATGAAAGGTCCAGAACTAAAACTCTAAAAAGAATGTTTTGCAATGTAACATGATTTTTGCAGATACACTTATTTGGAGGGTTACCTGTCTGATAGTGTTTGGAACAGTGTGGCCAGGATCTTCAAAAAGAAAAAAGAGTTAAACTTTGAGAAAAAAGCCATATGCCTTGAGTGCCGGAGGTAGAGTCATACAAGGAAGAGAGCCTCCCCCCCAGGAAATTTTTTGTGTCAAATGGAGCTCACTTGTCATCTTTTGGGGATTGCTTTGTGTACTGTGTTCTTGAAAAAAATATGTGAGACCCTCTGGATGTGCCCTTCTGATCTCAGTATGTCAATAAGCCTCCTTGGGGAAAGTACATGCAATAATGGTTATGTAAGGTTGATTTGATGTGTTTTGAATAACAATGTACTTTTAAGTACATTAGATGGTTTATTGCAGTGACAGGTTACAGTTACCCTTATTTCTTCTCCAACAGATATCATGAGTGTATTGGTGTCCAAGAGTTAAACAAAGTAATATACTTATTGATAAACCAGACAAATTTAACAATTTAATCACTATCAAATTGATGCATGGGATAAAAGGGGTTACAGTGCAAGGGGTTTGTAAATATATTTATTCAACTACAATGTATGACTTTGCAGTGCATTCTACATAGGAGAATATCATATTTTCTTTTCAAACCATTACAGTAACACATACATCTTGATATTGGGAGACACTCTTTTGCCCTTCCATACTTCTTCTGCTGGACTCCTTCAAGTTGACCTTTGTTGAACTCCCCAAATCAAAACATAAACAAAAGAAAATGTCTGCCTTCAATCAGTGAGCACTCCACTTATAACATTTGGTCTCAATCTTTATTACTTTCATGAATTAGGAAAAGATTTCTTCGAGTAGGTACTTAAATGTTTATAGAATACAGCTGTTATTTTATTTTGAGGTATTTTATTGTAAAAATTTTGTTCTCTTACTTATGCCACAGCAGACTTTCAGGTGGTGCTATTTACACATGGCAGCAGTTCCATGGCAAATTTCAGTTTCCACATGTTCTATGTGTCATTCCATGCATTTTGGTATATAATTTATTGGGGTTATTCATTTTGGGCCTTTTTTAGACTTGAAAGAAAATTACATGAAATTTGACCAAACTTAGGTTGGACGTCCCCTTAAGGGGCCGTCCAACAAAACATTTTGCGTTGTGAACTAATGCATGTACATGCTGTCTTGTAGATTTATTTCCCCGTAAAAACATATCAGACCTACAATGTAATATGAAATTTAGGCAAACCTAAAAGCGATCGAAAGTGATGCATTAGGCCTAATGTGCTGCAGGCCTACATTTACTGGTAAAGAATAGGGGACCAACCAAATTTCGAGATAACTACTTTTATCTGTGTTTTGATTGGAAGATATTTTCCAATCCTCTGATTGAAAGATAATTTTATCATTGCTTTAATTGGAAGATATATTTATGGCGTCGTTGTTTTCCGCAATTTATCTGATGAGTTACGGAAATTGCTGCGTTCATTTTTATTTTTTCACAAATAGCGTGTAGCATTTATTGTTACTATTACCAACGTTTAGTAGCCACTACAAGAAAATACAGCAGTGCTGTGCAAAAAAGGACGATGATAATATTCCAATGCAGTTTTACTGAAAAGGCCATCTTTAAAATAATAAGACTGAGTATCACAAACGTAGTTTCATGATTCGGGCCAGATTTTTATATAGGACGTCGCACCCAGATCTATGGACGATTCTGACCATATTTCTGGCCGATTCGGACCAGACTATTGGATGATTCAGTCCATGTTTGTGGACGATTTGGACCAGGTTTCTTTGCGATTTGCCTAACAGACACAAAACTACACAAGCCAGCACAGACATACACACTTCACAAGACAGCACAGACTTGTCGTTTGAAGTAAATAGTCCTAGAGCTTTATGTGCCAATTTCAATAAGCCGTTTTCATTAATTTCACTGAAAAAAATACCGACGTACCGGTATTGTTTGTAGCTATCACAACAGATAATTCTGAGAGTAATTATGAAACTGCTAATCCTGTGCTTCTGGATTTTTGCAATACATTTTGGGTCCGCATCCGAATTTGGTCAAAATCTGCCCAGTAGTTAGCCCGTTGCGAAGGGGGAGCTCTGGTTGCTAATGATGTCACGTGGCGTCAACATTGACCTATCTGTTTTCATTTGCAATGCATTTTGGGTCCGTATTCCGAATTTGGTCAAAATCGGCCAATTAGTTAGCCCGTTGCTAAGGGGGCACTCTGGTTGCTAGGGAAATCAAAAGACGTAAACTTCGATCTGTCTGTTTTCATTTGCAATGCATTTTGGGTCCGTATACCAAATTTGGTCAAAATCGGCCCAGTAGTTAGCCCGTTGATAAGTGATCGCTCTGGTTGCTAGGGAAGTAACGTGACATCATCAGTGATCTATCTGTTTTCATTTTCAAAGCATTCTGGGACCGTATACCGAATTTGGTCCAAATCAGCCCAGTAGTTAGCCCGTTGCTAAGGGCGCACTGTGGTTGTGAGGGAAGTCCTGAGACGTCAACATTGATATGTATTTTTATTTGCAGTGCATTTTGGGTCCGTATACCGAATTGGTCAAAATCGGCCCAGTAGTTAGCCCGTTGCTAAGTGGGCGCTCTGGTTGCTAGGGAAGTCACGTGACGTAATCATTGATTTATCTGTTTTCATTTGCTATGCATTCTGGATCCGTATACCGAATTTGGTGCAAATCGGCCCAGTAGTTAGCCGGTTGCTAAGGACGTGCTCTGGTTGCTAGGGAAGTCACGAGACGTCAACATTGATATGTCTGTTTTTATTTGCAATGCATTTTGGGTCCGTATACCGAATTTGGTCAAAATTGGACCAGTAGTTAACCCGTTGCTAAGGGGGCGCTCTGGTTGCTAGGGAGGTCACACGACGACACCACTGACCTGTCTGTTTCGTTTGCAATGCATTTTGGGTACGTATACCGAATTTGGTCAAAATCGACCCAGTAGTTAGTCCGTTGCTAAGGGGGCACTCTGGATGCTAAGGAAGTCAGTGACGTCATCATTGATCTATCTGTTTCATTTGCAATGCATTCTGGGTCCGTATACCGAATTTGGTCCAAATCGGCCCAGTAGTTAGCCCGTTGCTAATGGCGCCCTCTGGTTGCTAGGGAAGTCATGAGATGTCAACATTGATATGTCTGTTTTTATTTGCAATGCATTTTGGGTTCGTATACCGAATGTGGTCCAAATCGGACCGGTAGTTAGTCCATTGCTAAGGGGGCGCTCTGGTTGCTAGGGAAGTCACGTGACGTCATCATTGATTATCTGTTTTCATTTGCAATGCATTCTGGATCCGTATACCGAATTTGGTCCAAATCGGCCCAGTAGTTAGCCGGTTGCTAAGGACGCTCTCTGGTTGCTAGGGAAGTCACGAGACGTCAACATTGCAGTCCTCGGAATTAGCGACGGCATTCGGCAATGCCGTCGCAAACGCTGCCGCTGTGGGGCATGACGGCAGCATTTTCTTGCCGTCGCAAATTGGCAGCCATAATATTTTTTTACTTGTCCCAATCACCTGAAGTCTGTCAGAACTGTTCATCCAACCCTACAAAACATATGTTTTATAGTCGTAGCTGGTGTATAAAATCAATATTTGTGGAAATATCTAATATTAATTAATTTGAAAGTAAGTTTGTACAAAATGTATGTGGTTGAAAAACTGTTCATAACCAGTTATGTTTCGTTTGTGTTTTTTCGAAAGAACCCCCTTGTTGACTGTGATGCACATTTAAAATAACCCAGGAATTCCTGGGCAATTCCCTTTTGATGTCACACCTTACATAAATACAACCAATCAAATTCTTCGTTTCATGAAAGTATGCTGAATTGGTGTACTGGGACAATGCAGCAGTTCTATTGGTCATTGATGTAATCTCAACAGAGCATGTGGTCATGTTCCATTTTAATTTTAGCATTCTCCACTTGTGGCATATGTAAACTGTACAATCTCAAACAAACTGAATTGGAAAACAATCAGTTCAATAAAAAAATAAAAGCATTGAGCACAAAACAAGGGTGAGTTGGAAAATAATTCTTGTTGTGTTTATCGGGTCAGAGTCAACTCGCCCCGGGTTGATGCGCAATGCAAATATTTCTGTCTCTAACAGTTACTGTCAAAACCGATAGGCTAATAATGCATGGATGCGAGTTACAACCAGCCCCTAAAATTAGGACAACCAGTCAATCAATTGATCACTTAATCGAACTACAGCTTGTCCAACTGACCACCCGCCAGTGATCTCTTGTCCATTCGAAGTCAGCTGTTCTGATTAATGATTATTATTCACTTAGTGTCATAATACTGTCATCCAAACAATTCAATTCAAAAGTGCCGTCGCTGCTAAAAATTTGCCGTCACAGAATTTTTGGCGACGGCACTGTTGTGCCGTCGCAATATTTTCCTAATTCCGAGGATTGACATTGATATGTCTGTTTTTATTTGCAATGCATTTTGGGTTCGCATACCGAATTTGGTCAAAATCGGACCAGTAGTTAGCCGGTAGCTAAGGGGCGATTTGGTTGCTAGGGAAGTCATGCGACGACACCATTGACCTGTCTGTTTTCGGTTCACTTTGTTCCAATAACACGCAGTGTTGGTTTGAAGTGAACAGCGTTTTGCAAATGCAAAACAGATAAATCACGTGACAGAATACTCCGCAGAATCAAACAACAGCGGGATCCCAACAGCCAGCCAGCAGACGATGAAATCTGATGTGCATATATGGGAACATTTAACTTTTCGACAATTTCTGTCATTTAGTCAGCAAAGCAAACGACAGTTGAGTTTGTTTGGAAAAACTTTAATTTTGAAAATCATGTTCAATAAATTATTCACAGTCTGCATGGAATGATCTAAGGAGAAATCTCGCATTACGTTCGCTTTTTAGGGGGCGTCATTCGATTTGTTCGCTTCTGAAAACGAGAGCTGGGGTTCCCCATGTTTTTACTTCTGGTTTCCGGTTTAGATTGGATGGCATTGCATTCCTTGGTTTTTCCAATTTCACGTACAAGTCTATTAGGCTTGCTTCAAAGCAGCCCTTTGGGCTGCTTTTGCGCGTGCTATAATATACACAGGGCTAGAAACTGCACAATCAAACTGAAAGCCAGACGACAGATTAAGGGGCTATATAAGTAGGTATAAGCAATGATTTTGGGGGAGGGATCAACTCTCCACCGGGTCAAGTCGCGGGGAACGGGACCACTCGCTCCCGGGCCAACTCGCCCCTTGCTGGTAGGCCAACTCGCCCACCAGCTGGAATAACGAGGATTGGGCATGATGGGTGTTGAGAAATGAGTAACAACGTGCGATTTCAAAAAATAATTTTGTTTCTTTTAAATAAATATCTCTCGGTTATTAACGATAATATAATTGTTTTACCTCTCAATTTTTACGTAACATAAATAATGAATTTTTATCAAACATATAATATTTATATAATATTTATTTACAAAAGTGTAAGTCTACTTCTTTACATAAACAGATGAACATTTCCTTAAAAAGGCTGCCATTGACAGTTCTGGGGGATCTGCCATATATTTATCTCAATATTGTTAGCTCACCTGACTGAAAGTCAGGGTGAGCTTTTCTGATCACTTTTCGTCCGGCGTCCGTCGTCCGTCGTCCGGCGTGAAGGTGGTGTTTGGGTCTTTTTCTTCCAAACCACTGGCCGCATGTTAATGAAATTTCATGTGAGTAGGGGTTATATAGCGGCATTTTGATTTTTGGGCAAATTAGGTTTCGGCTCATATTGAGCAGAGGGGTGGGGCAAAAATGCTCCAATTCTTAAAAAATCTTCTTCTCAAGAACCAGCAATAGCAGAGACTTGATATTTGGTATGCAGCTTCCTTTTGAGGTGTAGACTCAAGTTTGTTCAAGAGAAGTTTGTAGGTCTATACTTGGCGATGTTATGGGAGGAGCAAAAATTTTGGCCCCACCCCAAATTTCTATTTTTTAAACCGAGAGGCCAATTTGAACCAAATTTTATGTGAGGGCTTATTGGGTCATAAGTACCTAATTTATGCAGAAATTTTTTTTCCTGTAGCCCCGTGGGAACCACAGGAGCTAAAAATAGAAAAAAATTAAAACGCCTATATCTCAAAAACTGCACGGCAGTGAGAATTTTTATTTGGTGTGAAGCTTTCTTGGGACCAACAGAAAGGATTGGTAAAAAAAAATTGCTATCGGTTTTATCATAGGGTACTTTTTCGGGACTCTGAAAAAGTGCTGAGTCAGTATTTTTTAACACAGTAGGCAATGGGAAAAAAATAAAGAATTGTTTTCTTCCAAACCACTGCTCTAAAAGCTTTCATATTTTACATATAACATCTTTGGAACATTGATTCACATATTTGTAGAAATCAAATTCCTCGGTCCATATTTGGGTTCCCTATGGGAACCCAAATGTTCAAATTAGTGCAATATGAGGGATATATTTTAAAAATCTTCTTCTTCGAATCCACAAATCAGAATCTTTTGATATTTGCTATGCATCATCCTTAGGGGGGTGAGATTGATGTTTGTTCAAGCCAAGTCCCTGAGTTCATATTTGGACTCCCTTTGGGAACCCAAATTGTAACTTAGTGCAATACGAGGTATATTCTTTTAAAATCTTCTTCTTCGCATCCACCGGTCAGAATCTTTTGATATTTGGTATACAGTATGCTTAGGGAGGTGAGATTCAAGTTTGTTCAAGTCAAGTCCTTCGGCTCATATTTGGTCTCCCTGTGGGAGCCCAAATTATAACTTAGTTCAATATGAGGAATATTCTTTAAAAAAAATTTTTTTTTCAGATCCACCAGTCAAAATGTTTTGATATTTGATGTACAGCATTCTTAGGGGCTGAGAGTGAAGTTTGGTAAAGCCAAGTACCTGGGTTCATATTTGGGCTCACTGTGGGAGCCCAAATTATACCAAAATTTTTATTTTCCAAACCAAAAAGTCGATTTGAACCAAATTTGATATGAGGGCTTATTGGGTCATAAGTACCTAATTTATGCCGAAAATTGTTTTCCTGTCCCCCACGGGAACTGCAGGAGCTAAAAAAATTTTTTCTTTTTAAATGCCCATATCTCCAGAACTACATGGCACTGAGAATTTTTATATGGTGTGAAGCTTCCTTAGGACCGGAAGAAAAAAATGGTAAAAATTTTATCATAAGGTTCTTTTCTAGGACTAAAAGTGCCGAGTCATCATTTTTTAACAGTGTAGCTAATGGGAATAACGTTGAAGAATCTTCTTCTCCCAAAACACTGCTTCAGAAGCTTTTATTTTTGGGCTCCCTATGGGAGCCCATGTATAACTTAGTTCAGTATGAGAAATATTCTTAAAAAATCTTTTTTTTCTGTTACTCCTGTCAGAATCTTTTGATATTTGATTTTTGATTTTCTTAGAAGTGGCAAATTGAAGTTTGTTCAAGTTCTGCTTTATTGATAAAATTGGGCCCAGTAGTAACCAATTCCTGCATTGAAAGCCCTGTAAAGTGGGCAGTGATAGGCATAAACGATTGACCAAACCTGATATTATAATTATGCCTCTGTAATGATGTAGCCTTAGAAAGTGACCTTAAATTCCAATAGATAAATTATTGAGTACCCAATATGGGGATCTAACATATGAACACTCTGGGTTACTAAGTAGAGAAAACACTTTTATGTTGAAAAACTGATAATAACCACAAGGCAGAATCCCTTGCTATTTTGGTGATATGACTCGGCCAGTATCAGGTGAGCGCCCTCAGGCCCCGTGGGGCCTCTTGTTGAATCTTTTGAGCCATCTTCGTCTAGTTTGTTTGTGTATGCGTTTCCAAATCTGCAGCTCTGACGCGCAATTCCACTGTCTCTGCCTCTTTCTGAAGTGTTGGAACCAGCTTGTAGAAACTCGCATCCCTGCCGATGGTATTCATTCTACGATGCCAAGCTGAAAATAGAAAAAAGTTAACCATTAAATACAAATACTAATAATAAATATTAAATAAATATAAATTTAAATAAATAAATATAAATAGACCCGTAACGATACGCTTTGGCCACGATACGATTCGTATCTAGATATTTTACCTGCGATACGATACGTGTCTAGATACGTATCTTCAAACTATCTTGATTCAGTTTGTATATATACAGTGCACCTGTCACTTCAGTATAACTGTACTTACCAAATAGAACTGTAATA
This sequence comes from Pictodentalium vernedei, assembly GCA_031216915.1. Lineage (NCBI taxonomy): Eukaryota > Metazoa > Mollusca > Scaphopoda > Dentaliida > Dentaliidae > Pictodentalium > Pictodentalium vernedei. The sequence goes on along the minus strand of CM062289.1, from coordinate 224,113,066 downwards.
CTGTATTATGTAGATTTTTTGGAGTTGAAATTTTTGTGTTGTTAAATTCGTCTTTTGTGTAATACATTATGTCTGTCTTCAGTGTAATAAGTCTTTATTAAAAAATTATATATCCCAAGCAAAATTGACTTGTTTATTTTTTTGTTGACAGCATTTTGGAAACTGTCACTTGTTTCAAATGAGTGTGCAGGCTACTGTCAATAGTTGTTTGAAACACGCCCACAACGTATAGTTTTCACACTTTTCACAGTGGTTGAATATCATCAGAAAGATACTGATTGAACACTGCGACTTTCGAGCGGTGCACAACTCATTGTGAAAGAACACTGCCACTTTCGAGCGTGAACAACTCATTGTGAAAAACGTGTGTTCAGAAATTAATGAGAAAGTGGTAGTTAAAAATAAAAAATAATTACAACTCTGGTATTTGAGAATTATATAACAATCTTGGCTTGCCTTGAGTCGGGGCTCATCAGCCCAGGCCCCGAGATCAGCCCCGAGGAGCACTTGCTGGGGGCTTTTTTTCAAGCCCCGACATTTTCCACAAAAAGCACTAACAATAATGGACAAAATGGAAAATCAGCCCCGAAAAGGCCCCAACCTCAATATGTGGGGCACTTTTTTTAGGCCCCGACCATTTTACTCAAGGCGAGCCCTGAACAATACACCCAGGGATATGATTTATGACTTATTGGTTCAATAAAACATGCTCATTTTTCATTTCATCATGCTCTGCAACATGTGAAGTTAGGACTTTCAGTGTGAAATCAATTTTTAGCTCAACTTTGGCGAAGCCAAATTTGAGCTTATGCCATGGCCTGTAGTCCATCTGTCTGTCAACAATTGGATACGGCTCTGGCTAGAGGCCGTATTTATGAACCGATCTTTACGAAACTTCTTGGGTACCTTTGTTATGACCGTGGGACGAGAACGAGTGTTTTTGGGTGCGGTCCGAAATTCAAAATGGCTGCCAGCCGCCATTTTGTACCGACGATGCAGAAATCTGTTTTTTTGTACAGAACTTCCATATGAAAGCTCTGATTTGAATAATTTTTTGTATGAATGTTTAGTACCATGGGATACATCACATATAATATGGGTTTTTTTCTCGTGCATAAATTATGCAAATTAGACTAACTTTGATGTTTTTTGGTGTTACTTTCAGCACTTTAAGTGCAAATGCCAATACGGCTCGGGCTAGAGGCCGTATTTATGAACCGATCTTTACAAAACTCCTTGGGTACCTTTGTTATCACCGTGGGACGAGAACGAGTGTTTTGGGGTCCGGTCCGAAATTCAAGATGGCCGATGGCAGCCATTTTGTACAAAATTTGGTGCAATCAGATTTTTGCACAGAACTTCCATATGAAAGCGCTGATTTGAATAATTTTTTGTGTGAATGTTTAGTACCATGGGAAACATCACATATAATACGGGTTTTTTTCTCGTGCAGAAATTATGCAAATTAGTTGAACTTTGATTTTTTCAGTGCTACTTACTCACAGTAAGTACACATGTCAATACTGATTCGCGATTCCACGATACTGATAAAAAAAAATTCCCACAACCCCATGGGAACCCTGGGAGCTAAAAATAGAAATATTTTCAAACGCCCATATTTCTAAAACCACATGGAACAGAGAGCTGTTATTTGGTATGCAGTATCCTTAGGACCAGTAGAATTGAATGGTAAAAAATTGCCAGCGGTTATGTAAAGGTGTTCTGTAATGGGCATCGAAAAAAATGCTTAGCATATTTGCAAAAATTTAAAAAAATCTTTTCTCCAGAACCAATCATCAGAATCTTTTGATATTCAGTATACAGCATTCATAGGGATGTCAGATACAAGATTATTAAAATAAAGCCCATTGGTTCATATTTTGGGTCCAATATAGGAGCCCAAATTTTTTACACAGGGTAATATGAGGAATATCCTTTAAAAATCTTCTTCAGAACCACCAGTCAGAATCTTTTAATGTTTGATATACATCATTGGTATGAGAGTCAGATTCAAGATTGTTCAAACCAAGTCCCTAGGTTAATATTTGGGCTTCCTACAGAAGCCCAAATTTTAACTTTGTTCAGTATGGGGGATAATTTTTAAAAATCTTTTTCAGATCCACCATGCAGAATCATTCATATTTGGTATGCAACATCTCTAGGGGGGTCAGATTCCAGTTTGTTCAATTCAGATCCCTAGGTATATATTTTGGCTTGCTATGGTAGACAAATGTTTACTTAGTGCGATATGAGGAAATGTCTTTAAAAATCTTCTTCAGATCCACCAATTGGAATGCTTTCATATTTGGTATACAACATCTCTAGGGGAGTCAGATTCCAGATTGTTCAATTCAAGAGTCTGGGTTAATATTTGGGCTCCATATGGGAACCTGAAATTTAACTTAGTACAATATGAGGGAATTTCTTAAAAAATCCTCTTCTTCAGATCCACTAGTCAGAATGCTCTCATATTTTGTATACAAGATCTCGGGGGGGGGGGGGGGGGGGGGGGGGGGGAAGCAGAAGGGGGGGGGGGGGGCTCAGATTCAAGTTTGTTCAAATCAGCTCCATAGGGTAATATTTGGGTTCGCTATGGTAGCCCAAATTTTAACTTAGTGCAATATGAAGAAATTTCTTCAAAATTTCTCTTCTTCAGATCCAACAGTCAGAATGCTTTCATATTTGGTACACAACATCTCTAGGGAGGTCAGATTCAACTGTGTTCAAATCGAGAGCCTGGGTTAATATTTGGGCCCCTTATGGGTTGCCGGAATTGGCCATTTTGCTGAAGATTTAAAATTTTGTATTCAGTACCCTGTAGAGGTGTGTAACTAAGATTAATCCACATAGGTTGAATCAAGGGGCTTCATAGGTGAGCTCTACATTTTACATGATGATCAACTGAATAAAAGGCATGATGCCCAGATTATTTTTGTCACTCCTGAGGGACTTAAGGATTGACAGTGTAGCCTATGGAGATGGATTGCTTAATGTAGATTCATTCTTAGACTCTGTTTAAATTGTGTACTGTTCACGAGTGCTTCAGGTCCTGTGGGGCCTCTTGTTAGTGTTAATAGATAGGCCCAGTGGCATGTTTTTGTTAGTTATTAATATTCACGTAAGTGGTCATTATTAATGTCTTAATCGGTCATTATTAATGTCTTAATCTATCATTGTTGAGGGGGCTTCTCTTTATCTTTGTTTCTATTTCTCCATCGTGTGTATGCACATACCACAACTGCACCTCATGATGCTTGGATACACCATTTTAGAGGGTTGAGATTTCAATATTATGTGTATTTGCATTTATTCTTAATTTTTGGGATTATATGTGTGAAAAAAATATTTGAAGTGATGAAAAAAAAAGTTCAGTTTGTGATCATTTTTAGCTCAACTTTGGCGAAGTGTCCGTCTGTCCGTCAACAATTGGATACGGCTCGGGCTAGAGGCCGTATTTATGAACCGATCTTTACGAAACTTCTTGGGTACCTTTGTTATGACCGTGGGATGAGAACGAGTGTTTTTGGGTGCAGTCCGAAATTGAAGATGGCTGCCAGCCGCCATTTTGTACCGACGATGCAGAAATCTGTTTTTTTGTACAGAATTTCCATATGAAAGCTCTGATTTGAATAATTTTTTGTATGAATGTTTAGTACCTTGGGATGCATCACATATAATACGGGTTTTTTTCTCGTGCGTAAATTAGGCAAATTAGACTAACTTTGATGTTTTTTGGTCTTCCTTTCAGCACTGTAAGTGCAAATGCCAATACGGCTCGGGCTAGAGGCCGTATTTATGAACCGATCTTTACGAAACTTCTTGGGTACCTTTGTTATCACCGTGGGATGAGAACGGGTGGTTTGGGGTCCGGTTTGAAATTCAAGATGGCCGCTAGCAGCTATTTTGTACAAAATTAGGTGCAGTCAGATTTTTGCACAGAACTTCCATATGAAAGCGCTGATTTGAATAATTTTTTGTGTGAATGTTTAGTACCATGGGATACATCACATATAATACAGGTTTTTTTCTCGTGCAGAAATTATGCAAATTAGATGAACTTTGATTTTTTCAGTGCTACTTACACACAGTAAGTACACATGTCAATACGGTTCGGGTTAGAGTCTGTATTTATGAACCGATCTTCACGAAACGTCTTGGGTACCTTTGTTATCACCTTGGGACGAGAACAAGTGTTTCTGGGTGAGGTCCAAAATTCAAGATGGCTGCCAGTGGCCATTTTGTACCGAAATTAGGTCTAATCAGTTTTTAGCTAATCTTGACAAAGTCACGCTGAGCTAATCTCATCGCTTCCCGTCCGTCGTCCGTCGTCTGTCGTCCGTAGAATTGAATGGTAAAAAAAAATTTCCATCGGTTATGTTAGGGTGTTCTTTAATGGGCATCGAAAAAATGCTGAGTCAGCATATTTGCAAAAATTAAAAAAAATCTTTTCTCCAGAACCAATCATCAGAATCTTTTGATATTTGGTATACAGCATTCATTGGGGGGTCAGATAAAAGTTTGTTGAAATAAAGCTCATTGGTTCATATTTGGGCTCTCTACAGGAGCCCGAAGTTTTAACATAGGGTAATATGGGGAATATTCTTTAAAAATCTTCTTCAGAACCACCAGTCAGAATCTGTTAATATTTGGTATACATCATTGTTATGAGGGTCAGATTCTAGATTGTTCAAACCAAGTCCCTAGGTTAATATTTGGGCTTCCTACGGAAGCCCAAATTTTATCCTTGTTCAATATGGAGGGTAATTTAAAAAAATCTTCTTCAGATCCATCAGTCAGAATGCTTTGATATTTGGTATGCAACATCTCTATGGGGGTCAGATTCAAGTTTGTTCAAATCAAATCCCTAGGTATATATTTGGTCTCACTATGGTAGCCCAAATTTTTACTTAGTGCAATATGAGAAAATTTCTTTAAAAATCTTCTTCTTCAGATCCACCAGTCGGAATGCTTTTATATTTGGTATACAACATCTCTAGGGGAGTCAGATTCCAGGTTGTTCAATTCGAGTGCCTAGGTTAATATTTGGGCTCCTTATGGGAACATGAAATTTAACTTAGTTCAATATGAGGGAATTTCTTCAAAAATCTTCTTCTTCAGATTCACTTGTCAGAATGCTTTCACATTTGGTATACAACATCTCTAGGGGGGTCAGATTCAAATTTGTTCAAATCGGATCCATAGGTCAATGTTTGGGCTCGCTATGGTAGCCCAAATTTGAACTTAGTGCAATTCGAAGAAATTTCTTTACAATTTCTCCTCTTCAGATCCAACAGTCAGAATGCTTTCATATTCGGTACTCAACATCTCTAGGGAAGTCAGATTTAACTGTTTTCAAATCAAGAGCCTGGGTTAATATTTGGGCTCTCTATGGGAGCTGGAATTGGCCATTTTGCTGAAGAATTAAAAATTTTGTATTCAATACCCTCTAGAGGTACTAAGATTAATCCACATAGGTTGTATCAAGGGGCTTCATAGGGGAGCTCTACATTTTACTTATGATCAACTGAAGAAAAGGCATGATGCCCAGATTATTTTTGTCACTCCTGAGGGACTCAAGGATTGACAGTGTAGCCTATGGAGATGGCTTGTTTAATGTAGACTCATTCTTGGACTCTGTTTAAATTGTGTTCTGTACAAGATGAGCGTTTCAGGCCCCGTGGGACCTCTTGTTTGTACACAACTTCTATACAGCTCAGGCTAGAGGCCGTATTTATGAACCGATCTTTACGAAACTTCTTGGGTACCTTTGTTATCACTGTGGGATGAGAACGAGTGTTTTTGGGTGTGGTCCGAAATTCAAAATGGCCACCAGCAGCCATTTTGTACCAAAATTAGTGCAATCAGTCTTTTGTACAGAACTTCGGTATGAAAGTTCTGATTTGAATAAATTTTTGTATGAAATTATGCAAATTAGATGAACTTTGATTTATTCAGTACTACTATTTATTTATTTATTTATTGGTGCTTAAGGTCACATACTTATGCACAATGGCTAATCGTGACCGTGACAGTTTTACGGGTGGAGGAAGCCGGAGTACCCGGAGAGAACCACCGAGCAACAACGAGCAGCTGTCAGCTCTCCAACATCGTAACTCTGAACTCTGCACTGCAGCACAGGCAGGGTTAGATTGGTTGAAGACATGCGCACCATCGACGTGCAGTACGCCTCCGTACACAGCGTCATCGTGCCCCCATGTAGGCAATCGGGGTGAAGTGTCTTGCCCAAGGACAAAATATGGTTGCCGCAGGTGGGATTCGAACCGAGGACTTCTCGGCTTGCAGTCTGCACCTCTACCAACTGAGCCACCGCGCCCCCATTCAGTACTACTCATACACTGTAAGTGCACATGTCAATACGGCTTGGGCAAGAGGCTGTATTTATGAACCGATCTTCACAAAACTTCTTGGGTACCTTTGATATCACCTTGGGACGAGAACAAGTGTTTCTGGGTGTGGTCCAAAATTCAAGATGGCTGCCAGTGGCCATTTTGTACCGAAATTAGGTCCAATCAGTTTTTTGTCACAACTTCTACACAGCTCATATTTGTGAACTGATCTTCACGAAACTTCTTGGGTGCCTTTGTTTTCACCTTGGGACCGGAATGAGTGTGTTTTGGGGTGCCTTTGTTATCACTGTGCTATGAGAACAAATATTTTAGGGTTCAGTCAGACCCACTCTGGGACTCAAAAGATTTCTTTTCTAGTTTAGCATCTGACTGTCACCCACATTTACAATACTTTATCTTTACATTTGTTACACGCAACGGTCAGTATTTATGTACAGACCGTTACAATACTTTATATGTACCTTTGTTATCATGTCATTACCTAGATGTTTGTCATTGCTGTGTCACATACTATACATGTACATGTCTTTGTCTTGACAAGTTGAGCTACAGTGTCATTGACACTTTCGTTAGTTTAACCTGACAGTCAGGCTAAGCTATTGCCATCACGCGTGCAGAAGTCTTTGGAGTCTGTGACTTTGTTCACATTTTCTTTAGCACAGGCTACATCCCATAGTTCTTGTCCGATCATCACAATATTCCACATGCAGGCTTGAGGTCATGTCTAAATGAGAACATCCCATTGCGATTGGTCGACCGTGACGGCTGCGTGGACCCAAAACCCGAAAACCTTTAGCACAGTCTACATATCCTTGTTGTAGCCATCATGTAGATATATATGACCTTTAAACACCACTAAATAAATAAATGTGTCTCAGTTTAATGAACAGTGTTGTGATCCAGGCCTGCTATTTTCAAAATTTTGCGTAGCCCATTTACAGCTCACTTGGTCTGAGCTTTGGTAACCTATCATTTGTTTCCTTGTACTTGATTCAGGTAACCCATTACGTGACCTAAATATGTATGTATTGCAACTATACTGATACATGTACTGTTGTATCATAACCAAGTTCTTGCTCCTATGGGCAATATCCTGATGACTAAAGATGAATCCCCCGTGGGAACCCCGGGAAGTTAGGCAATGCTTGTTTACTCCAGTGAACAAGAACTGTTTTAATGGTAAAATAGGACCCAGTCACTAATGCTTGGGGTGCAAGTCCTCAAAAATAGTCAGCATGGGGCATAAACGATTGACTGACCTTGACTTTATCTCCATGTTGTGGTCACGATTAGCCATTGTGCAGAAGTATGTGACCTTAAACACCATTAAATTAAATAATAATACTAAAGATGAATCCTTGGGAACAATGAGGCTGTGTTGCAACAATTCAGATTTAAATTACATGTAGTTGCAATTATAGCCTAATCTTGGCATGGGCAAGGATGCGACAGAAGACTGGCATCCATGATTACTATTTGTGGCAGAGGCATGAATTATTACAATTTACTGATTTTGTACCTATGCTACATCTTAAGATGATCAAGAGTTTAAAATGATGTTGAGCATCGACCAGTCATCAGCACAGGTGTTTGCATCTACATGAAGTATAGCTGCTCTGTTGGCCAATAATTGGCCAAAAGAGCAGCTACACTTCAGGCAGATGCAAACACCTGTGCAGCTGATGATTGGTGGATGCTCAACATCATTCAACCATTTATTCAGATCATTCAACTTGACAAAAATTTTGCGAAACCCGTGGACAATTTGGCGCGGCCCGTTTTTCGTTCGCATGTTTTTCATTTTAGGTAACCTCCATGTGACCCAGACAGTCGTTTGTCTCAAATCGACAGGTGTGTGATCAAAAGCATACCATGAACCATAAATAACTAACTAAAGTGCATAATTATGTGATGCCCACTATAAATGTATGCAAAAAGAATTAACAGATGCCTAATTGTGTGATATAAATTTATTTTTAGTCTCACATATTGGCAGCCAAATCTGTTGCACATGTTTTGAAGTCGAGCTTGGGACCCAAAGGATTGGATAAACTGATGGTTAGTCCCGATGGTGATGTTACAATTACAAATGATGGTGCTACAATATTAAACATGATGGACGTTGAACACCAGATTGCAAAGCTGATGGTGCAGTTGTCTAAATCTCAAGATGATGAAATTGGCGATGGAACCACTGGTGTTGTGGGTGAGTACAAGTGACATACGAATGGGAGCAAGTTTAAATTTTTTCTGAAAATTCCATTAGCAGAATTCACTTACCAAGTTTGTGATGATTAGCAAATCTCTCACTTTGATTGGCAGATGCATTTCATGAATAATATTTGTAACAATGGATTTCACTAAATTGGATATGCCTTAATTAAATAACCCTGCTAATTGAATATAAAACCAAACACAAAACCATTTAAAACCTTCAGTACAAATTTGACCTTTAAGTTGCATTTAGGTTATAGTGTAAATAAACCCCTGGCAATTGAATAAAAATCTTGTGATCTGTTAAGAAATAACCCTGACAAACACCAAATTTCCCTTGTTTATAGGCCCTACTAGTCTTGGTACATCCATTACATGCATTTAATCTATTATATCTTAGACAGAACTCCTTCCTCGTCTTTCCTCACAAAAAATAACAGTTATTTGATGGAAATTCTGCTCTTTGGGTGTTTGGGCATTAGCAGTGCTTTGCGATGCAGGCCGCTTGTTCAGGTTATTCAGGCATCTTCTGTGCAACAAATAAGTTTTGTGTCACCCATACAAATGGTGTTTAGCCGATTTCAAAACATCAGCTTTCTACTTTATTATACCCCCCGCAAACAAAGTTTGGGGGGTATATTGGAATCACCCTGTCCGTCCGTCTGTCCATCCTTGTAAGCACAACTCCTCCTAAACCGTTTGAAGAATTTTCATGAAACTTTACACAATGGAAGAGCTCCATATGAAGATGTGCATGAAGCAATATAATTCCGTTCTGACATTTCGAAGGGGAGATAATCTAACTTATACCGTCTGTCCATCCTTGTAAGCGCAACTCCTCCTAAACCGTTTGAAGAATTTTCATGAAACTTTACACAATGGAAGAACTCCATATGAAGATGTGCATGAAGCAGAATAATTCCGTTCTGACATTTCCGAGGGGAGATAATCTAACTTATACCGTCTGTCCATCTTTGTAAGTGCAACTCCTCCTAAACCGTTTGAAGAATTGTCATGAATTGTCATGAAACTTTACACAATGGAAGAACTCCATATGAAGATGTGCATGAAGCAATATAATTCCGTTCTGACATTTCCAAGGGGAGATAATCTAACTTATACATTTCAGGTGCGGTGGGAGGGGAGGGGGTGGGTATCACTTTGTGAGTTTGCTCACAGTACCTCTAGTTAATTCGTGGAAATAAAGGGCTTCTATCATAACCCGTTGGCAGTTGTCACTATATAGAATGATGGTAACCCATAAGAAAAAGGTTGTTGTGATCCTTCTCTGTTTTTACTACACTGGTTATGCCATTTACATCTAAACAGAATTTTTGCCTAAATAAATAGCAACAAATAAAGTGCGATCTCACCAAAGAGAGATCGTATTTTAGTTATTGGTATTTATTTAGGCAGAAATTCTTTAAAATGGGAACGGCATGCCATTCTGTTCATATGTGGATGCAATACTCATCCCTTAAGTCAAGGTTGTGCTGAAAGATTAAGTCTTTCTGATAAAACATGTGAGATTAGCAATTTGATAAAGTTATGTTGTATTACTTTGTCTTTAGCTATAGTTCGATGGTGTATTTTACAATTGACGCAACCCACATAGTTGGAGGGGGATATAGGAATGAGTTTCATCTGTCTATCTTTCTGCCCATAGGTGTGTACTCAAAAAAGGTGGCTTGTATGGTTATTTGTCAGTACAAACCCCTGTTGTCTTAAAAAATTATTTGGCTGGCCACATGAACAACGAAGTTTTTTTAATCATGTTTGAATGAGCCTGTCTGACATCCAGACACTTAAATTTTTGTATCAAAAAAATGTCCATTGTTCATACCTATGGACGATCAATCAAGTTTGATGGTTAGTGGTGTATGTGTCTATTTCTTGGTACAAACCACTCTTAGATGTCAACAAAATTATGGTTTAATGTCACTGATATCATGCTTATGGTGTTGAACAAGCAATCTCAAGATTAAACTCCTTATACTTGTTGGTTTAATACAAATACCCATTAAAAAAAATGACATGAGTCTAATCACATAGTTGTCTGGCCACATAATTTAGCAGGCACACAGCATATGATATATTGGTATGTCAGTCAGTGTCAAGTTCGTGCCAACAATTAGACCAATGTTTCAATGAAGTTCGATGGGGTTCCTTTCAGACTTTGTTTGTCCCTGTCGAAAACCAGTCCTGCGTGAATTTTTTTTTTAAGGAGTTATGCCCATTAGAATGCTTTCTTGTTTGAATTTCCAACTTTTGGGTGGTGTCAGCACGATAACTTGAATAAGCGCTATCCAATTTTTACCAAATTTGTCCTATCACTCATGGATTGTTTCCTAGTTTCAGGTTGTAGCAGATTCTTTTTACCCACCACAACCCGACCCCCAGATTTTCTGATGCGAACACTTTTATTTATTCTTGACCTTTAATTAACCCTTTACCCAACGAATCACCTGCATCCGCCCGCATAAAATGCAAATTCCGCAGCTGAAAAAATATTATTTTTCGAAAAATTCCAACAAAACCATATCATGTGACTCCTCTTTGGAAGTCACATGGTATAGTTTTGTTGAAATTTTTTAAAAATGATATTTAAAATAATAAATTTTTAAATCGCCGGCGTTTGGTAAAGGGTTAAAACCAGTTCCAATTTACATGTACAATAGATTAATATATGATCTTAACTTTACTTCAGTGTTGGCAGGAGCACTTCTAGAGCATGCTGAGAAGCTTTTAGACCGAGGAATACACCCTATAAGAATTGCTGATGGCTATGAAATGGCTGCAAAAATAGCATGCGAACATTTAGAAACAATTAGTGACAGTTTTCCAATTGACTCCCAAAACACAGACCCCTTAGTAAAACTAGCAATGACAACATTAGGTTCTAAAATGTAAGTATCATAGCTTTATCCCATTGAGAATGGTAGGAACACTTTGCAGTTGCCTGCTGTGTTAGTCGTCTTCAGGATTATTAAAACTGCAGGTGCCAGTTTTAAACATAAGGTGCTGATGTGTTCTCCAAAATCTCTGGAATTTTTTTTGTTTTTTGCAACGCTATTTGAGAACGCATATCCATGAAGGAATATCAATTCCAGAAAATTAGGAGTGTGGTGGCTAACTAAGTAGGTAGAGAAACAGGCTGCAAGCCAAGAGGTCCTCTGTTCGAATCCCACCTTGGGCAAGAGACTTCATCCCAGTTGCCCATGTTGGGCCACAGTAGCACTGTGTACTAAGATGTACCTCACATCGATGGTGCATTTGTCTTCAACCAATGCAAACCCCGCTTGTGTGGAGTTAGTATGTTACGGAGTTGGACAGTTTCTCGCCTTTGCCCTGTGGTTCTCTCTGGGTACTTCGGCTTCCTCCACCCGTAAAACTGCCCAACACGAGGTGATCCTTGCTGTCAAAAGTGTTGTTAAACTGCAATAAATAAGTAAATTCCTAAAAATTGATTTGCTTAGTGCGCATAACAATTTATGACAAGATTTTCACCTGCTCATTGTGTTACGCAAAAGAAAGAGTTTTGGCTCAGACCAAGGAAAAATAATTTGTTCTCTTAAAAACATGCCCAAAAATTGGGTTCAGTAGGTCAGTTGGCAGTTTTTTTGCTTTTTCTATCTCAAGTAACATGTTGATATTGTTTTATCAATAAATAAAATAGGGAGCGCGGTGGCTCAGTAGGTAGAGATGCAGGCTGCAAGCCGAGAGGTCCTCGGTTCGAATCCCACCTGCGGCAACCGCGTTGTGTCCTTGGGCAAGACACTTCATCTCCATTGCCCGCGTGGGGGCACGATGACGCCGTGTACTAAGGCGTACTGCACGTCGATGGTACGCATGTCTTCAACCAATCTAACCCTGCCTGTGCTGCAGTGCGGAGTTACGATGTTGGGGAGCTGGCAGCTGCTCGTCGTTGCTCGGTGGTTCTCTCCGGGTACTCCGGCTTCCTCCACCCGTAAAACTGTCACGGTCATGATTAGCCATTGTGCATAATTATGTGACCTTAAACATCAATAAATAATAATAAATAAATAAATAAATAAATAAAATAAACAAATAAGTAAATAAATAAATAATTAAATAATCATCAGGCTGAATAGTGAACGTATAGTATATCTGGTAGACCCAAGAGCATGAATAATTGGTTTTGAAGTTGTTCATTTTTCACTATCGTTTTTGCGATCGGATCCCAAACAGATCATAACTTAGTTGCATCAATGGGTCAGGATTTTTGGCAGTGGAATATAGCCAAGTTTGAAACATATCAAGAAAAACAAATGAAAATAGCATCCAAGATTTAGTGTTCTAACATTTCTTTTCCCAAAGATTAGATTCTGCAGTGTTGCAGGGAGGAAAGCAGACAGAGAATTTCAACCTGATCACAACCAATTCATGATTGTGTCAATATTCTGTCGGTTCTTACGATCACAGTACTGTACTTTGAGCATTTTGTTGAACTCCAACGGGGATTCACTCTTGTAGAGTTCTATGTCTAGTGTTGAAAGGATTAGTCGACTAGTCATAGTCAACACTGATATAGCCCAACGCTAACTCGGGATTTCCATGTTGTCTTGTCAGAACATAGTATTTCCTATAATAAAATTCCAATGCAAGGTCTCCTGAGGAAGACTTGAAACAATTGAGTTGATCTGTTCAGAGAGTGATATCAACAACACTAATAATGAGATAACTGACACACAGATTTTGAGAACAAAGTAGACTTGAAAGTTAACTGTTTTGTGTTGGCTCCTTTGAACTCGCTGACAGTGGCTGCACTGACGTGCCTTACTACTGTTAACGGTGCTGTTATTTGAACTTTTCTCTAAACAATAAATTTCTGTTATAGATTCCTCTGCCCTTCAATGTATTACGTCATTTTGGTCTATCTCGGCAGTTTGTCTGAATTAGTTGACAGTTGGTGGGAAACTAATGATAATTTGTAAATACACTAGATGCATGACCACATACTCTTAATATAGAATTGCCCTCGCTATTTTAGTTCAGACTAGGTTTTATGACCATAATTCATGTGAATGGAGCTGATAAAAAATAAAAATGAGGGCCCCCCACCCCCTTGTGGGAAACCCTGGAAATGAAGCAGTGCTTGTTTACTGTGTTTGAAATTCTCGTTTTGGGATCACAGTACTATATCAGATATAAAATTTAATGTCTAGCTCAAGAAAAAATGTTTTTATCTGATTTTTACCAAATTTGGTTCTACTTGAGAATGTCTTTGACGAGTTTGAAAACCAGTCCTGCCAGAAATGTTTTTCAGTAGTTAACCCTTTACCCAATGCAGATGATATCAAAATTGTTTGTTTTAAATATCATTAGCTCAACATTGGCAAAGCCAAATTTGAGGTATTGTCATGGCCCGTCGTCCGTCCTTCGCACCGTACACACAGCTCGGGCTAGAGGCCGTATTTATGAACCGATCTTTACAAAACTTCTTGGGGTGTCTTTATCACCGTGAGACGAGAATGAGTGTTTTTGGGTCCGGTCCAAAATGCAAGATGGCCTATGGCAGCTATTTTGTACAAAATTAGGTGCAATCAGATTTTTGCGCTGAACTTCCTATGAAAGCTCTGATTTGAATAATTTTTTGTATGAATGTTTAGTACCATGGGATACATCACATTTAATACAGGGGTTTTTTTGGTGCCTAAATTATGCAAATTAGACTAACTTTACTTTGATTTATTTAGTGTTACTTTCAGCACTGTAACTGCAAATGCCAATACTGCTCAGACTAGAGGCCGTATTTATGAACCGATCTTTACCAAACTTCTTGGGTTCCTTTGTTATCACCGTAGGAAGAGAATGGGCGTTTTTGGGTGCGGTCCGAAATTCAAGATGGCTGCCGGCGGCCATTTTGTACCAAAATTAGTGCAATCAGTTTTTTGTACAGAACTTCTGTATGAAAGTTCTGATTTGAATAAATTTCTGTATGAATGTTTAGTAACATGGAATACATCACATATAATACAGGTTTTTTTCTCGAGCAGAAAGTATGTACATTCGATGAACTTTGATTTATTCAGTGCTACTTATACACAGTAAGTGCATGTGTCAATACGGCTTGGGCTACAGGCTGTATTTATGAACCGATCTTCACAAAACTTCTTGGGGTACATTTGCTATCACCTTGGGATGAGAACGAGTGTTTCTGGATGCGGTCCAAAATTCAAGATGGCTGCCAGTGGCCATTTAGTACCGAAATTAGGTCCAATCATTTTTGATACACAACTTCTATACGGCTCAGGCTAGAGGCTGTATTTATGAACTGATCTTAACGAAACTTCTTGGGCAACTTTGTTATCACTGTGGGACAAGAACGGGTGTTTTTGGGTGCGGTCCAAAATTCAAGATGGTCACCATCAGCTTTTTGTACCAAAACTAGTGCAGTCAGTTTTTTGTACAGAACTTCTGTATGAAAGTTCTGATTTGAATAAATTTTTGTAGGAATGTTTAGTAACATGGAATACATCACATATAATACAGGTTTTTTTCTGGTGCAGAAATTATGCAAATTAAATGAACTTTTGATTTGTTCAGTGCTACTTATACACAGTAAGTGCACATGTCAATACGCAGGGTTTGCGCTATACCGGCAGCGGGTCCGTCGACCGGACCCATTCCCCCCGCCAATCATACTATGATCAGTCAGAAAAGCTGGTGGTTAAAATGTCGAGTACAATGCTGTATCGTAACGACACTCGGGATCCTTTGTTTCCACGTAATATAGGCACAATTATGTTGTATACTATGCCTACTATTACTGGCGACAACCTGATACCTTATAACCCCCAGACGAGAGGGGGGAAACAAAGTTCAAATCCTAAACGTCGCCTATAAAATTTCAGACTCAAATTGTCGTGTTTGGTCCGAAATCACTGGCTTTTATTTTGAGCGATAAATGATGTACTCGTTTTGGAAGCTGTCACTTGTTTCAAATGAGTGTGCAGGCTGCTGTCAGGAGTTGTCTGAAACACGCCCACAACATATAGTTTTCACAGTTTTCACAGTGGTTGAAGATCAGAAAGATACTGATTGAACACTGCCACTTTCGAGCGGTGCACAACTCATTGTGAAAGAACACTGCCACTTTCAAGCGTGCTCAACTCATTGTGAAAAACGGGTGTTCAGAAATTAATGAGAAAGTGGTAATTAAAAATAAAAAATAATTACAACTCTGGTATTTGAGAAGTATATTACAATATAACCAGGGATATGATTTATGACTTATTGGTTCAATAAAACATGCTCATTTATCATTTCATCATACCCTGCAACATGTGAAGTTAAGACTTTCAGTGTAAAATCAATTTTTACGAATGGTGCCAAGGGAGGCAACTATTTTTTTATTCATATTTCCCTGTGTAAATTTTATCTGGTCTTCATATTATGATTCTTTTATTGAGTTTGTGTGAAGCTATATTTTGTTTTATTCATAAAATTTTTTAAAAATATACATATTTAAAAAACCCTCTATTTTTAAACAGACAATGTTTGTCTGTTTTCAAGGGGGTGGTTTGCAGTGCTGATTGACATACTTAACGTCCATTTCTGGCTTCGACTTTCGAGAGTAGCCCTGTACAAGAAAAATGAAAACAACACCGCATGGTTTTCTGTTTGTTTTATTCATTAAATTGAGGATTAAAACCCGAAATCTGAAAATGAAACATATGTACAAGATAATTATAAGAATTTTTAAAGCAAATTCTATAAAATTGGTAGGCGGTTTCCAAAGAAACGTAACATACCCAGTGGATATTTACTTGCCTTATATTGCCAATTTCAGACGCATCCCAATGCGTCTTGCAAGCATTATTACTCGTCCCGAAGCCCCCCTCTCCCCCCCACACACACTTTGCAGTTTATCCACTACAAGCACCCCCCTGGGCTTCTACACGAGTCAGTACGGAAATTGCACGTGCATGACGTCACACGTCCGCATCATGGTTCTTTTTGACTATTACAGTGAGCGGTTGTAAACAAAGCTCAGTCACTGTTAGGGTTAGTGTATTTTGTGTTGTTTTGGGTTTGTATTTTTATGAAACCTCCGACCAGATATAGTATTGTGTGTCCCGTGGGAATTTAGAGAATTGTATGAGGAAAAAATACATATATTTTTATACTGTACCAATGACCCAGACTTAGCTGGTGCTAACTCCACAAAAACCAGGGCCAAACACAAATTTTGCCCCCCAATCCCCAAAATTTGCATCCAAAACAAAAAGAAATAATGTCCTAAAGGACCTCCATAATACGACTCTACTGCGCATGCGCAGTGACGCAGTCGTCCCGAAATTGGCGCCAAATTTCATTCTCTGTTTGGCCCTTCATCAGTCAACATCTCACTGATCTTTGTGCTTGTAAATCTCAGTTTAAAGGATGCCAGACACGTAATTCTTGGAGAAAATGTGATTCTAAGGAGGATAGAAGGAGGAGAGGAAAAAAGAAGTGGCAAAAAATAATCAGGGCTGTACTTAAAATTTTTTGTTAAAATTATGTTAAGTTGCCTATTTTCGAGGCAAACGCCTCTTGTTGTCATTCTTGCTAATTGTTGCACTGCTTATTCAGTGTTTCCTCTCCCCTAACCTTCTAAAGTCCCCCCTTGCAATTCTCCCATGCTTTTGGCATATTTTTGAGAAGTTTCATTTCTAAAATTTCCCTGGGAGAGTTGCTTGGTTACAGAATGTTTTCTGTTATTTTCCCCATAGTTACGTTTTCACCCATGGGTGTATAACGTTTGTGTTCTGCATCTTCCATCTGATGTTCTGCAGATTCTCCCCTGGGAGTCTCTGTTTTGCATCAGATAGAGTGTAATTGAGGACTGATTCCGGGCCAGTTTTTTCAGTGCCTGGAGTCATGTTTTCTTCTGTGTTTACACTGTTTGTTTTCATTGGCAACAGCCTTTTTTGAGGGGGGCTGTTTGTCTTTGAGGTAGTTTATCTCATTATAAGATACATTTATATTATCCGAAAGTGTCTCATTAATTATTTTATATAATTTTAAAATTTTTGACCACACTTTGCCATCGGATCCATCGGGGCTCAACGTTACTTTTCAGCAACTTGGGCTTCTCTGAAAAAATATTTTTTCAAAATTATTTTGTTTTGCAATTGTTTTTTCATTTATTAATGGATCATGTTATTATGTATCTTTGTGTCAGGGGTTTTTGCGAGTAACTAGGACTTATTGTTGTTCCTTCACAATGAAAGGAACTTGTTCAAATTGTAATAGGAAGAAATCTTCCTCTGACTTTCATGATTATTGCATAAATTGTAGTCAGTGTTCTCGCATTAATCCCTGTCCTGTATGTGAACATTGGGATGAGAAACATTGGAAACGTGTGTCACGATATGTTGTTTCTGGAGAAAGAGCGATGCCGGCTCTTTCTCCACAAGGTCACTCTACTCTCTCAGTTTCTATTTCAGAGGAACCAGAACAGGGTGATGTTTCCATGTTATCCTCTTCAAGTGTGCGTCCGTCGTCACAATTAAATACAGAGCTAGCGGCAAAAGTGCTCATGGAGATTAGACAAATGTCGTCCGCTAGCTCGCCCGGTGTAGCGTCCATTCACCGAATGGTTCGGCAGCCGGGTTCGTCCGATGCGGTCCAAGAGGAAATTTTGGGTGATGCGAGCACTATAAAAATAATAGATGCACACCCAGTGACGGCGGATAGTGAACGAGAACGGAGGAAGCCTTTTAGTCCGGTTCCTAGCTCGTCCAGGTCCAGCCGGGCCGCGAGCGAGAGAGGCCCCTCTCTCGTACAACAACATCTGGGACCAGATGTTGTGGTACAAAATGTGTCTTTAGCGGAGCATACGTCCGTCGCTCGGGACGCTCCGTTGTATAAGCAGTCCGCAGAGACTGTTAAGGCTTCCTCTTCTCGCCGGCGCACACGACCGCACCTTGGCTACGTGACCTCCGATATCTTGCCAGCTTCGCCGAGGAAGGATTATTCGGCGACCAGGTGAAGAACTCTCTTAGAGTCGCTTCGGTCTCAGGAGATCTTCTCTTTGACGGCAAGCTTTCCGCTATTTATGATAATATTAAAAAGAAAGCTAGTGATTCTCTGTTGTTTAGATCCGCTCCTAAAAGGTCGGATTCAGCAGACACGAATAAGGCGGGCACTTCTGGGTCTTATCCGCCCAAGAGAGGTTCCTATAGAGGTTCCGGTGCGTCCTCTAGCTCTTATTCGAGAGACCGTCAGGATAGCGACTCTCGTTCGGGACGTCCTTCAGGCCGGGACAATCGGTCGGACGCCCCGAGGTCGACGAGGCGAGGTGCGGGTCGTGGAAGACGTGGTTTCTCCTACCGCAGGCCTCGCAGATCCAGGAGGTGATGGCTCAAACCTCTATCGCGTTCCGGTTGGCGGAAGGTTGTCGAGTTTTTCTCAAGAGTGGGCGTCGATTACGGACGACCCTTGGGTGAGAGGAGTGACTTCGGAAGGTCTAAAGATATCCTTCAAACGAAAGCCTCCATTAACTCGAAGTCCAAAGTGGACTCATCTTCCGTCAAACCCTCAGAAAAGAGACGCTCTGCTATCAGAGGTGCAGTCTCTTTTAATGAAGAACGCGGTAGAGGTCGTAGAAAACCAGGAATCGCTGGGATTCTACAGCCATCTGTTTCTGGTTCCGAAACCAGACGGCTCGTTCCGTCCAGTCATAGATTTGAGCTGGATAAACAAGCTGATCATCGCTCCGAAGTTTTATATGGAGACGATTCGATCGGTCAGAGCGAGTATTCGGGTGAACGATTATGCAACGAGCATAGATCTCAAAGATGCGTACTTTCACGTCATGGTACATCCGACATTCCGAAAGTATCTACGCTTCGCAGTCCTAGGAGTGGTGTATCAGTTCCGGGCCATGTGCTTCGGATTGAATCTAGCACCCTGGGCTTTCACTCGAGTAATGAACTCGGTAATGATTTACTTCCGAGCTCATTCGTCTGCGGTAACGTCGGCCTACCTGGACGACATTCTTCAGAGGTACGGCAACGAGTTAACGCTTCAGAACGATGTTCAGAATCTTCTTCTATTGCTCCGACGTCTCGGTTTCATAGTAAACGAGGAGAAGTCGGGTCTGGTGCCGTCCAAGTCATTCACTCATCTGGGAATGAGCTTCGAGACGCACAACAATCTCGTTCGTCTGCCGTTAACCAGAGCGAAATTAGTCAGTTGTTACGCTCGCTATTGTCTAAATACAGACAAAGTCACAGCGAGAGAATTTATGAGACTGATAGGTCTGTGCGGAGCCGCTGCGGATCTCATTCCGATGGGACGGCTACGCACACGGCCTCTTCAAATTTTCTTGACTCAGAATTGGAGTGTGAAAATTCATTCGCTCGATGTAGACGTTCTCTTGTCAGATCAAGTGAAACAAGAGATTCAGACTTGGGCAAACATTCAGTGGTTAACTCAAGGAGTTCCGCTGCAGTTGCCGGATCCGAGTTTTACCATTATGACGGATGCCAGTCAAACAGGTTGGGGTGCATCATTAATCCCAACGGATTCGAGATGCCAGGGTCTTTGGGATCCGCAATTCCTGTGCAAGCACATAAACATCAAGGAAATGATGTCAATTTGGCTTGCGTTACGTCACTGGATGGACATTATTCACGATGCTCATGTCCAAATCCTATCCGACAATACGACAGTAGTGGCGTATATACGGAATCAGGGAGGCACTCATTCAGTTCCGTTGTTCAATCTAGCGGAAAGAATCCTTCTGTTTGCGTTGGAACATCACGTTCTTCTTTCGGTCCGTCACATACCGGGTCGTCTGAATGTGCTAGCAGACTCCCTTTCTCGAAAGGGTCGCTTGTTGCCGTCGGAGTGGACTCTCAACAAACAAGTATTCAATCAGATTTGCTACCAATGGGAACGGCCAATGATAGACTTATTTGCGACACATCTCAACAATCAGTTGCAAACGTATGTGTCCCCGTGTCCGGATCCAAGAGCATTTGCTGTAGACGCTCTATCGATCCCTTGGGACGGAATGATAGGATATGCGTATCCTCCAGCGCCGTTAATTCAACAAGTATTGCTAAAGATAAAACAATCTCAATGCAAGATTCTGTTGGTAGCATCTCTGTCGCCACAGAGACCGTGGATAAATCTACTCAGGTGTCTGTTGTGGGACCTACCGCGGAAGCTCCCTCCACGAGAGGATCTTCTTTGGCAGGGGAAATCGCGCCAACTGCATCACAACCCGCAAGGTCTCAACCTTCACGTTTTTCCGTTGTGCGGTCCTTCTTGCATGGCAAGCACTTTACAGGACGAGCAGTGGACGCGATTTCTAACTGTAGGAGGACCTCCTCTTCGCTAAACTATGCGGCTAAGTGGAAGGTTTTCCGTCGTTGGTGTAGGGATCATTCTGTTGATATATTTGATCCCTCTATACCAGACATTGCTAACTTTCTAGTATACTTGCTTGACGAAATCAAACTGCAACCGGTTACTATAAAGGGTTATAGATCTATGTTATCTGATACCTATGCACATCATGATAGTTTACAAATTGGATCTAATGTCTCTTTATCGAAATTGGTTAGAAACTTTTCGATAAATAGACCCAGAACTCTTAGATTAATTCCTAAGTGGAATTTAGCTTGGGTTCTCCTTAAATTGAAGGAAAAGCCATTTGAACCTCTTGGGACAGTAGATTTCAAATTCTTATCTTATAAGACAGCTTTTCTCTTAGCTTTCTCTTCTGCCAGAAGAGTCAGTGAGCTTCATGCACTATCGGTGGATGATTCTCATTATCGTAGTGTTGGGAACACTATCACCTTCACTACTAACGTCGGTTTTTTAGCTAAGAATCAGGCTCCTAATAAATATCCGGAACCTATTGTTATTAAGGCTCTTCCGTCTTCAGACGGGCGTAGGCCTTTACTCTGTCCTGTTAGAGCACTACGTATCTATAAACAGAGATCTCAGTTCATCAGAAAGGGACGGAAACGTTTCTTTCTGTCTTTGATGCCTAATAGAAAGGACATTTCAGTCCATTCTATTGCTAGATGGATTCAGTTAACTATCCGTACTGCGTATGAAGATTTATCTTCTTCTCAGCAGTCTGTGCTTAAGATTTCTGCTCATGAAGTAAGAGCTCTTTCTACTTCCTGGGCTTATGCTAATAGTGTTGCTATTACAGATTTAATGAAGGCTGCTTATTGGTCTCAGCCATCCACATTTACTAATTTTTATCTCAGAAATATTGAGTCCATTTCTGGAGACCTGCATTGTTTAGGTCCGTTATCTGTTGCTCAGAATGTCGTCCACTAAACAGTTGCAACTATAGTTATGCAGGCTTTCTGTTCCGGCAGTGACTCCGTCCGGCTGCCCTCTTCGCTCTGGGCTATTTGACCCAGGGCAAGGGGAAGGGGGGGGGGGGGGGCGGGTGTTCCCTTAGGTCACCTGCTTTATAGTGAAAAGCAAGGGAATGCCTCCTCCAAGACAGTATTTCTGAGTCGCTTCCGGGATGGTTTTAAAGTGTAATATTAATGTTTAATTTCATTCATGTCTTATTTTTAAAGTGTAGCTCGGTGTGAAGCATTTGTATATGTCAAGTGTCAAACGGGCTTTAATATACAATACTCGGACACTTTTAAATGATTATAAAGAGTCTCAATTCTCTGGACTACTTTATTTATTGGCTTGTTTTAATAATAATTAGTATAAAGGTTATACTGGATATTAATAGAGAACATGAATGTTATTGTGCTCAATTATTAAGGGTAGTGTATCTTTCTAATTTAAATATTAAATAAGAAAGATACATGTAAAGCCTAATACTCCTTTTCTCCTTAAGGGGTTATCTCTTTATTTTATAATTGAGCTTATTGGATTTTCCTCTATGTCCTAGGCCCTCCAGCCTGTTTACTATTCAGCTAAGTCTGGGTCATTGGTACAGTATAAAAATGTTAAAAAATTTATAGTAATTTATATATTTTTTATACTTACCAATGACCCAGACGGGGATGGCCCTCCCTGAGTTGGGAACTCTTGCCTCCCCGCTGAGTACATAGCGCTGACCAGGCACTGCCAGTAAGAATGATATTTGGCGCCAATTTCGGGACGACTGCGTCACTGCGCATGCGCAGTAGAGTCGTATTATGGAGGTCCTTTAGGACATTATTTCTTTTTGTTTTGGATGCAAATTTTGGGGATTGGGGGGCAAAATTTGTGTTTGGCCCTGGTTTTTGTGGAGTTAGCACCAGCTAAGTCTGGGTCATTGGTAAGTATAAAAAATATATAAATTACTATAAATTTTTTAACTTTCCACATCAATTATTCAGCATTTTAGCGACCAGAATGTCCCCAGAGGCCACCAGAGAGCACCTAAAAATCAAAATTTTCCTGGGGGGAAAACCTCCCCAGGCCCCCCTCTATACGCACGTGAGAGCACATGCGGCACATGCCTTCGACGTGTGAGTTTCACTTTCTTTAAACTACCGGACCCACAAATTTTCCCCTAGCGGAAACTCTGCAATACGGCTTCGGCTAGAGTCTGTATTTATGAACTGATCTTCACAAAACTTCTTGGGGTACCTTTGTTTTCACCTTGTGACAGGAACGAGTGTTTTGGGGTGCCTTTGTTAACACTGCTATGAGAACAAATATTTTTGGGTTCAGTCAGACCCACTCTGGGACTCAAGATTTCTTTTCTAGTTTAGCATCTAACTGTCACCCCACTTTTACAATACTTTACCTATATATTTGTTACAAGCTACGGTCACCATTTATGTACAGACCGTTACAATACTTTACATGTACCTTTGTTATCAGGTCATTACCTAGATGTTTGTCATTGCTGTGTCACACACTATACATGTACATGTCTTAAACAAGTTGAGCTACAGTGTCATTGACACTTTCAGTTTTAGCTCAACTTTGGCGAAGCCAAATTTGAGCTTATGCCATGGCCCGTCGTCTGTCTGTCCGTCAACAATTCAATACTGCTCGGGCTAGAGGCCGTATTTATGAACCGATCTTTACGAAACTTCTTGGGTACCTTTCTTATAACCGAGGGACGAGAACGAGTGTTTTGGGGTCCGGTCCAAAATTCAAGATGGCTGCCAGCCACCAATTTGTACCGACGATGCAAAAATCTGTTTTTTGCACAGAACTTCCATATGAAAGCGCTGATTTGAATAATGTTTTGTATGAATGTTTAGTACCATGGGATACATCACATATAATACGCATTTTTTTCTCGTATGTAAATTATGCAAATTAGACTAACTTTGATGTATTTAGTGTTACTTTCAGCACTGTCAGTGCAAATGCCAATACGGCTCGGGCTAGAGGCCGCATTTATGAACCGATCTTTACGAAACTTCTTGGGTACCTTTGGTATCACTGTGGGACGAGAACAAGTGTTTTTGGGTGCGGTCCAAAATTCAAGATGGCCGCTGGCAGCCATTTTGTTCAAAATTAGGGGCAATCAGATTTTTGCGCAGAACTTCCACATGAAAGCTCTGATTTGAATAATTTTTTGTGTGAATGTTTAGTACCATGGGATACATCACATATAGTACAGGTTTTTTTCTCGTGCAGAAATTATGCAAATTAGATGAACTTGATTTTTTCAGTGCTACTTACATACAGTAAGTACACATGTCAATACGGCTTGGTCTAGAGGCTGTATTTATCAACTGATCTTCACTAAACTTCTTGGGTACCTCTGCTATCACCTTGGGATTGTTACAAGCTACGGTCACCATTTATGTACAGACCATTACAATACTTTACATGTACCTTTGTTATCAGGTCATTACCTAGATGTTTGTCATTGCTGTGTCACATACTATACATGTCCATGTCTTGACAAGTTGAGCTACAGTGTCATTGACACTTGCATTTAATTTTTTTCAAAAAAATTCAACAAAACCATATCATGTGACCCCAAGTTGGAACCAGCTCGTTACGAGAGGTCGGATGATATGGTTTTGTTGACATTTTTTTGAAAAATATTATTTTTTCAACTACTGAATTTGCATATTATGCAGGCGGATGCGGCCGAATTGTTGGGTAAAGGGTTAATCCTCTTAGATTGGTTTATTGTATGAATTTCTGACTTGCGGACAGTTTCAGCATAGTAACAGGGACCGACATAGTAAGGAGACAGTTTGAGTTTGACTCCTAAAATTCTGATCTGCCTCTTGAATCTTCTGAGTTGGCTCATAAACGTAAGACCTCCATTGCTCACTGACAGGCCTGAAAATAAGCAGTCTGACATTTACAGAATGAGGTCTCCAGAGGGTGAATTTGATGATGCTATCCCGTACAGTAGGCCATTTTATCCTCTGGGTACCTCTTTCTGTTCAGTTTTGAGACTCTGATTCAGATTGAGGTTGACAGGGGGTAAATTTAGTGATGCTACCCTGCTGTGCAGGGTAGCATCACTAAATTCACCCTCTGGGGACCTCATTTTGGAGATGACAGTCTGCTTATTTTTTGGCTTGCTCACTGATGCAGCCAAGACTTGACTTGGAACTTTTTGTGAAAATGAATGGTTATTGTGTAATAAAAGTATTTTTCGATCATTTCAGACAGAACTTTAATTGTGCCAAAAATGAATGTAATTAAATGAACAAATGTATGTTTTACACAGCTTCATACAAGAGGATCATTATCAAAAAGTATTATAACTACAGTTAACTGATAGAGTGCTTGGTGTCCATATTTGGGCTTCATGCTGATGTGAATCGCAGTGAAGGTGCAAAATCATAAAGATTTTATGTTCTGTAAATGTACTTGATATTATCTTTGAAGTAACATTATATCATCTGTGTGAATTTGCCTTGTTACAGTTTATGGGAGAGTGCACTCTCCCTTAATTTGTAACAAAGGAAAAACATTTAACAATAAACAATAATTTAATAATAATCAACAATAATCATCTGCCAGCCAAGAAGTAAATCTGGTTTCTAGATTTCAAAAATAGACTCCAAGTCTGGCTCTTATTTTTAAATTCTTGGGTCAGTCCCTGCATAATAACTTGAACAAACTCCCCGCAGGAACTGCGGGAAGTGAAGCAGTGCCTGTTCACTGCGGTAAACAGACTCTGTTTTACTTGTAAAATAGGACCCAGTCACTTGGGAGGTGCAGACCCTCTCTAAAATGGGCAACACAGCTTATTATTAACGCTCACCCCTGGTCTTCAGTTGATACTCATGTTGTGGTCATGATTAGCCATTGTTAAAAAATATGGTACCTTAAACACCAATAAATAAATAATAAATAATAACTTGAACAAACATCTGATACCAAATATGGTCTATACCTCTTAGATTGTTTCCTAGTTTCAGTAATTAGAGTTGTTGGTGCAGATTCCTTTTTAACCATCATCAACTCTACTCTGGTCTCTTCAGTAGATTGACCATTCAGTGCCCCTTGACATGAAATAGTGGATTTAAACATTATTAGCACAATAACTTGATCATTTATGATTAGAATCTTAGGTGTGGATGTATGTATATCTAGTACTGTGTTTTGCCATTGTTTGTGGTTTTAACCCTTTACCCAATGAATCGCCCGCATCTGCCTGCGTAATATGCAAATTCACCAGTTGAAAAAATATTATTCTTTCTAAAAATTTCAACAAAACCATATCATGTAACCTCTTGTTGAAACGAGCTCGTCGAGCTTGTTCCAACGAGGGGTCACATGATATGGTTTTGTTGAAAGTTTTTGAAAAATTAAAAAAAAAATGATATTTAAAATAATAAATTTTAATATCGTCTGCATTGGGTAAAGGGTTAACACGTGCAGTTTTGTGACGATGTTAAGCCTCTGTTTTCAACTTTCTTAGAATAAATCGATGTCACAGACAGATGGCTGAAATTGCTGTGGATGCTGTTTTATCAGTAGCAGATTTAGAAAGAAAAGATGTAGACTTTGAATTAATAAAAATGGAAAGCAAAGTTGGTGGAAAGCTAGAAGATACTATGTTGGTGAAAGGTGTTATAGTAGACAAGGACATGAGTCATCCACAAATGCCGAAGGTAACTTTGAACAGCTTTTTGCAAGGAAATGATATACATAGAACGACACACAAGTGCCATATCGATTAACCCATTGGTATGCATGTGTCGTTCTGTGTTTATTACTCGTCTTCACGTCTGTAAAAACAATTATAAGAAGTACACTCAGCAATTAGTTTGACAACTATCAACAAAAAGAACACATTTTATCGCAAACCAAATTTGCATACTCATAATCTTCTGGATATTCATTATCCTCTTCATATATCAAATCAAGCTCTTCTTTGTTATTTTCACTTTAAACTCCTTCAACTTTAGACATTTTATTTAGTTATTTCATTTCCATTAGTACACCCAACAGTCCCCATCCATCAACCAATTTTTTCAGATTTCATTTGTAGCTTTGGTATGGTGTCTTTTCTGTAGAAACTTGAGTGAGCGACATGGCATTACTGGATCTTTCTCTTTAGTGCAGTCCCTTCTTGGACAAGTTGAGCTGCAGTGTCATTGACACTTTCATTTAGGGTTGTTAGCATGGTAGCTAAATTACTTCGTTTTGAAAACCTCGCCAGAAACTCTGTGGGAATCTTGGGAAATGGAGCAGTGCTTGCTTACAGTGGTAAACAAGTTCTGCTTTACCTGTAAAATAGGATTCTGAAGCAATGGGTGGAAGTTCACAAAGGTGTTTAGCATAGGCGTCAACAATTGGCTAAACATAACCTATGATGTAGGCAAAGATTTGAAAGTTACCTTAAACACGAATAAATTAATAACTTCACAGAAGGGGAAAAACCTGTCACAGGTATGCACAAATTGGTTAACACTTCGTTAAGTTCCCAAAGGGTTTCCAAAACTTTCTGGGATAACCTTTTAACACTCCTTTAAAATCGACCAGTGTTAAAATTAGTTTCAAACAAATTTAACTTTAACCCTTTCTTTCTTCGTTTGTTTTTTTTTGTTTGTTTTTTATTGGTTTTTTTAGCTTAACTTGGCAAAGTCAAGATAAACTATTGTCATTATACGTCTGGAAGTCTGTTAGTCTGTGACTATCGACTTAGTTTTTTGATTGTAATTATGAAAGCTTACTGCTCTAAATGCAAGGCGAGGAAGTCTTCCTTGGATTTACATGCTTGTTGCCTTGCATGTAGTCGATGCACTCCTGCGGATTCTTGTCCTACTGTGTACATTGGCATGACATGTTGGAGACGAGTGTCGCGATGCGTTGTTGACGGTGAGGTTCCTATGCAGGAACTCTCACCATAATATAATTCAAGTTTTTAGCTTGCCTGACTTTCAGTCAGGGGAGCTACAGTGATCACTCACCGTCCGGCGTCTGTGAACATGGTGTTTGTGTCTTCTCTTCCCAAACCGCTGAACTAATTTAATTGATATTTGAGATAAGTTTGTTATGACATCCCATTTTGATTCTGTTCAAATGAAGTTGCCTCGCCCCTCGGTAGGGCCATGCCCAAAAAGTGTGCTTAAATCTTTAAAAATCTTCTCATGAACCAGCAGTAGCAGAGGCTTGATATCTGGTGTGCAGCTTCCTTTTGAGGTGCAGGCTCAGATTTGTTCAAGAGAAGTTCGAGGAGCTATATTTGCCTTTGTTATGAGAGGGGCAAGAATTTTTGCCCCCGCTTAAAATTTCTATTTTCCAAACCGAGAGGCAGATTTGAATCAAATTTGATGTGAGGGCTTATTGGGTCATAAGTACTTAATTTATGCCCCCCAAAATTTTCCCATCGCCCCATGAGAACTGCAGGAGCTAAAAATAGAAAAAAATTAAAATGCCCATATCTCCAAAACTACATGGCACTGAGAATTCGTATTTGGTTTGAAGCTTCCTTAGGACCAACAGAATGGAATGGACCAAAAAAAAATTGCTATTGGGTTTTATCATGGGGTACTTTGAATAAGTGCTGAGTCAGCATTTTTAACACTGGGGGTTATGGGAAAAACATTTAAGACTATTTTTCTCCCAAACCACCGCTTCAAAAGCTTTCACATATAACATCTCTGGAAGATTGTTTCACATGCGTGTTGAAATCTAATCCCTGGGTTCATATTTGGGCTCTCTATGGGTGCACAAATGTTCAAATTAGTGCAGAATCAGGAATATTCTTTAAAAATCTTCTTCAGATCTACCAATCAGAATCTTTTGATATTTGGTATGCGGCATGCTTAGGGGGCTGAGATTCAAGTTTGTTCAAGCCAAGTCCCTGGGTTCATATTTGGGCTCACTGTTGGAGCCTGAATTATAACTTAGTTCAAAATGAGGAATTTTCTTTAAAAAGTCTTCTTCAGATCCAGTAGTCGGAATGTTTTGCTATTTGGTATGCAGCATCCTTGGGGGTGAGATTCAAGTTTGTTCAAGCCATCTCCCTAGGTTCATATTTGGGCTCACTGTGGGAGCTCAAAATGTAACTTAGTTTAGAATGAGGAATTTTCTTTAAAAATCTTCAGATCCAGCAGTCAGAATGATTCGATATTTCGTATGCAGCATCCTTAGGGGGTTGAGATTCAAGTTTGTTGAACCCAAGTCCCTGTGGGAGCCCGAATTATAACTTAGTTCAATATGAGGAATATTTTTATACTGTACCAATGACCCAGACTTAGCTGGTGCTAACTCTAACAAAACCAGGGCCAAACACAAATTTTGCCCCCCAATCCCCAAAATTTGCATCCAAAACCAAAAGAAATCATGTCCTATAGGACCTCCATACTTCGCCTCTACTGCGCATGCGCAGTGTCAAGGACGTTCCGAAATTGGCGCCAATTATCATTCTCTGTTTGGCCCTTCATCAGTCAACATCTCACTGATCTTTGTGCTTGTAAATCTCAGTTTAAAGGATGCCAGACACGTAATTTTTGGAGAAATGGTGATTCTAAGGAGGATATAGAAGGAGGAGAGGGAAAAGGAGTGACAAAAAATAATCAGGGCTGTACTTAAATTTTTTTTATGAAATTATGTTAAGTTGCCTATTTTCGAGGCATGGGCCTCTTGTTGTCATTCTTGCTAAAATGTTGCACTGCTTATTCAGTGTTTCCTCTCCCCTGGCCTTCTAAGTCCTCCCTTGCAATTCTCCCATGCTTTTGGCATATTTTTGAGAAAGTTCATTTCTAAAATTCTCTTGGGAGAGTTGCTTGGTTACAGAATGTTTTCTGTTATTTTCCCCATAGTTACGTTTTCACCCATGGGTGTATAAACGTTGTGTTCTGCATCTTCCATCTGATGTTCTGCAGATTCTCCCCTGGGAGTCTCTGTCTTGCATCAGATAGAGTGTAATTTTGATGACTGATTTCGGGCCAGTTTTTTCAGTGCCTGGAGTCATGTTTTCTGGTGTTTTACACTGTTTGTTTACATTGGCAACAGCCTTTTTTGAGGGGGGCTGTTTGCTTTTGGTGTAGTTTATCTCACTATAAGATACATTTCTTTTATCCGTAAGTGTCTCATTAATTATTTAATATAAATTTAAAATTTTTGACCACACTTGGCCATCGGATCCATCGGGGCTCAACGTTACTTTTCAGAAACTTGGGCTTCGCTGAAAAAATATTTTTTCAAAATTATTTTGATTTGCAATTGTTTTTTCATTATTAATGGATCATGTTATGTATCTTTGTGTCAGGGGTTTGTGCGAGTAACTAGGACTTGTTGTTGACTTTTCACAATGAAAGGATATTGTTCAAATTGTAATGGGAAGAAATCTTCCTCTGACTTTCATGATCATTGTATTAATTGTAGTCAGTGTTCTCGCACTAATCCCTGTTCTATATGTCAATATTGGGATGACAAACATTGGAAACGTGTGTCACGGTATGTTGTTACTGGAGAAAGGGCTATGCCGGCTCTTTCTTCGCAAGGTCACTCTACTATCTCAGTTTCTATTTCAGAGGAACAAGAACAGGGTGATGTTTCCATGTTATCTTCTGCAAGTGCGCTTCCGTCGTCACAAATGAATACAGAGCTAGCGGCAAAAGTGCTCATGGAGATTAAACAAATGTCGTCCGCTAGCTCGCCCGGTGTAGCGTCCATTCACCGAATGGTTCGGCAGCCGGGTTCGTCCGATGCGGTCCAGGAGGAAATGTTGGGTGATGCGAGCACTATAAACATTCAATGTGCACACCCAGTGACGGCGGATAGTAGGCGAGATCAGAGGAAGCCTTTGAGTCCGGTTCCTAGCTCGTCCAGGTCCAGCTGGGCCGCGAGCGAGAGAGGCCCCTCTCTCGTACAACAACATCTGGGACCAGATGTTGTGGTACAAAATGTGTCGCAAGCGGAGCATACGTCCGTCGCTCGGGACGCTCCGTTGTATAGGCAGTCCGCGGAGACTGCTCAGGCTTCTTCTCGTCAGCGCACACGACCGCACCTTGGCTGCGTGACCGCCGATATCTTACCAGCTTCGCCGATCAGGGATTCTTCGGCGACCAGGTCACACCATCCGGCAGCCAGGGACACGAGGCCGATGGACTCCGGACGTTCGCATAGAAAAAGTATGCGGGAGCCATCTGATGCAGAGCTGCCCTCGGCGAAGCAGCGAAAGACTGCGCCTCCTCAGGTCTCGACGCCGGACATACTTGTGCAGATAGCACAACTTATCACAGCATCCCAGCAGCCGACAGAAACGGTGTCGGATCGGGAATTATCCGACGGCGCTGGGTCGGTACGCTCCGCCGAAGCATCGTGGGCGGATGACCGGGAGCATCATGAGGTCCGACCAGATGGTGAAAGGGATACGGATGATTTGGAGCTATCCCTTTCGGAACAACATAAAGCTGCCGTGGACTTCATCCGGCACTTTCTCCCTCAAGTTGTTCTGTCGGGCCAGACTGCTGCGGTTCCGGACAAGAGGATTATAGCGTCATTGGACTCTGAATTTTTTGAGCGGTTCAGGGACATCGCTCCCGAGTTTCCGTCGCAGTCCAATAATGTTGCAAGAACATTTGAATTATTGAACGACGCTATATTTAAACTTGCTTCCAAAACGGGGAAAGCAGGTTTCTTGTCCGCCAATACTCTCAACCTGCCTTTCATTAATGCAAGGAATAAATTCGACACGACAGGACAGGGTATTCCGAGAGTTCCTCTTCGTATGGACGAAGAGGCGGAAGACTTAGAGCTATCATTAACGTCGTCGGCTTCTATTCCAACCGCGGTGTTGGAAACAGCTATTTGGTCTAACAGAGCCAATTTAGATGCCTTATCTTACGCAGATCACCTTACTAAGGCGTTATCACTGCACTTTCAAGGGAAAGAATTTCAGGATATACAATCCTGTTTAAGACTTCTTTCAAGGGCAGTAGCTTATTCCACGTGTAACTCCGCCCTTTCAGTGGCAAACCTGGAGTTGGTTAGACGTGACGCAGCCCTAGCTACATCCACACTCGTGGATACTAAGGTGAAGAACTCTCTCAGAGTCGCTTCGGTCTCCGGAGAACTTCTCTTTGACGGCAAGCTTTCTGCTATTTATGATAAAATTACAAAGAAAGCTTCGGATTCTCTGTTGTTCAAATCTGCTTCTAAGAAGTCGGATACGGCAGACAAGAATAAGACAGGCACTTCTGGGTCTAATGCGCCCAAGAGAGGTTCCGGTGCGTCCTCTTGGTCTTATTCGAGAGACCGTCAGGGTAGCGACTCTCGTTCGGGACGTCCTTCGGGCCGGGACAACCGGTCGGACGCCCCGAGGTCGACGGGACGAGGTGCGGGTCGTGGAGGACGTGGTTTCTCCTACCGCAGGCCTCGCAGGTCCAGGAGGTGATGGCTTAAACCTCTATCGCGTACCGGTTGGCGGAAGGTTGTCGAGCTTTTCACAAGAATGGGCGTCGATTACGGACGACCCTTGGGTGAGAGGAGTGACTTCGGAAGGTCTAAAGATATCCTTCAAACGAAAGCCTCCATTAACTCGATTCTACAGCCATCTGTTTCTGGTTCCGAAACCAGACGGCTCGTTCCGTCCAGTCATAGATTTGAGCTGGATAAACAAGCTGATCGTCGCTCCGAAGTTTTATATGGAGACGATTCGGTCGGTCAGAGCGAGTATTCGGGTGAACGATTATGCAACAAGCATAGATCTCAAAGATGCGTACTTTCACGTCATGGTACATCCGACATTCAGAAAGTATCTACGCTTCGCCGTCCTAGGAGTGGTGTATCAATTCCGGGCGATGTGCTTCGGATTGAAATCGAGCACCCTGGGCGTTCACTCGGGTAATGAACTTGGTAATGACCTATTTCCGAGCTCATTCGTCTGCGGTAACGTCGGCCTACCTGGACGACATTCTTCAGAGGAACGGCAACGAGTTAACGCTTCAGAACGATGTTCAGAATCTACTTCTATTGCTCGGTTTTATAGTAAACGAGGAGAAGTCGGATCTGGTGCCGTCCAAGTCATTCACACATCTGGGAATGAGCTTCGAGACGCACAACAATCTCGTTCGTCTGCCGTTAACCAGAGCGAAATTAGTCAGTTGTTACGCTCGCTATTGTCTGCACGCAGACAAAGTCACAACGAGAGAATTTATGAGATTGATAGGTCTGTGCGGAGCCGCTGCAGATCTCATTGCGATGGGGCGGTTACGCACGCGTCCTCTCCTAATTTTCTTGACTCAGAATTGGAGTGTGAAAATTCATTCGCTCGACGTAGACGTTCTCTTGTCAGATCAAGTGAAACAAGAGATTCAGACTTGGGCAAACATTCAGTGGTTAACTCAGGGAGTTCCGCTGCAGTTGCCGGATCCAAGTTTTACCATTATGACGGATGCCAGTCAAACAGGTTGGGGTGCATCATTGATCCCAACGGATTCGAGATGCCAGGGTCTTTGGGATCCGCAATTCCTGGGCAAGCACATAAACATCAAGGAAATGATGTCAATTTGGCTTGCGTTACGTCATTGGATGGACATTATTCACAATGCTCATGTCCAAATCCTATCCGACAATACGACAGTAGTGGCGTATATACGGAATCAGGGAGGCACTCATTCAGTTCCGTTGTTCAATCTAACGGAAAGAATCCTTCTGTTTGCGCTAGAACATCAGGTTCTTCTTTCGGTCCGTCACATACCGGGTCGTCTGAATGTGCTAGCAGACTCCCTTTCACGAAAGGGTCGCTTGTTGCCGTCGGAGTGGACTCTCAACAAACAAGTATTCAATCAGATTTGCTACCAATGGGAACGGCCAATGATAGACTTATTTGCGACACATCTCAACAATCAGTTGCAGACGTATGTGTCTCCGTGTCCGGATCCAAGAGCATTTGCAGTAGACGCTCTGTCGATCCCTTGGGACGGAATGATAGGATATGCGTATCCTCCAGTGCCGTTAATTCAGCAAGTATTGCTAAAGATAAAACAATCTCAATGCAAGATTCTGTTGGTAGCATCTCTGTCGCCACAGAGACAGTGGATAAATCTACTCAGGTGTCTGTTGTGGGACGTACCGTGAAAGCTTCCTCCACGGGAGGATCTTCTTTCGCAGGGGAAATCGCGTCAACTCCATCACAACCCGCAAGGTCTCAACCTTCACGTTTTTCCGTTGTGCGGTCCTTCTTGCATGGCAAGCACTTTACAGGACGAGCAGTGGACGCGATTTCAAACTGTAGGAGGACCTCCTCTTCGCTAAACTATGCGGCTAAGTGGAAGGTTTTTCGTCGTTGGTGTAGGGATCATTCTGTAGATATTTTCGATCCCTCTATACCAGACATTGCAAACTTTCTAGTATACTTGTTTGACAAAATCAAACTGCAGCCTGTTACTATTAAGGGTTATAGGTCTATGTTATCTGATACCTATGCACATCATGATAGTTTACAAATTGGATCTAATGTCTCTTTATCTAAGTTGGTTAGAAACTTCTCGATAAAGAGACCCAGAACTCTTAGATTAATTCCTAAATGGAATTTAGCTTGGGTTCTTCTTAAATTGAAGGAAAAGCCATTTGAACCTCTTGGGACAGTAGATTTCAAATTCTTATCTTATAAGACTGCTTTTCTCTTAGCTTTCTCTTCTGCTAGAAGAGTCAGTGAGCTTCATGCACTGTCGGTGGATGATTTTCACTATCGTAGTGTCGGGAACACTATCACCTTCACTACTAATGTGGGTTTTTTAGCTAAGAATCAGGCTCCTAATAAATATCCGGAACCTATTGTTATTAAGGCTCTTCCGTCTTCAGACGGGCGTAGGCCTTTACTCTGTCCTGTTAGAGCGTTACGTATCTATAAACAGCTTGTTTACTGTGGTAAACCAGTTCCGCTTTACTAGTAAAATAGGACCCAGTCACCAATGCTTGGGGTGAAAGTCCTCTAAAATGGGCAACATGTTGATCAACGATTGACTAAACTTGACTTCATCTCCATGTTGTGTCACGATTAGCCATAGTGCATAAATATGTGACGTTAACCACCAACAAACAAACATCTATAAACAGAGATCTCAGTTTATCAGAAAGGGACGGAAACGTTTCTTTCTGTCTTTGATGCCTAATAGAAGGGACATTTCGGTCCATTCTATTGCTAGATGGATTCAATTAACTATCCGTACTGCTTATGAGAGTTTATCTTCTTCTCAGCAGTCTGTGCTTAAGATTTCCGCTCATGAAGTAAGAGCTCTTGCTACTTCTTGGGCTTATGCTAATAGTATTGCTATTACAGACTTAATGAAGGCTGCTTATTGGTCTCAGCCATCCACATTCACGAATTTTTATCTCAGAAATATTGAGTCCATTTCTGGAGACCTGCATTGTTTAGGTCCGTTATCTGTTGCTCAGAATGTCGTCCACTAAACAGTTGCAACTATAGTTATGCAGGCTTTCTGTTCCGGCACTGACTCCGTCCGGCTGCCCTCTTCGCTCTGGGCTATTTGACCCAGGGCAAGGGGAAGGGGGGGGGGGGGGCGGGTGTTCCCTTAGGTCACCTGCTTTATAGTGAAAAGCAAGGGAATGCCTCCTCCAAAGTCAGTATTTCTGAGTCGCTTCCGGGATGGTTTTAAAGTGTAATATTAATGTTAAAATTCATTCATGTCATATTTTTAAAGTGTAGCTCGGTGTGAAGCATTTGTATATGTCAAGTGTCATACGGGCTTTAATATACAACACTCAGACACTTTTAAAAGATTATCAAGAGTCTCAATTCTCTGGACTACTTTATTTATTGGCTTACTTCAAAAATAATTAGTATAAGGGTTATACTGGATGTTAATAGAGAACATGAATGTTATTGTGCTCAATTATAAAGGGTATTGTATCTTTCTAATTTAATATTAAATAAGAAAGATACATGTAAAGCCTAATACTCCTTTTCTCCTTAAGGGGTTACCTCTTTATTATATAGTTGAGCTTATTGGATTTTCCTCTGTGTCCTAGGCCCTCCAGCCTTTTTACTATTCAGCTAAGTCTGGGTCATTGGTACAGTATAAAAATGTTAAAAAATTTATAGTAATTTATATATTTTTTATACTTACCAATGACCCAGACGGGGATGGCCCTCCCAGGAGTTGGGAACTCTTGCCTCCCCGCTGAGTACATAGCGCTGACCAGGCACTGCCAGTAAGAATGATAATTGGCGCCAATTTCGGGATTTCCTTGACACTGCGCATGTGCAGTAGGGGCGAAGTATGGAGGTCCTATAGGACATGATTTCTTTTGGTTTTGGATGCAAATTTTGGGGATTGGGGGGCAAAATTTGTGTTTGGCCCTGGTTTTGTTAGAGTTAGCACCAGCTAAGTCTGGGTCATTGGTAAGTATAAAAAATATATAAATTACTATAAATTTTTTAACTTTTCTTTCAAAATTTTTTCAGATTCAGCAGTTCGAATGTTTTGATATTTGGCACGCAGCATCCTCGGGGGGTGAGATTCAAGTTTGTTCAAGCCAAGTCCCTGGGTTCATATTTGGGCTCCCTGTGGGAGCCTGAATTATTACTTAGTTCAATATGAGAAATATTCTTTCGAATCTTTGGATATTTGGTATAAGCTTTTCTTAGGAGGGCAGATGCAACTTGTTGAAATCAATTCCCTGGGTTGATATTTATGCTACCATGTCAGATGAGCACCCTCTGAGGCCTCTTTTTAGTCCCTTACCGGCAATGCCGAAGGGGACTATAGTTTTGCACTCTGTCCATCTGTCAGTCTGTCAGTCACAATTTAGTTTTTCAGACTTTTTTTGGAAATGCTTCAACCGAATGATTTCATTTTTGGTAACCTACTGTAGAACGATGACTTACAGATCAAGTTTGAGTTTCATGCTGATTGCATTATTCTTGTGTGAGTTATGGCCCTTGGAAATATGGAAAAGTGCCAAAATATCATTTTTCCAAACTTTTTTTTGGTAACGCTTCAACGAAATTATTTCATTTTTGCTGACCTACTATAGAACGATGACTTACAGATCAAGTTTCATTTGCACTCGGTCCATCCGTCAGTCTGTCAGTCAGACTTTCAGTCAGACTAGTTTTCCACACTTTTTTTTGGAAATGCTTCAACCGAATGATTTCATTTTTGGTGACCTACTATAGAACGATGACTTACAGATCAAGCTTGAAGTTTCATGCTGATTGCGTTATTCTTGTGGGTGTTACGGCCCTTGGAAATATGGAAGAGTGCCAAAATTATTAATGCTCATTAGTCTGGTAGGGGACATTGTTTTGCTTCAGCGATACGTAAGCTCTTGTTTATTTATAAATTGAGCAGTTCAAAAAAAATAGTTTTCAAGAAATCTAAAAAAAGATCACACCATATATGACCCCTCATTGGAGAAGGTTTTGTACAATGAATGAGTCACATTATATATGCTTTTGTTGAAATGTTTGAAAATTTGGAAAAAAAAATAATTCAAATATTTGATATTGTGTGCATTAGGCAAAGAGTTGACACTTCAACTCGTATACCAGTTGAGTGCTATAAACAAAAATTCACCAGCCACATTGTTCTTCAACTTCCAGTTAGAATAAGCTGGTTGAACTCCTTCAGGTGTGTGGTCAACACCAGAGTCAAAGGTAGCTTTTTTCAAACTGGTATTCAGACTGAGGATCCAATGTTTGAAATTTGAGAGCCAGGTTGAAAAAATAATCAGTTATTGAACCTGGGTTTACTAGCATTTATTACGAAGTAGTTTGGATCATAGAAAATTGTGTATTTCCTCAACTTTCCTGAAATTCAATTTCTTCCATCATTGAAACTGATGTGCAGAATTAAGACACCAAGGTTCATATCAATGTGGATTTAGGTCGCAATCTCTGCTATATAAACAACTATCATTGGAGAACCTTTGTTGGTATTCCATATAGAATATTAACTCTGATAGCAATGATACAGATCCAGTCAATCATTTACCTAATGAATTATATGTATCCTACTCTGTAATTTACAAATTGAGCAGTTGAAAAGAAAAAAAAACTTCAACAAAACCAAATGTGATCTCCTTTTTGCAACAAGCTCATCAAGCTCGTTCCAATGAAAAGTAGCATGATATGATTTTGTGGAATTATTTGAAAAATTTGAAAGAAAAAAATAATTTTTTTGTATTGTATGCATTGGTTAGGTAAAGGGTTAACCCTTCACCTCATATACCAGACAAGCACCATACGCATAAATTCACCATCCAAATTTTTTTGTCACGACTCTGGTAGAAGTGAATCATTTCTTTTCAAATATGCAAATTGTGCCTGTCTGTGACTGTAGCAAGGTTCTTTTTTGCAGGCATGAGACTTGCAACAATATAATAAAATTATATTGGCAAAAATTTCACTTGAATTGTGTTTTGTTGTGAAGAATTCTGAGACTCCAGGAGAAAATGACAGAAAGAGTTATTTCATCTTTCAATTTGCAAAATGTGTAATATCTGAAATTGAACTTTCTCCATCATTCAAACTGATCTGCAGAATTAGACACCTAGATTCATATGAAATAAAAGTTTACTTTAGAAACATGGCTTAATGCCCGTAATTGGAATGAGCTGGATGAAGACTTTTGATTGAGTGTTCAAAAGCCTTGGGTCTAAGCTTGCATTTTCAAACTGCAAACCAGACAGGGCTAATTTGGAATTATAGAGCTGGGTTGAAAAAAATAGATCTTGAACCGGGGAATATTAGCATTTATTATGAAATCCTTACTTGTCTGCAGCATTTTAGTGCATAGAAACTTTAGTGTTTACTGAAATTTATCTTTTACCATCATTTGTTGGTATTCCATATAGAATGATAGCTCTAATAGCAATGATACAGATTCATTTTATTCTTTACTTATTGAATCGGCCATCTCTGTCTGTGTGATTTACTTATAAATTGAGCTGTTAAAAAAAATTGTTTTCAAAAGGTTTAAAAAAAATCCCACCATATTTAACCTCTCATTGGAAAAAGTTTTGTACAATGAGTGTCACATTATATTTGCTTTTGTTGAAATGTTTGAAGAATTTAAAAAAAAAATAAATAAAATTTTGATATTGTGT
This sequence comes from Pictodentalium vernedei, assembly GCA_031216915.1. NCBI lineage: Eukaryota > Metazoa > Mollusca > Scaphopoda > Dentaliida > Dentaliidae > Pictodentalium > Pictodentalium vernedei. The sequence continues at coordinate 224,074,031 of CM062289.1, read as the reverse complement.
GCATTAGGCAAAGAGCTGACACTTCAACTTGTATACCAGTCGAGCACTATCAACAAACATTCACCATCCATATTTTTCTTCAACTTCCAATTGGAATTAGCTGGTTGAACTCATTCTTGTGTGTGGTCAACGCCAGAGTCCAAGGTAGCTTTCTCAAATGGGTATTCACACTGAGGACCCAATGTTTGAAATTTGAGAGCCAGGTTGAAAAAAATAATCGGTTCTTGAACCTGTGTTTACTAGCATTTTATGAAGTAGTTTGGGTCATAGAAAATTGTGTATTTCCTCAACTTTCCTGAAATTCAATTTCTTCCATCATTTAAACTGATGTGCAGAATTAAGACACCAAGGTTCATATCAATGTGGATTTAGGTCGCAATCTCTGCTACATAAACAACTATCATTGGAGAACCTTTGTTGGTATTCCATATAGAATATTAACTCTGATAGCAATGATACAGATCCAGTCAATCATTTACCTAATGAATTATATTATCCTACTCTGTAATTTACAAATTGAGCAGTTGAAAAGAAAAAAAAATTCAACGAAACCAAATGTGATCTCCTTTTTGTAACAAGTTCATCAAGTTCGTTCCATTGAAAAGTCGCTTGATATGATTTTGTGGAATTATTTAAAAAAATTGAAAAAAATTAAATAAAATTTTTTGTATTGTATGCATTGGTTAGGTAAAGGGTTAACCCTTCACCTCATATACCAGACAAGCACCACACGCATAAATTCACCATCCAAATTTTTTTTCTTTTCAAATGTGCAAATTGTGCCTGTCTGTGACTGAGGAAGGTTCTTTTTTAGCAGGCATGAGACTTTCAGCAATATAATAAAATTATATTGGCAAAAACTTCACTTGAATTGTGTTTTGTTGTGCAGAATCCTGAGACTCCAGGAGAAAATGGCGGAAAGAGTTATTTCATCTTGCAATGTGGAAAATATGTAATATCTGAAATTGAACTTTCTCCATCATTCAAACTGATCTGCAGAATTAGACACCTAGATTCATATGAAATAAATTCAATGTTTACTTTCGAAACATGGCTTAATGCCCCTAATTAGAATGAGCTGCAGACCTGCCTATTTTGGAATTATAGAGCTGGGTTGAAAAAAAATAGTTCTTGAACCGGGGAATATTAGGCATTTATGAAATCCTTACTTGTCTGCAGCATTTTAGTGCATATAAACTTTAGTGTTTACTGGAATTTATCTTCCATCATTTGTTGGTATTCCATATAGAATGATAGCTCTCATAGCAGTGATACAGATTCATTTCATTCTTTACTTATTGAATCGGTCATCTCCACCTCCGTAATTTATAAATTGAGTACCGTATTTACTCTATGTATTGATACAGTTTAAAATAATTATTTTTTTACCTGTCTCAATACTTGGAAATTGGAATTAAATGCCCAAAAGATGTGTATCAATAATTAGAAAAACTTAAAATTCTTGGGAAAATAGATCGACATGATGTAGAAACAGCTGATCACCGGTATGAGAAAGGTCATGTATGTACACACGAGATCTCGGGAATGGACGTGACAACACTGATTGACATTTTTCAAGAAACTTTAACACGCCTACGACACACTTTTCCAGTCAATAGCACTCAAACATACATTCACGTTTTGACCCAAAAAATCAGACCACGCCTTTGATATATAATAAATCATGTTTGTTACCTTTTCCTTTGTTGTTGGAATTTAAAACAACACCGGGCTGTATGTACTTGATCACACATCACTGCCATGAAACAGGTGTTTTCTCATCAAACGAACCGCTGATATAAACAAAACAATCACGTGCTCAGGGTTGAACAAAAAACTGTTACTGCTTGTGTTTTGAGGAAAATTTGCACCACAAGCGGTTTGCTTTTTCTATGATATGGATTCAGCAAGTAATAAAAATAAGTATAACATCAAAGTGAGTTTCTTGTTGTTTTTTTTAAACCCTCAAATATTATAAAATCTGAATACAACCTCAGATTGACAAACAGTTCAATTTGCAATCATGGATCGATTTATAGTTAAATACAGGACAGCAGAGGAAGCGAGACCAAATGTAAAATTAAGCCCACAGAAGCCAGTGGTAAAAAGACCAGTTGGAAGGCCGGCAAAAAGAAATATATCTGAAGTCGCAGACACCCAAAGTCCTCCTAAAAAGGTGAATAAACCAAGTGAAGAGGAAACGGAGATCACTATTAAAGGAAAGTACAGAATTTTGAACGCAAAAGAGAAGAAAGCAGCTGTGGATTTGGCAAGACAAGTTGGGGTACGAAAAGCAGCATCTAAGCTAAAACTTCACCCTGCATCACTTAGTAGATGGTGTAAGATTGATTTTGACGACCCAAACGAAAAAAGGAACAAAGCTGGACATTTGAAAAAATCAGGAAGACCGATATCATATGGAACGGTCATTGATGACAAAGTTGCAGAATGGGTTTTGGTTCAGAGAGATTTGCAGCTGCCTGTTTCAATCGAATCCATGTGCTCGTATGCTAGAGAGCTTGTAAAGAAAGCAGAATTGGAAAAGCTAGGAGAGTTCAAAGCCAGTTACGGTTGGGCCATCAAATTTATGCAGCGTCACGAATTTACATTACGGTCAAAAACTTCACTTGCCCAGCGACTTCCAAAAGATTTAGAAGAAAAGACTGCCAACTTCTTGGGGTACATCAAAGAAAAACGTTTAGAGGATGAATTTGAAGATGAATATATAATAAACATGGATGAAACACCTGTTTATTTTGATCTGATCCCGAACAAAACAATTGACAAAGTTGGAGCCAAGGCCGTTTGCCTGCGTTCTACGGGATCAGAAAAGAGGCACCTCACACTGGTTTTAGCTGTGTCCAGTAGTGGGAGCGTACTGCCACCTATGGTAATTTTCAAAGGGAAGCGTGAACTCAAATTGGATGTTCCTAAAGACTGGATAGTGTGTGTACAAGAGAAAGGGTGGATGGATGACCAGTTAATGCAACGATGGGTTAAAGATATACTTCAGAAGCACACCCAAAAGGAGCGATGTCTTCTGGTGATGGACAGTTTTAGGGGCCACTTAACTGATGGTGTGAAAAAGGCTCTTCGCAAAAACAACATTGTACCAGCAATTATTCCTGGTGGATGCACATCAAAACTGCAACCTCTTGATGTCAGCATCAATAAACCAGTGAAAGCAGACCTCCGAAGAAAGTGGACTGATTATATGAACGATTCAACAAAGAAAATAATAGAAAATAAGGAAGAAAGAATAAAGCCAGCAACGAAGCAAAATGTGGTACAATGGATTGACTTTGCCATAAAATCTTTGCAGGAAAAGAAAGACATGATAAGACGCTCTTTCAAAGTGTGTGGCATAAATGTTAATATAAATGGTAGTGAGGACAATTTAATTCGACAACACCCATGGGAACCTGTTGATAAGCCATTTGAGAGTTTAAATGAATTACAGGATGCATGTGACTCATACTATGACTTGGATGAATTGATGTCATTGGATGATGCTGTGAATGAATTTTTCGACTCGGACGATGAACTGCCTGATGAAAATTAATTATAAAATAAAATTATTGCTTATTTAGGTGTGTGTGTACAGGCTGTCATTATCCGTGAAGTCAAAAATGAAGCATTTTTCTTGCACTTGTCCCACAATGCCTCACTGAAAATTGTGCGATAAATGCAAGAATAATTCTCTATTTTTTCCTTCTCTGGTAATAACACCCACGGGTTAAATTAACATGTCTCCAAAGTTATTTTTTTTATTTTTTTGTGATGAGAAGTGGTGGTGGGGTAGGGGGAGGGCAGCCATTACAGATTATTTTAATGGTTACGCATATTCAACAGTGTGTACGGGCTGTCATTATCCGTGAAGCCAAAAATGAAGCATTTTTCTTGCACTTGTCCCACAATGCCTCACTGAAAATTGTGCGATAAATGCAAGAATAATTCTCTATTTTTTCCTTCTCTGGTAATAACACCCACGGGTTAAATTAACATGTCTCCAAAGTTATTTTTTTTATTTTTTTGTGATGAGAAGTGGTGGTGGGGGGGGGGGGGGGGGGGGGGGCAGCCATTACAGATTATTTTAATGGTTACGCATATTCAACAGTGTGTACGGGCTGTCATTATCCGTGAAGCAAAAAATGAAGCATTTTTGTTACACTTGTCTCACAACACCTCACTGAAAGTTGTGCGATAAATGCAAGAATAATTCTCTATTTTTTCCTTCTCTGGTGATAACACCCACGTGCATGTCACATGGCGATTGTTTGTATTGAAATATATTGGGAGAATTTTTGAGGTGTTGTGTTCAGTAATAGCTATGTATTAATAATACAAATAATAATGACTGCGAGATGTTCAATACGTATTTATCTCTATCATCAATATGAAGATTTTCTGGAATGCTTTCTGTGTTCCAACTCCTCACTCTGAAATATTTGGATTGCACTTTGTTTTAAAAATTGAATGTTTGTAAAAATGTATAACTCAAGGGAGATTACTGTATTTCATCAATGAATACAAAATGTGAATACGATGGAACTTTGTTATTATGACACAAAGTTTATGGTCTGTGGTTCAGGTAATTCCTGCTTATTCATGTTTTATATTTTATATGTATCGTACTTCATTGTGATGTGCTATAAATAAATTAGTAGAACTGAAATCTTGTTCCTCTTCTGTAATACTCCAAACTGTCAAGCAAATGCTCTTCTCTTTCGATGCGCACGCAGTGTTTATTGCTGGTAACACTGTCGATAAACTCTTTGTGCAGATCGAAACTTTTTTTTAATGAACAAATACAGTATACACAGAAATAAACAGTTTCATTCAAAGTTCACAACAAAACTGTGACGAAAAATTGTTTTTCGTCACAACGGGGTATTGATACAAGAACAGTCAATATATATTTTAACAATATACATATAACAAGGCAATGTATAGTACAGTTTCATTCAAAAACATATCTCAACCAAATGTACAACCACATAGCAGACGTCCTTATTCTGGGTGAATCAATACTTAGAAAAATAATTTTTGACCCGTCTCAATTATTAGAGCGGTTTTGAAAAATATTTTTTTGGGAAAAGTAGGGTGTATCAATACATAAAGTGTATCAATACATAGAGTAAATACGGTAGTTCAAGAAAAATAGTTTTCAAAAAATATTAAAAAATTGCACCATATCATATGACCGACCCCCTCATTGGAACAAGCTTATACAGTGAGTGAGTCACATTAAATATGCTTTTGTTGAAATGTTTGAAAAATTTAAAAAAAAAAAAAAAAATTGATGCTCTCAGGTGACCATTCCTAACAATAACCAATGGGACAGAGGCACAGCTGTGTTTGGGTGAAAAAGTAAACAAATCCAGGATTTTGTGGAAAGGACTATACATACATTTATTCTTATGAAATTTTGAACTAAATTCAATTTATAACCGTGTAATCTTAACTAACAATAAATGTATATATAGCCATATACACCCAAAGGTGGCGAAATATAACGCCCTAACACAATCAACTTTTAAAACAGAAAAACAAATGATGTAAATAATATATATGAATAAAATTAATGAAACTGTGATAAAATGACCTGGGAGGGAGGGAGGGTGTGTTTTCTGCAGAAAATTGTTCCATAACAGACTTATTTGCGACGCGTGCTGAATTTGGACGTCTGTCCAGCAACCTGATGTACAAAGAAGTGACACTTTCAACAGGTTGTAGGATTCTGTGATTGGTTGAATCAGGAACTGTTACGTAACATGGCACCACAAATACTTCCGAAATTTACCGATGGCACGTTACAATTTTCGGTGCTTCTATTTTTATCATTCTCTGTTTCATGTGCCTTCATGTATAAGATGGAAATTTTCGAGTGAGGCTCAGCACTTTGGGAGAAAATTAAACTTGTAGATTTCTGCCAATATGGAATCCTATAAATAGTTGTTCCCCTCTGGATGATTCACCAGATTACGACACCCCTACAAAATAGCAACTGAACCAAAAGGCCCCCAAGAGCATAAACCTCAATACTTTGTATTTCATGTATTTGTGCTCACTGGTGACCATTCCTAACAATAACCAATGGGACAGAGGCACAGCTATGTTTGGGTGAATAAGTAAACAAATCCAGGATTTTGTGGAAAGGACTATACATACATTTTTTTTTATGAAATTTTGAACTAAATTCAATTTATAACAATGTAATCTTAACTAACAATAAATGTATATATAGCCATATACACCCAAAGGTGGCGAAATATAACACCATAGATGTGCCAGCTTACTGTAAAGTGCCAGCTTACTGTAAAGGTTGCACATCACCGCCACCCAAAGCCTCTGGCACAGTCGTCCAGAGACGAAGATCTGATGGGAACAGAGAAGTGGTTCCAAACCTTCTTTCAGAATAGAAGGATAAAATTAAGGAGGGGGAGATCCCGAGACGGAAGCGAGGTAATGAATGAACCATGTAATGTACACGGCAGAAAGACTGACTGGAGAAAGACTAACTGCATGTCCATAACGAAGTGCAACTTCCAAACGCCGATAGAGGCATATTCGAAGAAAAGAGCCATGGGCACCTACAATCCTCCCCCCAGGGGGAGCCACAAGAAGGCAAGCCATCTGCCAGTGGCACGTACTTGTGGCTTGCTGGATGAGAACCCTCAGCAATAAAATATAAAGAACACAAGATGATGGAAATTACAGCACACACATGATTATGAAAAATTAGGCACCAATAAATATATACAAGTCACTACTGATCTCGCCAAGCAACCCACTATCCGTGTTGCCAAGTAAAAGTCTGCTGCCAAATAATAAAATAGTACGGACTGAGGCGATATCCTAGGTGAAACAGATGTCCAACAAACAAACTTAGTGTGGAAGAGGGAAATGGGGTCAAATCGGGTAGGCCATAAAGATGGCAAAAATTATGTAGCAATGTCCATGACCTGTTATAGCTTGCCTGGGTCCTCGATGAAAGAGCATGAGACATTATGTGAGCCACGGTCCCAGCAAGTTTTGGATGGTCAGTTCCTCCGGAACGCCTGTCGGTTCCTGGTCTGCCCATGGGGCTGCCTGTTTGAACTCTCTCACCTGCAAGCGAGAAAGTTTATCAGCTAGAACATTTTTTACTCCTGGCACATGCTCGGCCTTAGCTAAAATATTGTGTTGAAGAGTAGTCAACACCAGTTTCCGAAGGAGATGCAACAAGCACACCTCCTTCGATGTCTGTGTATTAATGATGTGAACCACTGCTTCATTATCAGAATGCAAAATAATTTTCCGGTTTTGGATTACTTTGCCCCAAATTGTCAGTGCCACAATAATGGGGTAAAGCTCCAAAATAGCTACATTCAACCCTCTCGCCTGCAGATGCCACGCAGCATAGAACCATGAAGTGTTAAAAATGGCCGAAAAACCCAGGGTGGAAGATGCATCAGTGTAGAGCTGCAGTGTGTCACTGGACATCCAGTTGGACTCGAGAAACATGGTTTTTCCATTGTATTCCTCCAGAAAGTGCAGCCATACAACTAAATCATCTTTCGCCTCTTTAGTAAGTCTAACCCGGTGATGGGGGTGCTGTAATCCAATGGTGAGATTTATCAACTGTCTCAAAAATACCCTCCCCGGTACTATGACAGAGCATGCAAAGTTCAAAAGCCCGACAATGGACTGCAGTTCACGTAACATGGCCTTTTTGGAGGACAGTAATGCGACAATTTCACATTTACATTTATGCAATTTGTCGGATGGGAGGCGTGCCTCCATCCGCAAAGTATCAAGTTCAATACCCAAAAATTCCATGGTTGTGGATGAATTAAAGGTTTTATCATTCGCTATGGGAACCCCAATTGTCTCACAAAGTTGTAGAAACAACTGAAGTGCCCCTGCACATTGCTCTCGTCCATGGGTTATTATCAAAAAATCATCCCGGAATGCACCATATTTGGTACGTGAAATTTGTGAACTACAATCCACTGCAGGGCTGTACTAAAACTCTCAAAAATTTTGCAGGAGGTGGAGCAGCCCATGGGGAGGCAACGGTCAAAATAGTAAGAACCCTGCCATTGGAAACCCAGAAGATGGTGGTCTGCTGGGTGTATGGGTATCAACCGGAAGGCTGACTTATGTCAGTCTTTGCTAAGAAACTACCTGGACCAAGCTGCTGTATAATGAAAATGGCATCCTGAACAGTGGAATAACAAACAGAAGCCTCCTCGTGTGGAATACCATCATTTACAGACAAACCCTGAGGATACGAGAGGTGGTGAATGACCCGAAATTCCCCAGGGGCTTTCTTGCGAACAACCCCCAGTGGAGAAACCTGAAAAGCCAGAAGCGGTGGTGCAGTAAAGGGGCCTAGGACTCGTTTTGCTTGGATTTCTTGACGTAATTTGGCTTCTAAAATTTGTGGAAATTCATTTGCTGAAGTAAGATTAGGTGAGCTAGCAGAGGTGGCAACCTTTTGGCAACCCAACCGAAAGCCTTCTGTAAAACCATTGACAAGATATTGTGTATTCCCATTATAATTTGCGAGTAGATACTCTAAAGTTTTGACCCGACTGGAAGTGATAACTGCCTCATTTTTAGCTCAACTTTGGCGAAGCCAAATTTGAGCTTATGCCATGGCCCGTCGTCCGTCTGTCCGTCAACAATTGGATACGGCTCGGGCTAGAGGCCGTATTTATGAACCGATCTTTACGAAACTTCTTGGGTACCTTTGTTATGACCGTGGGACGAGAACAAGTGTTTTCGGGTTTGGTCCGAAATTCAAGATGGCTGCCAGCCGCCATTTTGTACCGACGATGCAGAAATCTATTTTTTGTACAGAACTTCCATATGAAAGCTATGATTTGAATAATTTTTTGTATGAATGTTTAGTACCATGGGATACATCACATATAATACAGGTTTTTTTCTTGTGCGTAAATTATGCAAATTAGACTAACTTTGATGTTTTTTGGTGTTACTTTCAGCACTGTAAGTGCAAATGCCAATACGGCTCGGGCTAGAGGCCGTATTTATGAACCGATCTTTACGAAATTCCTTGGGTACCTTTGTTATCACCGTGGGACGAGAACGAGTGTTTTTGGGTCCGGTCCGAAATTCAAGATGGCCGATGGCAGCCATTTTGTACAAAATTTGGTGCAATCAGATTTTTGCACAGAACTTCCATATGAAAGCGTTGATTTGAATAATTTTTTGTTTGAATGTTTAGTACCATGGGATACATCACATATAATACGGGTTTTTTTCTCGTGCAGAAATTATGCAAATTAGATGAACTTTGATTTTTTCAGTGCTACTTACACACAGTAAGTACACATGTCAATACGGCTCGGGCTAGAGTCTGTATTTATGAACCAATGTTCACGAAACGTCTTGGGTACCTTTGTTATCACCTTGGGACGAGAACGAGTGTTTCTGGGTGCGGTCCAAAATTCAAGATGGCTGCCAGTGGCCATTTTGTACCGAAATTAGTTCTAATCAGTTTTTTGTACACAACTTCTATATACGGCTCAGGCTAGAGGCCGTATTTATGAACCGATCTTTACGAAACTTCTTTTAAAATTAAATTAGTGCAATCAGTCTTTTGTACAGAACTTCTGTATGAAAGTTCTGATTTGAATATATTTTTGTATGAATGTTTAGTAACATGGAATACATCACATATAGTACAGGTTTTTTTGTATGCAAATTAGATGAACTTTGATTTATTCAGTGCTACTTATACACTGTAAGTGCACATGTCAACACGGCTCGGGCTAGAGGCTGTATTTATGAACCGATCTTCACAAAACTTCTTGGGTACCTTTGTTATCACCTTGGGACGAGAACGAGTGTTTCTGGGTGCAGTCCAGAATTCAAGATGGCTGCCAGTGGCCATTTTGTACCGAAATTAGGTCCAATCAGTTTTTTGTCACAACTTCTACACAGCTCATATTTGTGAACTGATCTTCCTGAAACTTCTTGGGTACCTTTGTTTTCACCTTGGGACAGGAATGAGTGTGTTTTGGGGTGCCTTTGTTATCACTGTGCTATGAGAACAAATATTTTGGGGTTCAGTCAGACCCACTCTGGGACTCAAAAATTTCTTTTCTAGTTTAGCATCTGACTGTCACCCACCTTAACAATACTTTACCTATACATTTGTTACAGGCAACGGTCAGTATTTATGTACAGACCGTTACAGTACTTTATATGTACCTTTGTTATCAGGTCATTACCTAGATGTTTGTCATTGCTGTATCACATACTATACATGTACATGTCTTTGTCTTGACAAGTTGAGCTACAGTGTCATTGACACTTTCATTTGGTGTTGGTTGAAGGTGACTGCCCTTTGTAGGGAGTCTTGGTCGTCTGTCGACGACCAAACCTGTTCCGAAAGGGCGGCCGCATGAAGTCGCCCTGTGCATGAAATTTGGTAAATGAATGATCTTGATCGCATGAGTGATTGTACTTGCAGGGGCCAGAGCAACCAGTGCCGTTATGGTAACGGAAGCAGAACCCCCTTGGGTAGTGAGGTGCACATGCGTCAGTGGACCCCGTGCTCTTATGCTGAGGTTGGGAGGTGTTGCCCCGGGGCTGAGATAAAGGCGTATGTAGCGCCTTGATCCACAGTTCCATGTTAATGGAGTCCCACTGAAGGGAAGGGTTAAATTGCCTGAGAGATCTGAACTGTCGGTCGTAAAATGCCCAGTTGCCCTTGTCGGCGGCCAAAGATCTAATCAGCGATTGGTACTTCAGGAGTGGTGCTGCTCTTTTGGGAAACCTGGCTACATAAACTGTCATGTATATCTCAAATGCAGTCAACCACTGACTGATGCCCAATATCTGCTTAGGCGACCTTGCCACACATTGAAGGGCCGAAAAATCCGAGTCTGGAGCACCTAGTGTCAGGGTGTACTGAGTGCCCTCTGCATTAAGTGGGAGGAGATTAGTTAAATCAATAAATTCTTCTGCCCATATTTTTTGTTTTAAGGTGGGGCTGACAGTCCTGTCCAGGGGTACCGATGCAGACACAAATTCACTAGGCATAGCATGGCGTGATGGTTGTGGCATCGGTAACCGGCTGGACTGGACAGGCAGTGGGTGGCTATCCCGTGAAAGGGGGGCTCCAAGCCCCAGAATATGAGAGGGGTGATGAACTGAGTTGACATTACCGTCATTAATAGTGTCACTAAATAATGTCACATAGATAAGTAAATTGGCTACCTTGTGGTCACGGTAGGTCCTGTAGTTTGTTGGAAGTCCTGTCTCGGCTCGTTGGCTGCTGCCTCTTCCTGTCGTAGTTGTTTTAACGTGTTCTCCAACTACGATATCGAGGCTTGGCGAGACGTTGAAGGGGCACCAGCAGAGTTCATCGGTTGGTTGGTATGCCTGTCGGAAGCCATTTCACACTCTGTACAGATGGCACTGACTTGGCCCGTAATCGGGTCCGAACTGGGCTCTTCTGTGTGTGGTTGAGTGTTCATATGTGATGACATCCGTACACCCTGATTTGAATGGTCGCTAGCTTGAATAGTATGAGAATAACTGTCTGAATTGACATCTAAAATGGAAGCGTTTACACCTAGTGCTGCCGCGGTTAAGACTTTTTTCTGACCGGTTAACCACGGTCAAACAGACAGGTTAACCGCATTTAAGGTACCTATATTTGTAGTGTGTTCTTGCTTCAATTGTAACTATTATATTGGACCGGCCAATGTTATTTACATTGACCATAAATAATAATAAAGAAGTATTCTATTTGGTCGTTGTTGTTCAATCGCCGCATGTCTTTACATCAGTGCGTGTACCGGAAATCAACAGGTTTGTGGGGCCAATATGGATGAAGGCATACAAAATACAAAATCATCAAAATAACAACGAAAAAATAAATAATAACACATTAAATGTTTGCCAGCAATACCTGGAGAGACGTATTTATTTATTCCATGAACTCCAATTCACTGATGTGTAATGACCGGTTATAAATTACACACACGTGCACCAGGTAAAGTTAGTTTCAATAGCACCAACAATGCTTAAGTGGGACAACAATTTGAAAATAATTTGCGCTGTAACCTGTGCATTTGTTGTATTTTTATTGGTTTTTCCCGGAACGTTCTTGCATTCCAGAAAAACCAACTTAATCACAACAACTGCGCAGGTTACGGTGCAATTGGTGCTCTGATTCTGAAACTATGAAGTTTCAGTCACAAACGAGCGTTGGATTTTCTGGACAGGGAAGAAGACATTGGGGTGATAAACAAACAACGAAAAACAAATAAATGCGAGTATTTTTTAAATCTTTAATAATAATTTTCCTTTATTCTTTTATCTTATTCACCACGTGGTAACTCGTGAAAACTTACCTATTTCCGTTGCATCCCAAATTGGCAAAACGTAACTTGCAACTAATTCTTTTTGACTGCATATATTTAAAAATGGGGGTGCGACTTATACATGGGCTTTAGGCAAAAGGGAGGAATTCCAGGTGTGAGTTTGGGGTGCGACTTATACACGGGGGCGACTTATACACGGACATATACGGTGAGTATAGTGAATGTAAGGTTAACCGGTTAAAACATTTTCTTGACCGGGCAAAGTTTTAACCACAGGTTAACCGGTTATCCGGATAACCGCGGCAGCACTATTTACACCCCCTGTTGATGGTTGGAGGGGAGACAAACAAGCGTTCATAGGCACTGCGGACACTGAATCCTGCACAGGCGAAAGTGGAGCCACTCTGGTTTGGTGTCCGCCGGCACTTGACATCACAGTTGTTGCAGCTGGTCTGGTAGTGGTTCTCCTGGAACGATGATGAGCCAACTCATGTGGATGGTCAGTTTCCTGGGTAGGTTGTGAAATAGCATATAGGTGAGAAAGTCCATCTGCCAAATTAAGATGTGGCTGGGGCTTGAGCTGCAGACTGACGGTAGGATCTTCCCGGGTTCTCCAGGATTTATGTGTGGCTTTAGGCATCCTGAAATGTAAAACTGTCGGAGTGTTAGTTTCCCAGCACAAGTACGACATGAAAGACAATGTGTATACAAATCTACCAGCTCGACCGGCTTCAGACGGATACACGCAGCCTAGGAGTGACGCGAGAAATGATAGCCACGTTGCTGGGATATACTGGGGAGCATTATAAACAATCTCCAATAAATCCCAACAAAATCAGCCAATGGCAAACTATCGTGGGGGCTGCTGCAGGTGGTAGGGGTGAATTGATAAGTGATAATAAGTCTTATCACAAAGGAAGTAGAATGGTGAAGTGTGCTGTGATGTACTGGGGAGCATTATAAACAGTCTCCAGTAAATCACAACAAATTCAGCCACGGGCAATAGAACCTGGTGCTGCTGTGGGCAACGGTTGAAGTTACAAATGGGTAACAGGTGAATTGACAAATGACAATAGGCAATGTGGAGGGATGCTATGAAGCAAGACCGTTATTAATTATTTATTTATTTGCTTTCGTATTAATGTCTGTATTTAAGGTCACATACTTCTGTCCAAGGGCTAATCATGACCACGACAGTTTTACGGGTGGAGGAATCCGGAGTACCCAGAGAGAACCACCGAGCATCGGCAAGCAACTGACAGCCCATTAACATTCTAGCAAGACCGTTAAAGATATGTCTACTTTATCAACAGAGCATGCGACACGTGAAGCAAATTAAACGTGCTACGAAGCATACCAAGGGAAAAAATGGGCCTGCAGTCAATCAACACTTAAGGCAATGGGGGATCCTGTAAGCTAGCCCTCCCCATGCGGCAAGTGAGAGCAACGGTAAAAGGACTCAAAAAAGGAAAAGCATAAGTGACACGAGAAGCAAATTAAACGTGCTCCGCCACACAGTTAAAATTATAATGGTAATAAGAAGAAAGGAGTCCACAGGGCCGTGGAACAATTGATAATGAAGGTGAATTTTTTGAATGCTGAATTATAAAGAGAAAGTGCTAGAAGCCGGAGAAATGAAACCAACTCAGAGAAAATAGAAGAATGGCACGAGAACCAAATTAAACGTGCTCTGCCACAACATATTATACAAACAACAATGCACCAAGCCCCCCACCAACTCGTACCAAACATGACAGTCCACCGTAGGGGGCACTCGTCTGCCCTGCACAAAAACCAGACAAAACACCAAGAGAGGGAAGTGATGGAAAAGGGGTGGGGGTGGGGGCGATTGCGTTCCTCTGAGGGGGTGGGGGGGGGGGGGTTACTGCTGAAGGTATTTTTTTTTTTTTTTTGGTTACCATGTGATCAATATCATTCATCGAGGCAGAACAGGAAGCTGCGACGTATGGGGAAAGGGGGGGGGGGGGGGGTGGTGATGTGAGAGTCGCGAATTGAAAAAACAAACCGAAGCGATGGTCCGTGTCATTATGTGCTCACAAGAAGTCTCGGAAGGGAACCGCAAATCAACAAACAAAACCATATTGAAACGAATCCGCCGAAAATGGCCGGAAATATCCGAATAAGTTAGAACCACGTGCAAAAATTGTAACGAAAATAGATGTCTCCGCCTGGACCGACCAAACCCACATTCTTCGATTATATGAATGTTAGGCCAGCACGGATTCAGACGTATGGATGGCTTTAAGACCAGACGTAATAGCTGCCCGAATATTTGCTCGGAAAGCTTTCATGCCACGCACGTTGAGATGCACCCCATCAGACAACTTGTTGCGTACAGTTAGGGCCAAACGTTTCTGCCTCCAGAAACGCACCGAAGACCGGTATCCGTGCAAGTCCCTGGATAATTGGAGGTTCAATTCGTCCACTTGGCAATTGAAACTCCCAACGACCTCAGGGGAAGTTGAAAACACCCGGCCACGGACTGGCAATTTAACCTGAAAACGATGAAGAACTTCACAGACGATAATGTGCTGAACGTGAGCACACCTTTCCAAATAGTGAACAAAGTCACGAATTTCCCTGTAGACCTGGTCTGGGGAATTGGCCGAAAGGTCGTTCCCACCACATACTAACACGGCAATGTCAGGAGCATATTGTTGTATTTTCCGAAGATGGGAACCCGAAATTTTGTCCAGTGTCAGGCCACTTATTCCAAACATACGTACTTCAACAGGAGAAATTGCCAAATTAAAATCCAGTATCTTCGCAAAATCATGCAACATGGGTCAGTTATTTCCAGGTGTATTCGGCAACAACATTTCTGAGAATCTTGTGACGAAACTGCTACCAAAAATCATAACCTTCTGAGACATTGCAACAATGAAATTAATAAAATAATATGATTTAAAAATACTGACCTTTGTTTCTATCAGAAAACTTCCCAACTTCTGAGCACAAAAACTTTTTTTCCGAACCAGACGCGTCTGTGTAAAACAAAGGAATGAGAAATTAGCTGAAAGGGACGCCAAGATTTTGGCATCCCCCTCAGGCTATTCATTTGATTGGTCAGAGATTAACTCATTAATTACAGCATGGGAAACGAGTGGTGTTAAGTGACCATCTACATCAGTGCCTCCTATATTAAACCCATGCTAATGCAGTAATCAAAGATTAAAACCAATCCCCAACGTACCGATTGTTAAGCATAAATTCTTTTACTTGGTTAAATTTATTTTTGTATTTTCGCTATTAGCAGGTCTGCATGCTCGCTGGCAGATTTGAGGTTTGTGGATTCAGTGGAAGTATGAGGCCCCTGAAAACCTAATTTAAAACCAAAGGTGAAACCGGATGTTAAATCCTGTGCCAACCTCTCATCATAACCGTACAGCAAATTTTGAAAACATGCAACATTGATGGGTGTATGTAAATGAGGACTTGGACGAACTGTAATCTTATTCCCTGTTTCACTAAGCCTGTCCAGGCTGTCCGTTATGGGGCCGAAAGGAGGAGCAAAAGCCTTCCTGCCTCCCAGGACACTGGGCAAAAGAGTGCTCCTTTGAGCATCTGAAACAGGTGCGGGAAAACCGGCAAGGAAGTTTGCAGGTCTGCCCGCTGTGAAACCTGTCACAAACGCCCTTGGGAAATTTCTGCTCTTGTCGACCCGTGTGTTTTCTAGTCTGAAACTTAGACCCTCATTTATCACCAGACCCAACTAACTGTTTCACCACTGGATCAGGAAGGGCCCAAAACCCAAAAACTTTGTTTGAGAAGACGGAACTCCCCATTGTAGAATTGCCAGTTACCCTTAGCCGCTGCAATGGAACGCACCCTCGCCTGGTACTGTAATAAGGAACTGTGTTCTGATGGTGCTTTGGACAAATAAATGGTCATGAAGATTTCAAATGCTGAAATCCACTGACTAATGTACTGAAGCCCTTTGGCTGGGCGAGGGGTGCAGGTCCATGAGGGAGCCTGGCCATCGAAACCAGTCATGGCCAGGGAATACTGAATGGCCTCCATCTGGTTCGATGCCAAGAGGCAGGTCATCTCCACATATTCGCCTGCCCAGATTTTTGCCTTTATCCGCTGCGGCACCAAACTTCCCACTAGATGGCCAAAGAATAGAAGATGGGAAACCGTTTGTTTGTTTTTGTTTGTTTTTAGCTCAACTTTGGCAAAGCCAAATTTGAGCTTTTGTCATGGCCCGTCGTCCGTCTGTCAAGAATTTGATACGGCTCGGGCTAGAGGCCGTATTTATGAACTGATCTTTACGAAACTTCTTGGGTACCTTTGTTATGACTGTGGGACGAGAACGAGTGTTTTTGGGTGTGGTCCGAAATTCAAGATGGCTGTCAGCCGCCATTTTGTACCGACAATGCAGAAATCTGTTTTTTGTACAAAACTTCCATATGAAAGCTCCGATTTGAATAATTTTTTGTATGAATGTTTAGTACCATGAGATACATTACATATCATTCGGGGTTTTTTCTCGTGCTTAAATTATGCAAATTAGACTAACTTTGATGTATTAGTCCCCTACGGGAACCGTAAGGGGACTATAGGATTGCACTCCGTCCGTCCGTCTGTCTCTGTCCGACCGTCCGTCCATCTGTTTTTTATGTTACCACCTCTCCCTCCAACATGCTTTAAGCGACACCTTTCATATTTGGTACATGGATAAATGGTTGTGAGGGTATGATGCACGCTCAAATTTTTTTTTTCAAAATCCAAGATGGCGGAATGGCGGCCATTTTTGTTGTGTTTTTTAAGCTTTTTTTTCTCTATTTTGATGTTACCACCCCTCCCACCAACATGGTTCAAGCTACACCTTTCATATTTGGTACATGGATAAATGGTTCTGAGGGGATGATGCACGCTCAAAATTTTTTTTTTAAAATCCAAGATGGCGGAATGGCGGCCATTTTTGTTGTGTTTTTTTAAGCTTTTTTTTCTCTATTTTCATGTTACCACCCCTCCCTCCAACATGGTTAAAGCTACGCCTTTCATATATGGTACATGGATAAAGGGTTGTGAGGGGATTATGCACGCTCAATATTTTTTTTTTAAAATCCAAGATGCTTATATACTCTAGTGTCTTCTGTTTATGTCACAAAACACCTTATGTCACAAAAGCGCCGTAGGGGACTAATACCGGTGGTCAAACACTTGTTTACCCCAAATGGCATGTTTTTGTCCACAGAGCCAGCATTTTAATGTTATTAGGCATAAATTCGCCTAAAAATGGTCCCAAAAATTTCCGACAAAACGTCTGGTGGGGGGGGGGGGGGGGGGGGATCTCTGCCCCCCCCCCCCTTATCTACGCCACTGACAGAATTCACACTCCATATCCAACCAACCAACCAGGGAGTGCAGTGGCCCAGTAGGTAGAGAAGCAGGCTGCAGAGGTCCTCGGTTTGAATCCCACCTGCGGCAACTGCGTTGTCCTTGAGCAAGACACTTAATCCCAATTGCCCACGTGGGGGCACGGTGGCATTGTGTACTAAGGCGTACTGCACATGCATTTATCTTCAACCAATGCTAACCCTGCTTGTGTGGATTTGGTAAGTTGCTTGGCGGTTCTCTCCAGGTACTCCGGCTTCGTCCACCTGTAAAACTTTTCAACACGAGGTGACCCTCTCTGTCAAAAGTGTTTATAAAACCCCAATAAATAATTGAATAATTATCCAACAAACCAGGTCCCCCAAAATGCTGTCTTTTGGCAAACTTGTAGGTTACATTTGTAGTTGTTTCTAGATGAGTCTTACCTAGAAACAACTGCAAAGACACAGGATATAGATTGTTTAATGTTACAAGAATGTACAAAAAACACCTTATGTCACAAAAGCGCCGTAGGGGACTAATACCACCTGGGTGGTCAAACACTTGTTTTGTGTTACTTTCAGCACTGTCAGTGCAAATGCCACTACGGCTTGGGCTAGAGGCCGCATTTATGAACCGATCTTTATGAAACTTCTTGTGTACCTCTGTTATCACTGTGGGACGAGAACGAGTGTTTCGGGGTCCGGTCCGGTCCGAAATTCAAGATGGCCGCTGGCAGCCATTTTGTTCAAAATTAGGGGCAATCAGATTTTTGCGCAGAACTTCCACATGAAAGCTCTGATTTGAATAATTTTTTGTATGAATGTTTAGTACCATGGGATACATCACATATAATACAGGTTTTTTTTCTCTTACAGAAATTATGCAAATTATAATTAGATGAACTTTGATTTTTAGCTGCGACTAGCAGCTCAACAAGTGGCAATGTCGGTCTGTAGGTCTGTAGGTCTGTCGGTTTGTCTGTGACCAACGAGTTTCAAAACTCAATAACTTTTGAAATACTTGATGGAATGACTTTATATTTGGCATGTAAGTGTATCTTATTGATGTCTAACCACTGTTCAGTGCATGTGTTGTTCCAAATATTTTTCTTGGAGTTATGGCCCTTGATAAACTTAGAATTTTGTGAGATTGCACCACCCGTCGCAGCTACGGCGTCGATGTCGCAATTTGTTCAGTGATACTTGCACACAGTAAGTACACATGTCAATACGGTTCGGGCTAGAGGCTGTATTTATCAACCGATCTTCACGAAACTTCTTGGGTACCTTTGTTATCACCTTGGGACGAGAAGGAGTGTTTCTGAGTGCGGTCCGAAATTCAAGATCAGTTTTTTGTACACAACTTCTATACGGCTCAGGCTAGAGGCCGTTTTTATGAACCGATCTTTACGAAACTTCTTGAGTACCTTTGTTATCACCGTGGGATGAGAACGAGTGTTTTGGGGTGTGTTCCGAAATTCAAGATGGCCACCAGCAGCCAGTTTGTACCAAAATTAGTGCAATCAGTCTTTTGTACAGAACGTCTGTATGAAAGTTCTGATTTGAATAAATTTTTGTATGAATGTTTAGTAACATGGAATACATCACATATAGTACGGGTTTTTTTCTCGTGCAGAAATTATGCAAATTAGATGAATTTTGATTTATTTAGTGCTACTTATGCACTGTAAGTGCACATGTCGATACGGCTCGGGCTAGAGGCTGTATTTATCAACCGATCTTCATGAAACTTCTTGGGTACCTTTGTTATCACCTTGGGACGAGAAGGAGTGTTTCTGAGTGCGGTCCAAAATTCAAGATGGCTGCCAGTGGCCATTTTGTACCGAAATTAGGTCCAATCAGTTTTTTGTCACAACTTCTATACAGCTGGTATTTATGAACTGATCTTCACGAAACTTCTTGGGTACCTTTGTTTTCACCTTGGGACAGGAATGAGTGTGTTTTGGGGTACCTTTGTTATCACTGTGCTATGAGAAATATTTTGGGGTTCAGTCGGTCTCTGGGACTCCAAAGATTTCTTTTCTAGTTTAGCATCTGACTGTCACCCATCTTTACAATACTTTCCTATACATTTGTTACAGGCTACGGCCAGTATTTATGTACAGACCGTTACAATACTTTATATGTACCTTTGTTATCAGGTCATTACCTAGATGTTTGTCATCGCTGTGTTACATACAGTACTGTGATCACAAAAGTGGTCTTTTAGTCGATCCGGCTTCGGTTCCGTCGCGATTGAGAATCGCGGTTTTGTCGATAAAACGCGGCAGAATGGAGAAATAATCGAGACAAAATTTAGGTAGAATCGAGAGAAAATCGCAACGGAAACACCAATACATTGTGAGATGATTTGTTACATGTATTCCTTGATGGTGAAAACTTCAAAATTCGGCGTGAACGGATCGTACATTCTAAGATTCGTTCGATGTATTCGTATGTCGCAATTAAAAAAAAAAACAAAATCCAGTCGAGTAACAAACCTGAAGATATTTTCCGACTCGCTCCCTTTTCAAATCGACAAAAGTAAAAATTTTGAAAGAAAAGTGTGCGGAGATGTAAATAGATGTGAACACTATCATAAGAATTGACCTGGTCTGTGTGGGTAAATTCTCATCGCATCAAACTGAGAACGAAAAGTATTAAGCCTGCAGTCTTAACTCCACCCGTCTTTTATTTTATGGAAATACAGCCAATAGGGACCTTGCGAAATCCCTGGTAGCTAAGAGAAACAGAGTATTTCGAGGTCCATCAATGAATGTCATGAAGGATTCAGCAGGATAAGTCCTCCCCCAACAAAACGTCCTCCAATATAGTTTGGTGTAGCCAAACAGGCCAACTTTGCCCCGAGTTTCGATTAAAATGAAAATGAAATCATATAGGCTTACTTTATTTTAAAATTCAGAAAGTGATGGCCCGATGCCTAGGCAGATTCAATTATTTTTAAAAAAAATGATTTCCTGAAAAAAACATGTCTCTAGCCTCCTGACTGGAATACGCTCGGTCAAATGAGAGCTCACGACCTGAGCTATAATTAAGTTGATGCAAAAAAAAAAAAAGGATTTTTTTCAGTTAGACTTGGCTGAGCTTTTTACAGAACTATCTGTTTAACCTACCATTGGATGCAGCCAAAGGTTAACAAATAATTAAACGATTAAAACTACTTCCATTTTCAAAAATTGCCCCCCCCCCCCCTCCCCCCCGTGCCACCGTCTGGGTGTCGATAGAAACATTACTCTCAATTGGTAAAATTATTATAAACAAATAAAAAGGAAAAAGGCGGCGATATCCATCGGCGATATCCAAATTACTTCAAACAGAAGTTCTTCACCCAACATCAGAAATCAGTCAAAAGCCAATTTTACGGTTGGACTTTCTCTCACCACAAAGTCTGCTGTTTTGGGGTGAATCGATATTCTGATCGGACATGCATTTCCGAGTTAAATGGTTAAAGAAAAGCGCATTCAAATGAATGAAAAACAGTGATCGTACATTTTTACTATTTATTCAGGAATATCATATGAAAGAACACGCCAGAAAGTGTATTTTTTAAATACGAGGGCATTATTTTTTCACAACTTTCAAACAACACGTGTTTGAGGAGTCCGACATTTTATCGTTTGAATGTTTTTCGCTCCTTACAGTTCGCCCCGACGGGTTAACTTAGTATTTTGGTCTAGAGGCTTTGAAACGAATTTGTTGAAGTATGTCTCCAGTGTGCTGTAAGTTTTTTTTAGTATTTTTAGTATTTTGGTCTAGAGGCTTTGAAACGAATTTGTTGAAGTATGTCTCCAGTGTGCTGTAAGTTTTTTTTCACAGAACCTGAACACACTGTGTGAGTGGAAACTCCACTACATGAGTGTTTTTGTCGTAATCAACCAATTTATTTATTGGTGTTTAAGGTCACATATTTCTGCACAATGGCTAATCATGACCATGACAGTTTTACGGGTGGAGGAAGCCGGAGTACCCAGAGAGAATCACCGAGCAACGGCGAGCAACTGTCAGCTCCACACAAGCAGGGTTAGCATTGGTTGAAGACAGATGCACCGTCGACGTGCAGTACGCCTCAGTACACAATGCCACCGTGCCCCCATGTGGGCAATGGGGGTGAAGTGTCTTGCCCAAGGACACAACGCGGTTGCCGCAGGTGGGATTTGAACCGAGGACCTCTCGGCCTGCAGCCTGCACCTCTACCTACTGAGCCACCGCCCCCCCCCCCCCCCCCCCCAATCATCCAGTACTTATCCCTCTTCAAATCCCAGCCATTCAGTGTGTACTGTAGGCAAATTATGGCAATTATGAATAATGAACATGCACAGTCGAGCACTGCATCAACAATGCTGATGTTGGTGGTTAACGTCACGGTCCTGGTCCAAATCCGAAGTCTTTTTCAGGCACGTAGCCTAGAGTCTACAATATCATGTGTAGAAGACCGGCGGAAGGGGGGGGGGGGTGGGGTGGGCGGTAACCAGTAAAATTCAGTGTTGTTGTTCCCCCACCAAAAAAACATTGACTCAATGCAAGACCCCCCCCCCCCCCCCCCAACCCCTGACTGTGCACCTGGTATATTTACATGTACATCCTCTGCAGTTCAATAAATAAAAGTTCCGTCAGAGACTTCGCACTTTCAAAAACAGTGAAGTAGGACTGATCTACAATTCCATCGAAGCTCCACCAGCAGGAAGGCCACGCCCACCTCAGGGCTATGACCATCGGATATGCATGTGGCATATATCGAGCTGGCTATCCCCCCCCCCCCCCCACACACACACACACACCGTAAAAACAGGTTTAATCAGAACCATGGAATACAAAAAGCTCGTTTATGATGGGTGGGGTGGTGTCAATTTTTCTTTTCAAGAAGCATAGGCACATGAGGCCGGGACAACTACAGCCCTCCGTTGCCAGAGAAACGACGTGGCGAGGGGGGGGGGGGGGCAAGGGTAATGCATCACTCGGGAGGGAGGTGTATGTACGGGGGGGGGGGGGGGGGGGGGGGGCTTAAAAGGATTGAATTAACCTGGATGAATATTTTGCTGTTCAATATCCATAACCAAACTGACTACGAGTTGACTTGATAACGAATTGGTACTTTCGCCATTAAAAACCGCCATGTACCCAAAAGTCCGAAAAATTTACGCTTCACATGCTTCTTAAAATACAAATATGTTCATGTGATGTCAGTCATTTTGATAATTGAAGGGATAAAATATAATTTTTTTTTTTATTTTTTAAGATCCCAACAACCAACAAAACTCTTGAATTTCTAGCGGAGAGAATAGTTGGACACGACGATATTGTATTCACCCCAAACGACAGATTGTGGTGAAACGGAAAGTACAAATTAAGTTGAGATTGGAGGGTGCTGCCTACACAATGTCAGATCGGGGGGACAACAAAAAGAGAGGGAGTGGTGAAAGACATAGTGGGTGGAGCGGGGGTGTCTGCCTCAAGTCCATGTTTATCACGATTTTCAAATTCAGATGAATACGATTATGAATTTATGTTATGATTAATGTTGGGGTGTGGGCAATCGCGACATCTGGGAAGTGTTGAATTTGACCCTTTTTTAGAATATATAACAACTCGATACATCGGTTAGGTCTACGTGTACATTAACATTGCAAACCGCTTACATTTGTGCACATGCAGTTCGGACTGTTCCCTCCGACAAAATCGCGGCGCTGTTGACGTTCGCGAAAAATCTCCGCGAAAATCCAATCGGCGGAATGGAGATTGTGTTTCGCTTTAGCCGCGCTTCTGTTGATAAGGTTTTTTTCTTGTCTGTCACCTCGATCGCGACCGCGTCGAGAACGCGCCACAATTTGGTGTCCGCTTTTGTGATCACAGTACTGTACTATACATGTGCATGTCTTGACAAGTTGAGCTACAGTGTCATTGACACTTTCATTTTTTTTTTTGAACTATCAACGGTGGGGAAACTGAAGAATAACAAGCCATCTTGTGAAGAGGTACAAACCAAGCCCCTCCACCCACCCCCTCCTGAGCGTAATGACGAATAGGAATTCCAGAATTAAGAGGCATACACGCGTGTTTTTGAGGAACACAAAAGTAATGCATCCACGCCCGCCTGCAGAACAATAGTGATGACACCAACAGTGGTCTGCATGAATGTAGCCGAAATAGGTTGGGCCGTGAAAACATTGAAGATTAGAAAGAGATAATTCCGATGAAATTGTTACTGTTAAGGCCATCTGAATGCAGTGTCATCGCTACCATATGGCGGACAGGAACAGGCTTGAAGACTGAGAGGGCTAAAAACATGCCGAATGGTAAGGAAAGCCAAAATTAAGCCTGAAAACATAAAAATAAAAATACCATAACAGCAGCAATGGGACTTTGATAAGTCCTAGAGGGAAAGCTAATCTGGCTGCAGCTCGATGCCACAGACCAAAATCTGAAAAAGGACACCACCAGTTCACGGGCATTGATGTAAAACCGGTGGAAGGAAGCCTGCAGTCGCCAACTTACCCTCGCCGCACGTGTAATCGAGCCACCAGGCCGACACAACAACTGCCAAACTGGGCAGACACGGGGCACGATGCCCTGTGATTGGCAGACAATATCAAATAAAAATTCCATGTAAACAAATGAAAACACTCGCAACGGTCAGCCAACCACAAAACCACTCAGAATGCATCCAGCGTCCAGCCCCCCACCCCACCCCACCCCACCCCCCACCCCCCACACACAATTAATACTGTAAAGTGTGTGGTTTAGCAACACCAGTAGTCTATAGAATAATTTCCATTCTGAATAGGTCCCTTAGGACTTGGATAAGCAATGCAAAACTGCCTCCCGTATACTTTTAAAAAATAATTTCTGGCGACTAAGGTCCAGATGTACACCATCACTCAAATGTGCAGATATGTTTCTGTACAACCGCTGGTCATGGCGCCAGAAATGCACATGCCCCTGTAAATCAGGATCGCCAAGTACAACTGAAAGATAATGATTGGTTAAAAGTGCGCCCCAATTGTAGGCATTCACACGAGCCATAACATCGACAGCCGAGGGACGAGGCCCTGCGTTAATCCGAGAAAGTAATTTCTGCCTGGGGAATAACTGACAAATGTACACCAACTCTAGGCCAGGCTCCGAAAGCAACACTTTGCACAAGTCGTCGATTCGACTCCCAACCGTTTCGGGTCACAAATGACCGGTGCTGAGGTCATTACCCCCTATCTGCATAATGACAACATGCGGTCTGTAAGTTCGGATGACCCAGAGCTCGTGTTGAAAGATTTTTCCGATTGTATTGCCCCCAACACCGTGTACGCGAACCACCAAGTTATCGGCATGAGCCTCAAGCTTGAACAGCTCCGCATAATTGAATGTTGAGGGGAACACGTCGCCTGGCTTAAAATAAAGTGCCAATCTCCGAATAAAGGAATGACCCAAAAGGAGCACCTTATGTCACTCGGCTATCGCGTACGGCAAACCTTGAGCTAGCTTACCTCCAGTTATGAAATCACAAGTCTGGTGCTAGAATCTGCGCTCAACAGTGCCCTGCTGGTCCGTGGTCGTGTAATTCTGCAGAAAATTGTGCCACAACGGACTTATTTGCAAGTCTGCGACGGGTGCTGAATTTGGACGTCTGTCCAGCAACCTGATGCACAAAGAATTGACGCTTTCAACAGGTTGTTGGGTTCTGTGTTTGGTTGAAACAGGAACTGTCAAGTAACATGGCACCACGAATACTTCCAAAATTTACCGATAACACGTTACAATTTTCGGTACTTCTATTTTTGTTATTCTCGTTGTCTCACGTGCCCTCATGTATAAGACGGAAATTTACGAGTGAGGCTCAGCACTTAGGGAGAAAATTCAACTTGTAGATTTCTGCCAATGTGGAATCCTATAAATGGTTGTTCCCCTCTGGATGATTCACCAGATTACTGCACCCCTACAAAATACCAACTGAACCAAAAGACCCCCAAGAGCATACAATGAGTCACATTAAATATGCTTTTGTTCATATCTTTGAAAAATTTGAAAAAAAAGACAATTTGATATTGTGTACACTAGTTGATGCTTCAACTCGTATACCAGTCGAGTGCTATAAACAAAAATTCATCATCCACATTTTTCTTCAACTTCCAGTTAGAATAAGCTGGTTGAACTCCTTCAGGTGTGTGGTCAACGCCAGAGTCCAAGGGAGCTTTTTTCAAACTGGTATTCAGACTGAGGATCCAATGTTCGAAATTTGAGAGCCAGGTTGAAAAAATAATCAGTTCTTGAACCTGTGTTTACTATAGTGCTGCCGCGGTTATCCGGATAACCGGTTAATCTGTGGTTAAAACTTTGACCGGTCAAGAAAATGTTTTAACCGGTTAACCTTACATTCACTATACTCACCGTATATGTCCGTGTACAAGTCGCCCCCATGTATAAGTCGCACCCCAAACTCAAACTTGGAATTTCTCCCTTTTGCCTAAAGCCCATGTATAAGTCGCACCCCCATTTTTAAATATATGCAGTCAAAAAGAATTAGTTGCAAGTTACGTTTTACCAATTTGGGGCAGTTTGGGATGCAACGGAAATAGGTAAGTTTTCATGAGTTACCACATGGTGAATAAGATAAAAGAATAAAGGAAAATTATTATTAAAGATTTAAAAAATACTCGCATTTATTTGTTTCTCGTTGTTTGTTTATCACCCCAATGTCTTCATCCCTGTCAAGAAAATCCAACACTCGTTTGTGACTGAAACTTCATAGTTTCAGAATCAGAGCACCATTTGCGCCGTAACCTGCGCAGTTGTTGTGATTAAGTTGGTTTTTCCGGAACGTGCGAGAACGTTCCGGAAAAACCAATAAAAATACAACAAATGCACAGGTAACAGCACAAATTATTTTCAAATTGTTGTTCCACTTAAGCATTGTTAGTGCTATTGAAACTAACTTTACCTGGTGCACGTGTGCGTAATTTATAACTGGACATTACACATCAGTGAATTGGAGTTCATGGAATATATAAATGTCTCTCCAGGTATTGCTGGCAAACATTTAATGTGTTATTATTTATTTTTTCGTTGTTATTTTGTATTTTTTATGGTTTCATCCATATTGGCCCCACAAACCTGTTGATTTCCGGTACACGCACTGATGTAAACTCATGGGCGATTGAACAACAACGACTAAATAGAATACTTCTTTATTATTAGTTATGGTCAGTGTAAAATGGTCAGTGTAAATAACATTGGCTGGCCCGATATAATAGTTACAGTTGAAGCAAGAACACACTACAAATATAGGTACCTTAAATGCGGTTAACCACGGTCAAACACGCTGGTTAACTGGTCAGAAAAAAGTCTTAACCGCGGCAGCACTAGTTTACTAGCATTTTATGAAGTAGTTTGGGTCATAGAAAATTGTGTATTTCCTCAACTTTCCTGAAATTCAATTTCTTCCATCATTGAAACTGATGTGCAGAATTAAGACACCAAGGTTCATTTCAATGTGGATTTAGGTCGCAATCTCTGCTACATAAACAACTATCATTGGAGAACCTTTGTTGGTATCCCATATAGAATATTAACTCTGATAGCAATGATACAGATCCAGTCAATCATTTAAATAATGAATTATATTATCCTACTCTGTAATTTACAAATTGAGCAGTTGAAAAGAAAAAAAAAACTTCCAACAAAACCAAATGTGATCTCCTTTTTGCAGCAAGCTCATCAAGCTCGTTCCAATGAAAATCCGTACGATATGATTTTGTGGAATTGTTTGAAAAATTTGAAAGAAAAAAAAACATTTTTTGGATTGTATGCGTTGGTTAGGTAAAGGGTTAACCCTTCACCTCATATACCAGATCAGCACTATATGCAAAAATTCACCATCCAAATTTTTTTGCCAGTACTCTGATAGAAGTGAATCTGCTTTTCAAATATGCAAATTGTGCCTGTCTGTGACTGTAGCAAGGTTCTTTTTTGCAGGCATGAGACTTGCAACAATATAATAAAATTATATTGGCAAAAATTTCACTTGAATTGTGTTTTGTTGTGCAGAATTCTGAGACTCCAGGAGAAAATGACGGAAAGAGTTATTTCATCTTTCAATGTGGAAAATATGTAATACCTGAAATTGAACTTTCACCATCATTCAAACCGATCTGCAGAATTAGACACCTAGATTCATTTGAAATAAATTCAATGTTTACTTTCGAAACATGGCAATTGGAATGAGCTGGTTGAAGACTTTTGAATGAGTGATCAAAAGCCTTGGGTATAAGCTAGCATTTTCAAACTGCAAGCCAGACAGGCCTATTTTATAATTACAGAGCTGGGTTGAAAAAAAATAGTTCTTGAACCGTCTTGAACTGGGGAATATTAGCATTTATTCTGAAATCTTTACTTCTCTGCAGCATTTTAGTGCATAGAAACTTTAGTATTTACTGAAAATTATTTTTAGTCGAGTTGTGACGAAGTCAAACTCGACTTATAGTTTGGTGAATGGCGGGCGGGCGTAAACAATTGGTTTCCAGATGATAACTTGATAGTGGTTGAACTCACATTCATTAAACTTCATACATAGGTTGGTCTTGGTGGGAGGAAGAACCCTATTGATTTTGGACATGCTACGTCGAAGGTCAAGGTCACAGTGACCTTGAACATAGTAAATCTTAAACAATTGGTTTCCGGATGATAACTTGATAATGGTTCAACTCACATTCATGAAACTTCATAGGTAGATTGGCCTTGGTGAGGGGAAGAACCCTATTGATTTTGGACTCGCTACGTCAAAGGTCAAGGTCAATGTGACCGTGAACATAGTAAATCGCAACAATTCCTTTCCGGATGATAACTTGATAGTAGTTCAACCTACATTCATGAAACTTCATAGGTGGGTTGGCCTTGGTGCGAGGAAGAACTCTATTGATCTTGGACTCACCAGATCAAAGGTCAAGGTCACAGTGACCTTTAACATAGTATATCGCAACAATTGGTTTCCGGATGATAACTTGATAGTGGTTCAACCTAGAGTCATGAAACTTCATAGGTGTGTTGGCCTTGGTGCGAGGAAGAACCCTGTTGATCTTGGACTCACCAGGTCAAAGGTCAAGGTCACAGTGACCTTGAACATAGTATATCGCAACAATTGGTTTCCGGATGATAACTTGATGGTGGTTCAACCTAGAGTCATGAAACTTTACAGGCGTGTTGGCCTTGGTGCGAGGAAGAACCCTATTGATGTTGGACTCACCAGGTCAAAGGTCAAGGTCACAGTGACCTTGAACATAGTATATCGCAACAATTGGTTTCCGGATGAGAACTTGACAGTGGTTCAACCTAGAGTCATGAAACTTCATAGGTGTGTTGGCCTTGGTGCGAGGAACTGTTGTCACAACTCGACATTGGATCGGTGATCCTGAGTGGCATTTTTTTCTATCATTTGTTGGTATTCCATATAGAATGATCGCTCTAATAGCAATGATACAGATTCATTTTATCCTTTACCTATTGAATCGGTCATCTTCGTCTGCGTAATTTACTTATAAATTGAGCTGTTCAAGAAAAATAGTTTTCAAAAAGTTGAAAAAAATCCCGCCATATATGACCTCTCATTGGAACAAGTTTGGTACAATGAGTGTCACATTATATTTGCTTTTGTTGGAATGTTTGAAGAATTTAAAAAAAAAAAAAAAAATTTTGATATTGTGTGCATTAGGCAAAGAGCTGACACTTCAACTTGTATACCAGTCGAGCACTATAAACAAACATTCACCATCCATATTTTTCTTCAACTTCCAATTGGAATTAACTGGTTGAACTCATTCTTGTGTGTGGTCAACGCCAGAGTCCAAGGTAGCTTTTTCAAACTGGTATTCACACTGAGGACCCAATGTTTGAAATTTGAGGGCAAGGTTGGAAAAAATAATCGGTTCTTGAACCTGTGTTTACTAGCTTTTCTTATGAAGTCGTTTGGGTCATAGAAAATTGTGTATTTCCTCAACTTTCCTGTAATTTAATTACTTTCATCATTGTCATTCATTGAAACTGATGTGCAGAACTTATCCACCTAGCTTCATATCAATGTGGAATTAGGTCGCAATCTCTGCTACATAAACAACTATCATTGGAGAACCTTTGTTGGTATTCCATATAGAATATTAACTCTGATAGCAATGATACAGATCATTTACCTAATGAATTATATGCATCCTATTCTGTAATTTTCAAATTGAGCAGTTGAAAAGAAAAAAAAAATTTCAACGAAACCAAATATGATCTCCTTTTTGCAACAAGCTCATCAAGTTCGTTCCAATGAAAAGTCGCATGATATGATTTTGTGGAATTATTTTAAAAATTTGAAAGAAAAAAAAAAAAAAAATTTTGTATTGTCTGCATTGGTTAGGTAAAGGGTTAACCCTTCACCTCATATACCAGACAAGTGCCATACGCATAAATTCGCCATCCAAATTTTTTTTGTGATGACTCTTGTAGAAGTGAATCAGTTCTTTTCAAATATGCAAATTGTGCCTGTCAGTGACCATAGCAAGGTTCTTTTTTTGCAGGCATGAGACTTGCGCAGAATCCTGAGACTCCAGGAGAAAATTACAAAGTTATTTCATCTTTCAATGTGCAAAATATGGAATATCTGAAATTGAACTTTCTCCATCATTCAAACTGATCTGCAGAATTGGACACCTAGATTCATATGAAATAAATTAAAAGTTTACTTTAGAAACCATGCTTAATGCCCCAAATTGGAATGAGCTGGATGAAGACTTTTGAATGAGTGTTCAAAATCCTTGGGTCTAAGCTAGCATTTTCAAACTGCAAACCAGACAGGGCTATTTTGGAATTTTAGAGCTGGGTTGAAAAAAAATAGTTCTTGAACCGGGGAATATTAGCATTTATTATACCCCCCCGCAAACAAAGTTTGGGGGTGTATATAGGAATTACCCTGTCCATCCATCCGTCCGTCCGTCCGTCTGTCTGTCTGTCCATCCTTATAAGCGCAACTCCTCCTAAACCGTTTGAAGAATTTTCATGAAACTTTACACAATGGAAGAACTCCATATGAAGATGTGCATGAAGCAATATAATTCCGTTCTGACATTTCCAAGGGGAGATAATCTAACTTATACATTTCAATTGCTACATCATATGGTTGTGTCCTTGTAAGCGCAACAACTGAGGCACAGGGGGTATCACTTTGTGAGCTTGCTCACAGTACCTCTGGTTATGAAATCCTTACTTGTCTGCAGCATTTTAGTACATAGAAACTTTAGTGTTTTCTGAAATTTATCTTCTTCCATCATTTGTTGGTATTCCATATAGAATGATAGCTCTAATAGCAGTGATACAGATTCATTTTATTCTTTACTTATTGAATCGGCCATCTCTGTCT
Source organism: Pictodentalium vernedei (assembly GCA_031216915.1). Lineage (NCBI taxonomy): Eukaryota > Metazoa > Mollusca > Scaphopoda > Dentaliida > Dentaliidae > Pictodentalium > Pictodentalium vernedei. Next base: position 224,042,940 of record CM062289.1, on the reverse strand, counting down.
GCGTAATGTATAGATTGAGCAGTTCAAGAAAAATAGTTTTCATAAAATATTAAAAAACCCCACCATATCATATGACCGACCCCTCATTGGAACAAGCTTGTACAATGAGTGAGTCACATTAAATATGTTTTTGTTGAAATGTTTGAAAAATTTGAAAAAAAAATAAAAAAAATTTGATATTGTGTACATTAGGCAAAGAGTTGACGCATCAACTCGTACACCTCTTCAACCAATGCTAACCCTGCTTGTGTGGAGGTAGTATGTTGGGGAGCTGTCAGTTGCTCGGTGGTTCTCTCTGGGTATTCCGGCATCCTCCACCCTTAAAACTGTCATGGTCATGATTAGCCATTGTGCAGAAATATGTGACCTTAAACACCAATAAATAAATAAATAAATAAATAACTCGTATACCAGTAGAGTGCTATAAACAAAATATTCACCATCCACATTTTTCTTCAACTTCCATTTACAATGAGCTTGTTGAACTCATTCTGGTGTGTGATCAAAGCCAGAGTCCAAGGTAGCTTTTTCAAAGTGGTATTCAGACTGAGGATCCAATGTTTGAAATTTGAGAGCCAGGTTGAAAAAATAATCCGTCCTTGAACCTGTGTTTACTAGCATTTATTATGAAGTAGTTTAGGTTATAGAAAATTGTGTATTTCCTCAACTTTCCTGAAATTCAATTTCTTCCATCATTGAAACTGATGTGCAGAATTAAGACACCAAGGTTCATATCAATGTGGATTTAGGTCGCAATCTCTGCTACATAAACAACTATCATTGGAGAACCTTTGTTGGTATTCCATATAGAATATTAACTCTGATAGCAATGATACAGATCCAGTCAATCATTTACCTAATGAATTATATGTATCCAACTCGGTAATTTACAAATTGAGCAGTTGAAAAGAAGAAAAAATTTCAACAAAACCAAATGTGATCTCTTTTTTGCAACAAGCTCATCAAGCTCGTTCCGAAGAAAAGTCGCATGATATGATTTTGTGGAATTATTTAAAAAAATTGATAGATAAAGAAAAAAAAAATTTGTATGCATTGGTTAGGTAAAGGGTTAACCCTTCACCTCATATACCAGATCAGCACTATACACAAAAATGCATCAGGAATCTGGTAGAAGTGAATCAGTGTTTTTCAAATATGCAAATTGTGCCTGTCAGTGACTGCAGCAAGGTTCTTTTTTTGCAGGCATGAGACCTGCAACAATATAATAAAATTATATTGACAAAAATTTCACTTGAATTGTGTTTTGTTGTGCAGAATTCTGAGACTCCAGGAGAAAATGACAGAGTTATTTCATCTTTCAATGTGCAAAATGTGTAATATCTGAAATTGAACTTTCTCCATCATTCAAACTGATCTGCAGAATTAGACTCCTAGATTCATATGAAATAAATTCAATGTTTACTTTCGAAACATGGCTTAATGATCCTGATTGGAATGATCTGGATGAAAAAAGCTTTGGGTCTAAGCTAGCATTTTCAAACTGCAAGCTAGACATGCCTATTGGAATTTTAGAGCCGGGTTGAAAAAAAATAGTTCTTGAACTGGGGAATATTAGCATTTATCATATGACTCGTCCATTTTGTTCACTTCAAAACATTTGATATTTTGTTTTCATATTAATCAGTGATAAATAAAGCCTTCCATCAATTTCATTGGTCAATTTCGAAACTAGACAGTTTGATTGGCCGAACAAAATACAACTGGGCCACATTTGCATAATTTCAGTAGGGAGAATTTATGTTATCTGTCCCATTTAGGGTGGGTTATATTGTATTGATCTTTTACCTACAAGAAAAACGCCATTCATTAGCTCAACTTTGGCGAAGCCAAATTTGAGCTTATGCCATGGCCCATCGTCTGTCTGTCCGTCAACAATTGGATACGGCTCAGGCTAGAGGCCGTATTTATGAACCGATCTTTACGAAACTTCTTGGGTACCTTTGTTATGACCGTGGGACGAGAACGAGTGTTTTTGGGTGTGGTCTGAAATTCAAGATGGCTGCCAGCCACCATTTTGTACCGACGATGCAGAAATCTGTTTTTTGTACAGAACTTCCATATGAAAGCTCTGATTTGAGTAATTTTTTGTATGAATGTTTAGTACCATGGGATACATCACATATAATACAGGTTTTTTTCTCGTGCGTAAATTATGCAAATTAGACTAACTTTGATGTTTTTTGGTGTTACATTCAGCACTGTAAGTGCAAATGCCAATACGGCTCGGGCTTGAGGCCGTATTTATGAACCGATCTTTACGAAACTCCTTGGGTACCTTTGTTATCACCGTGGGACGAGAACGAGTGTTTTGGGGTCCGGTCCGAAATTCCAAGATGGCCGATGGCAGCCATTTTGTACAAAATTTGGTGCAATCAGATTTTTGCACAGATCTTCCATATGAAAGCGCTGATTTGAATAATTTTTTTGTGTGAATGTTTAATACCATGGGATACATCACATATAATAAAGGTTTTTTTCGCATGCAGAAATTATGCAAATTAGATGAACTTTGATTTTTTCAGTGCTACTTACACACAGTAAGTACACATGTCAATACGGCTCGGGCTAGAGTCTGTATTTATGAACCGATCTTCACGAAACGTCTTGGGTACCTTTGTTATCACCTTGGGACGAGGACGAGTGTTTCTGTGTGCGGTCCAAAATTCAAGATGGCTGCCAGTGGCCATTTTGTACCGAAATTAGGTCAAATCAGTTTTTTTGTACACAACTTCTGTACGGCTCAGGCTAGAGGCCGTATTTATGAACCGATCTTTACGAAACTTCTTGGGTACCTTTGTTATCACCGTGGGGTGAGAACGAGTGTTTTTGGGTGTGGTCCGAAATTCAAGATGGCCACCAGCAGCCATTTTGTACCAAAATTAGTGCAATCAGTCTTTTGTACAGAACTTCTGTATGAAAGTTCTGATTTGAATAAATTTTTGTATGAATGTTTAGTAACATGGAATACATCACATATAGTACAGGTTTTTTTCTCGTGCAGAAATTATAAAATTAGATGAACTTTGATTTATTCAGTGCTACTTATACACTGCAAGTGCACATGTCAATACGGCTCGGGCTAGAGGCTGTATTTATGAACCGATCTTCACAAAACTTCTTGGGTACCTTTGTTATCACCTTAGGACGAGAACGAGTGTTTCTGGGTGCGGTCCAAAATTCAAGATGGCTGCCAGTGGCCATTTTGTACCGAAATTAGGTCCAATCAGTTTTTTGTCACAACTTCTACACAGCTCATATTTATGAACCGATCTTCACAAAACTTCTTGGATACCTTTGTTATCACCTTGGGACAAGAACGAGTGTTTCTGGGTGCGGTCCAAAATTCAAGATGGCTGCCAGTGGCCATTTTGTACCGAAATTAGGTCCAATCAGTTTTTTGTCACAACTTCTACACAGCTCATATTTGTGAACTGATCTTCACGAAACTTCTTGGGTACCTTTGTTTTCACCTTAGGACAGGAATTAGTGTGTTTTGGGGTGCCTTTGTTATCACTGTGCTATGAGAACAAATATTTTGGGGTTCAGTCAGACCCACTCTGGGACTCAAAAATTTCTTTTCTAGTTTAGCATCTGACTGTCACCCACCTTTACAATACTTTACCTATACATTTGTTACAGGCAACGGTCAGTATTTATGTACAGACCGTTACAATACTTTATATGTACCTTTGTTATCAGGTCATTACCTAGATGTTTGTCATTGCTGTGTCACACACTATACATGTACATGTCTTTGTCTTGACAAGTTGAGCTACAGTGTCATTGACACTTTCATTTTTTTTATATTTTCACTTTTTGCTTCCAAAACATAGGTTATGACCCCTCATTGGAACGAGTTCCAATGAGGGGTCATAACCTATGTTTTGAAAGCAAAAAATGAAAATTTTTAGTTATACGAGGGTGTTTTTTTCCAAGTGCCATTTCCCAGAATTGGTTAAGTTTATGACCACTCAATCACTTGCTTTCCGCACGCCAAAGGCTTAAATGTCGGGCAAAGGTAAATGCTGTGCCATTTATGCTTACTTGGAGAGGACTGACAACAAATCTCCCCCCCCCACACCACACACAAATAGTGGTAGCAAATTTCTTGTATCGTAAACAATATCTACAGAACCACCAGCAGATGGAATATGAAAAATTAAAAAGTCTTAACGTAAAAATCCACACATGCAATTCAAGAATCGTTAAGTAAATTTAATGAACCGGGCACAGCACCATGCTCACTCATATTCGACCAAAGAGGTATTGCAGGTTACCTGACAATATATGGTGTAAAAGTATTATAAATTACCTTTGACCCCAAATCATTTGCGTTCAGCACGTTGTAAATTAGATTGGAGGTAAACATAAAATTTATTGAGTTTTAAAACCTCAAAGTTCACATGGGAAAAATGACGGGTAAATTATGTTAATTAACAGACTACTGGCACTTTCTCCGAAGTCACATGTTCAGAGATAATGCTGCACATTGGCAGTTATGTTTTTTGTCAACAATAAAATGGTTAAATTAAAATAGAACATATCCTGTTAAATGGATGACAGGTAACTATTGAAAGTTTTTTTTTTAAACTTATTAGGAATTGTTTGTATACTATTTGAACTTACTTTAAGGAATCGCACTGTGCTGCAGGTCTGTCAGGTACACACGCTGCATTCCCAATACGAAGATGTTATAATCAACACGTGTTTTCCCATGACCATGTGTAATTTGTAAACACAACAAATCCCAAGATGCAATATTGCAAACTTTCTTTCAAATCCCATTATGCAGCCGTCTCCCTTCAAAAACATCAATCACCTGTCTTGATTGAGTTGAAATCAACGCAGGGATCAGCCAAGAGGGCAAAGTAAAGTTGGTGATATCTTCGCCTTGGCACCGCTTATTTCACCCAATTTCTATGTTTGGGCAAAATCAAAGTAAAAAACGAATCTCTAAAGTCGAAATTAGGAGAGATATTGTGAAAACATTGGAGTGAGTGAGTTACCAATGAAAGTGATTCGTATATCACGACTTACTTCAATAATAGTTATCAAAATCACAAGAAATATGATTTGTGTTCCTCTTATTCCACTGTCATTTGAAGCAGGAACCATCAAGAAACATGGGGAACGTCTATTTTCAAGCGATGTGATAATTACCGAAATAAGCACAACAATTAATTGCATATTATCCACCAAAACCAGGGTGAGAACTTGGCGACTCCATAAAAATAAGGAAATGTTGATTTTTGCTAAAATGTAGCTTTTCTTGTGAATTTCTGCATCTTGACAAGGCCCCAAATCTCACTGACAAAACAAGGCAGATCTCACCAGTGGTGGAGCCATGGTTTGAAATCCTGTGGACCATGCTGGTGAAGGGTTTTTTATACCCCCGCAAACAAAGTTTGGGGGTGGCAGTATATAGGAATCCCCCTGTCCATCCGTCTGTCCATCCTTGTAAGCGTAACTCCTCCTAAACCATTTGAAGAATTTTCATGAAACTTTATACAATGGAAGAACTCCATATGAAGATGTGCATGAAGCAATATAATTGCGTTCTGACATTTCCAAGGCAGATAATCTAACTTATACATTTCAGGTGCAGGGGTATCACTTTGTGAGTTTGCTCACAGTACCTCTAGTTTTTTTTTGGGGGGGGGGGGGGGGGTGGGGGGGGAGACTCTGAGGACTGAGGGTACTGTACTTGTACTGAGTGCAGGAAATCAAAAAGAATCTTTTCAAATTTGGGGTTGGGAGAAGCAAGTGGGATTTTGAGTGGGGGAGGGGGGGGGGGGGGGAGCTGGTCTCCCTAGATACCTCATGGCTCCACCACTGTAGCCCACTACAGTAGCCCAACACAATATGTCCATTAGCTGAGAAGAGTGGTGAACACTGAGTAACCCGAATGACTCAACACGCTAAATGAGCCTCATGACTTAGATGACAAATACAGACACATTTTATGTGTACATTACCCTCTAAAATGTGGATTTCTACAATATATTTTGAAAAACCGAACCGAAAACTGAGTTTTTGTACAAAACCGAACCGAAATGCCAATTTCAAAACCGCCCAGCCCTATATAGGTGATGGGTTAAAAGGGTCATACTAAGTGGCTAATTTGTGCGTGTGTGTGTCATATGATAAATAGAATATGAAGTGAGTGTTTTTCTCATATAATATTTACAAAACTTTGTCTGAAGATGTGCATGAAGCAATATAATTCTGTTCTAACATTTCCAAGGGGAGATAATCTAACTTATACATTTCAGGTGCGGAGGGTATCACTTTGTGAGTTTGCTCACAGTACCTCTAGTTCAAACTGATCTGCAGAATTAGACACCTAGATTCATATGAAATAAATTAAAAGTTTACTTTAGAAACCATGCTTAATGCCCCTAATTGGAATGAGCTGGATAAAGACTTTTGAATGAGTGTTCAAAAGCCTCGGGTCTAAGCTAGCATTTTCAAACTGCAAACCAGACAGGGCTATTTTGGAATTATAGAGCTGGGTTGAAAAAAATAGTTCTTGAACCAGAGAATATTAGCATTTATTATGAAATTCTTACTTGTCAGCAGCATTTTAGTGCATAGAAACTTTAGTGTTTACTGAAATTTATCTTCTTCCATCATTTGTTGGTATTCCATGTAGAATGATAGCTCTAATAGCAGTGATACAGATTCATTTTATTCTTTACTTATTGAATCGGCCATCTCCACCTCCGTAATTATACCCCAGGCAACGAAGTTGCAGGGGTATAATGTTTTTGACTGGTTCGTCCGTCAGTCCGTCAGTCAGTCCTACTTGTTTTCCGGACTTTTTTTCTACACGCTTCCAGATATTGAGCTGATTTTTGGCATGTGAGTCTAACATGGTGGCCTACAGATCAAGTTTGTATTTTTTTCTGCTCCAGTGATTTTTACCGAAATTACGGCCCTTGGACTCTGAAAAATGCATCAAAATTACAGTTCTCCGGATTTTTTTTCTACACGCTTCCAGATATTGAGCTGATTTTTGGTATGTGTGTCTAATATGGTGGCCTACAGATCAGTTTTGCATTTTGTTCTGCTCCACTGATTTTTACCGAAATTACGGCCCTTGAACTTTGAAAAGTTCATCAAAATTACAGTTTTGCAGACTTTTTTCCTACACGCTTCCAGATATTGAACTGATTTTTGGTATGTTAGTCTAACATGGTGGCCTACAGAACAAGTTTGCGTTTTGTTCCGTTCCACTGATTTTTACCGAAATTATGACCCTTGGACTCTGAAAAATGCATTAAAATTACAGTTTCCGGACTTTTTTTCTACACGCTTCCAGATATTGAGCTGATGTTTGGTATGTTAGTCTGACATGGTGGCCTACAGATCAAGTTTGCATTTTGTTCCGCTCCACTGATTTTTACCGAAATTACAGCCCTTGAACTTTGAAAAGTTCATCAGAATTACAGTTTTCCGGACTTTTTTCCTACACGCTTCTAGATATTGAGCTGATTTTTGATATGTTAGTCTAACATGGTGGCCTACAGAACAAGTTTGGGTTTTGTTCCGCTCCACTGATTTTTACCAAAATTACGGCCCCATAGACTTTGAAAAGTTCATCATAATTACAGTTTTCCGGGTTTTTTCTCTGGGTGCTGGTCAAAACGTCACACGACCAAAACGTCACATTACGAAATGGTCAAAACGTCACATTTTTTGGTCAAAACGACACTTTTGGTCAAAACGTCACATATTTTTGGTCAAAACGTCACACACTTTTTGGTCAAAACGTCACATACTTTTGGTCAAAATATCACACGCTTAGACAGCAAGATAACTATTCCTTGTTCTGTGCCCAATGGACAAATCGAATGAATGAAATTCGCTCACGGACAATGAGCAACAGATGAGTTCGGCCTCAAATGAATAAATGAAGTTTCAGTTTCAGTTCAACCATCAGTTCCACAGACACATGAAAGAAGTACTCACCCGGAACAATAAAACCCAAAATAGGCCGACGGAATCGTCAGATGTGTACCCATACGCGCAACTAGTAGAAAGCTGTATGACGGAGGGCCACCCTGGATGCCGACATTATGTACACCATACATGGTATGGGTACATATAGGATTGGATTGGAGGAGTGCCTAATTTGATGGGTAAAGGGTTAATATCTCCGGATCAAATTATTTGATTTACATAAAAAACTATACAGCACAGCACATCAGTAACCTGAATACATATATAAAGTAACCTGATAATCGGTTTAATATTTATTGAGTTGTCGCATTCCGAAGAAATGGATTGGAGGAGTTGGACAAATATAAAGTAACTAGACAATCCAAGCAATATTTTTCAAGTTATCGATTGCCAAAGGGATTGGAGGAATTTTCAATTTGAAGGATAAAGAGTTAATATCTCAGGATCAAATTATCAGATTTACACCAAAAACTATACAGCTCGGCAAATCGGTAACCTGAACACAAATATAAAGTAACTTGACAATCCAAGCAATGTTTTTCAAGTTATCGAATGCCAAAGGGATTGGAGGAATTTTCAATTTGAAGGATAAAGGGTTAATATCTCAGGATCAAAATAACAGATTTACACCAAAAACTATACAGCTCGGAACATCAGTAACCTGAAGATATATATAAAGCAACATGACAATTGGATTGATATTTTTTGAGTTATCTCATGCCAAAGGGATTGGAAGAATTCTCAATTTGAAGGATAAAGGGTTAATATCTCAGGATTAAATTATCAGATTTACACCAAAAACTATACAGCTCGGCACATCAGTAACCTGAACACAAATATAAAGTAACTTGACAATCCAAGCAATATTTGTAAGCTATTGCCGCAGCGAAACGCCAGGATGTATCGCCAAGACTGTCACATTGTTGTTTCAAAAACACCGTACACCCAGAACACATTTTATTCACTGAAATACTCGTTCTATTCCATAATTTCATTTACGAGAATGAATGAAGACAAGATCATTTCGACGGAGACAATCCGACCTTCAATTATAAGGAGTTTGGGGGCGGGGGGGGGGGGGGGGGGGGGGGGGTGGGGGGGGTGTGGATCCAAATCATATATCAGCGAAAACGACGGGGTATTAACAAGTGCGGTTTTGTATGCAATGTACACGTAATGTTGACATTTTTCTTTGCCTATAAACTCTGAGAGGCACGAATCGCTGCGGCAAATTCAGTTCTGTGTACTCCTCATAACGCATCTCTAATTTCAAGCCCCCCGCCAGTAGTAAGCTGTCCACTTATAATAATAAATATAAAATGTGTGACGTTTTGACCAAAAGTATGTGACGTTTTGACCAAAAAGTGTGTGACGTTTTGACCAAAAGCATGTGACGTTTTGACCAAAAGTATGTGACGGTTTGACCGAAATATTTGACATTTTGCCCATTTTGAAATGTGACGTTTTGGTCGTGTGACGTTTTGACCTGTTCCCTTTTCTCTGCTTGAATTCTTTCAATACCGTTGAAACTACAGAACACTGTTTTCTGCAGTATTCCTAGAATCTATGTTTATTTTTAAAAAATGATTAGAGCTTGAAACATCGGGGTGCGTGGGGTATGTGAGCCTGCTCACTAAGGTTCTATATTTTATAAAATGAGTAGTTCAAGAAAAATAGTTTTCAAAAAATATTGAAAAATCCCACCATATCATATGACCGACCCCCTCATTGGAACAAGCATGTACAATGAGTGAGTCACATTAAATATGCTTTTGTTGAAATGTTTGAAAAATTTGAAAAAAAAAAAAAAATTTGATATTGTGTACATTAGGCAAAGAGTTGACACAGCAACTCGTATACCTCTTCAACCAATGCTAACCCTGCTTGTGTGGAGTTAGTATGTTGGGGAGCTGTCAGTTGCTCGCCTTGCTCGGTGGTTCTCTCTGGGTACTCTGGCTTCCTCCACCCGTAAAACTGTCGTGGTCATGATTAGCCATTGTGCAGAAATATGTGACCTTAAAAACCAATAAATAAATAACTCGTATACCAGTAGAGTGCTATAAGCAAAATATTCACCATCCACATTTTTCTTCAACTTCCATTTAGAATGAGCTTGTTGAACTCATTCTGGTGTGTGGTCAACGCCAGAGTCCAAGGTAGCTTTTTCAAAGTGGTATTCAGACTGAGTATCCAATGTTTGAAATTTGAGAGCCAGGTTGAAAAAATAATCCGTCCTTGAACCTGTGGTTACTAGCATTTATTATGAAGTAGTTTAGGTTATAGAAAATTGTGTATTTCCTCAACTTTCCTGAAATTTAATTTCTTCCATCATTGAAACTGATGTGCAGAATTAAGACACCAAGGTTCATATCAATGTGGATTTAGGTCGCAATCTCTGCTACATAAACAACTATCATTGGAGAACCTTTGTTGGTATTCCATATAGAATATTAACTCTGATAGCAATGATACAGATCCAGTCAGTCATTTACCTAATGAATTATATGTATCCTACTCTGTAATTTACAAATTGAGCAGTTGAAAAGAAGAAAAAATTTCAACAAAACCAAATGTGATCTCCTTTTTGCAACTAGTTCATCAAGCTCGTCCCAATGAAAAGTCACATGATATGATTTTGTGGAATTATTTAAAAAAATTGAAAGGTAAAAAAAAAAATTTTTTACATTGCTTAGGTAAAGGGTTAACCCTTCACCTCATATACCAGACCAGCACTATACACAAAAATTCATCAGGAATCTGGTAGAAGTGAATCAGTGCTTTTCAAATATGCAAATTGTGCCTGTCAGTGACCGTAGCAAGGTTATTTTTTGAAGGCACGAGACTTTCAGCAATATAATAAAATTATATTGACAAAAATTTCACTTGAATTGTGTTTTGTTGTGCAGAATTCTGAGACTCCAGGAGAAAATGACAGAAAGAGTTATTTCATCTTTCAATGTGTAAAATGTGTAATATCTGAAATTGAACTTTCTCCATCATTCAAACTGATCTGCAGAATTCGACTCCTAGATTCATATGAAATAAATTCAATGTTTACTTTCGAAAAATGGCTTAATGATCCTGATTGGAATGACCTGGATGAAGACTTGAATGAGTGTTCAAAAGCCTTGGGTCTAAGCTAGCATTTTCAAACTACAAGCTAGACGGGCCTATTGAATTTTAGAGCCGGATTGAAAAAAAATAGTTCTTGAACTGGGGAATATTAGTATTTATCATATGACTCGTCCGTTTTGTTCACTTTAAAACATTTGAGATTTTGTTTTCATATTAATCAGTGATAAATAAAGCCTTCCATCAATTTTATTGGTCAATTTCAAAACTAGACAGTTTGATTGGCCGAACAAAATACAGCTGGGCCACATTTGCATAATTTCAGAGGGAGAATTTACGTTATCTGTCCTATTTAGGGTGGGTTATATTGTATTGATCTTTTACCTACAAGAAAAATGCCATTTATTTTTTTTATATTTTCACTTTTTGCTTCCAGAAGATAGGTTATGACCCCTCATTGGAACGAGTTCGTTCCAATGATGGGGTCATAACCTATGTTTTGAAAGCAAAAAATGAAAATTTTTAGTTATGCAAGGATGTTTTTTTCGAAGTGCCGTCTGGAACTCAAGTTAGGTGATAGGGCTGGGCGGTTTTTTCGGTTTGGTTCATTTTTTTTTTTTAAACCGAAACCGAACCGCCGCCTTAACAAAAACTGAGACTTTTGGTTTCAACAAATATCCCAGAATTGGTTAAGTTTATGACCACTCAATCACTTGCTTTCCGCACGCCAAAGGGTTAAATGTCTGGCAAAGGTAAATGCTGTGCCATTTATGCTTACTTCGAGAGGACTGACAACAAATCCCCCCCCCCCCCTCCCCCCACAAATAGTGGTAGCAAATTTCTTGTATCTTAAACAATATCTACAGAACCACCAGCAGATGGAATATGAAAAATTAAAAAGTCTTAACGTAAAAATCCACACATGCAATTCAAGAATCGTTATGTAAATTTAATGAACCGGGCACAGCACCATGCTCACTCATATTCGACCAAAGAGGTATTGCAGGTTACCTGACAATATATAGTGTAAAAGTATTGTAAATTACCTTTGACCCAAAATCATTTGCGTTCGGCAAGTTGTAAATTAGATTGGAGGTAAACATAAAATTTATTGAGTTTTAAAACCTCAAAGTTCACATGGGAAAAATGACGAGTAAATTATGTTAATTAACAGACTACTAGCACTTTCTCCGAAGTCACATGTTCAGAGACAATACTGCACATTGGCAGTTATGTTTTTTGTCAACAATAAAATGGTTAAATTAAAATAGAACATATCCTGTTAAATGGATGGCAGATAACTATTGAAAGTTTTTTTTTAAACTTATTAGGAATTGTTTGTATACTATTTGAACTTACTTTAAAGAATCGCGCAGTACTGCAGGTCTGTCAGGTACACACGCTCCTTTCCCAATATGAAGATGTTGTAATCAACACGTGTTTTCCCATGACCATGTGTATTTTGTAAACACAACAAATCCCAAGATGCAATATTTCAAACTTTCTTTCAAATCCCATTATGCAGCCGTCTCCCTTCAAAAACATCAATCGTCTGTCTTGACTGAGATGAAATCAATGCAGGGATCAGGCAAGAGGGCAAAGTAAAGTTGGTAATACCTTCTTTGCCTTGGCACTGCTCATTTCGCCCAATTTCTATGTTTGGGCAAAATCAAAGTAAAAAACGTATCTTTACAGTCGAAATTAGGAGAGATATTGTGAAAGCATTGGAGTGAGTGAGTTACCAATGAAAGTGATTCGTATATCACGACTTACTTCAATAATAGTTATCAAAATCACAAGAAATATGATTTGTGTTCCTCTTATTCCACTGTCATTTGAAGCAGGAACCATCAAGAAACACGGGGCACGTCTATTTTCAAGCGATGTGATAATTACCGAAATAAGCACAACAATTAATTGCATATTATCCACCAAAACCAGGGTGAGAGCTTAGCGACTCCATAAAAAATAAGGAAATGTTGATTTTTGCTAAAATGTAGCTTTTCTTGTGAATTTCTGCATCTTGACAAGGCCCCAAATCACACTGACAGAACAAGGCCGATCTCACCAGTGTTGGAGCCATGGTTTGAAATCCTGTGGACCATGCTGGTGAAGGGTTTTTTATACCCCCTGCAAACAAAGTTTTTTGGGGGGGGGGGGGGGGGGGGGGTATATAGGAATCACCCTGTCTGTCCGTCCGTCCGTCTGTCCATCCTTGTAAGCGCAACTCCTCCTAAACCGTTTGAAGAATTTTCATGAAACTTTACACAATGGAAGAACTCCATATGAAGATGTGCATGAAGCAATATAATTCCGTTCTGACATTTCGAAGGGGAGATAATCTTACTTATATCGTCTGTCCATCCTTGTAAGCGCAACTCCTAAACTGTTTGAAAAATTTTCAAGAAACTTTACACAATGGAAGAACTCCATATGAAAATGTGCATGAAGCAATATAATTCCGTTCTGACATTTCCAAGGGGAGATAATCTAACTTATACATTTCAGGTGTGGGGGGGGAATCACTGTGTGTTTGCTCACAGTACCTCTAGTTTTTTGGGTTTTTTTTTTTGGGGGGGTGGGGGGTGATCTCAGGACTGAGGGTACTGTACTTGTACTAGGGGCAGGAAATCAAAAAGAATCTTTTCAAACTTGGGGATGGGAGAAGCAAGTGGGATTTTGAGTGTGTGGGGGGTGGGGGGGCAAGCTGGTCTCCCTAGATACCTCATGGCTCCACCACTGTAGCCCACTACAGTAGCCCAACACAATATGTCCATTAGCTGAGAAGAGTGGTGAACACTGAGTAACCCGAATGACTCAACACGCTAAATGAGCCTCATGACTTAGATGACAAATACAGACACATTTTATGTGTACATTACCCTCTAAAATGTGGATTTCTACAATATATTTTGAAAAACCGAAAACCGAACCGAAAACCGAGTTTTGTACAAAACCGAAATGCAAATTTCAAAACCGCCCAGCCCTATATAGGTGATGAGTTAAAAGGGTCATACTAAGTGGCTAATTTGTGCATGTGTGTGTCATATGATAAATAGAATATGAAATGAGTGTTTTTCTCATATAATATTTACAAAACTCGTCCGAATGTTCCATTTGCTCGCCAGAGACTCACCAAAATGGAAAAGTCTTAGACTCGTTTCGTAAATGTTATATGAGAAAAACACTTGTTCCATATCCTCTATTTATTATGAAATCCTTACTTGTCTGCAGCATTTTAGTGCATAGAAACTTGAGTGTTTACTGGAATTTATCTTCCATCATTTGTTGGTATTCCATATAGAATGATAGCTCTAATAGCGATAACACAGATTCATTTTATCCTTTACTTATTATACCACCCACTTGAAAAGTGGGAGGTATATAGTGTTCACTTGGTCTGGCCGTACGTCTATGTCCATCCGTCTGGACGTCCGTACTTCAGTCCATTATGCTTTTCGGGGGGGTACACATCTGCTATCCGCAACTCCTCGTAAACCAGTGAACGATTTCATTGAAACTCTCAGACCTTCTTTTACATACATTGAAGATGTGCACCTCCTATTTTCTTATCAGATATTTTCTTTTATACAGTTTCCCATATTGAAAAAAGAACTTTGTCAAATTCAATTGACATTCTGTACAGATCTGCTATCCGCAACTCCTCTTGAACCAGTGAACAGATTTCATTGAAACTTTCTGACCTTCTTTTACATACATTGCAGATGTGCACCTCCTATTTTCTTTTAAGATATTTTCGTATTTGCAGTTCCCCATATTCAAAAATGGTCTTTGTCAATTCAGGTTTTAGTAGGGAGGGGTATAGATCTGCTATCCACTACTCTTAAACCATTGAACAAACTCCATTGGAACTCTCAGACCTTCTTTTACATACATTGAAGATGTGCACCTCTTATTTTTCTTTCAGATATTTCCATATTTTGATGTCTGTCCGTCCATCCATCCTTTTCGCTTTAGGGATGTACACATCTGCTATCCACAACTCCTCTTAAACCATTGAACAGATTTCATTGAAACTTTGTTTTGTTTTCAGATATTTTCATTTTTAGGGTTTCCCATATTTAAAAATTGGGTTTGTCAATTCAAGCTTCGAGGTGAAGGTGCAGGGTGGGCTGTCAGTGTTTGTGCTTTTACAAACAGTGAAGATGTGTACCTTCTATTTTGTTTTCAGTTATTTTCATTTTTATAGTTTCACATATTGAAAAATGGGCTTTGTGAATTCAAGCTTCGGGGTGGCGGTGTTTGTCGGGGGGGGGGGGGGGGAGGTGTTTCCTCTCTACATTAAACACACTTTTACTGTTGTAAAGTGTTTCTTGGTGGGAGTATTTGGTATCATTTAGTGAGCAGTGCGCAGGGTTTTTCTAGTCGAATCGGCCATCTCCATCTGCGTAATTTGTTTATAAATTGAGCAGTTCAAGAAAAATACTTTTCAAAAAATCACACCATATATGACCCCTCATTGGAAAAGGTTTTGTACAATGAATGAGTCACATTATATATGTTTTTGTTGAAATGTTTGAAAAATTTGGAAAAAAAAATGAAATATTTGATATTGTGTGCATTAGGCAAAGAGTTGACACTTCAACTCGTATACCAGTCGAGTGCTATAAACAAAAATTCACCAGCCACATTTATCTTCAACTCCCAGTTGGAATGAGCTGGTTGAACTCATTCTTGTGTGTGGTCAACGCCAGAGTCCAAGGTAGCTTTTTCAAATGGTATTCACACTGAGGACCCAATGTTTGAAATTTGAGAGCCAGGTTGAAAAAATAATCATTTCTTGAACCTGTGTTTACTAGCATTTATTATGAAGTAGTTTGGGTCATAGAAAATTGTGTATTTCCTCAACTTTCCTGAAATTCAATTTCTTCCATCATTGAAATTGATGTACAGAATTAAGACACCAAGGTTCATATCAATGTGGATTTAGGTCGCAATCTCTGCTACATAAACAACTATCATTGGAGAACCTTTGTTGGTATTCCATATAGAATATTAACACTGATAGCAATGATACAGATCCAGTCAATCATTTACCTAATGAATTATATGTATCCTACTCTGTAATTTACAAATTGAGCAGTTGAAAAGAAAAAAAAATTTCAACGAAACCAAATGTGATCTCCTTTTTGCAACAAGTTCATCAAGCTCGTTCCAATGAAAAGTTGCTTGATTATATTGGCAAAAATTTCACTTGAATTGTGTTTTGTTGTGCAGAATCCTGAGACTCCAGGAGAAAATGACAGAAAGAGTTATTATACCCCCGCTTCGAAGAAGTGGGGGCTATATAGGAATCGCCCTGTACGTCTGTCCGTCCGTACATCTGTCCGTACGTCTTTCCGGACATGAAATTCTTGTGTGCGCAACTCCTCCTACATTTATCAATCAATTTGGACAAAACTTTTCAGACATCATCACTACTAAGTGAACATGCGCATATTCCAAGATTTTTGATCTGCGACAATTTTAACCAGGTTATCTCCCTTTGACTTAGATTTATTGTGTCTTTCCATCCGAACAAATTCTTGTGTGCGCAACTCCTCTACATTAATGAACCGATTTTGATGAAACCTTTCAAACATCATCTCTACTAAGTGAACATGTGCATATTCCAAACTTTTTAATCTGCGACAATTTTAACCAGGTTATCTCTCTTGAACTTTGATTTAATATGGGTTTCTGCATGAAATTCTTGTGTGCGCAACTCCTCCTACATTTATCAATCAATTTGGACGAAAGTTTACAGACATCATCACTACTAAGTAAACATGCGCATATTCCAAAATTTTTGAGCTGTGGCAATTTTAACTAGGTTATCTCCCTTTAACTTAGATTTATTATGGGTTTCTACATGAAATTCTTGTGCGTGCAACTCCCTACATTTATCAATCAATTTTGACGAAACCTTTCAAACATTATCACAACTAAGTGAAAATACGCATATTCCCAAATTTTTGATCTGCGACAATTTTAACCAGGTTATCTCCCTTTAACTTGGATTTATTATGGGTTTTCAAATGGGATTCTTGTGTGTGCAACTCCTCCTACATTAATGAACCGATTTTGAATACATGTTGCACATTGTAAATGTGTTTTTCCAAATGTAAACCATATATGTTTGGGCTCTTTAAGTATTCAGTGCAGTTCTGTGGAAGGCCACATGCAAATACAAATTTCAACAACAAAAAATGATCTTTATGTATACATTTCCTTATGGACTTCGCCTACATGATCAGAAGTGCATTCCTCTAAAAACCCAAAGCGGGGGTATTAATCACCTTCAGTGATAGTTCTAGTTTCATCTTTCAATGTGCAAAATATGGAATATCTGAAATTGAACTTTCTCCATCATTCAAACTGATCTGCAGAATTAGACACCTAGATTCATATGAAATAAATTAAAAGTTTACTTTAGAAACCATGCTTAATGCCCTTAATTGGAATGAGCTGGATGAAGACTTTGAATGAGTGTTCAAAAGCCTTGGGTCTAAGCTAGCATTTTCAAACTGCAAACCAGACAGGGCTATTTTGGAATTTTAGAGCTTGGTTGAAAAAAAATAGTTCTTGAACCGGGGAATATCAGCATTTACAGTACGTGGAGAGTGTATTATTACTAAATCACCCACAGAGTGGAGATTCCACCCAAGTAATAATTGCAAATTTGTTGCAAAGCATAACCAGCACAAGCAAAGTTTCAGCCAGTGGACCTCCGGGTTAAACCCGGAGGTCCATTGGCTGAAACATTGCTTGTGTTTTTGGTCGATATGTACACAATTTGAAAGTTATAGTTTGGGTGACAACTCCACTCCGCGGGTGATTTAGTTGCAATCCACTCTCCACGTACTGAATGATGAAATTCTTACTTTTCTGCAGCATTTTAGTGCATAGAAACTTTAGTGTTTACTGAAATTTATCTTCCATCATTTGTTGATATTCCATATAGAATGATAGCTGAAATAGCAGTGATACAGATACATTTTATTTTTTACTTATCGCATCGGCCATCTCCGCCTGCGTAATTTATAAATTGAGTAGTTCAAGAAAAATAGTTTTCAAAAAATATTAAAAAATCCCACCATATCATATGACCGACCCCTCATTGGAACAAGCTTGTACAATGAGTGAGTCACATTAAATATGCTTTTGTTGAAATGTTTGAAAAATTTGAAAAAAAAAAAAAAAATTTGATATTGTGTACATTAGGCAAAGAGTTGACACATCAACTCGTATACCCCTTCAACCGATGCTAACCCTGCTTGTGTGGAGTTAGTATGTTGGGGAGCTGTCAGTTGCTCGTCGTTGCTCAGTGGTTCTCTCTGGGTACTCCGGCTTCCTCCACCCTTAAACTGTCGTGGTCATGATTGGCCATTGTGCAGAAATATGTGACCTTAAACACCAATAAATAAATAAATAAATCATATACCAGTAGAGTGCTATGAGCAAAATATTCACCATCCACATTTTTCTTCAACTTCCATTTAGAATGAGCTGGTTGAACTCATTCTGGTGTGTGGTCAACACCAGAGTCCAAGGTAGCTTTTTCAAATGGTATTCAGACTGAGTATCCAATGTTTGAAATTTGAGAGCCAGGTTGAAAAAATAATCCGTCCTTGAACCTGTGTTTACTAGCATTTATTATGAAGTAGTTTAGGTCATAGAAAATTGTGTATTTCCTCAACTTTCCTGAAATTCAATTTCTTCCATCATTGAAACTGATGTGCAGAATTAAGACACCAAGGTTCATATCAATGTGGATTTAGGTCGCAATCTCTGCTACATAAACAACTATCATTGGAGAACCTTTGTTGGTATTCCATATAGAATATTAACTCTGATAGCAATGATACAGATCCAGTCAATCATTTACCTAATGAATTATATGTATCCTACTCTGTAATTTACAAATTGAGCAGTTAAAAAAAAATCAAAAAAATCAACAAAACCAAATGTGATCTATTTGCAACAAACTCACCAAGCTCATTCCAATGTAAAGTTGCATATGATTTGGTGGAATTATTTGAAAAATTTGAAAGAAAAAAAAACATTTTTTGGATTGTATGCGTTGGTTAGGTAAAGGGTTAACCCTTCACCTCATATACCAGATCAGCACTATATGCAAAAATTCACCATCCAAATTTTTTTGCCAGTACTCTGATAGAAGTGAATCTGCTTTTCAAATATGCAAATTGTGCCTGTCTGTGACTGAGGAAGGTTCTTTTTTTGCAGGCATGAGACCTGCAACAATATAATAAAATTATATTGGCAAAAACTTCACTTGAATTGTGTTTTGTTGTGCAGAATTCTGAGACTCCAGGAGAAAATGACGGAAAGAGTTATTTCATCTTTCAATGTGGAAAATATGTAATACCTGAAATTGAACTTTCACCATCATTCAAACTGATCTGCAGAATTAAACACCCAGATTCATTTGTAATAAATTCAATGTTTACTTTCGAAACATTGCTGAATGATCCAAATTGGAATGAGCTGGTTGAAGACTGTTGAGTGAGTGTTGAAAAGCCTTGGGTCTAAGCTATCATTTTCAAACTGCAAACCAGACAGGGCTATTTTGGTATTTTAGAGCTGGGTTGAAAAAAAATAGTTCTTGAACCAGGAAATATTGGCATTTATTATGAAATTCTTACTCGTCTGCAGCATTTTAGTGCATAGAAACTTTAGTGTTTACTGAAATTTATCTTTTTCCATCATAAAAAAATCAGCGGTGTCCGTCTGTGAGTGGCTGTGTCCGTCCATCTGTGCATCCATCCCACTTGCTGTCCCCATGATAACTCCAGTTTGGATCATTTGATTGGAACCAATTTTGGTATTTGACCTTCTTAGCCCAAACCACAGGTCAAGTTCGAATATGGGTTAGGTCAGATTATTTTTATTAGAGTTATGCCCCTTTTTCCACTTAGAAATTTCAATATTTGCTGTGTCCAGCTGATAACTCCAGTAAAGATTATTTGATCGGAAAGAATTTTGGTATGTGACTTTCTGGGGTTAAAATACAGGTCAAGTTCGAGTATGGGTTCGGTCCGATCATTTTTAAGAGTCATACCCCTTTTTCGACTTAAAAATTTCAAGATTTGAGGTGTCCGGCTGATAACTCCAGTTAAGATTATTTGATTGGAAAGAATTTTAGTATATGACTTTCTGGGGTAAAAATACAGATCAAATTCGAATATGTGTTCGGTCCGATCATTTTACTAGAGTTATGCCCCTTTTTCGACTTTTTTCTGGGGGGGGGGGGGGTGGGTGGGGGGGGGGGGGGGGGGACAATAGGCCCGTGACGATAACACTGATGCATTGGTGCATCGCGATAACTCTCCCCAAGATACGTGTATCGGTTGGGAAGTGCCGTATCAGGGAATCGCGATGCGGTTGGATTGGTAATGGTCGCTTGATTAAATGCTTACATACACGACAGTCTATCTCTTCTTCTTATTCCGTACTGACTCGTGTCGAAGCCCAGGGGGTGCTTACAGTGGATAAATTGCAAAGTGGGGGGGGGGGGGGGGGTGGGGGAGAGTTTCGGGACGAGTAATAGCGCTTTCAAGTCGCGTTTGGATGCGACGGAAATTGGCGATATTAGACAAGTCAGTATCCACTGGCACTGGGTATGTTACTTTTCTTTGGAAACCGCCTACCAATTTTGTAGAATTTGCTTTAAAAATTCTCATAATTATTATCTTGTACATACGTTTCATTTTCAGATTTCGGGTTTTAATCCTCAATTTAATGAATAACACAAACAGAAAACCATGCGGTGTTGTTTTCATATTTTTTTGTACAGGTTACCCTCGAAGCCAGAAATGGACGTAAGTATGTCAATCAACACTGCAAACCACCCCCTTGAAAACAAACATAGTCTGTTTAAAAATAGCTGTTTTTTTAAAAATATGTACATTTATTACGAATAAAACAAAAATATAGCTTCACACAAAATCAATAAAAAAATCATAATATGAACTTGAAGACCAGATAAAATTTGGCACAGCGGAATATGAATAACAAAATAGTTGCCTCCCTTGGCAAAATTCGAAAAATTGATTTTACACTGAAAGTCATAACTTCACATGCTGCAGAGCATCACGAAATGATAAATCAGCATGTTTTATTGAACCAATAAGTCATAAATCATATCCCTGGTTATATTGTTATATAATTCTCAAATACAAGGTTGTAATTATTTTTAATTTTTAATTACCACTTTCTCATTAATTTCTGAACACCCGTTTTTCACAATGAGTTGTGCACGCTCGAAAGTGGCAGTGTTCTTTCACAATGAGTTGTGCACCGCTCGAAAGTGGCAGTGTTTAATCAGTAACTTTCTGATGATATTCAACCACTGTGAAAACTGTGAAAACTATATGTTGTGGGCGTGTTTCAGACAACTATTGACAACTATTGACAGCAGCCTGCACACTCATTTGAAACAAGTGACAGCTTCCAAAACGAGGTCAACAAAAAAATAAACAAGTCAATTTTGCTTGGGATATATAATTTTTAATAACGATTTATTACACTGAAGACAGACATAATGTATTACACAAAAGACGAATTCAACAACACAAAAATCTCGACTCCAAAAAATATACATAATACAGTATTACTGTTCTATTTGGTAAGTACAGTGTTGCAACAAGTCACCTGTTTTTCCATATGATGCCTGTAAATTTGACGTCTCAAACAACTTTCGCCCAATTTGAAACTTGGGGGATGGGCTTTGACTCGAGTAGGGCACCCTGGTTCACAAATCTGAAGAAACGGGGGGTAGGCTTTGGCACGAGTATGGGCTTCGACACGAGTCAGACTGACACGAGTCAGTACAGTAATAAATTTCATTGAAGTTGAACAAGCTTTGCCTGGAAAACAATTAATTAAATTCCCCAAATCCCTGATTCCCTGTTTGTATTTAAACATTGAATGTATTCTTATATTCTGACAGGGTTACACACTGTGTGACCCTGTCAGAATATAAGAATGCAATCAATATTTAAATTTTTAAGCAATGAAAAATGTTCAGAACCTCACTCCCCCAGTCTCCCTGAATCCCACTGGCTGAGAATGAGTGACCCTATAGAAGTTCAAGTCATACAAGATCACCCATTCTCAATCATTGCAGTTCAGGGAGTTATACTGAAGTGACAGGTGCACTGGTGCAGTGTATATATATAAAATGAATCAAGATAGTTTGAAGATACGTATCTAGTATCATATCGTGGGTGAAATATCGAGATACGAATCATATCGTGGCCAAAGCGTATCGTTACGGGTCTAGGGGACATGTGGCCGAGCTGCCTTTTATTTATAAATTGAGCAGTTCAAGAAAAATAGTTTTCAAAAAATATAAAAAAATCCCACCATATGTGACCTCTCATTGGAAAAAGTTTGGTACAATGAGTATCACATTATATTTGCTTTTGTTAAAATGTTTGAAGAATTTGAAAAAAAAAAGAATTAAAATTTGATATTGTGTGCATTAGGCAAAGAGCTGACACTTCAACTCATATACCAGTCGAGCACTATAAACAAACATTCACCATCCATATTTTTCTTCAACTTCCAATTGGAATTAGCTGGTTGAACTCATTCTGGTGGGTGGTTAGCGTGAGAGTCCAAGGTAGCTTTTTGGGAATATTAGCATTTTTCATGAAATCCTTACTTCTATGCTGCATTTTAGTGCATAGAAACTTTAGTGTTTACTGAAATTTATCTTTTTCCATCATTTGTTGGTATTCCATATAGAATGATAGCTCTTATAGCAATGATACAGTCATTTTATCATTTACCTATTGAATCCGTCATCTCCGTCTGCGTAATTTACTTATAAATTGAGCTGTTCAAGAAAAATAGTTCTCAAAAAATAAAAAAATCCCAACATATATGACCCCTCATTGGAACAAGTTTCGTACAATGAGTGAGTCACATTATATTTGCTTTTGTTGAAATGTTGGAAGAATTTGAAAAAAAAATAATTAAATTTTGATATTGTGTGCATGAGGCAAAGAGCTGACACTTCAACTCGTATACCAGTCAAGCACTATAAACAAACATTCACCATCCACATTTTTCTTCAACTTCCAGTTAGAATGAGCTGGTTGAACTCATTGTGGTGTGTGGTCAACGCCAGAGTCCAAGGTAGCCTTTTCAAACTGGTAGTCAGACTGACAGGGCTTGACAATTCACGCGAACGCTCGTAACGTTCGCCTATCGGTTACGCAAAAAATAAATCGGGGTGAACGGCGAATCGGTTAACGAAAAAATCCCGTGCCTACCTCTTGAATGAATACAGTCAATACTCGATTTTTCTTGATCTAAATGCGCGTTGAAATCTTCGAAGATTCAAGAAAAATACTGTCATATTTTCTCGAATTCGTGTCTCTTCAAACATTTGTATTCCCTACTCAACAATTGAAGAAAACATCCGGTGGATATGAAAACATCCGGTGGTTATTATGATGTGAGAAAAACAGCCCCAGCAATAAGTTGTACCGCTCATATTCTACACAAACCACAAAGGTGTTCGCTCAACAAAGTTGCAAACGGCTTAACGCGATATGCACGAGACAAACCTGCCTGAACTTGTGAAGTAAAATGTAAGTTGTAACTCGACCCAATCTGGCAATTGTTACTTCGTCCTCAATCTGAATATATCTGCCGGGACGAGTTGTCGCGTTTACAATGATGGGATGTCACATTTAATGATTAGTGCCTAAATGATTTGTTGAAAACTTTTTTCGCCTAAAAATAATAATTAAATATTATTACCAATTTGCCAGACGTTAATAAAACAATAAGTTATGTTCAAATAATATTTGAACATAGTTCTTCAGACTCCGTCTACCAACCCAACATTACCCTTACCGCCCATGGAAAAATCTTGTTAATATCTTTTATCAAAGTCGGAAATCATGTTGAATTCTAGGAATATTTAAACACAGTGCTCTGCATACCGATTGGATGTTACCCTTGCTTGCAGTGGAAATTGGCAATAGAACTTCTAGAAGCTATTCTTTCTTATATCTGTTTACAACAGTGCTGATGGCACCGGGTGGTGGTGGTAATAATAGTATTAGTAATAACGCGATTTTGTCGGGCGCCATAGTTCATTAACGGCCTACAGATAGGTTAATATCTCACGGGCCATTAAAGGCCCTTGACTTCGTCTCGGCCCTCTAATGAATCCTCGGGCTGTCAAACATTTTTGTAGAGCCGTCAATAAACCATAGCGCCCTTAAAATCATATTGTAAAAATATTAGTCAGCACTGTTGGGGCGGGAGGGGGGGGGGGGGGGAGGCAAAACAATCTATTATCGGGCAGATATATGATAGGATTTTGAGAGCTCCCCCACCCCCATCTCTCCGTTAAAACAATAATTTGAGTCTTGAATTAATGATAAACCCACATAATTCATCAATTTTTGAGGGTTTCACCTGGCAGAAATGAGAAATTCGCATATAATTGTTGGTTTCGGCGGTCGTAGTAGCAAATATAATGGTTGGCAATCAAATCATTAATTTCCGACCACATCTTAAAAAAAAATTGAAAAAGGCTTAGAAGCTCTAGGTGTCCCTATGTTCCAGAAGAAGGTGAGAGGGAGTGCGCCGGGTCTAGAATTTAGTGTACCCTCTTACGGCGCACAACCTACTCCTATCTACCTTGCAGAAACTGAATAATTTTTATTGCAAGCTGTGCTGACGGAAACCATAGGAATGCCAAATACGGGGCCTAGCTCTGTTCGTCCTCGGAGTGATCATCAGTACAATACCCAGTGTGACGGTTTGACCCCGTAAAATGCTGGGATGTTAGGCTCCTAACTGGGGGTAACGTGAAGTTTTTGGTTTATTCTGTATTATCCCTTCAACTGTATCTCTGTTTGTAAACGTATTCCGAATTGTCCATAATCATATAATAGCAAACAGTTCATGATCTTGTCCGAATCGTCCAGAAATCTGGTCCGAATTGTCCACAGATCTGGGCCGAATCGTCTTAAAAAATATTGTCCAAATCGTACATGGTCCGAATCGTCCAGACACCAAAATTGTCTGGGTAAATGGAAATTGGGACGAGACGACTTTTTTTACCTCACTGCTAAACTCTTCAATGCTCTGTTTACAAACTCTTGGTGATTGCAGGTGAGATCAACTGACTGTTAGTATTATATAGTATAGATGTACCTAATTCAGATACCGACTGCATTGCACCTCCACGTCTTTGTCACTAAGTGTTGTCAACTTGCCGAATCGGGTGTAAATTTAAATTACATGTATAAAGTTTTAAATATCCGAAAATACGTCATTTCCCTGCATCTGAGTGAAGTGTTATGGAGCGTAATAATTCCCTCAGATGTACGGAAATCGCTTCTTTTCGGTGCCAAAATCAAAAATTTTCTCCACCTGACCAAACCATGGTCGGCCCGCCGAAGCCGGCGATTGCCGTCTCTGATTATAACCGGTGTCCCCAAATTATACCTGGATATGGTCCTGCCTGGACAAACTGTTCCACAAATATGGGACGAGTCGTCTCGGGACGAAATGTTTCGGGATGATTGGCATCAACTCCACTCAAAATCATGGCAAAAATACGCATGTTCCTTCTCTAGTTTCTTTTTCTTGGGGGTGGGGGGGGGGTAATCAAGGGCGGTGGCGTCCCTGCCCTTGATAGCAGTGGAGTAACCTGCACCAGTAGTCACGTATCATTAGGAACAAAATGACTTTCGTGAGTCAAAGCCACTTGGATTCAGATCGATTCCTATTGTAACTGGGGTGGGGGTAATAAGAGAACAAAATGAATAAGAAAGAAAACATGTTATCTCTATCAAGTTGATTCGAATTTCTTTATTGCAGTATTAAGAATATAACTTTTAAATTCATTAAAAATGGTACCCATACAGTAATATTGTTATTTAAGGTTCACAGCTGCTACTGACACGGTTGTTTTCCAACAACTTTATTATATCAAACGTAAATCGTGAAATGGTTAACCAAGAGGTTTACCAAAAATTTTAAGGCAACCGATCAAAAGGTTAACGAAAATTGGTTGACGCAACCTCCAAATAGGTTCCCCAAAATTTTGAATTGTCAAGCCCTGGACTGAGGATCCAATGTTCGAAATTAGAGAGCCAGGTTGAAAAAATAATCCGTCCTTGAACCTGTGTTTACTAGCATTTATTAGCCCGACTGTTTACAGTTTGGAGCAATAATCATGATTTTCGTCCCTCTGTCCGTCTGTTAACATTTAGAGTTGGGTCCCCGTGGGAACCCCGGGAAGTAAGCAGCACTTGTTTACTGTGGTAAACCAGTTCCGCTTTACTAGTAAAATAGGACCCAGTCACCAATGCTTGGGGTGAAAGTCCTCTAAAATGGGCAACATGTTGATCAACGATTGACTAAACTTGACTTCATCTCCATGTTGTGTCACGATTAGCCATGGTGCATAAATATGTGACGTTAACCACCAACAAACAAACAAACAAACAAACATTTAGAGTTGGGGTTAAAGTGTTTTAGTCAATTTTTATGTGTACCCATACTATGTATGTATGGTACACATGATGCCGGCATCTGGGGTGACCATCCGTCGTTCGTCCATCCTTTGTCCATCTGTTTGTCTGTCTGTCCATCCGTCTGTCCGTCCGTCCATCTGTCCGTCCGTCCGTCTGTCTGTCCATCTGGCGTCTGTATCCATTTCTTTGGCATTCGATAACTTGAAAAATATTGCTTGGATTGTCCAGTTACTTTATATTTGTGTTCAGGTTACTGATGTGCCAAGCTGTATAGTTTTTGGTGTAAATCTGATAATTTAATCCTGAGATATTAACCCTTTATCCTTCAAATTGAAAATTCCTCCAATCCCTTTGGCATTCGATAACTTGAAAAATATTGCTTGGATTGTCAAGTTACTTTATATTTGTGTTCAGGTTACTGATGTGCCGAGCTGTATAGTTTTTGGTGTAAATCGGATACTGAGATATTAACCCTTTATCCTTCAAATTGAAAATTCCTCCAATCCCTTTGGCATTCGATAACTTGAAAAATATTGCTTGGATTGTCAAGTTACTTTATAAATGTGTTCAGGTTACTGATGTGCTGAGCTGTATAGATTTTGGTGTAAATCAGATACTGAGATATTAACCCTTTATCCTTCCCTTCAAATTGAAAATTCCCCCAATCCCTTTGGCATGAGATAACTCAAAAAATTTCAATCCGATTGTCATGTTACTTTATATATTTATTCAGGTTACTGATGTGCTGTGCTGTGTAGTTTTTTTTATGTAAATCTGATAATTTGCTCCGGAGATATTAACCCTTTATCCATCAAATTAGACACTCCTCCAATCCATTTCTATATGTACCCATACCTTGTATGGTGTACATAATGTCGGCATCCGTGGTGGCCCTCCGTCATACAGCTTTCTACTAGTTGCGTGTATGGGTACACATCTGACGATTTCATCGGCCTAATTTTTTTAACTCATCTTGACAAAGTCAAGCTAAGCTAATCTCATCGGTCTCCATGCGTCGTCCGTCCGTCAACACCCTATACAAGTTTGTTGAAGTAAAGCTCATTGGTTCATATTTGGGCTCACTACAGAAGCCCTAATTTTTAACATAGGGTGATATGGGCAATATTCTTTAAAACTCTTCTTCAGAACCTCCAGTCAGAATCTCTTAATGTTTGGTATACATCATTGTTATGAGGGTCAGATTCAAGATTGTTCAAACCAAGTCCCTAGGTTAATATTTGGGCTTCCTACAGAAGCCCAAATTTTAACTTTGTTCAATATGGGGAGTAATTTAAAAAAATCTTCAGATCCACCAGTCAGAATGTTTTCATATTTGGTATGCAACATCTCTAGGGTGGTCAGATTCAAGTTTGTTCAAATCGGATCCTTAGGTATATATTTGGGCTCTCTTTGGAAGCCCACATTTTTACTTAGTGCAATATGAGGAAATTTCTTTAAAAATCTTCTTCAGATCCAACAGTCGGAATGCTTTCATATTTGGTATACAACATCTGTAGGAGGGGTCAGATTCCAGTTTGTTCAATTCGAGTGCCTGGGTTAATATTTGGGCTCCATGTGGGAACCTGAAATTTAACTTGGTACAATATGAGGGAATTTCTTGAAAAATCTTCTTCAGATCCACTAGCCAGAATGCTTTCATATTTGGTATACAACATCTCTAGGGGGTTCAGATTCAAGTTTGTTCAAATCGGATCCATAGGTTAATATTTGGGCTCGCTATGGTAGCCCAAATTTTAACTTGGTGCAATATGAAGAAATTTCTTTAAAATTTCTCTTCAGATCTAACAGAATGCTTACATATTTGGTACACAACATCTCTTAGGGAAGTCAAATTCAACTGTGTTCAAATCGAGAGCTTGGGTTAATATTTGGGCTCCCTATGGGTGCTGGAATTGGCCATTTTGCTGAAGAATTAAAAATTTTGTATTCAGTACCCTCTAGAGGTGTGTAACTGAGATTAATCCACATAGGTTGTATCAAGGGGCTTCATAGGGGACCTCCACATTTTACTTTATGATCAACTGAAGAAAAGGCATGATGCCCGGATTATTTTTGTCACTCCTGAGGGACTCAAGGATAAGGATTGACAGTGTGTGTAGCCTATAGAGATGGCTTGCTTAATGTACTCATTCTTGGACTATGTTTTTATATTGTGTTCTGTTCAAGATGAGCGCTTCAGGCCCCATGGGGCCTCTTGTTTTCTTTTAAATTAATATTAATTACTATTGATTTTATCATTCTCATTATGTTTTTCATCTTATTTTGGGAAATATTTAACCCTTTTTTGTATGGCAATATAACTTACAACTTCCAGGTTAAATAAAATTTTTGGTTAAAATTTTTTTTTGTTTATAAAGTTACACCTTTATTTCTTCAAACACTTCACTGCAATGTCACTGTTTCTCATTTAGGACAATGCCTACTGTCTGCTGAACCTTTCTACAGTGATTTTCATTAATATTGGCATGATTTTAACTCTTTTAAACATGTTTTCAGACTAAGTTTCTTTGTACTTGAAATTTGACTTTGCCACATACTTTGTTACTTAAATTTTTGCATGGGCAGTACAACTTAATGATTGCATTTACATCAATGATTTCTTTCATCAGTTTTAGGAAATATTTAACATGTTTTTGGCAGTCAGTTTTACTTAGTACTCCTAGATTAAAGTTTCAGATTAAAGTTTTGCTTTTCAAGGTTGTGCCTTTCATTCTTCAAACACTGTCACATCACTGTTTTTCATTTGGGGCAAAGTCTACTGTACCTGTTTACAGAGGTTTCAAATAATACTGGCATTAATTTAACCCTTTTCAAAACTGTTTTCGAACTTAGTTTCACTAAATTTCAAATTAGGCTTCTACTCCATACTTTACTTTTTATCCCCCCACAAGGGAGGGATATAGCACAGAACTCGTCTATCCATCTGTCCATCAGCCTGGCTGTCCATCCATCTGTCTGAACTTTGTTTATGGCATAACTTGAACAATAGTGAACAAATTTCAATTCTTTTCAGTATATGTCTCTACAGCAGCAATATCTTTGTCAGGTTCGATGACCACCATTATCCAATGAAAATTGTTGAAGTTATTGCCCTGCTCCTCCCCCCCACCCCTACCAATTACCAATTAGGCATTTTATTTTTAGCTCAACTTTGACGAAGTCAAATTTGAGCTATTGTCATGGCCCGTCGTCCGTCTGTCTGTCCGTCTGTCCACGTCAACAATTGGCTATGGCTCGGGCTAGAGGTCGTATTTATGAACCGATCTTTACGAAACTTCTTGTGTACCTTTGTTATGACCCTGGGACGGGAACGAGTGTTTTTGGGTGCGGTCCGAAATTCAAGATGGCTGCCATTTTGTACCGACGATGCAGAAATCTGTTTTTTGTACAGAACTTCCATATGAAAGCTCTGATTTGAATAATTTTTTGTATGAATGTTTAGTACCATGGGATACATCACATATAATACGGGTTTTTTTCTCGTACGTAAATTGTGCAAGTTAGACTAATTTTGATGTTTTTTGGGGTTACTTTCAGCACTGTAAGTGCAAATGCCAATACGGCTCGGGCTAGAGGCCGTATTTATGAACCGATCTTTACGAAACTTCTTGGGTACCTTTGGTATCACCGTGGGACGAGAACGAGTGTTTTGGGGTCCGGTCTGAAATTCAAGATGGCCGATGGCAGCCATTTTGTACAAAATTAGGTGCAATCAGATTTTTGCACAGAACTTCCATATGAAAGCCCTGATTTGAATAATTTTTTTGTGTGAATGTTTAGTACCATGGGATGCATCACATATAATGCGGGTTTTTTTCTCGTGCAGAAATTATGCAAATTAGATGAACTTTGATTTTTTCAGTGCGACTTACACACAGTAAGTACACATGTCAATACGGCTCAGACTAGAGTCTGTATTTATGAACTGATCTTCACGAAATGTCTTGGGTACCTTTGTTATCACCTTGGGACGAGAAGGAGTGTTTCTGGGTGCGGTCTAAAATTCAAGATGGCTGCTAGTGGACATTTTGTACCGAAATTAGGTCTAATCAGTTTTTTGTACACAACTTCTATACAGCTCAGACTAGAGGCCATATTTATGAACCAATCTTTACGAAACTTCTTGGGTACCTTTGTTATCACCGTGGGATGAGAGCGAGTGTTTTTGGGTGTGGTCCGAAATTCAAGATGGCCACCAGCAGCCATTTTGTACCAAAATTAGTGCAATCAGTCTTTTGTATAGAACTTCTGTATGAAAGTTCTGATTTTAATAAATTTTTGTATGAATGTTTAGTAACATGGAATACATCACATATTGTAAGGGGTTTTTTTTCGTGCAGAAATTATGCAAATTAGATGAACTTTGATTTATTCAGTGCTACTTACACAATGTAAGCACACATGTCAATACGGCTCAGGGTAGAGGCTGTATTTATGAACCGATCTTCACAAAACTTCTTGGGTACCTTTGTTATCTCCTTGGGATGAGAATGAGTGTTTCTGGGTACGGTCCAAAATTCAAGATGGCTGCCAGTGGCCATTTTGTACCGAAATTAGGTCCAATCAGTTTTTTGTCACAAGTTCTATACAGCTCGTATTTATGAACTGATCTTCACAAAACTTCGTGAGTACTTTTGTTTTCACCTTGGGACAGGAACGAGTGTGTTTTGGGGTGCCTTTGTTATCACTGTGCTATGAGAACAAATATTTTGGGGTTCAGTCAGACCCACTCTGGGACTCAAAGATTTTTTCTAGTTCAGCATCTGACTGTCACCCATCTCTACAATACTTTACCTATACATTTGTTACAGGCAACGGTCAGTATTTATGTACAGACCGTTACAATACTTTATATGTACCTTTGTTATCAGGTCATTACCTAGATGTTTGTCATTGCTGTGTCACATACTATACATGTACATGTCTTTGTCTTGACAAGTTGAGCTACAGTGTCATTGACACTTTCATTTTTTTTGCTCCAAAATGCATTTTGAAGTATTCAGAGTGACTACCATCCGTCTGTCCGTCCGTCCATCTGTCCGTCTTAACATTTAGAGTTTTGGTTAAAGTTTGTGGTTCAAGTTTTTTATTCAACCTTCAAGTACAGGCTATACCCTGTAGTTCTTATCTGATCGTCACAAAATTTCATATGCAGGTTTTAGGTCATGTCTACATGAGAACGACCCTTTTGGTCGTGATCGGTCAACCGGTATGGCTGCCCGAGCTCAAAACCTGAAAACCATTAGCACAGTCTACAGGTCGTATTTATGAAGGGATTTCATTGCAACTTCATAGAATGCCTCTGTATAATGCCTAGATGAGAACGTCCCCGTTTGGGCATGATCTGTCAACTGTGATGGCTGCCCAAGCCTGAAACCCCAAAACTTTTAGCACAGTCTGCAGGTCATGTTTAATATGGACAGATTTCATTGTAACTTGATACGATGACTCCGTATGATGTCTACATGAGAATTTCCCCGTTTGGGCGTGATCTATCAACCATCACTACTGCCCGAGCCCATAACCCGAAAACCTTTAGCACAGTCTACAGGTCATATTTATGGAGGGATTTCATTGTAACTTGATAGGTTGACTTCATATAATGTCTACATGAGAAAGTCCCCTTTTTGACGTGATTGGGCAACTGTGACAGCTACAGGTGCCCGGAAGCCCGAAAAACTTCACAGTCTACAGGTCATATTTATGAAGGGATTTCATTGTAACTTCGTAGTATCAATCCACATGATGCCCAGATGAGAATGTCCCGTTTTGGTTGCGATCATTTAGCCATGATAGCTGCCTGAGCCCGAAGCCCGAAAACCTTGAGCACAGTCTACAGGTCATATTTATGGAGGGATTTCATTGTAACTTGATAGGTTGACTTCATATAATGTCTAGATGAGAATGTCCCCTTTTGGGCAACTGTGACAGCAACAGGGGCCCGAAGCCCAAAAACCTTTAGCACAGTCTACAGGTCATATTATTTATGGAGGGATTTCATTGTAACTTGATAGGTTGACTTCATATAATGTCTAGATGAGAACATCCCTTTTTTGGCAGCTGTGACTGCAACTGAAGCCCGAAAACCTTTAGAATATTCCACAGGCCATAATTATGATGGGATTTCATTGTAGCTTGGTAGGATGACTCCCAAGTTTGTGGTTAAAAACCCCAGACAAACACCACCACCCCCTACCCCCCCCCCCCCCCCCAATTAGGCATTTTTTTTCTTTTCTCCAATATGCATTTTGAACTATTTATAGCAACTACATGCAGAACCTTTTTTTAAACTTACGTACCGGGGGCCAATTAGGCACTTTTTATGTGTACCCATACTATGTATGGTACACATAATGCCGGAATCCGGGGTGACCATCCGTCGTTCGTCCATCCTTTGTCCGTCTGTCTGTCTGTCTGTCTGTCTGTCTGTCTGTCTTTCTGTCCGTCCATCTGTCTTTCTGTCCGTCCATCTGTCTGTCCGTCCGTCCATCTCTGTCCGTCCGGCGTCCGTATCCATTTCTTTGGCATTCGATAGCTTGAACAATATTGCTTGGATTGTCAAGTTACTTTATATTTGGGTTCAGGTTACTGATGTGCCGAGCTGTATAGTTTTTGGTGTAAATCGGATAAATTGATCCTGGGATATTAACCCTTTATCCTTCAAATTGAAAATTCCTCCAATCCCTTTGGCATTCGATAACTTGAAAAATATTGCTTGGATTGTCTAGTTACTTTATATTTGTGTTCAGGTTACTGATGTGCCGAGCTGTATAGTTTTTAGTGTAAATCTGATGATTTGATCCCGAGACATTAACCCTTTATCCTTCAAATTGAAAATTTCTCCAATCCCTTTGGCATTCGATAACTTGAAAAATATTGCTTGGATTGTCAAGTTACTTTATATTTGTGTTGAGGTTACTGATGTGCCGAGCTGTGTAGTTTTTGGTGTAAATCTGATAATTTAATCCTGAGATATTAACCCTTTATCCTTCAAATTGAAAATTCCTCCAATCCCTTTGGCATTCGATAACTTGAAAAATATTGCTTGGATTGTCAAGTTACTTTATATTTGTGTTCAGGTTACTGATGTTCCGAGCTGTATAGTTTTTGGTGTAAATCGAATAATTTGATCCGGAGATATTAACCCTTTATCCTTCAAATTGAAAATTCCTCCAATCCCTTTGGCATTCGATAACTTGAAAAATATTGCTTGGATTGTCAAGTTACTTTATATTTGTGTTCAGGTTACTGATGTGCCGAGCTGTATAGTTTTTGGTGTAAATCTGATAATTTAATCCTGAGATATTAACCCTTTATCCTTCAAATTGAAAATTCCTTCAATCCCTTTGGCATTCGATAACTTGAAAAATATTGCTTGGATTGTCAAGTTACTTTATAATTGTGTTCAGGTTACTGATGTGCTAAGCTGTATAGTTTTTGGTGTTAATCTGATAATTTGATCCCGAGATATTAACCCTTTATCCTTCAAATTGAAAATTCCTCCAATCCCTTTGGCATGAGATAACTCAAAAAATATCAATCCGATTGTCATATTTATATATTTATTCAGGTTACTGATGTGCTGTGCTGTGTAGTTTTTTATATAAATCTGATAATTTGATCTGGAGATATTAACCCTTTATCCATCAAATTAGACACTCCTCCAATCCATTTCTATATGTACCCATACCTTGGATGGTGTATATAATGTCGGCATCCGTGGTGGCCCTCCGTCATACAGCTTTCTACTAGTTGCGCGTATGGGTACACATCTGACGATTTCATCGGCCTATTTTTTAATTTTTTCGTCAAAAATGCTTGTTTACAGTTATGGTTAAAAACCCAAACACCCAGCCCCCCCCCCCCCCCACCCCCCCCCCACCCCCCCCCCCCCACCCCCCCCGAATTAGGCTTTTTTTTTCTTTTTTTATTTCCTCCGATATGCATTTTGAACTATTTACAGTCACTACATGCAGAACCTTTTTTTTTCCTGTTGTCAAAAATGCTTTTTTGCAGTTTTGGTTAAAGTTTGTAGTTTAAGTTTAAAATCCAGACAGAAATTATCACCCACCCCAATTAGGCATTTTTAGCTCACCTGACTTTCAGTCAGGAGAGTTATAGTGATCACTCACCGGCCGTCGTCCGTGAACATGGTGTTTGCGTCTTCTCCTCCCAAACCGCTGAACCAGTTTGATATTTGAGATAATAGTTTGTGATGACATCGCAATTTGATTTTGTTCAAATCAAGTTGCCTCGCCCGTGGGTAGGGCCACACCCAAAAAGTGTGCTGAAATCTTAAAAAATCTTCTCATGAACCAGCAGTAGCAGAGACTTGATATTTGGTGTTCAGCTTCCTTTTGAGGTGTAGACTCAGATTTGTTCAAGAGAAGTTTGTTGGGCTATACTTGGCGTCGTAATGGGAGGGGAAAGAATATTTGCCCCGCCCAAAATTTCTATTTTCCAAACCGAGAGGCAAATTTTGACCAAATTTGATATGAGTGCTTATTGGGTCATAAGTACTTAATTTATGCCAAAATTTTTTTTCCCGTCACCCCATGGGGACCGCAGGAGCTAAAAATAGAAAAAAAATTAAAGCGCCCTTATCTCCAAAACTACACGGCATTGAGAATTCTTATTTGTTGTGAAGCTTCCTTAGGACCAACAGAATGGAATGGTAAAAAAAAATTGCCATCGGTTGTATCATGGGGTATTTTTGGGGACTTTTGTAAAAGTGCCGAGTCAGCATTTTTTAACACTGTGGGTAATGGGAAAAACATATAAGACCACTTTTCTCCCAAACCACTGCTCCAAAAGCTTTAAAATTTCACATATAACATCTTTGGAAGATTGTTTCACATGTTTATTGAAATCAGTTGCCTGGGTCGATATTTGGGCTCTCTATGGGAGCCCAAATATTTAAATTAGTGCAGTATGTGGAGTATTTTTGAAAAATCTTCTTCAGATCTGGCAATAAGAATGTTTTGATATTTGGTATGCAGCATCCTTAGGGGGGTGAGATTCAAGTTTGTTGAAGCCAAGTCACTACGTTCATATTTAGGCTGAAAATTTGGGGTCCCGTTGCAGACTTAGAAATTTTGGACCAAAATCCGAAAAAAAATTTTTTTTGTTTTTTCTGCGTTTTGTTCAATTTTAAGACAAAAAAAAAAAAAAAAATTTTTTTTCCCCTGAAAATTTGGGGTCCAAAATCTGGAAATTTTTTTCGGGGTTTTGTTATGCATTTCTGTCAATTTTAAGACAAAAAAAAAAAAATTTTTTTTACCCTGAAAATTTGGGGTCCGGGTGGGACTTAGAAAATTTTGGACCAAAATCAGAAAAAATTTTTTTTTTTGTTTTTTATGCATTTCTGTCAATTTTAAGACAAAAATCTGAAAAAATTTTTTTTTTGTTTTTTCTGCATTTTGGTCAGTTTTAAGACAAAAAAAAAAAATTTTGTTTTCCCCTGAAAATTTGGGGTCCGGGTGGGACTTAGAAAATTTTGGACCAAAATCCGAAAAAAATTTTTTTTTTGTTTTTTCTGCATTTTGGTCAATTTTAAGACAAAAAAAATTTTTTTTTTTCCCCTGAAAATTTGGGGTCCGGGTGGGACTTCGAAAATTTTGGACCAAAATCCGGAATTTTTTTTTTTTTGTTTTTTATGCATTTCTGTCAATTTTAAGACAAAAAAAATTTTAATTTTTTTTTCCCTCCGAAAATTTGGGGTCCGGGTGGGACTTGCAAAAATTTTGGACCAAAATCCGAAAATTTTTTTTTTGTTTTTCATGCATTTCTTTCAATTTTAAGACAAAAAAAAAAAAAATTTGTTTTACCCTGAAAATTTGGGGTCTGGGTGGGACTAAGAAAATTTTGGACCAAAATCCAGAATTTTTTTTTTTTTTTTTTTATGCGTTTCTGTCAATTTTAAGACAAAAAAATTTTATTTTTTTTACCCTGAAAATTTGGGGTCCGGGTGGGTCTTAGAAAATTTGGGACCAAAATCTGGAATTTTTGTTTTTTATGCGTTTTAAGAAGAAGAAAAAAATTTAGGCTGAAAGTATTTTGTTTGGGAAAAAAAATCTGTTTTTTATGTGTTTATCTCAATTTTGGGACGTAAAAAGTGCAGGAACAGAAAATAGAAGGAAAAATCCTGTGTATTGTGTGGGCACAATCGCTTCATCTAGTTAGTATATGCTTTTCTTAGGAGGGGAGTATGCAGCTTATTCAAGTCAAGTCCCTGGTTTGATATTTAGACTACCATGTCAGGTGAACGCCCTCAGGCCCCCTGGGGCCTCTTGTTTTTTTTCTTTCCTCGAATATGCATTTTGAACTACTTAGTCACTACATGCAGAACCTTTTTTTAAACTTATGTACCCCCCCCCCCCCCCTCCCCTTCCCCTGGCCTGGGGGGGGGGGCAATTAGGCACTTTTTAGCTGCGACTAGCAGCTCAATAAGTGGCAGTGTCGGTCTGTCTGTTGGTCTGTTGGTCCGTCGGTCTGTCGGTCTCTGTGACCGAGTTTCAAAACTCAATAACTTTTGAAGTACTTGATGGAATGACTTTATATTTGGCATGTAAGTGTATCTTATTGATGTCTAACCACTGAAAATGCGTTCTGAAGGATTTAGACTGACCACATTTGGAAAAAAAAATGGACTCCCCTAACACACCCCCACTCACCCCCCACCCCACCTCCTCACCCAGGGCCATTCATTTCATGCAATATTTTTTTGTTGGTGCAAAATGCATTTTTAGCCTGACTGTTTATAGTCAGGGCTATAGTCATGACTTTCGTCCGTCCATCTATCGGGACATCCATCTGTCTGTAAACAATTGGTTTCCGACTGATAACTCCAGTTTGGATTATTTGATTTCAACCAAAGTTGATATGTGTATTTCTCAGCTAGTAATACAGGCCAGGTTTCAATGTAGGTTCCCCGCCCCCCTCCCCCCCCCCCCCCCCCCCCCCCCCCCCACACACACACACACACACACACACACACACGTTTCACTTAGGTAATTATTCCCAAAATGCATTTTGAAGGATTGGGAGTTATTACATACAAAAAAGAAAATTGACTCATATAGCCCAACATTGCTTTATGTACTGCATCTTTAATCCTTTACCTAACACAAGTTGAAGCCAACAGTACAAATTATTTTTCTGAAACATATTTTTTCATTTTTTAGTTACTTCTAACCATGGCTTATTACTCCTTATTGGAACAAGCTCATCAAGTTTATTCCATTAACAGGTCATGAGGTATGTTTTGAAGTAGAGAAATGAAAAAATAAAATTTGAATAGCAAATTTAGTATATAACGAGTGCAGATATGGCAGATTCGTTAGGTAAACTGTTAACAAAAAATGGCTCCGAATATTTTGCGTTTAAGCATTTCCATT
Organism: Pictodentalium vernedei; assembly: GCA_031216915.1. Lineage (NCBI taxonomy): Eukaryota > Metazoa > Mollusca > Scaphopoda > Dentaliida > Dentaliidae > Pictodentalium > Pictodentalium vernedei. The sequence continues at coordinate 224,004,935 of CM062289.1, read as the reverse complement.
CCTGGGACAGTCGGGCTGCATGCGCGACATCACTCTAGTTTTTATGTGTACCCATACTATGTATGGTACACATAATGCCGTCATTCGGGGTGACCATCCGTCGTTCGTCCATCCTTTGTCCGTCTGTCCGTCCGTCCATCTGTCCGTCTGGCGTCTGTATCCATTTCTTTGGCATTCGATAACTTGAAAAATATTGCTTGGATTGTCAAGTTACTTTATATTTGTGTTCAGGTTACTGATGTGTCGAGCTGTGTAGTTTTTGGTGTAAATCTGATAATTTAATCCTGAGATATTAACCCTTTATCCTTCAAATTGAAAATTCCCCCAATCCCTTTGGCATTCGCTAACTTGAAAAATATTGCTTGGATTGTCAAGTTACTTTATATTTGTGTTCAGGTTACTGATGTGTCGAGCTGTATAGTTTTTGGTGTAAATTTGATGATTTGATCCCGAGATATTAACCCTTTATCCTTCAAATTGAAAATTCCCCCAATCCCTTTGGCATTCGATAACTTGAAAAATATTGCTTGGATTATCAAGTTACTTTATATTTGTGTTCAGGTTACTGATGTGCCGAGCTGTATAGTTTTTGGTGTAAATTTGATGATTTGATCCCGAGATATTAACCCTTTATCCTTCAAATTGAAAATTCCTCCAATCCCTTTGGCATTCGATAACTTGAAAAATATTACTTGGATTGTCAAGTTACTTTATATTTGTGTTCAGGTTACTGATGTGCCGAGCTATATAGTTTTGGGTGTAAATCTGATAATTTAATCCTGAGATATTAACCCTTTATCCATCAAATTGAAAATTGCTCCAATCCCTTTGGCATTTAAAAATATTGCTTGGATTATCAAGTTACTTTATATTTGTGTTCAGGTTACTGATGTGCCGAGCTGTATAGTTTTTGGTGTAAATTTGATGATTTGATCCCGAGATATTAACCCTTTATCCTTCAAATTGAAAATTCCTCCAATCCCTTTGGCATTCGATAACTTGAAAAATATTACTTGGATTGTCAAGTTACTTTATATTTGTGTTCAGGTTACTGATGTGCCGAGCTATATAGTTTTGGGTGTAAATCTGATAATTTAATCCTGAGATATTAACCCTTTATCCATCAAATTGAAAATTCCTCCAATCCCTTTGGCATTCGATAACTTGAAAAATATTGCTTGGATTGTCAAGTTACTTTATATTTGTGTTCAGGTTACTGATGTACCGAGCTGTATAGTTTTTGGTGTAAATCTTTTATTTTAATCCTGAGATATTAACCCTTTATCCTTCAAATTGAAAATTACCCCAATCCCTTTGGCATTTGATAACTTGAAAAATATTGCTTGGATTGTCAAGTTACTTTATAATTGTGTTCAGGTTACTGATGTGCTGAGCTGTATAGTTTTTGGTGTTAATGAATTTTGAACGATTTCGAGTGGCTACATGCAGAAAAAAAATTGACTCCTATAACCCCCCCCCCTTCTCTCTCGCTCTCCTAACCCACTCCTCCTCCCCCAGGGCCATTTAAGCAACATTTTTTCTTTGGTCCAAAATGCATTTTGAAGGATTTTGAGTGACTACATGTGGAAAAAATTTTGACTCCTTCAGCGTAAACTTTACATTATTGGCTTCTCAAAAACTACTGGACCAAATTGAACAAAATTTGAAAGACATTCCTTATATGTCAGTTTAGGTTTGTCCAATAAAAAGTTGCTAGGTCCTCCTCATGGGGTGGGGGGGGCAGAAGGGCATAACTGTTAGAGGGGGGTGGAGGTGCATTGGGCTTTAAGATTCAAGCTTGTTTAAATGAATTACCTGGTTCATGTTTGGGCTTTGTAGTATTAACTAGCCATAGGTTTTTAATGTGACTGTAAACCCTTTTAAAAACTGAATCAGATGAACAGGAGCATGGTGGTGGCTCAGTGGTAGACTGATTTCTATGCTAGAGGTCCTGAGTTCAATTCTCGTCCAGGACGTCCTGCATTGTGTCCTTGGGCAAGGTACTTTATCTCGGTTGCCTACATGGGGGCACGATGACGCCGTGTACTAAGGTGTACTGCATATCGATGGTGCACATGTATTCAACTGCTGTAACCCTGCTTGAGTGGAGCTTGAACAGAGTTGGAATGTTGAGCTGACAGTTGCTCGTCGATGCTCTGTGGTTCTTTCTGGGTACTCCGGTCCGGCTTCCCCCACCCATAAAACTGTCATGATCGCGATTAGCCATTGTGCATAATATGTGACCTTAAACACCTATAAATACATAAATTAGATGAGCGATTAAGATGCCGTGGGGCCTCTTGTTTACTCACCACAAAATTGTTTTAAATAGTTTTTTTTCTTGATACATTTCAGACAGTAAAGGATGCAAAAATAGCAATTTTAACATGTCCGTTCGAACCACCAAAGCCAAAGACAAAAAACAAATTAGAAATAGGCTCAGTAGAGGATTACAGAAAACTCAGGGAATATGAACTGAACAAATTTGACCAGATGGTACAACAGGTATAGTTTTTATTGTATAATGCTTTTACCCTAAACATTTAACAATTTTTCGTTGTTTGAGAGATTGCACATGACCATTTGGAGTTAACATGCATATGAACTTTGTTTACATATTTTTAAGCTCATTCATACCCTGGGAAGTGAAGCAGTGTCTGTTCACTGTGGTAAACAGGCTCTGTTTTACTGGTACAATACAGACATGTTAACCTGCAGAATAATTTTTCAGGGAACCTGAGGGTGATTTTCAGGGAAATGGGATGGATTTCAGGGACAAAATAAAAGAAAAAACTTGTGACTTTTCAGCTCATGGACCACTATTAACACCAGGTTATATCCAGAACTAGTTGTCAGCTATGCTGATGCATTTCTCATAAAACTACTGTTGATTTGACCCCCCCCCCCCCCCAAGGATCCTCTTCTTCATGAGCCTCCACCACCACCCACCCACACTGTCCCACAGAGCACCTCCACCTGTGGTTTGCTCTTATCGAAGTCTAATTTGCTAATAATTTCCCAAGTCTGGAAATGTTAACAGGAAAAGATGTCCTAATGTTCAGTTACTTCAAGAACATTAGTACTTAGAAAGTATCTTGATCAAACTTCATGCTTGTGGGACGTTTGTGCCCTACACAAAATTTTTCTTTTCATCATTGAAGCAATTTTTTTTTAATTCTATTCGAAATTTTCTGGGTACAGATGGCCAACAATTAACAGTTCTGTAGTCAGCACAACAGAATAAATGTAGTGTTAGAAAATAAGTCCATTGTGTTTAAATATGCAGTCATAATTTTTTGATTTTGGAAAAGGGATGAGAATTAAAGCTATTCTATGAAAAAATAAATAAATGTATATTATTTAATTCCTTTTTCATATATTTTAATTTCCAAAAACAGCATTGAAATGAAGGTGGAGTTATAATTTTTTTGAAAGTAAGTCACCTATTTTCACTTTGACACTCGCACATTGATCACGAATCTCCGAAGAAAAAACCCAGAAATAAACATGAACACAGTTGAAATATATATCATAAAATACCCTTTTCTTAAATAAATTTAACTTAAATCCTTATTTTACAGCTTCATGAGTTTTTACCAGAGCTTGAAATGCATGTGATTTGACTCCGAACGTTTTTCATAAGTTACAACAGGAACGTAAATATTTGACTGTTGTTTTCTGCCAGTTCCGGGATTTTTGGTCCAAAATTGATTCCTGTCCGGCTGGCCGGCCGGCCGGCAACTACACTGAAATTCCAGGATTTTCCCGGGCATTCCGCAGAGTTAACATGTCTGGTACAATAGGACCCAGTCACCACTGCTTGGGAGGTGCAAACCCTCTCTAAAATGGGCAACATGGCTTATTAACGCTCACCACCGGTCTTGAGTTGATACTCATGTTGTGGTCATGATTAGATACTCATGTTGTGGTCATGATTAGCCATGGTGGAAAAATATGTGACCTTAAAAACAAATAATAAATAAGCTCATTCATGCCAGAAAGAATGGAGTCGTGGATGTGAAAGGAAAAAACTATTTGTTGAACAAGTGCTCACACTTTGCACACACTTATCTTGCTAAAAGATTATTTCAAATCTGTCCAGTTTTCTTACCATTAACTCCGTGCCAGCTGCTGGAAGATATTCATGCTGAGGACAGAATTTCTCTTACCACTGAAATAAATATTAAATTAAATTTTCTCAGTGTAAGTTGAATGGATCTTACACCAATCATTTTCAGCTTAATTTGACAAAGTCAAGATAAGCTATTGCCATCACGCGTGTGGAAGTCTGTTATCCTGTGAGTGTGTCCACATTTTCCTTTAGCACAGGCTACACCCCGTAGTTCTTGTCCGATTGTCACAAAATTTCATATGCATGTTTGAGGTCATGTCGAGAACGTACCCTTTTGGTCATGATCCGTCAACCGTGATGGCTGCCCGACCCCCAAAACCTTTAGCACAGTCTACAGGTCATATTTGTGAAGGGATTTCATTGTAACTTGGTAGGATGACTCCAGATAATGTCTAGATGAGAACGTCCCCTTTTGGTCGCGATCGTTCTCCCGAGATGACTGCTGCCCGAGCCCAAAACCTGAAAGACTTTAGCACAAACTAAGGTCGTATTTATTAAGGGATTTCATTGTAACTTGGTAGGATGACTCAGTAAAATTTCTAGATGAGGACGTCCCCTTTTGATTGCGATCGGTCCACCTTGATGGCTGCACAAACCTGAAGCCCGAAAACCTTTAGCACAATCTGCAGGCCGTATTTATGAAGGGATTTCATTGTAACTTGATAGGATGACACATTTTGGAATAATTTCACTCTACTTGGTAATTTTGGTTGACATACATTAGCTGTGAGGGCCACATTAACCCACCCCTCAGTTCTTTAGTACAGTTGACATCTCAGATTATTAGCTCACCGAAGGGAGCTCAACTTATCACTTGCCGTCCATCGTCTCGTGAACATTTTTCAAACGACTTCTCCTCTGAAACCACTGGTCCGATTTTCACGAAACTTCATCTGGATGTTCATTACTATGTGGCAATTCATGTTTGTTCGAAAGAAATGACCATGTCCCTTGGGGGCTCTGTATGGGGCATAACTCTGATAGCACCATATGAATTATAGAAAAATTAGTAAAAAATCTTCTTCTCCAGAACCAGTGGGCAGAATCTTTTGATACTTGGTATGCAGCATCTTGGTATGGGTCTGATTCAAGTTTGTTCAAATCGGCCCCCCTGGATTCATATTTGGGCTCACTCTAGAAGCCCAAATTCGAACTTAGTGCATTTCAGGCAAATTTCTTAAAAAATCTTCTCCAGATCCAGCAGGCAGAATCTTTTGATATTTGGTTTGCAACATTGTGAGGTGGATCTGATTCAAGTTTGTTCAAATTGACCCCCTGGATTCACATTTGGGCTCGGTATAGAAGCCCGAATTCGAACTTAGCGCATTTCATGCAAGTTTCTTAAAAAAATCTTCTCCAGATCCAGCAGGCAGAATCTTCTGATATTTGGTATGCAACATTGTGGGGTGGATCTGATTCAAGTTTGTTCAAATCGGCCCCCTGGTTTCATATTTGGTCTCAGTGTAGGAGTCCACTTTGAACTTAGTGCATTTCAGGCAAATTTCTTTAAAAATCTTCATCTCAAGATCCAGCAGGCAGAATCTTTTGATATTATTAGCATGCTTAGGGGGGTGAGATTCAATTTTGTTCAATCCAAGTCCCTGGGTTCATATTTGGGCTCACTGTGGTAGCTCGAATTATAACTTAGTTCAAAATGAGGAATTTTCTTTAAAAATCTTCTTCAGATCCAGCAGTCAGAATGTTTTTTTATTTGGTATGCAGCATCCTTAGGGGGGTGAGATTCAAGTTTGTTCAAGCCATGTCCCTAGGTCCATATTTGGGCTCACTGTGTGAGCCCGAATGATAACTTAGTTCAAAATGAGGAATTTTATTAAAAAATCTTCTTCAGATCCAGCAGTCGGAATATTTTGATATGTGGTGTGTAGCATCCTTAGGGGGGTGAGATTCAAGTTTGTTAAAGCCAAGTCCCTGGGTCTATATTTGGGCTCCCTGTGGGAGCCCGAATTATAACTTGGTCAATATGAGGAATTTTTCTTTAAATTCTTCTTCAGATTCAGCAGTCGGAATGTTTTGATATTTGACATACAGCATCCTTAGGGGGTGAGATTCAAGTTTGTTCAAGCCAAGTCCCTGGGTTCATATTTGGGCTCACTGGGAGCCCGAATGATAACTTAGTTCAAAATAAGGAATTTTCTTTAAAAATCTTCTTCAGATCCAGCAGATGAATGTTTTTGATATTTGGTATGCAGCATCCTTAGGGGGGTAAGATTCAAGTTTGTTCAAGCCATGGCCCTAGTTCCGTAAAATTTGTCTCTCATGACTTCGTTCCTTTGTAGTGTTTACCCCCCAAATACTTCTTTGAACCACTTTGGCCGGTGAGCGATTAAGGCTCCTTGGGGCCTCTTGTTTTTATTGAAAACATAGCATACAGGGAACAGAAATTAACATATTCCCATTTATCACAACTCTTGTCATATTTCATAATCCTTTCATAAACACTGAACATTATCCTTTCCATCAAACACAACTCACAGTTAAGTTAAGCTACAGTATCATTGGCCCTTTCATTTGCTCTACTTGACATCAAGTATGAGCTATTGGGATTGGTTGCTCTGCATTGTCCATCCGTACCAGTCTCCGTACCTCTGTTCTTCCATAATTCCTTTAGCACACCCTACAGGCCGTATCGCTCACCTGATCAGTTTGAAATTTTGTATGTGGCTTTGGTGTGATGTCAGGGTGGGAGCTAATAAATTTTTCAGAATTTGATTGAAAAACATGGCCTTCAGTGGCTATCTTGGATTTGGCATATAAATTATCAATTCCATTAGCACAACCTGCAGGCTGTACCTCTTGCCCGATCTTTTTCAAATTTCATATGTAGCTTTGCTGTGATGTCTGGATGGGAGCTATCAAATGTTTCGGAATTTTGCTGCCAGTGGCCATCTTGTTTTGGCATATAAATGGTCAACAGTCCATTAGCACACCCTACAGGCTGCATCCCTCACCCGATCTATTTCATATTTCATATGTAGCCTTGGTGTGATGTCTTTTTTGTAGAAACTTGACTGAATGACTTGGCATTATTGGAACTTTCTATTTAATTCATTCCCTTCTTGGTCAAGTTGAGCTGCAATGTCATTGACTCCTTCATTTGAGTTAAATTTAGATGGATTTTTAGCTTACTGTATTTCATCTAAATTTTCGGACGCCAACGAATAATTAAATTTTCCAGTGTCCGAATACATCGAAAATGGCCAAAATAGACGTGGACAGCAAATGTGAGTGGAAATTTTGAAAAACACCCTGTACTGGTTAACAAATTTATTGTACACGAACAGGGGTCAGCCGAGTGGGCGACTAGGGTGAAGAAGTCGCCTTGTCATTCCTCGAGTCGCCTTGGCTAACATTTGGGGCAAAATTCAAGTTGCCCTCCGGAACTTCCTTGGGACACATGGCAGTTTTATGCATTTTCTTGTGTATAATTTAAACACAAACGCTTCCGCATTCATTAAATAAACACGACTGCTGTTTAAATCCGTCCTATGGTTCTAAAAATAGCCTAAACTAGCCTAATTTTATATTTGTAAAAAAGAGTTGTAATGGCATTGTCGTTCGCATAAGTCGCACCAACTGGTAGCAACCAGCACAAAGTGGCTGTTTAAAGTGCCAGCAAAAACAATGAATCACTCATGGCACGCATTATGTCAATTAGAATTTATTATACCCCCCGCAAACAAAGTTTGGAGGGGTATATAGGAATCACCCTGTCCGTCCGTCCATCTGTCCTTCTGTCCATCCTTATAAGCGCAACTCCTCCTAAACCGTTTGAAGAATTTTCATGAAACTTTACACAATGGAAGAACTCCATATGAAGATGTGCATGAAGCAATATAATTCCGTTCTGACAGGCGCGGGGGGTATCACTTTGTGAGCTTGCTCACAGTACCTCTAGTTAAAATTAACCACCGTTTCAAAAGAATAAAAATGTGAAGGAGACAGTTCATACACAGGGTTCATACAGCTCTTGAAAAACCCTTGAAAATGAGTTTTTTCTTGAAAAACCCTGAAATTTGAAATTAGCCCTTGAGAAACCCTTGAACTTTCAGAAATCTCTTGAAAAACCCTTGAATACCAAGCTATTTCCTGGGCATTGTACATATGTGTACTCGCCTTTTACTTGTTTGTTGCACTCGTATCGCTCAGTTAAAAATAAAACATAAAAAAGTATGGAACGTTTTACCAAGATTACTGTAACACAGATCACACTTTGGATACCAGTATTTCCTGACTTCCAAAGTCAGATCCGTGTCACATGAATCTTAGATTTTTAGAGCTCATACAACAAGCTGAATAGTATGCCCTTGAAAAAAAAGCCCTTGAAAAACCCTTGAACTTTGTGAGCAAATTTTTGTATGAACCCTGATACATAAAAGTCGAAATTGCTTACAGTTGCAGTACTTTCTTTTCCATTAAAAAATTTGTTCCATTGAAATTTGAACTGCAATTTGCATGGAAAGTTTTTCTTTGAATTTATTTCTTTTCCAAGGGGGTTAAATGTAATAAGGCTATGATATAAATCACACATGTAAGGATGGATAAAAATGGCAGGCCTTCATTTCACCAATCGCACATGTCAATGTAAGATTGTCAGCAGAAATTGTCATTTTACTGCACAGTGACAGTGTATTGGTATTATTACCCAGCACAGAAGGGAAGGTAGACAACTGTAATATTTTGTCATTGACCTTAGAAATAAATGAACTCAAATTGTTAATAATGCTTAAATAACGAAGGATTTCGAAAACTTTTTTAACTACGCTTTTCGATTCAGTTCGGGCATTTAGAAACCATGAATGACCCAGCTTCTTATCTGAACTTGAAATTTATTTTAAATACTTGAAATATTTTTTATTAAAAGAAAATACTTCCTCTAAAAGAAAAGAACACTCTCACAATGGGTAATCCTAAATTTCAAATCCACTGCACAGAGGCTAATACAAAATCAACTACATGGTAACCATAGTCATCTCTGGTATGGAAAGGGAAAGAGTTAGGGCATTCAGAAACCATGGAAAAACTCCGTTTTCTGTGGAGGGGGGTGGGGAGGATTTTTTTCTCCACAATTTGTCATGTTGACTATTGCTGTGTCCTTTATTTTGACGCGATGTCATATATGTTTTATGTTTTTTTAGCTGTGACTAGCAGCTCTATAAGTTGCAATGTTGGTCTGTCTGTCGGCCGGTCTCTGTGACCAACGAGTTTGTCTGTGACCAACGAGTTTCATAACTCAATAACTTTTGAAATACTTGATGGAATGACTGTATATTTGGCATGTAAGTGTATCTTATTGATGTCTAGCCACTGTTCAATGCATGTGTTGTTCCAAATATTTTTCTTGGAGTTATGGCCCGTCTGTCGGTCGGTCGGTCGGTCTGTCTGTGACCGAGTTTCAAAACTCAATAACTTTTGAAATACGTGATGGAATGACTTTATATTTGGCATGTAAGTGTATCTTATTGATGTCTAGCCACTGTTCAATGCATGTGTTGTTCCAAATATTTTTCTTGAAGTTATGGCCCTTGATGAACTCTAGAATTTTTTGAGATTGCATCACCCGTAGCAGCTACGGCATCGGTGTTGAGATTTTTCTGACTCCTTCCTCATGTCCACTGACTTCTCCATCCTTTACCCTGTCTTCTCCCTAAAGTCTCTGGAGGGAGAAGTCACTTCTCCCTACAATCAGCTGCCAGGCTGACTTCTGTACATGAACTACCGGGGGTACCTCGGAAATGGGAAAGATAAAATAGCTGTTCAATACAGCGACTTTGACCATCAGCATAAGTGAATAAAATGAACATACCAAATGAATGTTGTGTTTTTAGCTGCGACTAGCAGCTCAACAAGTGGCAATGTCGGTCTGTAGGTCTGTAGGTCTGTCGGTCTGTTGGTTTGTCTGTAACCAACGAGTTTCAAAACTCAATAACTTTTGAAATACGTGATGGAATGACTTTATATTTGGCATGTAAGTGTATCTTATTGATGTCTAGCCACTGTTCAATGCATGAGTTGTTCCAAATATTTTTCTTGGAATTATGGCCCTTGATGAACTTAGAATTTTGTGAGATTGCACACCCGTCGCAGCTACGGCAAATATGTCGCGATTTTTATTTACTTTCCCAATAAATGCTTGAGAAGAAATCACTTTTGATCTACCGGTACTTAAAAAGTTCGGGAGCACGGTGGCTCAGTGGTAGACTGTTGGACTTTTTATGCTAGAAGTCCCGAGTTCGATCCCCGTCCAGGACGACCCGTGTTGTGTCCTTGGGCAAGGCTCTTTATCCCGGTTGCCAAGATGGGGGCACGATCTCTATAAGTGGCAATGTCGTTCTGTCTGTGACCAACGAGTTTCAAAACTCATTAACTTTTGAAATACTTGATGGAATGACTTTATATTTGGCATGTAAGTGTATCTTATTGATGTCTAGCCACTGTTCAATGCATGGGTTGTTCCAAATATTTTTCTTGGAATTATGGCCCTTGATGAACTTAGAATTTTGTGAGATTGCACACCCGTCGCAGCTACGGCATCGATGTCGCGATTTTTATTTACTTTCCCAATAAATGCTTGAGAAGAAATCACTTTTGATCTACCGGTACTTAAAAAGTTCGGGAGCACGGTGGCTCAGTGGTAGACTGTTGGACTTTTATGCTAGAAGTCCCGAGTTTGATCCCCGTCCAGGACGACCTGTGTTGTGTCCTTGGGCAAGGCTCTTTATCCTGGTTGCCAAGATGGGGGCACGATGAGGCCGTGTACTAAGGCGTACTGCACGTCGATGGTGCAATGTTTTCAACTGCTGTACCCTGCTTGAGCGGAGCTTGAACAGAGTTAGAATGTTGAGGAGCTGACAGTTATTCATCGTTGCTTGGTGGTACTCTCAGGCTGTCAGACTTCCTCCACCCGTAAAACTGTCACGGTCATGATTAGCCATTGTGCATAAGTATGTAACCTTAAACTCCAATAAATAAATAAATAACTTAAAAAGTTTTGATGTTTCCACAAATTATGTTGAACAGTAATTAAGCCATGTTCTTGTGTTGTTACTGTTAGATGAAAAACCTGAGCTGGCTTCAGTGGTAGACTGTTGGACTTTTATGCTCGAGGTCCCGAGTTCGATCCCCGTCCAGGACGACCCGTGTTGTGTCTTTGGGCAAGGCTCTTTATTCCGGTTGCCTAGATGGGGGCACGATGAGGCCGTGTACTAAGGCGTACTGCACGTCGATGGTGCAATGTTTTCAGCCGCTGTACCCTGCTTGAGCGGAGCTTGAACAGAGAATGTTGAGGAGCTGACAGTTATTCATCGTTGCTCAGTGGTTCTCTCGGGCTGTCCGACTTCCTCCACCCGTAAAACTGTCACGGTCATGATTAGCCATAGTGCATAAGTATGTGACCTTAAACTCCAATAAATAAATAAATAACTTAAAAAGTTTTGATGTTTCCACGAATTATGTTGAACAGTAATTAAGCCATGTTCTTGTGTTGTTACTGTTAGATGAAAAACCTGAGCTGGCTTCGGTGTTTTCAAAACGGACCAATGAAGCCATTCAAAGGCGATAAAGTGCAAACAATATTTTAATGCCACAACCAATGGCCTAGACTAGCTGGTGCTAACTCAATATAATTCAGGGCCAAACACATTTTGCACCCCCAATCCCCAAAATTTGCATACAAAACAGAAAAATTCAAGTCCTATCTGGTCCTCCATACTTTTTATCTGCGCATGCGCAGTATCCAGGAAGGTACCGAAACTGGTGCAAACTATCATTCGTTGTTTGGCCCTAAAGTCAGTAACAATGATCTGTGCTTTAAAATCTCCTTTTTTGAGTATGCTAGACACAAATCAATGAAAGAATTGGTGGATTCAAGGCTGTAAATGGATGATGGAAGTGAACAATGGTGGTTTCAAATGTTCAGGGCTGTAACTTTATAATAATTATAAAAATTATTTCATGTTTCTCATTTTCTTGACATACGCCTGACGTCATCATTCTTGCTTATGATTAATCCACTGTTTAAGTGTTTTTCCTATCTTTCCATGAACCTGCATTTTGGCTATTTTTTATTGAAATTTTTTATTAAATTTCTTGGAAGTTCAACGTGTATTACAGAATGTTTATTCTGTTTATACCTGTGGTTACATCTTCACCCTAGGGGTGTTAGGTCGTTTTGGTCTTGCATCTTCAATCCGATGTATCGTTTTTCTTCGTATGAAGATTTAGCTTTGCATCTCCTAGCATTTAAATCAGTTACTGACTTGGGGCCTTTTTGTGTGCCTGATGTCTTGTTTCCGGTTTTTAGCTCAACTTTGGCGAAGCCAAATGTGATGTATTGTCATGGCCTGTCGTCCGTCTGTTGCACTGTCAACACGGCTCGGGTTAGGGGCTGTATTTATGAACCGATGTTTACGAAACTTCTTGGATACCTTTGTTATCACTGTGGGATGAGAATGAATGTTTTGGGGTCTGGTCCAAAATTCAAGATGGCCACTGGCAGCCATTTTGTACAAAATTAGGTGCAATCAGATTTTTGCGCAGGATTTTGTCCACACTTAGGCTCTGTCGAGATGCCCTTGGGATCGTGATGTTCGCTTTTGGGATTTTCGAATTTAATTTTGATTGCTATTATTCATGTATCTTTATCATATATTTTGTTGTGGAGTTTGTAGGGATGCTATAAATTTTGTCTTTGATTGTAGTTATGAAAGCTTACTGCTCTGCATGCAAGGCGAGGAAGTCTTCCTCGGATTTACATGCTTGTTGCCTTGCCTGTAGTCGATGCACTCCTACGGATTCTTCTCCCACTTGTGTACATTGGGATGACAGCCGTTGGAGAGACGGGTGTCACGGTATGTTATTGGCAGTGAGGCTCCTATGCCAGAGCTCTCACCGCCAAATAATTCGTGTTTTTCAGTTTCTGTTTCAGAGGAACAAGAACATGGTGATGGTATTGTGACACCCATCCAAAGTGTGCTACCATTGTTGCACTCTGATGAGCAGAGCTAGCTGCAGAGGTGCTCATGAATATTTAGCAAGGGATAAGGCCTCTAGTTAGTGTTCTTAATCCTTTGCAAGCAGCTAGCTCGACCGGTGAAGCAGTTACCCCATTCGTGGGAGCTGGGTAAGTCCGTTGAGGTCGAGGGAAGTGTAGAATTGGGTAGAGCGAGCACCTCAAAAACTCGCCCAGCGATGACGAAAATAGGGAGGAAGTCAGTAAGTTTCTCTTCGGGAAGCTTGGCGAGGTCTGATAGACTGTGAGCGGGAGAGCCTTCTCTAACCCAGCAACATTTTCGGCCAAATGTTGTTTTGAGAAACTTTCCTGAGCCGGAACAAACGTCCAGACCTGCCACTCGGGATGCTCCGTCTAGACTGCAGCTGGGGTCTGCTACAGTCCAGGCCTTCTTCGTTACGTTAGAAAAGCACACACGACCGCATGCTAGCTACCTGACTTCGGATATCCAGCCAGCTGCGCGAAAACAGAGTCAGTCTTCGTCTGTGAAGTCGGACTGTCTGGTAGCTAGCGATCCGAGGCTTCATTCATTGGGACGTGAGGAGAAAAGATCTACCTCCGGAGCAGTGAGCGGCGAAAAAAACAGAAGACCACTCCTCCTCAAGCCTTGGTAACGTACTTGCTGTCGCAGTTTGCGCAAGAGCAGCCTTCCGCAGACTTTGGTGATGAGCTGTCGGATGGTGCTGGGTCGGTCCAGTCATCTGTACATGCAGATGCAGTGGACTGAACTTCACAGGTGAATCAGTTGGATGGTGAAAGGGACAAGGAAGAGGATTACCCTTCCCTTTCGGAACAGCATATGGTAGCAATGAATTTTATTCATCAATACTATGCTGACATTGTTCCACCTGATCAGCAAGCTGTGACTACTAAAGAGAAACCGTTGTCGTCTCTGGACAAAGATTTCGTGCGAAGGAAAGATGATGTTCTTTCCTTGCCAAAACAATCTTGGCAGGTGTCGGAGGCCTTCGGCCGTGTTAAAGACGCCATATTCAACCTATCTGGTGCCAAGAGGAAAGGTGGTTTCTTCTTGACATCATCAATAAATATACCATTCCATGGACCACATTCATCATTTAAAACGGTTGGAAAAGATGGCCCAGAGAGCTCCTCTGCGTTTGGATGAGCAGGCCAGGGATTTAGATATGTCCCTACCTACATCTTTCAGTATATGCTCAGAAGTGATGGAATGTGCTATTTCATCCAGTAGAGTGAATCTGGACGCGATGTCCTATGCAGATCACCTCACCAGAGCAATGGTTCAACGTCTTAATGGGAAGGAATTTGAGGACGACGTTCCTCGCTTGGATTTCTTTCCAGGGCAGCCATGTATGCCACATACAACTCCGTCCTGACAATGTCAAATTTGGAGTTGATTAAATGTGATGCAGCCCCCATCACTTATAGATGACAAGGTGAAAAGCTCTCTCCGAGTCGCTCCGGTCTCCCGACATACTCTATTTGACGCCGAGCTTTCGTTAGTCTATGAACAGGCTACAAAGAAACCACTGCTACTGAAATCTGCATCTCAACAACACGCTTCAGCAGACCCGGGTAAGCAAGGCCGTTCTACTTCACAACTAAAGAGAACTCCGTGTGAGGGTACAAGAATCCCTCTTATAATTACTCCGGAGGTTGCCAGAATAGCGACTCGGGAAAGAGGCGGAGGTGTGATCAAGCATATAAGTCAGATGCCCCTAAGCCGACAGGTCGAGGTTCTTCGCGGGGAGGACGTAGTTTCTACTCGCGTAAACCTCTTAAGTCATACAGGTGATGGACAAGACCTCTATTGCTTTCCAGTTGGCGGAAGGTTTCAAACTTCGTGAGAAACTGGATAGAAGTCATGGAAGATCAGTGGGGGAGAAGTGTGGTCTCGGAAGGCCTACGGCTATCATTCTGAGCAAAGCCCCCACTTACAGGATGTTTGTGTTTGACAAAATCTTCCGGAAGATCCTTTCAAAGGAGAGTCTCTCCTTGCAGGGGTTAAGGGTCTCTTATTAAAGGAAGCAATAGAGGTTGTCGAGAATCAAAATTCTCAAGGTTTTTACAGTCACCTGTTCCTTGTACCAAAGCCAGACAGCTTGTACCGACTGGTAATAGACTTAAGCTGAATAAACAAGTTGATTGTAGCTCCAAAAGTTCTATATGGAAACCATTCGGTCGGTAAGAGCGAGCATTCGAGTGGAAGACTATACGGCAAGCATAGATGTAAAGGACGCCTACTTTCATGTCCTTGTACATCCGGCATTCAGAAAAGTATGTGCGGTTTGTCAAGCAAGGAGAGGTTTTTCAGTTCAGAGCAGTGTGCTTCAGTCTGAACCTAGCTTCTTGGGCTTTCACTTGAAAAATGAACTCGGTAATACCATACTTCCGAGCTCAATCGTCTGGTAACGTCGGCTTACTTGGACGACATTCTACCAAGATACGGCAACAGAATTGTTCTTGAGAACAATGTTCAGAGTCTGCTTCAGTTGTTTCGACATCTCGGTTTCATAGTAAACGACAAAAAAGTCGGATCAAGCTGCGTCCCAAGTCCTTCATTCACTTGGGAATGAGCTTTGAGACTCACAACAATCTGGTTCGTCTGCCGTTACCCAGAGCGAAATTGGTCAGTTGTTATGCTCGCTTTTGTCTAAAACTCTCCCGCATTCCCGGCGGGGGAGTTTATGCAACTGATTGGGTTGTGCAGAGCGGCTGCAGATCCTATTCCGATGGGCCGCCTGCGGACGTGTCCCCTCCAGATATTCTTTACTCAGAACTGGAGTGTAAAAACGCATTCGCTTGAATCCAGGATTGTTTTAACGGACCAAGTAAAACAAAAGGTTCAGATTTGGGCAGATCTCTAGTGGTTGATATGTTAGGTGTCATACGAGCATTTATATACAATCCTCAGACACTTTTAAATGAGTATAAAGCATCTCATTCTCTGGGCAAGCTTTATATATTGGTTTCCTTCTCCAAATTAGTATTTCTTTATTGTTGGGAAATGACTTGGCTGGTGACACAGTCACTGTAGAACCTCAAGTGGTGGATAAGCCAAGCACAGATGAAAGTATTATTAATTTGAAGGAATGTTTTCCTTTTGCCTTTACAGCATGTGCTGTGACTCTGTCCATGGCAAAGAAAGCTCAATTGTGTTGATTTGAACAGCAAAGCAGAGGATAAGAATAGTCAACAGAATTATGGATTCTGAAGACATTGATTTGTCCCAGACAGTGTGATGACTTCTCCAGAAATTGTGAAGCGGCCAGTACACCTGAGAGGGATAGGGGGACCTTGAATGTCATTTCCCGGACTTCTTTAATTCAGGAACAAGAAAGTGACCCTGACCTTGCCGAGCCATGTGAAAGGGCTCTAACAGAGGCAGAAGCCCAAAACTCCCCTGTCTGTTATTACACCACCCACTTGAAAAGTGCAAGGTATACAGTGTTCACTTGGTCCGTCCGTCCGTTATGCTTTAGGGGGGGTACACATCTGCTAACTGCAACTCCTAAACCAGTGAACTGATTTCTTTGAAACTCTGACATTCTTTTACAAACAGTGAAGATGTGTACCTTCTATGTTGTGTTCAGATATTTTTATTTTTACAGTTTCCCATATTGAAAAATGAACTTTGTCAAATTCAATTGACATTCTGTACAGATCTGCTATCCGCAACTCCTCTTAAACCATTGAACAGATTTCATTGAAACTTTCAGACATTCTTTTACATGCATTGCAGATGTGCACCTCCTATTTTCTGTTCAAATATTTTCATATTTACAGTTCCCCATATTCAAAAATGGTTTTTGTCATTTCAGGTTTCAGTAGGGAGGGGTATAGATCTGCTATCCACTACTTCTCTTAAACCATTGAACAAAGAACAAACTCCATTGGAACTTGCAAACCTTCTTTTACATACATTGAAGATGTGCACCTCCTATTTTTCTTTGATATTTTCATATTTCGATGTCCGTCCATTCATCTGTTACGCTTTAGGGATGTACACATCTGCTATCCGCAACTCCTCTTAAACTAGGGAACGGATTCCATTGAAACTCTCAGACATTCTTTTGCATACATTGAAGATGGGCACCTCCTATTTTCTTATCAGATATTTTCTTTTTTACAGTTTCCCATATTGAAAAAAGAACTTTGTCAAATTCAATTGACATTCTGTACAGATCTGCTATCCGCAACTCCTCTTAAACCATAGAACAGATTTCATTTAAACTTTCAGACATTCTTTTACATACATTGCAGATGTGCACCTCCTATTTATACCCCACGCAACAAAGTTGCTGGGGTATAATGTTTTTGACTGGTCCGTCCGTCAGTCCGTCAGTCAGTCCTACTTGTTTTACGGACTTTTTTCTACACGCTTCTAGATATTGAGCTGATTTTTGGTATGTGAGTCTAACATGGTGGCCTACAGATCAAGTTTGCATTTTTTTCCGCTCCACTGATTTTTACCGAAATTACGGCCCTTGGACTCTGAAAAATTCATCAAAATTACAGTTTTCCGGACTTTTTTTTCTACACGCCTCCAGATATTGAGTGGATTTTTGGTATGTGAGTCTAACATGGTGGCCTGCAGATCAAGTTTGCATTTTTTTCCGCTCCACTGATTTTTACCGAAATTACAGCCCTTGAACTTTGAAAAGTTCATCAAAATTACAGTTTTGCAGACTTTTCCTACACGCTTCCAGATATTGAGCTGATTTTTGATATATTAGTCTAACATGGTGGCCTACGGAACAAGTTTGGGTTTTGTTCCGCTCCACTGATTTTTACCAAAATTACGGCCCCACAGACTTTGAAAAGTTCATCAAAATTACAGTTTTCCGGGCTTTTTCTCTGCTTGAATTCTTTCAATACCGTTGAAACCTCAGAACACTGTTTTCTGCAGTATTCCTAGAATCTATGTTTATTTTTAAAAAATGATTAGAGCCTGAAATATCGGGGCACGTGGGGTATGTGAGCGTGCTCACTGAGGTTCTTTAATTTCTTCTATTCAAGCTTCAGGGTGTAGGGGGAGGGGGGGGGGGAGGGGTGAGTTGGTTGTCAGTGTTTGTGCTCTCTACATTAAACACACTTTTACTGTTGTAAAATGTTTCTTGGTGGGAGTGGGTGGTATCATTTAGTGAGCAGTGCTCACAGTTTTTCTAGTTTAAAAAATCTGATATACTCATGAGGAAATGGCGACCACCAGAAGTACCCTCCAATAGTGATTGGGAGGTTGTTTATCAAATAGTTGTCCCCACTAAATACCAGAATGAAATAAACCTGGCTCATGAAAATCCAATGGCTGGACATTTGGGAATTACGAAGACCTACTCTTGTATTCAGCAATGTTTTTACTGGCCCAAGCTTCGACAGAATGTTGTTGGATTTTGTAAAACCTCCCACACCTGTCAAATTGTAGGAAAACCCAACCAGAAGATACCTCCTGCTCCCCTTCAACCAATCCCTGCTTTTGATGAGCCATTTAGTAGAATTATTATTGATTGTGTTGGCCCATTGCCTAGAACAAGATCTGGAAATGAATAACTTCTTACCATCATGTGTGCTTCTACACGATTTCCTGAGGCTATACCTCTAAGAAATTTTAAAACTAAGACAATAGTTAAGGCCTTGATAAAATTTTTTACGACTTTTGGTCTACCCAGGTCAGTGCAATCTGACCAAGGCTCAAATTTTATGTCAAACATTTTTCAGCAGGTAATGTATGAGCTCAAAATTAAGCAGAACACATCAAGTGCCTACTATCCTGAAAGTCAAGGTGCTCTTGAATGCTTTCATCAAACACTGAAGACCATGATAAAGGCCTATGGGGAGGATAACAAGAAGGATTGGTATGAAGGAGTACATCTTCTCTAATTTGCAGTTTGTGAGACTGAACAGGAATCTCTGGGGTTCAGCCCTTTTGAATTAGTGTTTGGACACTCAGTGAAGGGTCCCCTCACTGCTTTGAAGGAGAAATGGCTCGAGGAAGAGCCACCTGAAATTTCTCTTCTGGACTATGTGTCCACCTCTAAGGAAAGATTGCACCAGTCCAGAGAAATGGCAAATAAACATTTACAGAAAGCCCAGAGTCATATGAAGACCTGGTATGATAGAAAGGCGAAATTTCACACCTTTAAACCTGGGGACAAGGTGCTAGTATTATTCCCTTTAAAGGGCAATGCTTTACAAGCAAGATATTCAGGCCCTTATATTGTTAAGCACAAGATCAGTGATACTGATTATGTTGAGTCTCCCGATAGACTCAAAAATACTCAGCTGTGCCATATAAATATGTTGAAAACATATTATGAGAGAGAAGCAAGCTCTCTACCAGTCTCGGCAGTCACCCACATGGATGAGGTGGAAATTCCTGTGGAGGATATTCATGAAGGCGGCGAAAATGTACCTCTGAAGTTACGAAACTCCTGAGAGATCCAGCTGAGAGATCTACAAAATAAAATGGATTATTTATTGCCTGACCAAAGAAAAGATTTAGTTGATTTAATTTTCAAATATCAACACTTATTTCCGATGTGCCTAGTAGGACATCTGTTATTTTAAATGATGTTGATGTGGGAGGAGCAAACCCCCATCAAACCGCATCCATATAGATTGAACCCTTTCAAAGCTGAGATCATGCGAGAGGAAATACAGTATATGCTGGACAATGATATAATAGAACCTAGCCATAGCAACTGGAGTTCGCTCTGTATTCTCATCCCAAAACCTGATAGGAGTTACCGATTTTGTACGGATTACCATAAATTGAACAGCCTCACCAAAACAGACAATTATCCAATTCCAAGAATTGATGACTGCATTGACAAACTTGTCCATGCTAAATTTTTGACAAAATTTGACTTGGTTAAAGGGTTATTGGCAAGTCCCTTTAACAGAAAGATCAAAAGAAATATCTGCTTTTGTTACCCCATTTGGGTTGTATCAATATAAAGTTACCCCTTTTGGCATGAAAAATTCTCCAGCATTGTTCCAGCGCATGGTTAACCACTTAATTGCAGACCTAGATAACAGTGACGCTTATGTCGATGATGTAATTATACACACAGATACAAATTGGGCTGATCATCTAAAGCATATTCAAGAATTTTTTGACAAAGTGACCCAAGCCAACCTGACTATTAACTTGGTAAAATCAGAATTCGGCAAAGCAACTGTAAATTATTTAGGTCATGTTGTGGGTCAGGAGCAGGTGAGGCTGATTGCGGCAAAAGTTGATGCCTTTGTAAATTTTCCAGTAGCAAGCTCTAAAAAAGAGCTCATGAGATTCTTAGGCATGGCTGGATATTATAGAAAATTCTGTTCAAATTTCTCAGATGTTGTCTCCCTCTGACCAGTTTATTGAGCAAAAGAGTTAGGTTTGTTTGGACTTAGGAGTGCCAGAAATCCTTTAACAGAATAAAAACTTTATTAAATAATTCCCTATCTTGGCCAGTCCTAATTATGAAAAGCCCTGCAAATTATTTATTATTTATTGATGCAAGTGACAATGGAGCAGATGGGTATATTGCCCAGGAAGATTCCCAAGGTATTGATCACCCTTGATGTTATTTCTCCAGAAAATTTCTCAAACATCAAAAGAATTAATCTACAGTAGAAAAAGAAACTCTGGCTCTAATATTGGCATTAACCCATTTTGATGTGTATCTAGTAACCACTCAATGCCCAATTACAGTTTACACAGATCATAACCCCTTAACTTTTATCAATAAAACGAAAAACAAGAAAGATTATTGCGGTGGAGTTTAGCCTTTCAAGAATATAATTTAGAGATTAGGCATATTTCGGGAAGAGATAATGTTGTAGCTGATGCTCTTTCCAGAATATCCTAATTATACCCCACGCAACGAAGTTGCGGGGGTATAATGTTTTTGACTGGTCCGTCCGTCCGTCCGTCAGTCAGTCCTACTTGTTTTCCGGACTATTTTTCTACACGTTTCCAGATATTGAGCTGATTTTTGGTATGTTAGTCTAAAATGGTGACCTACAGATCAAGTTTGCATTTTGTTCTGCTCCACTGATTTTTACCGAAATTACGGCCCTAGAACTTTGAAAAGTTCATCAAAATTACAGTGTTTCGGACTTTTTTTCTACACGCTTCCAGATATTGAGCTGTTTTTGGGTATGTTAGTCTAACATGGTGGCCTACAGATCAAGTTTGCATTTTGTTCCGCTCCACTGATTTTTCCCGAAATTACGGCCCTTGAACTTTGAAAAGTTCATCAAAATTACAGTTTTGCAGACTTTTTCCTACACGCTTCCAGATAATGAGCTGATTTTTGGTATGTTAGTCTAACATGGTGGCCTACAGAACAAGTTTGCGTTTTGTTCCGCTCCACTGATTTTTACCGAAATTACGACCCTTGGACTCTGAAAAATGCATTAAAATTAGTTTTCCGGACTTTTTTTCTACACGCTTCCAGATATTGAGCTGATGTTTGGTATATTAGTCTGACATGGTGGCCTACAGATCAAGTTTGCATTTTGTTCCACTCCACTGATTTTTACTAAAATTACGGCCCCATAGACTTTGAAAAGTTCATCAAAATTACAGTTTTCCGGGCTTTTTCTCTGCTTGAATTCTTTCAATACCGTTGAAAACTACAGAACACTGTTTTCTGCAGTATTCCTAGAATCTATGTTTATTTTTAAAAAATGATTAGAGCTTGAAATATCGGGGCACATGGGGTTTGTGGGCGTGCTCACTAAGGTTCTATATTTTAAAATGATCTGATCGGTCCCCATTCACTTCATAAGTGTATATATATGTTTATTAAAAATTTTGTGAAGATTATCGTGTGTTTATTGTAAACCAGTCAGAGTCTGCTAAAGTTACATAAAAAGTTTTCAGTACCTTCAAACTTTTTTTTTAAGGCGGGGTGTGTTATAGCCCCCACATTATATTGAGATTGATATATCCTTGGATATATGGTGGATCTAAGGAGGAAATAGAAGGATGAAACAGTGGCAGGATGTGTTCAGGGCTGTAATTTTTATTTTTTTACGAAATTATTTCATGTTCCCTAATTTCGGGGCATGAGCCTGATGTCATTCTTGCTATGAATTTACCATTGTTTGTTTAGTGTTTCCTCTCCCTTTCCTTTATTCCCCCCTTGCTATTCTCCCATGCTTTTGGCATAATTTTTGTAATTTTTTTTACTAAAATTTCTTGTGAGTTTTGGCTTGGTAACAGAATAATTATTCTGTTTTTCCCCATGCTTACATCCTCACCCTTGGGTGGTTAGACGTTTGTGATCTGCATCTACCATCTGATGTACTGTAGTTTCTTCTCTGGAAGTCTCTTGTTTTACATTGGATAGTGTTTAAATTGGTGACTGATTTTGGGCCATGTTTACAGTGCCTGGAGTCATGTTTCCGGTTTTTGTACACTTTTGTTTACGTTGACAATGGTTACTTCTGATAGTGATTACTTGTCTTCTGTTTTGTTCTGCTCATAGCCAGATACATTAATATTGTCCGCAAGTGTTACATTACGCAGGTCCAGGAAGTGATGGTGCAAACCTCTATCGTGTTCCAGTGGGCGGAAGGTTATCGAGTTGCTTAACCAATTGGTTGTCGATTATGGACGACCCTTGGGTTCGAGGGGTGATTTCAGAAGGGCTAAAACTGTCCTTCAAAAGAAAACCTCTGTTAACTCGAAGTCCGAGATGGACTCGGCTTCCGTCAAATCCTTAGAAGAGAAGTTCACTTCTATTAGAAGTCCAATCTCTTCTGGAGAAGAATGCGATAGAGGTCGTAGAAAACCAGGAATCTCCAGCCATCTGTTTCTGGTTCCGAAACCAGACGGCTTGTTTCGTCCAGTCATAGATCTGAGCTGGATAAACAAGCTGATCGTGGCTCCAAAATTTTATATGGAGACTATTCGATCGTCAGAGCGAACATTCGAGTGAACAACTACGCTGCGAGCATAGATCTCAAGGATGCGTACTTTCACGTCATGGTACATCCGGCGTTCAGAAAGTATCTTCGCTTTGCTGTCCTAGGAGTCGTTTATCAGTTCCGAGCAATGTGCTTAGGTCTGAATATAGCGCCCTGGGCTTTCACTTGAATAATGAACTCGGTAATGACTCATTTCCGAGCTCATTCGTCTGCGGTAACATCGGCCTACCTGGACGACATTCTTCAGAGGTATGGCAACGAGTTACCACTTCAGAACGATGTTCAGAATCTGCTTCAACTGCTCGGTTTTATAGTAAACGAGAAGAAGTCGGATCTGGTGCAGATTCGATACGAACATCGTCTTGTTGAATCAAGTCAAACAAGAGATTCAGACTTGGGCAGATATTCAGTGGTTAACTCAGGGAGTTCCACTGCAAGTGCCGGATCCGAGTTTTTCGATTATGATGGATGCCAGTCAAACAGGTTGGTGCGCAACTTTGAGCCCAACAGATTCGAAGTGCCAGGGTCTTTTGGTTCTGCAGTTCCTAAACAAGCACATAAACATCAAAGAAATGATGTCAATTTGGCTTGCGCTGCGTCATTGGATGAACATAATTCAGAATTCACATGTGCAAATTCTGTCCAACAATTCGACGGTAGTAGCGCATATTTGGAACCAGGGAGGCACTCATTCCATTCCGTTATTCAACTTAACGGAAAGAATCCTTCTGTTTGTCCAAGAGCATCAAGTTCTATCGGTCCGTCATATTCCGGGTCGTCTGAACGTTTTGGCAGACTCCCTTTCTCGGAGGGGTCGCATGTTACCGTCAGAATGGACTCTCAACAAACAAGTATTCAATCAGATGTGCTACCAATGGGAGCGTCTGATGATAGACTTATTTGCAACGCATCTCAACAATCAGTTGCAGATGTATGTCGCCGTGTCCAGATCCTTGAGCGTTTGCAGTAGATGCTCTCTTGATCTCTTGGGATGGAATGATAGGATATGCGTATCCTCCAGTGCCATTGATTCAGCAGATATTGCTCAAGATAAAGCAATCTCACTGTAAAATTCTGTTGGTAGCATCTCTGTCACCCCAGAGACCATGGATAAATCTACTCAGGTGTCTATTGTGGGACATGCCACGGAAGCTTCCTCCACGGGAGGATCTTCTTTCGCAGGGGAAATCACGCACACTGCATCACAACCAGCAAGGTCTGAACCTTCATGTATTTCCGTTGTGCGGTCCTTCTTGCACGGCAAGCAATTTACAGGACGAGCAGTGGATGCAATTTCTAACTGTAGGAGGACCTCCTCTTCGCTAAATTATGCTGCTAAGTGGAAGGTTTTTTATCGATGGTGTTGGGATCATTCTATTGATATTTATGATCCCTCCATTCCAGACATTGCTAATTTTCTAGTCTACCTGTTTGATGAGATCAAACTGCAGCCTGTTACCATTAAGGGTTATAGGTCTATGCAAGCTGATACCTAGCACATCATGATAGTTTACAGATTGGATCTGATGTCTCTTTATCTAAGTTAGTGAAAAACTTTTCGATAAATAGACCCAGAACCCTTAGATTATTAATTCTTAAGTGGAATTTAGCTTGGGGTCTTCTTAAGCTAAAAGAAGCGCCATTTGAGGCTCTTGACACTGTGGACTTCAAATTCTTATCTTATATGACAGCTTTTCTCTTAGCCTTCTCTAAGGCTAGAAGAGTTAGTGAGCTTCATGCACTATCTGTTGATGATTCTCACTATCGTAGTGTAGGTAATACTATTACCTTGACTACTAATGTTGGATTTTTGGCTAAGAATCAGGCTCCTAATAAGTATCTGGAACCTATTGTTATTAAGGCTCTTCTGTCTTCAGACGGGTGTAGGCCTTTACTCTGTCCTGTTAGAGCTATGCATATTTACAAACGTAGATCTGAGTTTATCAGAAAGGGACGTAAACGTTTCTTTCTGTGTCTGCTGCCTAATAGAAGGGACATTACGGTCCATTCTATTGCAAGGTGGATTCAATTAACTATCCGTACTGCTTATGAAAAATTATCTTCAACTCAGCAGTCTGTGCTTAAGATTTCGGCGCATGAAGTAAGAGTGCTGTCTACATCTTGTGCTTATGCTAATAGTGTTGCTATTACTGATTTGATGAAGGCTGCATATTGGTCTCAGCCTTCGACATTCACGAGTTTTTATCTTGGAAATATTGAGTCCATTTCTGGCGACCTGCCTTGTTTGGGTCTGTTATCTGTTGCTCAGAATGTCGTCCACTAAACAGCTGCAACTATAGTTATGCAGGCTTTCTGTTCCGGCAGCGACTCTGTCCTGCAGCCCTCTTCGCTCTGGGGTATTTGAACCAGGGTAAGGGGAGGGGGGGGGGGGGGATAGTGTTCCCTTAGGTCACCTGCTTTATAGTGAAAAGCAAGGGAATACCTCCTCTGGAGTCAGTAATTCCGAGTCGGCACCGGGATGGTTTTAAAGTGTAAATCTAATGTTTAACTCATTGACATGTAATATTTTTAAAGTGTAGCTCGGTGTGAAGCAATTGTATATGTCACGTGTCATACTAGCGTTTATATACAATCCTCGGACACTTTTAATGAGTATATAGAGTCTCATTCTCTGGACTTCCTTTATTTATTGGCTTTCCTTTTAAAAAATTAGTATAACGGGTTATACTGGATGTTAATAGAGATCATTGAAGTTATTGTGCTCAATTACAGAATGGTATTGTGTCTTTCTTTTTTGATACAAACAAGAAAGATACATGTAAAACCTGTTCTCTTCTCCTTGAGGAGATAATTCTATTTACATGTTGTAATTGAGCCTATTGGATTTTTCTTTATGTCCTAGGCCCTCCAGCCTTTTTTCTATTCAGCTAAGTCTGGGTCATTGGTACAGTATAAAAATGTTAAAAAATTTATTGTAATTTATATATTTTTTATACTTAACAATGACCCAGACGGGGATGGCCCTCCCATGAGTTGGGAACTCATACCTCCCCGCTGATTGCATAACGCTTACCAGGCACTGGTTGTAAGAATGACAATTGGTGCCAATTTCGAGACCTCCTTGACACTGCGCATGCGCAGTGGATAAAAGGTATGGAGAACCACATAGGACATTGAAATTTTGGATTTTGATGCAAATTTTGGGGATTGGGGGGGCAAAATTTGTGTTTGGCCCTAGATTTTAAGGAGTTAGCACCATCTAAGTCTGGGTCATTGGTAAGTATTAAAAATATATAAATTACTATAAATTTTTTAACTTTTCTGCATTTTCTGACTGGTCTGACTAAATTGCACTGAGTGACCTTTGTTTATATCTTTGTTACACTAATCTATTGTACATATAGCTGTTGATTGTTTAAGTAGGTCAAGGACCTTGTTTACTTGAATTATGACAGAATCGCCTAGAAACTGATAGAAAACAGAACTTTGGACATTCTTCTTGGACATTCTATCTGGGTACTATATATGTAAAGGTTTGTCAACAGAATTCAGAAACTCATTTTTAGAAAGCCATTTCAGAAGAACTTATTTTCAGAAAGACTTATTCTACAAAACAGCAGTTGTTTCCATTGGAGGTTATTATTGTTTCAGAATAGTGCATTTATTATAGAAGCAGTGCTTCTTTGTGAATTTGGAAAAGTGTTTCCAAAAGAGAATTTTGATGAGAATTTATTCATCTTGGAAAAGAGAATTTATACTTTCTGGGAAACAGAATAATATTATTTTGTGAAACGCCAGGATTCTACTGCATAATTTGGAAATTACCTGTGGCGCCAATACTTCTTGGATTTTTACTCCATTTGAATTTGTCGGAGCATTTTATTATTTGCCCGACTGTTTACAGTGAGGGCTATAGTAATGACTTTTGTCCGTCCGTCTGTCTATCTGTTAACATTTAGAGTTTTGGTTAAAGTTTGTGGTTAAAAGTTTTTTACTGAAGGTTCAAGTGTTTTTTTTGTTTTTTTGTCATTTCCTGTTCAGTTGACATTTTGGAGTTTTGGTTAAAGTTTGTGGTTAAAGTTTTTTATTCAACCTTCAAGTACAGGCTATACCCAGTAGTTCTTGTCTGATCATCACAAAATTTAATATGCAGGTTTTAGGTCATGTCTACATGAGAACGTCCCCTTTTGGTCGTGATCGGTCAACTGGTATGGCCGCCCGAGCCCAAAACCATTAGCACAGTCTGCAGGTCGTATTTATGAAGGGATTTCATTGCAACTTCATAGAATGCCTCTGTATAATGCCTAGATGAGAATGTCCCCGTTTGGGCATGAACTGTCAACCGTGATGGCTGCCCAAGCCCGACACCCAAAAACTTTTAGCACAGTCTGCAGGTCATGTTTAATATGGAGGGATTTCATTGTAACTTGATACGATGACTCCATATGATGTCTACATGCGAATTTCCCCATTTGGGCGTGATCCATCATCCGTCACAACTGCCCGAGCCCAAAACCCGAAAACCTTTAGCACGGTCTACAGGTCATATTTATGGAGGGATTTCATTGTAACTTGATAGGTTGACTTCATATAATGTCTACATGAGAAAGTCCCCTTTTGGACGTGATTGCTACTGTGACGGCTACAGGTGCACCGAAGCCCAAAACCTTGAGCACAGTCTACAGGTTATATTTATGAAGGGATTTCATTGTAACTTCGTAGGATCAATCCAATTGATGCCCTGATGAGAATGTCCCCTTTTGGTTGCGATCATTCAACCATGATGGCTGCCCGAGCCCAAAGCCCGAAAACCTTGAGCACAGTCTACGCGTCATATTTATGGAGGGATTTCATTGTAACTTGATAGGTTGACTTCATATAATGTCTAGATGAGAACGCCCCCTTTTGGGCAACTGTGATGGCAACAGGGGCCTGAAGCCCGAAAACCTTTAGCGCAGTCTACAGGTCAGATTTATGGAGGGATTTCATTGTAACTTGATACGTTGACTTCATATAATGTCTAGATGAGAACGTTCCCTTTTGGGCAACTGTGCCGGCAACAGGAGCCCGAAGCCCGAAAACCTTTAGCACAGTCTACAGGTCATATTTATGGGGGGATTTCATTGTAACTTGAGAGGTTGACTTCATATAATGCCTAGAGGAGAACGTCCCCTTTTGGGCAACTGTGACGGCAACAGAGGCCCGAAGCCCGAAAACCTTTAGAATATTCCACAGGCCATAATTATGAAGGGATTTCATTGTAGCTTGGTAGGATGACTCCAAGTTTGTGGCTAAAAGCCCAGACAAACAATACCACCCAATACCCCCCCCCCCCCCCCCACCCCCCCAATTAGGCTTTTTTTCCCTTCTTTTCTCCAATATGCATTTTGAACTATTTACAGTCACTACATGCGGAACGTTTTTTAAACTCGCGTAACCCCTGCCCCCCAGGGGGGGCCAATAAGCACTTTGTATTCTTTCGTCAAAAATGCTTTTTTACAATTTTGGTTCAAGTTTGTGGTTAAAAACCCAGACAAACAACACCACCCACCCCCACCCCCATGGTGCCAGTTAGGTTTTTTTTTTGCTATCCTCAAAATGCATTCTGAAGGATTTAGACTGACCACATGTGGAAAAAAAATGGACTCCCCTAACACGCTCCCACTCTCCCCCACCCCTCACCCCCCCCCACCCTGTCTGGGGCCAATTAGGCACTTTTTTTGGTTAAAAACCCAGACAAACACCCCCCCCCCCCCCTCCCAATTAGGCATTTTTTTTTATTTCCGCCAATATGCATTTTGAATTACAGTCACGACACGCAGAACCTTTTTTTTCCTTTTGTCAAAAATGTTTTTTTTACAGTTTTGGTTAAAGTTTGTGGTTAAAAATCCAGACAGAAATTACCCACCCCCCCCCCCCCCCCCCCCCCCCAAATTAGGCATTTTTTTTTTTCTTTCCTCGAATATGCATTTTGAACTATTTACAGTCACTACATGCAGAACCTTTTTTTAAACTCACGTACCCCCCCCCCCCCCCCCCCCCCCCCCTTTTCCGGGGATGGGGGGCAATTAGGCACATTTTTTTTTCTTTCGACAAAAATGCTTTTTTACAGTTTTGGTTCAAGTTTGTGGTTAAAAACACAGACAAACACCACCACCCATCACCCACCCCCACCCCCAGGGTGCCAGTTAGGTATTTTTTTTTCTCTCCTCAAAATGCATTCTGAAGGATTTAAACTGACCAAATGAGGAAAAAAAATGGACTCCCCTAACACACCCCACTCTCCCCCACCCCCCACCCCACCTCCTCCTCACCCAGGGCCATTCATGTAATATTTTTTCTTTGGTACAAAATGCATTTTTAAGTTTACTGTTTATAGTCGGGGCTATAGTCATGACTTTCGTCCGTCCATCTGTCGGTCCATCCATCTGTCTGTCCATCCATCTGTCTGTAAACAATTGGTTTCCGACTGATAACTCCGGTTTGGATTATTTGATTTCAACCAAAGTTGATATGTGTATTTTCCAGCGAGTAATACGGGCCAGGTTTCAATATAGGTTCCACAACTCCCCCTCCCCCCCCCCCCCCCCTCACCTCACACACACACACACACACACACACACACACACACACACACAAACGTGTCACTTAGGCAATTATTCCCAAAATGCATTTTGAAGGATTGGGAGTTATTACATGCAAAAAAGAAAATTGACTCATATAGCCCAACATTGCTATGTGTACTGCATCTTTAATCCTTTACCTAACACAAGTTGAAGCCAACAGTACAAATTATTTTTCTGAAACATCAGATTTTTTTCATTTTTAGCTCAACTTTGGCGAAGCCAAACTTGAGCTTTTGCCATGGCCCGTCGTCCGGATACGGCTCGGGCTAGAGGCCGTATTTATAAACCGATCTTTACGAAACTTCTTGGGTACCTTTGTTATGACTGTGGGACGAGAACAAGTGTTTTTGGGTGCGGTCTGAAATTCAAGATGGCTGCCAGACGCCATTTTGTACCGACGATGCAGAAATCTGTTTTTTGTACAGAACTTCCATATGAAAGCTCCCGATTTGAATAATTTTTGTATGAATGTTTAGTACCATGAGATACATCACATATCATACGGGTTTTTTTCTCGTGCTTAAATTATGCAAATTAGACTAACTTTGATTTATTTAGTGTTATTTTCAGCACTGTCAGTGCAAATGCCAATACGGCTCGGGCTAGAGGCCACATTTATGAACCAATCTTTATGAAACTTCTTGGGTACCTTTGTTGTCACCGTGGGATGAGAACGAGTGTTTTTGGGTGTGGTCCGAAATTCAAGATGGCCACCAGCAGCCATTTTGTACCAAAATTAGTGCAATCAGTCTTCTGTACAGAACTTCTGTATGAAAGTTCTGATTTGAATAAATTTTTGTATGAATGTTTAGTAAAATGGAATACATCACATATAGTATGGGTTTTTTTCACGTGCCGAAATTATGCAAATTAGATGAATTTTGATTTATTCAGTGCTACTTATACGTTGTAAGTGCACATGTCAATACGGCTCGGGCGAGAGGCTGTATTTATGAACCAATCTTCACGAAACTTCTTGGGCACCTTTGTTATCACCTTGGGATGAGAACGAGTGTTTCTGAGTGCGATCCAAAATTCAAGATGGCTGCCAGTGGCCATTTTGTACCGAAATTAGGTCCAATCAGTTTTTTGTCACAACTTCTATACAGCTCGTATTTATGAACTGATCTTCACGAAACTTCTTGGGTACCTTTGTTTTCACCTTGGGACAGGAATGAGTGTATTTTGGGGTGCCTTTGTTATCACTGTGCTATGAGAACAAATATTTTGGGGTTCAGTCAGACCCACTCGGGGACTCAAAAATTTCTTTTCTAGTTTAGCATCTGACTGTCACCCACCTTTACAATACTTTACCTATACATTTGTTACAGGCTACAGTCAGTATTTATGTACAGACCATTACAATACTTTATATGTACCTTTGTTATCAGGTCATTACCTGGATATTTGTCATTGCTGTGTCACATACTATACATGTACATGTCTTGACAAGTTGAGCTACAGAGTCATTGACACTTTCATTTATTTACTTCTAACCATGGCTTATTACTCCTTTTTGGAACAAGCTCATCAAGTTTGTTCCATTAATAGGTCATGAGGTATGTTTTGAAGTAGAGAAATGAAAAAAAATTTGAATAGCAAATTTTGTATATCACGAGTGCAGATATGGCAGATTCGTTAGGTAAACTGTTAACAAAAAATGGCCCCGACTATTTTGCATCCAAGCATTGCCATTCCTGGGACAATCTGGCTGCATGCGTGACATCACTCTAGTTATATTTTATTGGAGACTGCTGAAATTTCTAAGTGAAAATTTTATTACAAATCTCCGGGATACTGTTTCTGATGACACATTCTTGGATTTAATTCTTCCAGCTGGTAACTTTCTTCACAAGATTCTTCACCACTGGATTACTGGATTCTGTCAAACTGTACTTTGGACTAATTCAATAATTGATAAGTACCACTGTTTTTATTTTCTGTAAACCAATTAGTGTAAAAGATCTTTGTATCGTTTTTTTTATATTAATTTTTATGTGTACCCATACTATGTATGGTACTCATAATGCCGTCATCCGGGGTGACCATCCGTCGTTCGTCCATCCTTTGTCCGTCCATCTGTCTGTCCGGCGTCCGTATCCATTTCTTTGTCATTCGATAACTTGAAAAATATTGCTTCTATTGTCAAGTTACTTTATATTTGTGTTCAGGTTACTGATGTGCCGAGCTGTATAGTTTTTGGTGTAAATCTGATGATTTGATCCCGAGATATTAACCCTTTATCCTTCAAATTGAAAATTCCTCCAATCCCTTTGGCATTCGATAACTTGAAAAATATTATTTGGATTGTCAAGTTACTTTATATTTGTGTTCAGGTTACTGATGTGCCGAGCTGTATAGTTTTTGGTGTAAATTTGTTATTTTGATCCTGAGATATTAACCCTTTATCCTTCAAATTGAAAATTCCTCCAATCCCTTTGGCATTCGATAACTTGAAAAATATTGCTTGGATTGTCAAGTTACTTTACATTTGTGTTCAGGTTACTAATGTGCCGAGCTGTATAGTTTTTGGTGTAAATCTGATAATTTAATCCTGAGATATTAACCCTTTATCCTTCAAATTGAAAATTCCTCCAATCCCTTTCGCATTTGATAACTTGAAAAATATTGCTTGGATTGTCAAGTTACTTTATAATTGTGTTCAGGTTACTGATGTGCTGAGCTGTATAGTTTTGGGTGTAAATCTGATAATTTGATCCGGAGATATTAACCCCCTTTATTCTTCAAATTGAAAATTCCTCCAATCCCTTTGGCATGAGATAACTCAAAAAATATCAATCTGATTGTCATGTTACTTTTTATATTTATTCAGGTTCTGATGTGCTGTGCGGTATAGTTTTTTATGTAAATCTGATAATTTGATCCGGAGATATTAACCCTTTATCCATCAAATTAGACACTCCTCCAATCCATTTCTATATGTACCCATACCTTGTATGGTGTACATTATGTCAGCATCCGTGGTGGCCCTCCGTCATACAGTTTTCTACTAATTGTGCGTATGGGTACACATCTGACGATTTCATCGGCCTATTTTTTTAAATTAAATTTCAGAATAGTTAAATTCATAGTTATTGTTGCTGATTCTCAGTTTCTTTCTGTTACCAATATAAATAATATTTTCACTCCGTAACAATACTCAATACTGAATCCATACCAGTTTGCTCTGTCAACTTTTTTGGCAAATTTGAAAAATTTCTTCTTTTACCAATAATATCCATTTCCAATGGTTATCGTATTCAAAAGCTAAAAAATAATGTCTAACACAAACAAAATCTTAATTTATGTACTTAAATCATTAAGGGTATATTTAAATATAGAGTATATACACTTTTCATAACAATATTTCAACTAAAACGTAAAACAAGTATTTGGATATACTTGGTGCTTAGCAAACTTTGAGTAGTATAATTTGTATATTTGTTATACTTACCAGTGGCCCAGATAGGGACAGCCCTCCCATGAGTGGGTACTCATACCTCCCTGCTGATTATAGCATTTAGCAGGCACTGTAGAAAGAATGATGATTGGCTCCAATTTCAGTACCTTCCTGGATACTGCGCATGCGCAGATAACAAAAGTATGGAGGACCAGATAGGACTTGAATTTTTCGGTTTTGTGTGCAAAATTTGTGTTTGGCCCTGAATTATATTGAGTTAGCGCCAGCTAGTCTGGGCCATTAGTAAGTATAAAAAATATACAAATTACTTAAAATTCATCATTTTTGAGTGGTGTGTATATTGGCTTAATTGTTTGTTCAGTTGTAACTGTTCACTGTTGCTTGAAAGTGTGCCGATAAACTTTAATGGAGTGACATTATCTTCGTGTGGGGCTGCTAATACATAAATACAGGGTGAATACTGAAGTCAGCATTCAATCAGCATCATTTGATATCATAAGAACATGAGAGATGGAAAAATTCCTAGTGAAGTACAAAACCCAGGCTTGTCATTTTGAAGCGGGCGATCACCTGCCTGTGTTCAAAATTCTGCAGACGGTAAACATCCGCCTAACATTGATTTCTGCGGCCCATTAATTCTGCTGAAGGCTCCTCAAAATCGCCCGTCTCAAACAGCAAATTTCATGGTTTGAAGGAGGTAACAAAGTGCAATTTGTGAAGTTCGTAAAGTTGTTGACACAGTAATATGTAACTTTCCAAATACAAGTGAGAGGTCTGCCAATTCCAAAGTTGTAATTAGTTATTACAATGTAAAGCAGACTGCGACAACTCTGGTGTCATGCACAATTTCGAGACATGTCATCCCCAAGCCAGTTTGCCAGTTTGACCACTGATAATTTGTCTCGGACATTTCGTCCCAAAATCAAAGCCGGGACGAATCGTCCCCCAAGTCCGATTGATTCGTCCCAAGTTATCGGCATCTGGCAGTGAGCACAGTGCACTGGCTTGTACAGACATCATGTAATGTATAGATACGAGCTTGATTATTTGGATGCAAGATAACTATAAGACTCACTGTTAGTGAGTGTCATGGATAACCTGGTATCTTGCACACAAGCCTGCATCTATACATTACATGATGACGTACATCATAATTACACAAACTATGTACCTTAAAATGATATTAGTTGTCTACCCAGCAGGCTGAAACAAAATGGCTACCCCAAACCATAAATGATCCTCCTGGGGTCATTTTAGGCAAACCCAAAACACTTTTTGAAAACAAAAATTTGATTTGTCAGTTCGTCAGATATGTCAGTTTGATAAGGAAAACAATACTTTCCTCTCAATATATAAAGAACAAGTTTGCAAATAGTGTTGTTTTAATAATTCTATTTCCATTGTACAATATATTGTGCATACAATACATGTTTTTAACATAAAACAAAGAAAGATGAAATATTCAGCTGAAAAGAAAATCATTGTCATTTTGGATTTATGATTTACTGGGATTTTCCCACCACACCAGTGCAGGACGATCTTTGAGTGTCCAAAAATTTCGAGGCTTAAAAAAATTATTTTATGATGAAATAAGGGTGTCTGCAAACAAAGAGTGTCATGTCTAGATGAAAATGTCCCCTTTAGATTGAGATCGACTGTAATGGCTACTCGAGCCTCAAACCCGAAAACCTTTAGCACAGTCTACAGGTTGTATTCATGAAGGGATTTCATTGTAACTTGGTAGGATGACTCCGTATAATGTCTGGATGAGAACATCCCCTTTTGGTCAACCCTGACGGCTGCGCAGACCCAAAACCCGAAAGCCTTTAGCACAGTCTACAGGTCGTATAACTATTTATGAAGGCATTTTATTGTAACTTTGTAGGATGACTCAGAAAAATGGCTAGATGAGAACGACCTCTTTTGGTTGCAATCCGTCAACCGTGACGGTTGCGCAGACCCATAACCTGAAAACCTTTAGCACAGTCTACAAGTGTATTTATGAAGGGACTTTATTGTAACTTGGTAGGATGACTGTATAATGTCGAGATGAGAACGTCCTGTTTTGGTCGAATTCAGTCAACTGTGACTGCCGCTGGTGCACATAACCTAGATTCCTTTAGCACAGTCTACAGCTTGCTTTTATGAAAGGATTTCATTGCAAATGTGTAGGATGACTTAATATAAAGTCTAGATGAGAACGTTCTATTTTGGCCATGATCTGTCAACCGTGACTGCTGCACAGGCACGTGACATAGATAAAGGATATGAAATGAGTATTTTTATCGTATAATATTTCTGAAATAAGTCTAAGAATTTTCTGTTTTGGCGAGCCCAAACGGAAAATTCAGAGGAGTTTCATAAATATTATATGAGAAAAACACTCATTTCATATTCTATTTATCATATGACACACACACGCACAAATTAGCCACTTAATATGACTTTTTAACACATCACCTAACTTGAGTTGCAGATGGCACTTGGAAAGAACATCAGTCCTTCCCATATAGCGGGCGCATATGCACTTGTGCCCGTAAGCGCTCGCATTTTCCAATGAACAAGCGCTAAAAACTGCGCCCGTCAATTTTTGGCTCGAACTGTACAACTGTATTCGCTCGATCTTCGTTCTGAATGAATTGTGTTTTACTCCAAGCTTCTCATTCGACAGACCTTTGATTTTGGAAAACAATGCGTGCATCGTGTTTAGCGCTAATAATTTACCCTACGTGTGCTTTTTTTCCGAAGGCAGTGGGTTTTACAGTGTGATTGTTTCGGGGCGATGGTTTTCATTTGTGTTGTTTTTGACCTTGACCGTGTTCTCTCCGAGGTCGGTATTCTGTTTGACAATAATCATTCAGTGATGATGTTGCACATCAAGGGAACTAATTTCATTAGCAGCGAGGTCGGTGCTTCTTATAAATCACGATATCGATTGTTAGGTTCCGTTCACACCTGAAATCCTGTCGGATAACCTGTATTTTATCCAAACCGTCCCCCAGGTACCGTCAGAGACGTCTGATACTTCTGCTGACTGATGTCATGAAACAAATTGTCCCCAGACCGAATCGTCCCGAATTAAACTTTATTTCACCCAAACCATCCACCAGGTCTGATACTCCTGCTGGGTTCTGTCTGACTGTTAACCCTATCTATTCACGATGATTCACGGGGATATACATTGCCTTGGAAGATTTTCCTGTAGGAACCCCGGAAAATGAGGTAGTGCTTTCTTTACTATGGTAAACAAGTTCTGCTTTACTACCCAGTCACTGATGCTTGGGGTGGAAGTCCTCTAAAATGGGCGACATGGGGATAAACGATTGACTAAACTTGACTTTATGTCCAGTTGTGTCAAGCTTAGCTATTGTGCATAAATAGGTGACATTAAACACCACTAAATAAATACAAATTGTTTTGATGTTGGACAACATGGTTGGCAGGCTCAAGTTGAGCTCGCAAGTGATTTCACAAGCTCATATTATTGCTCTCGCAACATTTTCCATAAGGAAAGCACTGAGAACATCCTCGTATAACTAAAAATTTTCATTTTTTGCTTCCAAAACATAGGTTATGAACCCTCATTGGAACGAGCTCATCGTGCTCGTTCCAATGAGGGGTCATAACCTATGTTTTGGAAGCAAAGAGTGAAAATAAAAAAAATGAATGGCGTTTTTCTTGTAGGTAAAAGATAAATACAATATAACCCACCCAAAATAGGGCAGATAACGTAAATTCTCCCTACTGAAATTATGCAAATGTGACCCAGTTGTATTTTGTTCAGCCAATGAAATTGTCCAGTTTTGAAATTGACCAATGAAAGCTCCCAACTCTAAGTAAATTATGAAAATGTCGCCTAGTTGTATTTTGTTCAGCCAATCAAACTCTAGTTTTGAATTTTACCAATGAAATTGACGGAAGGCTTTATTTATCACTGATTAATATGAAAACAAAGTATCAAATGTTATAAAGTGAACAAAACGGATGAGTCATATGATAAATTTGTTTAGCACATTGTAATCTACAGTTCATATTTATGTAGCGATTTCATTGTACCTTGGAAGGATAACTCGGTATGATGTATAGATGAGACTGTCCTATTTTGGTCATGATCGGTCAGCCGTTACCACCACCTGGTCACATGACCTAGATTCCTTTAGCACTGTCTACAGGTTTTTATGAAGGGATTTTCATTTTAACTTAGTAGGATAACTTGGTATGATATCTGGATGAGACCCTACTCTACTATTTTGGTCATGATCAGTCAACCGTGACTGCCGAACCATCACATGAGCTAGATTCCTTTAGCAAAGTCTACGAGTTATATTTATGAAGGGATTTCATTGTAACTTTCTTGGTAGGATGACCTGGTTTGGAATGATGTTACTGTAATTTGTTAACTTTGGTTGACAGATATTAACTGTGAGGACCACTTTAACCCTGGCCTCAATTCTTCAGTCCAGTCTACACCTCAAATTATTCTTATTGAAAACACAGCATTTTGGGAACAGAAATTAACATATTCTCAATTATCACAATTCTTGTCTTATTATACCCCCGCTTCGAAGAAGTGGGGGCTATATAGGAATCGCCCTGTACGTCCGTCCATCCGTCCGTCCGTCCGTACGTCTGTCCGTACGTCTTTCCGGACATGAAATGCTTGTGTGCGCAACTCCTCCTACATTTATCAATCAATTTGGACAAAACTTTTCAGACATCATCACTACTAAGTGAACATGCGCATATTC
Source organism: Pictodentalium vernedei (assembly GCA_031216915.1). Classification (NCBI taxonomy): domain Eukaryota; kingdom Metazoa; phylum Mollusca; class Scaphopoda; order Dentaliida; family Dentaliidae; genus Pictodentalium; species Pictodentalium vernedei. The sequence goes on along the minus strand of CM062289.1, from coordinate 223,967,116 downwards.
CAAGATTTTTGATCTGCGACAATTTTAACCAGGTTTTCTCCCTTTGACTTAGATTTATTGTGTTTTTCCATCCGAACAAATTCTTGTGTGCGCAACTCCTACATTAATGAACCGATTTTGATGAAACCTTTCAAACATCATCTCTACTAAGTGAACATGTGCATATTCCAAACTTTTTAATCTGCGACAATTTTAACCAGGTTATCTCTCTTGAACTTTGATTTAATATGGGTTTCTACATGAAATTCTTGTGTGCGCAACTCCACCTACATTTATCAATCAATTTGGACAAAACTTTTCAGACATCACTACTAAGTGAACATGCGCATATTCCAAGATTTTTGATCTGTGACAATTTTAACCAGGTTATCTCCCTTTGACTTAGATTTATTATGTCTTTCCGTTCGAACAAATTCTTGTGTGCGCAACTCCTCCTACATTAATGAACCGATTTTGATGAAACCTTTCAAACATCATCTCTACTAAGTGAACATGTGCATATTCCAAATTTTTTGATCTGCGACAATTTTAACCAGGTTATCTCTCTTGAACTTTGATTTAATATGGGTTTCGGCATGAAATTCTTGTGTGCGCAACTCCTACATTTATCAATCAATTTGGACGAAAGTTTACAGACATCATCACTACTAAGTGAACATGCGCATATTCCAAAATTTTTGAGCTGTGGCAATTTTAACTAGGTTATCTCCCTTTAACTTAGATTTATTATGGGTTTCTACATGAAATTCTTGTGCGTGCAACTCCTCCTACATTTATCAGTCAATTTGGACAAAACTTTTCAGACATCATCACTACTAAGTGAACATGCGCATATTCCAAGATTTTTGATCTGCGACAATTTTAACCAGGTTTTCTCCCTTTGACTTAGATTTATTGTGTCTTTCATCCGAACAAATTCTTGTGTGCGCAACTCCTCCTACATTAATGAACCGATTTTGATGAAACCTTTCAAACATCATCTCTACTAAGTGAACATGTGCATATTCCAAACTTTTTAATCTGCGACAATTTTAACCAGGTTATCTCTCTTGAACTTTGATTTAATATGGGTTTCTACATGAAATTCTTGTGTGCGCAACTCCTCCTACATTTATCAATCAATTTGGATAAAACTTTTCAGACATCATCACTACTAAGTGAACATGCGCATATTCCAAGATTTTTGATCTGCGACAATTTTAACCAGGTTATCTCCCTTTGACTTAGATTTATTATGTCTTTGCGTTCGAACAAATTCTTGTGTGCGCAACTCCTCCTACATTAATGAACCGATTTTGATGAAACCTTTCAAACATCATCTCTACTAAGTGAACATGTGCATATTCCAAACTTTTTGATCTGCGACAATTTTAACCAGGTTATCTCTCTTGAACTTTGATTTAATATGGGTTTCTGCATGAAATTCTTGTGTGCGCAACTCCTCCTACATTTATCAATCAATTTGGACGAAAGTTTACAGACATCATCACTACTAAGTGAACATGCGCATATTCCAAAATTTTTGAGCTGTGGCAATTTTAACTAGGTTATCTCCCTTTAACTTAGATTTATTATGGGTTTCTACATGAAATTCTTGTGCGTGCAACTCCTCCTACATTTATCAATCAATTTAGACAAAACTTTTCAGACATCATCACTACTAAGTGAACATGTGCATATTCCAAGATTTTTGATCTGCGACAATTTTAACCAGGTTATCTCCCTTTGACTTAGATTTATTATGTCTTTCCGTTCGAACAAATTCTTGTGTGCGCAACTCCTCCTACATTAATGAACCGATTTTGATGAAACCTTTCAAACATCATCTCTACTAAGTGAACATGTGCATATTCCAAACTTTTTGATCTGCGACAATTTTAACCAGGTTATCTCTCTTGAACTTTGATTTAATATGGGTTTCTGCATGAAATTCTTGTGTGCGCAACTCCTCCTACATTTATCAATCAATTTGGACAAAAGTTTACAGACATCATCACTACTAAGTAAACATGCGCATATTCCAAAATTTTTGAGCTGTGGCAATTTTAACTAGGTTATCTCCCTTTAACTTAGATTTATTATGGGTTTCTACATGAAATTCTTGTGCGTGCAACTCCTCCTACATTTATCAATCAATTTTGACGAAACCTTTCAAACATTATCACAACTAAGTCAACATACGCATATTCCCAAATTTTTGATCTGCGACAATTTTAACCAGGTTATCTCCCTTTAACTTGGATTTATTATGGGTTTTCAAATGGGATTCTTGTGTGTGCAACTCCTCCTACATTAATGAACCGATTTTGAATACATGTTGCACATTGTAAATGTGTTTTTCCAAATGTAAACCATATATGTGTGGGCTCTTTAAGTATTCAGTGCTGTTCTGTGGAAGGCCACATGCAAATACAAATTTCAACAACAAAAAATGATCTTTATGTATACATTTCCTTATGGCCTTTGCCTACATGATCAGAAGTGCATTCCTCTAAAAACCCAAAGCGGGGGTATTAATCACCTTCAGTGATAGTTCTAGTTTCATAATCCTTTCATAAACATTGAACATTATCCTTTTGACCTTTTCATCAAATACTAAACACATTCGTGTTAAGCTACAGTGTCATGGACACTTTCATTTATCAAATCTATTCATGTCTGTTTCATGGCAACCATGACCAGATTTTATGAAAATAATGAAAAAATATTATGAAAACACTAGAGCTGAAATGGTTAACCGATTAATCAATGATTAACATCTTGATCGATCCAAAAAGTAATTGATCGATTAACCGTTACTTCTGAACTACTGTATTATATGGGTTAACAAAGGAACAAACTTGTGCCAAAACTGGCAAACATTGTCACGCTGACTCTCATCAATTATAGGAGACAGAGTAAAGCATGCAAGTTTACTTGCATGATTGTCATACTGTATCAGTGGCTGGAAATGGTCGTTCTTAATCCTTTACTCATTGCGGGTAGCAGACAATACTTGCAAAATACATTCATGAATTACTAAAAAAAATTCATTTTTGTCTCAAAAACATATCATATGACCCCGCATTGAAATGGACTTGTTCCGATGATGGGTCATAAGCTATGTTTTTGAGACAAAAATTGAAAACATAATAAATTTGAATGGACATTTTTAGCTCAACTTTGACGTAAGTCAAATTTTTATCTTATGCCATGGCCAGTCGTCTGTCTCTCCGTTAACAATTCAATATGGCTTGGGCTAGAGGACGTATTTATGAACCAATCTTTACGAAACTTCTTGAGTACCTTTGTTATCACCCTGGGACGAGAGTGAGTATTTTTGGTCCTTCCCCGTGGGAACCCCGGGAAGTAAGCAGCACTTGTTTACTGTGGTAAACCATTTCCGCTTTACTAGTAAAATAGGACCCAGTCACCAATGCTTGGGGTGTGAGTCCTCTAAAATGGGCAACATGTAGATCAACGATTGACTAAACTTGATTTCATCTCCATGTTGTGTCACGATTAGCCATGGTGCATAAATATGTGACTTTAACCACCAACAAACAATTTTTGGTCTGGTCTGAAATTCAAGATGGCCGCTGGCAGCCATTTTGTACAAAATTAGGTGCAATCAGATTTTTGTACAGAACGTCCATATGAAAGTGCTGATTTGAATAATTTTTAGCTCAACTTTGGCAAAGCCAAATTTGAGGTATTTTCATGGCCCGTCGTTCGTCTGTCCGTCCGTCACACCATACACACGGCTCGGGCTAGAGGCCGTATTTATGAACCGATCTTTATGAAACTTCTTGGGTACCTTTGTTATCACCGTGGGACGAGAACGAGTGGTTTTGGGTGCGGTCCAAAATTCAAGACGGCCACCAGCAGCTATTTTGTATTTTAGTTAGTGCAATCAGTTCTTTGGAGAGAACTTCTGTATGAAAGTTCTGATTTGAATAAATTTTTGTATGAATGTTTACTAACATGGAATACATCACATATAATACAGGTTTTTTTCTTGTGCAAAAATTATGCAAATTAGATGAACTTTGATTTATTCAGTGCTACTTATACACAGTAAGAGCACATGTCAATACGGCTAGGGCTGGAGGCTTTATTTATGAACCAATCTTCACAAAACTTCTTGGGTACCTTTGTTATCACCTTTGGTCAAGAACGAGTGCTTTTGGGTGCGGTCCAAAATTCAAGATGGCTGCCGGCAGCCATTTTGTACCAAAATTGGTGCAATCATTTTTTTGTACAGATCTTCTGAATGAAAGTTCTGATTTGAATAAATTTCTGTATGAATGTTTAGTAACATGGAATACATCACATATAATACAGGTTTTTTCTCGTGCAGAAATTATGCAAATGAGATGAACTTTGATTTATTCACTGCTACTTATACACAGTAAGTGCATGTGTCAATACGGCTCGGGCTAGAGGCTGTATTTATGAACCGATCTTCACAAAACTTATTGGGTACCTTTGTGATCACCTTGGGATGAGAACGAGTGTTTCTGGGTGCGGCCCAAAATTCAAGATGGCTGCCAGTGGCTATTTTGTACCGAAATTAGGTCCAATCAGTTTTTATGCCCCCCCTCCCCTCCCCCCCACACACTTAAGTTGGGTGGCATATAGTGATTGAAATGTGCATGTGTCTGGCCGTCTCTGTGTGTGTGTGTGTGTGCCTGTGCCAATAACTCGAATCGAAAACGGTTAGGGCCACAGTCATCAAACTTCACACAATTATAAAGGACCATGGGATGATGTGTCACACCATAGCTGGATTTGTACCTTCAAGGTCAAGGTCACATTTCTAGGTTACACTAAAAATGGTTAGTATTCATGTCTCAGCCATAACTCAGAAACGAATCATAGTACAATTGTTGAACTTTTTACAAATGTTAAGGACAGTCAGAAGGTGTGTCACATACAATAGTTTCCGCTGCATCTGCAAGGTGGAGGTCACAATTGACCTTCATATGTTAGGGTCACAAATCGTGTCTCAAGCATAACTCCAAAATTATTAGTGCTACAATCATCTAACATCGCTCAATTATAAAAGACGGGTGGATGTGTCACGCACCACAGCCAGGCAAGTATCAGGATTTCAGATGTCAACGGAACCGAAAAATCGTTTCCGTGGTTTAAGAGACACGAAACCTGCCGGTAACGAAATTTAGGTACCGTCTGTGAGCAGTTATGGGAACCTTTTTGAAGTTTTTCCGAATCGAGGGAATTTTATATCATTCGTAGCTTTTTAGATTTCAGACACGTTTCCCTCCTAGATAAAACTGCCTGCATACATTGATATACTTGTAAGTTATATGTGAAATGATATTGGGACGTTTCGGCCCCGAGACCTTTCGGCCTCCTATATTAACAGTCCGGAATGAAGGGAATTACCCCCGGCACGATAGATACCAAACAGAGGTTATTGGGATGTTGATTTTTAGCTCACCTGACTGAAAGTCAGGGTGAGCTATTCTAATCACTTTTCGTCCGTCGTCCGGTGTCCGTCGTCCGTCGTGAAGGTGGTGTTTGGGCCTTTTTCTCCCAAACCACTGGCCGCATATTAATGAAATTTCATGTGATTAGGGGTTATATAAGGGCATTTTGATTTTTCGTCAAATTAGGTTTCGGCTCATATTGAGTAGAGGGATGGGGCAAAAATGCTCCAATTCTTAAAAAATCTTCTTCCCAAGAACCAGCAATAGCAGAGACTTGATATTTGGTATGCAGCTTCCTTTTGAGGTGTAGACTCAAGTTTGTTCAAGAGAAGTTGGAGGGCTATATTTGACGATATTTGACGATGTTTATTAAAGGAGGGGCAAAAATTTTGGCCCCGCCCCAAATTTCTATTTTCCAAACCACGAGGCCGATTTGAACCAAATTTTACGTGAGTGCTTATTGGGTCATAAGTATCTAATTTATGCAGAAATTTTTTTTCTCTTAGCCCCGTGGGAACCACAGGAGCTAAAAATAGAAAAAAATTAAAACACCCATATCTCCAAAACTACACGGCACTGAGAATTCTTATTTGTTGTGAAGCTTCCTTAGGACCAACAGAATGGAATGGTAAAAAAAAATTGCCATCGGTTTTATCATGGGGTACTTTTTGGGGACTTTGAAAAAGTACTGAGTCAGCATTTTTTAACACTGTGGGTAATGGGAAAAACATAAGACTACTTTTCTCTGAAACCACTGCTCCAAAAGCTTTAAAATTTCACATATAACATATTTGGAAGATTGTTTCACATGTTTATTGAAATCAATTGCCTGGGTCGATATTTGGGCTCTCTATGGGAGCCCAAATGTTTAAATTAGTGCAGTATGAGGAGTATTTTTAGGCTTTTCCCTCTGGAAAAGACTATTGTTTTTCTACGGATTATTATTTTTTTATTTTATTTTATTTTTTTTTTCCCACACATTTTGTCCGTACGATTCAGAAGCCATTTTCGAACCGATTTTCACGAAATTTTGCTCACGCATAGAGGGGCACAAAATCTAAAAATGTACCGAAGCAGAATTTTCGATTTAACCCTTATTTCGTCAGAATTGGCAAAAAACTGCCAAAATTGGGGTTTATCGACACTTTCTCGAAACATGTCTTGTAGATTTTTTTTATACATTCGTCATTGCTGGTCCTGTCTGTGACACACCCTTTGGTACACACGACATATCAGGCGATGCATATGGTAACCCTCCACAGGCTGCCAAATATCGAAATTTTGATGAAATAGGCCGGTTTCAGGCCCCCACTGCACCCAGACAATACACGAGAGATAAACATAACTTCCTTTATTGGGAGTGGAATTCACCGAGGATCGTTTTTGTCAGTAATAAGGGTGTTCAGAAAACCAAGCGTTAACCCATTTTGAGCTGGTTAAACATCAATACCCCTATAATGCTCAAAAGTTCGTGTTTTCCGTGGATTTCTCTAAACGAGTCTTGTAGATTTTCAAGAAAAATTGGTCGCTCTCAGGTCTTGGTGTGACATTACAAGTTGCATGGATAAAATATTCCGGTCAGCATTAGTTAACCCTCCCTGAGCTGCTAAACGTAAAAATTGTGATAAAATGGGCTGTTTTTAGACGCCAACAGCACCCAAACGGTATACCAGAGAGAAAGGGGCCTTCATTTATCGGACGCAAAATTGATCGGAAAATATTTTTGAAAGTGGTAAGGGATTCAAAATTTGACGTCTTAACCCATTTTGGGCTGGTTAAATAGAGATACCCATTAAAATCTTAAAATACCCGTTTTCTGTGGATTTCTCTATCAAAATTTTGTAGGTTTTCAAGAAAAAATCGGCTATTTGCTGGTCTTGGTGTGACATTACAAGTTGCATGAACAAAATATTCCGGTCAGCATTAGTTAACCCTCCCCGGGCTGTTGAAGATCAAAATTCTGATAAAATGGGCTGTTTTTGGACACCAACAGCACCCAAAGGGTACACCACAAAGAAAAGTGCCTCCTTTTATCGAGCGCACAATTTATACGGAAACATTTTTGTAAGCAGTGAGGGTATTCAAAAGTCGACGTCTTAACCCATTTTGGGCTGGCTAAAGTGAGATATCCCTTGAAAGCTTTAAATTCCCATTTTCTGTGAATTTCCCTAACGGTAACTTGTAGGGTTTCAAGACAAATTGACTATTCGTAGGTCTTTGTGACATTACAAGTTGCATGGACAAAATACTCTGGTGAGCGTTTATTAACCATCTACAAGCTGCCAAGCATCGTAATTTTGTTATCATGGGGCTGTTTTCAGACACGCACAGCACCCAATGTATACATGAGAGATAAACATAATCTCCTTTGTTGGAAGTGGAATTCACAGAGGACCATTTTTGTAAGTAATAAGGGTATTAAAAAAACCAAGCGTTAACCCCTGTTGGGGAGGTTAACACGGATACCCATCGATAGCTTAAAAAATCGTTTTCCCTGGATTTCTTTACAAACATTTTGTGGGGTTTCCAAGAGAAAATGGCCGTTGATAGGTCTTGGTGTCATATGACCAGTTGCATGGATAAATTATTCTGGTAGGCATTTGTTAACCCTCCATGGGCTGCTAAATGTAAAAAAAATTGAAGAGATAGTCTGTTTTTGGACACCAACAAATGGAAATGCCACAGAGAAACGTAACTTCTTTTACCGGACGCAAAACTAATAGGGAAACATTGATCTTGATATTAACCCATTCTACCATTAATGGTGGGTTTTACCTAAACATTTTTTTTTATCAAACCCAAACCGTGTCATTTGAGACTACTATACTCACCTTTCTCATAACATCAATGAGGGAACTTCAGTGAGACAGTTAAAAACAATACATCAGACACTGTGGGGTCATGAAAAATCACGGCATCTAATCGGGAAAAGCCATGATTCTCCAGAATCATAAAGTCTAGTTTTTGGGGGTTTTTTTTTGTTGTTTTTTTTCCACACATTTTTGTCCGTACGATTCAGAAGCCATTTTCGAACCGATTTTCACACAATTTGGCACACGCATAGAGGGGCAAAAAATCTAAAAATGTACCAAAGCGGAATTTTCGATTTAACCCTTATTTCCCCAGAATTGGCAAAAAACTGCCAAAATTGGGGTTTATCGGCACTTTCTCGAAACACGTCTTGTAGATTTTTTTAAACATTCATCATTGCTAGACCTGCCCATGACACGACCTTTGAAATACACGACATATTAGGCGATGCATATGGTAACCCTCCAAAGGCTGCCAAACATCGAAATTTTGATGAAATGGGCCGGTTTCAGACCCCCACAGCACCCAAACGATACCCGAGAGGTAAACATAACTTCCTTTATTGGAAGTAGAATTCACCGAGGATCATTTTTGTAAGTAATAAGGGTGTTCAAAAAACCAAGCGTTAACCCGTTTTGGGCTGGTTAAACAGCAATACCCCCATAAAGCTCAAAGATTCATGTTTTTCATGGATTTCTCTAAACGAGTCTTGTAGATTTTCAGGAAAAATTTGTCACTCCCAGGCCTTGGGGTGGCAATAGAAGTTGCATGGACAAAATACTGCGGTGAGCATTTGTTAACCCTCCACGGGCAGCTAAAAGTCAAAATTGTGATAAAAAGGGCTGTTTTTGGACGCCAACAGCACCCAATCGGTACGCCGCAAAGAAAAGTGCCTTCCTTTATCGAGCGCACAATCTATACGCAAACATTTTTGTAAGTAGTAAGGGTATTCAAAAGTCGAAGTCTTAACCCATTTTGGACAGGCTAAAGAGAGAGACCCCTTAAAATCTTAAAATTCCCATTTTCTGTGGATTTCTCTAAAAACATTCTGTAGGTTTTCAAGAAAAATTGACTACTTGCAGGTCTTTGTGTGATATTACAAGTTGCATGGACAAAATATTCCGGTGAGCGTTTATTAACCCTCTAGAGCTTCTGACAAAGGAGCACCGTATCAGTCCCCAAATGATCCAAAGTTATAATGGAAAATTTTTGTCTAAAATATGTTAATTAGTCTGAAAAAGGACTGCCTGTGAGCTGGAAAGGGACTGTTTTGTCAAAAATATGCTAATTAAGCTGAAAAGGGACTCCTTGTTATGGGAGCGCTATTTCAGTTCACATAGCTTATGATACAATTCAGTTCTTTTTCATTGCAATTTTCAGCCCCATATCAGTCCCTTCTCCTGAGATTGTCAGTGTAGTCCCAAATCAGTACCATTGGGGTCTGAATTGGTACTTCTGACAAAGAAGCACCATATCAGTCCCACAGTGGCTTAATGCTAATGAAGCGGTGTACTGAAAAAGGACTGCTGTCCAGAAGATTTCAAAAGATGCTTTAAAGAGACTTCTTACAAGCTGAAAAGGGACTGAAGAGTGTCATTGTAGTCCCAAATCAGTACCATTGGGGGCTGAAATGGTACTTCTGACAAAGAAGCACCATTTCAGTCCCACAGTGGCCGGGAAATTCCTTGTTCAAATTTTTCTGATGAAGCTGCGTACTGAAAAAGGACTGCCGTCCAAAAAGGCTACTAGTACAACCCTTTATCCAACACAGCTCTGTAAAAAAATAAACAAAATCTCATATTTTAGGGAAATTTTGATTAGTACTGTATATTTCAATGAAACCTTGCAAATATGGATAGCATTGGAACCGGACGAGTCAGCCGGTTTCAATGCTACTCATATTTGCATTGTTTTATTGAGAAAACTCCCAGATTTCTTAGTCTTTGGAAGTCTTATTAAAGTAAATTTTTTGGCCATTTTGTTTGGTAAAGGGTTAAAGGGACTTCTTACAAGCTGAAAAAAAGATGAAGAGAGTCAGTGTAGTCCTTAATCCACACTGTTGGGGGCTGAAATGTTGAGAAGACTAACCATGTAGACAATAATTTTGAAATTCTGTAGCTGGTAAAAAAATATATATCTTGAAATACACATGTGTCATTGTTCCTGCTACGAAAAAATCTTTCCATTGGTAATTTTTGTATCTCTGGTTTAGGTAATTGTTAGGCACTTACCAATCCCAATTGATACATAAATGCAGGCTGAAAGGAAGTCATCATGAACAAAACTATTTGGGTAAGAATGGCAGCAGAACATAAAAATGGGTGAGTCTTCTATTGAAGACACGATCCCCTCATGAAAATCCTGTGCCTGAATTTAAGCTGAAACAAAAGCTGAACTTTTTTTGAATAAATGTTGAATTCTGGCTGAACATCCTTAAACATCTGTATTTCTTCAATAACTGAATTTTTGCTCGATTACGAATGCTTTCAGTTGAAGTTCAGTAAATGTTAGTCAAAATTCAGTTTGGCAAGTTAAGTCTTTTTTCAGACTCTCATCAGTTAAAATTACCACAATTAAGCATATATTCAGATGGTATTCAGTTATAATTCAGTTAAATTTCAGTCAAATTTCAGACAAAATAGTCACTTTTCAGCTTCTTTTCAGTCATATTTCAGTGTATATTATTCCAGATTTCAGACAGTGTTCAGTCTAAATTAAGACTTTCTTTCACTGTCTGAATTGTTGCTCGATTCCGCACGCTTTCAGTTGAAATTCAGTAAATGGTAGTCAAAGTTCGGTTTGGAAATTCACATCTTTTTTCAGACTTTCTTCAATAAGAATTCAACCACAATTAAGCTTAATTTCAGATGGAATTTGGTCATAATTCAGTTAAATTTCTGAGAAAAAAGTCTGCTTTCAGCTTTATTTCAGTCAAATTTCAGTTTTTGTTGAACAAAAGCCAGTTAAACTTCAGACAAAATTCAACACTTTAAATAATTCAGAGTATGTTCAGCTCATATTTCAGACAAAATTAATCTTGAAATCAGTTGAATTTCAGACAATCTAGACAAAATACAGTTCAGACGGTAAAAAATAAATCCATTGCAAATCTGTTTTGACAGTTTATTGGGTTCAAAATACAAAGTCGTTCAAAGATATTTTTAACCATCTCAATAAAGGTTCATACCAAATATCAATTACTTTTCTCATGTTGTTTAGGATAGCACCGATGCTTCGTATATATTTTTTCCATTTTCAGCACCTGCAGATAATCAAAGAATATACCCAATAATTCTGACATGTCTGCCACAATACTGTTGACAAAGCCAAACTTTGTTCAAATGAAGGGTTCCGAAAACTTGAAAGTTGGACAGGACCCACACATCTCACACCTGCTTGCATGGGAAAACTCCTTTAATAATAAACCTTCACCTAAAAGATGGCATATTCACAAAAAACTTGCCAAATTTTTATTATTTTCTAAATTTTTGCCTCAAAAACATGGTTTGTGACCCCACAATGGAAGAAGCTTGTTGAGCCTAATCCAGTGAATGGTTACAAGCTGTGTTTTAGAGGCACAAAAATTAAATATTTAAGTTGTATATATTCACAATTTCTTTTTGCTGGTGTACAACTGTTATTCATGTTTGGGAAGGGTTAAATGCAAAACACCAGGTCAATGTAAATGACTTTTTATAATTTAAAGGATTGTCAAGCACATCCTCATGGGAGTAACCTACTGATTTTAACAAATCATTTTAGCATATCAAAATTTATTGAAATCTGATGTTTACTTTTCAAGTAATCACTTATATATTAAAAATCCAAGTAGCACAAAACTAACAGTGGGCAATAATTCAATCAGTTTAAAAACAATATCTAGATTTTTCAACTTGTCTACGACATTGTTAATACGAACAGGGACGTGCTAGAGGTTTCCAATTGGGGATGCGTGTAGGGTAGTGAATTTCCAAATAGAGGGAGGGACTGGGAGGGGGGTTCTCCCTCTCAGTCCCTCCCTCTATTTGGAAATTCACTACCGAGAACAATTTTGAAAATGAAGCCATGAAAGGGTGCATAAAATTGATTCTAGAAACTGAAATGTCAACACATTTATGATAGAATTACCAGGCTGTTATTATTTGGTATTATTCTGGGAATTGAATATGTGCTAAACAAATGCTCAAGCTGAGAACTTTGAGCAATTCACACTCTCCTAACATTAAATCAGATCTTATTCAGGAATGATCAATTTTCGGTGTTTCATCATTTTGTAACCATGAATGATTGAATTAACTCAGGATAAGTTAACTATTTTCCATGATGTGATTCTCTTGAAGGTCATTTCAAGGATTTTTTTATTATGATAAGTAAACGTACTATAGAAATCTCGTACCAATTGACATTATGCATACTGATGAAGCTTGATATTGCGTACACTGAAGTTGTAAATAGTAACAGTTGGAATTTTGTCAATTTGAAACCAAGTTGGAATTTTGGAAGTAAAGAAGACATCAGCATCACCAAAGAAGCTCTAAACTCCACATAGATGGAATTTCCAACTACTCATGACTTGCCCTCGGAATTTCCAAGTATAGGAAATTTTTACCAGGATTGAGGGGGTGACCCCCCCCCCCAACCCCACCCACCCCATCGCCACGTCCCTGAATACGAAGCATGATATAATAATTGCTTGTTTATGCAATATCCTGAACAGTAAACATTCAATTTCAATGTAAATTCGAGCAAAATTTAACAAAGAGCAATAACCTCCGGTTTTTGAGAAATAATTGTAGTTTTCAAACTTGTCCAAAACAATATTATTACAAAGGAGTCTATTGAATTTTATTAAAATCTGAGGTCTACTGTTCTTTATTGTTTAAATATTATTGGCGATTTGCCAGTGGTAAAATTCAACAATTGAAGAGCAATAATTCCCTTTATATTCATTGAATAATGGTTACTGAACTTGTCCAAAATTGTCAAAGTGAGGTAACACACCAAAGTAAATTGAAATCAGATAACTTCTGTTCCTCCCCGTGGGAACCCCGGGAAGTAAGCAGCACTTGTTTACTGTGGTAAACCAGTTCCGCTTTACTAGTAAAATAGGACCCAGTCACCAATGCTTGGGGTGAAAGTCCTCTAAAATGGGCAACATGTTGATCAACGATGGACTAAGCTTGACTTCATCTCCATGTTGTGTCACGATTAGCCATGGTGCATAAATATGTGACGTTAACCACCAACAAACAAACAAACTTCTGTTCCAGTTGCCCAAAAACAAACTTATGAACTGCGGGGCAGATGTATGGAGAGTCCTTTACTATAGCCTCTCAGCAAATGCAAAATGAAGTGTGTGGCCAGGTAAAGCTAGTGAATAAATATACATGAAATTAATTTCATAGAAACTATCAGTTCAGTTTTGTTATTTGTCTATTGCCTCATTACAGCCTTCAATCTTCTCAGTCTCACAGTCGGGACATTCATCAATGAGACATTAGCAGCTGGATTTTTCCAATTCTGAAAAGAGAAGAAATATACAGATTCATAAACTGACTGTCACATTGTCACATTCATAAATATATTGTAGTCTAAAACAGATTACAGAATGAAGACAATAAATATTCACTATTCAGGCCTGGCTTTCCATAAAATGTGCAAAAAATTTCCCTCCTCTAATTGCCTAGGAGTGCAATTTCCCTCCTAAATTTCAGTTGAAGAAATTTGATCTTCCTGCATTACTTCACCCGATACTTTTGCACATCCTATAAGACTCTACAAGGACTTTCCAGTTGTTGGTACCTTGCACAATCCACATGTGATACAGTGACTGGCTATGCAATTACCTGACGATGATGACCCTAAGTTTACAGTCTATGCAGGTAATGCAACAATCAAGTTACCCACTTTGGGAAAGGAAATTCTGTGTTTATAATGTTTTTGTGTTGGCATCACAAAATATGAACTTAGCATGTATACCTTTTTTCATTTTCTTTTTGATTTCCGTTTGTTAACAGGTAACCACTACGTCGTTTGGTAGCTTAAACACTAAATCCTGAACAGTGAACATTACAGACAATTAAAAAAGAATTCTTGAATTTCCTGGAATTACTGGAAAATTTCCTCATTTTTTGCCTCTGAAACATCGGCTATGAAGGGTATTACCGATAATCTAATTCTAAATTTTCAATAAAGAGTCATGAGTTAGGTTTTGGAGAGTAAAAAATGGAAAAAAATAAACAAGGTGCCTTAGTTGCAGTTGCTCCCGCAAGAGTTTTTTCAAAAAATTTCAACAAAACCATATAACATGAGAGCCCCTCATTGGAACAAGGTCAACAAGCTCATTCCAACAAGGGGCGACCTGATATGGTTCTCATGTATTGTTTTGAAAAATTTTTTTTTCAACTGCTCAATTTGTAAGTTACGTGGTAAAGGGTTAAAGAAGGATCAAAAGTTTCATTCAACAATATTTGAAGGATGAAATTACAAAAAACAAGCCTTTTGCACAATGCCTATCCCTGTTGAGGTGTGTTAACTGGGAGGGGGGGGGGGGGGGGATGTATCACTTGTGTTTTTCCAGCAATGCTTCCTTGAATGAAAGAAGAAATATTGCAGCAATTCATACCCCCACTGCATTTCTGGAACAATGAACAATAAATGAAATAAAAAAGAGCATGCTCAGCGTTGCAATATATGCCCGGTGAGCAGTTTAAATTGTACTTATTTGTGATTTGATAATATTATAAGGGGGGGATATACAAAAAAGCTCAATTCACATCCCTATTTTTAGCTCACCTGAGCGAAGCTCAAGGGGAGCTTTACTAATCACTTTCTGTCCGGCGTCCGTCGTCGTCCGTCCGGCGTTAACTTTACATTATCGACTTCTCCTCCTAAACCACTAGCCCAATTTTATTCAAATGTTGGCTAAATGATTATTACCTAATGCCAATTCAGATTTGTTCAAATGAAGTTGCCCCTCCTCCTGGGTGGTGCCACGCCCCCAAGGGGCACCAAAATCTTTGTAAATCTTCTTCTCATAAACCAGCAGTAGCAGAGACTTGATATTTGGTGTGCAGCTTCCTTTTGAGGTGTAGACTCAGATTTGTTCAAGAGAAGTTTGTGGGGCTATACTTGGCGTTGTTATGAGAGGGGCAAAATTTTTTGCCCCGCCCAAAATTTCTATTTTCCAAACCGAGAGGCTGATTTGAACCAAATTTTATGTGAGGGCTTATTGGGTCATGAGTACTTGATTTATGCAAAAAAAAATTTTCCCGCAGCCCCGTGGGAACCGCAGGAGCTAAAAATAGAAAAAATTTAAAACGCCCATATCTCCAAAACTGCACGGCACTGAGAATTTTTATTTGGTGTGCAGCTTCCTTAGGACCAACAGAAAGGATTGGTAAAAAAAAATTGCCATCGGTTTTATCATAGGGTACAGTTTCGGGACTTTGAAAAAGTGCTGAGTCAGCACTTTTTAACACTGTAGGCAATGGGAAAAACATTAAAAAATCTTCTTCTCCAGATCCAGCAGGCAGAATCTTTTGATATTTGGTATGCAACATTGTAGGGTGGATCTGATTCAAGTTTGTTCAAATCGGCCCCCTGGGTTCATATTTGGGCTCAGTATAGGAGCCCGATTTCGAACTTAGTGCATTTCAGGCAAATTTCTTAAAAAATCTTCTTCTCCAGATCCAGCAGGCAGAAT
Organism: Pictodentalium vernedei; assembly: GCA_031216915.1. NCBI lineage: Eukaryota > Metazoa > Mollusca > Scaphopoda > Dentaliida > Dentaliidae > Pictodentalium > Pictodentalium vernedei. Next base: position 223,951,168 of record CM062289.1, on the reverse strand, counting down.
CTTTTGATATTTGGTATGCAACATTGTGGGGTGGATCTAATTCAAGTTTGTTCAAATCGGCCCCCTGGGTTTATATTTGGGCTCAGTATAGGAGCCCAAATTTGAACTTACTGCATTTCAGGCAAATTTCTTTGAAAATCTTCTTCTCCAGATCCAGCAGGCAGAATCTTTTGATATTTGGTATGCAACATTGTAGGGTGGATCTGATTCAAGTTTGTTCAAATCGGCTCCCTAGATTCATATTTGGGCTCACTATAGGAGCTCGAATTCGAATTTAGTGCATTTCAGGCAAATTTCTTCAAAAATCATCTTCTCCAGATCCAGCAGGCAGAATCTTTTGATATTTGGTATGCAACGTTGCGGGGTAGATCTGATTCAAGTGTGTTCAAATCGGCCCCCTGGATACATATTTGGGCTTACTATAGAAGCCTGAATTCGAACTTAGTGCATTTCAGGCAAATTTCTTAAAAAATCTTCTTCTCCAGATCCAGCAAGCAGAATCTTTTCATATTTGGTAAGCAACATTGTGGGGTGGATCTGATTCAAGATTGTTCAAATCGGCCCCCTGGGTTCATATTTGGGCTCAGTATAGGAGCCCGATTTCGAACTTAGTGCATTTCAGGCAAATTTCTTAAAAAATCTTCTTCTCCAGATCCAGCAGGCAGAATCTTTTGATATTTGGTATGCAACATTGTAGGGTGGATCTAATTCAAGTTTGTTCAAATCGGCCCCCTGGGTTCATATTTGGGCTCAGTATAGGAGCCCGATTTCGAACTTAGTGCATTTAGGCAAATTTCTTAAAAAATCTTCTTCTCCAGATCCAGAAGGCAGAATCTTTTGATATTTGGTATGCAACATTGTGGGGTGGATCTGATTCAAGTTTGTTCAAATCGGCTTCCTAGATTCATATTTGGGCTCACTATAGAAGCTCGAATTTGAACTTAGTGCATTTCATGCAAATTTCTTAAAAAATCTTCTTCTCCAGATCCAGCAGGCAGAATCTTTTCATATTTGGTAAACAACATTGCGGGGTGGATCTGATTCAAGTTTGTTCAAATCGGCCCCCTGGGTTTATATTTGGGCTCAGTATAGGAGCCCAAATTTGAACTTAGTGCATTTCAAGCAAATTTATTAAAAAATCTTCTTCTCCAGATCGAGCAGGCAGAATCTTTTGATATTTGGTAAGCAACATTGTGGGATGGATCTGATGCAAATTTGTTTAAATCGGCTCCCTAGATTCATATTTGAGCTTACTATAGAAGCTCGAATTCGAACTTAGTGCATTTCAGGCAAATTTCTTAAAAAATCATCTTCTCCAGATCCAGCAGGCAGAATCTTTTGATATTTGGTATGCAACATTGCGGGGTGGATCTGATTCAAGTTTGTTCAAATCGGCCCCCTGGATTCATATTTGGGCTCACTATAGAAGCTCGAATTCAAACTTAGTGCATTTCGGGCAAATTTCTTCAAAAATCTTCTTCTCCAGATCCAGCAGGCAGAATCTTTTGATATTTGGTATGCAACATTGCGGGGTGGATCTGATTCAAGTTTGTTCAAATCGGCCCCCTGGATTCATATTTGGGCTTAATATAGAAGCCCGAATTTGGACTTAGTGCATTTCGGGCAAATTTATTAAAAAATCTTCTTCTCCAGATCCAGCAGGCAGAATCTTTTGATATTTGGTATGCAACATTGCGGGGTGGATCTGATTCAAGTTTGTTCAAATCGGCCCCCTGGATTCATATTTGGGCTTAATATAGAAGCCCGAATTCGGACTTAGTGCATTTCGGGCAAATTTATTAAAAAATCATCTTCTCCAGATCCAGCAGGCAGAATCTTTTGATATTTGGTATGCAACATTGTGGGGTGGATCTGATTCAAGTTTGTTCAAATCGGCTTCCTAGATTCATATTTGGGCTCACTATAGAAGCTCGAATTCGAACTTAGTGCATTTCAGGCAAATTTCTTAAAAAATCATCTTCTCCAGATCCAGCAGGCAGAATCTTTTGATATTTGGTATGCAACATTGCGGGGTGGATCTGATTCAAGTTTGTTCAAATCGGCCCCCTGGATTCATATTTGGGCTCACTATAGAAGCTCGAATTCAAACTTAGTGCATTTTGGGCAAATTTCTTCAAAAATCTTCTTCTCCAGATCCAGCAGGCAGAATCTTTTGATATTTGGTATGCAACATTGCGGGGTGGATCTGATTCAAGTTTGTTCAAATCGGCCCCCTGGATTCATATTTGGGCTTAATATAGAAGCCCGAATTCGCACTTAGTGCATTTCGGGCAAATTTATTAAAAAATCTTCTTCTCCAGATCCAGCAGGCAGAATCTTTTGATATTTGGTATGCAACATTGTGGGGTGGATCTGATTCAAGTTTGTTCAAATCGGCTTCCTAGTTTCATATTTGGGCTCACTATAGAAGCTCGAATTCGAACTTAGTGCATTTCAGGCAAATTTCTTAAAAAATCTTCTTCTCCAGATCCAGCTTCAGAATCTTTTCATATTTGGTAAGCAACATTGTGGGGTGGATCTGATTCAAGTTTGTTCAAATCGGCCCCCTGGGTTTATATTTGAGCTCCGTATAGGAGCCCAAATTTTAACTTAGTGCATTTCAGGCATATTTCTTAAAAAATCTTCTTCTCCAGATCCAGCAGGCAGAATCTTTTGATATTTGGTATGCAACATTGTGGGGTGGATCTGATTGTGATTCATGAACGTATTTATTTGTAAAGTTGATAGAATCTTAGACAAAATTTGCAGAAAAGATCTACTATAGAAGGGGTGGTATCCAGGGTGAACCGTTTACCCCAAATCTAGCAGTACTAATGCATTATTCACACAAATCTCCGTTCAAATTTTATGACCCCTCATTGGAACACACGCATTCAGCTCATTCCAACAAATGTCATATGCCATGTTTTCGAGACAAAGGAATAAAAATTTTAGTTATTCATGAAATTTTTAGGCAACTGTTGTCTGTTATTCACATTGCTTCATGAAATTTCAGTACTTTTAGAAGTTACCTCAGTAATCAAGGGTTAATTCCCCTTAATTAAATGTCGCCTCTAAAAAACAACCACTTTGCATATCTTACCTTTTTACCAGCATAACTGCCAAAACTTGTCAGCATTCTTCGCAAAAATCGCTATTCAAATTTTAATTTTTGTCTCTTAAACATACATGTACTTATCGCTTGTAAATACCCCATTGGAATGAGCTTTTTGAGCTCATTCCAATGAGAGGTCGCATACCATGCTTTTTGAGTCAAAAAAGCAATTTTTTTAATTATTCCAGAATTTCGTACGTAAAACACAGCTTTATGACTTCACATTAAAATGAGCTCTCTAAGCTTGTTCCAATCAACATTCACGCACTATGTCTTTCACACAAAAAATAAAATTTTCCATTTATTCAGGAATTTTGTTTGCAAGAACACTCTTACCCCCCCCCCCCCCCCCCCACACACACACACACACAAACACACACACACACACAAACACAGACACACACATCTAAAAGTTTGTCAGCAAAAAAACAGTTACTTCAATTTTTAAATGCATTATAGGAACAACTTGCCTAATCAAATTTAAATACTTTTGCATCATTCTGTATCTAGAACAAACCATTTACCATATCTTTACGCAAAATTCTCCAGCATCATTCACAAAAAAACACCATTATTTATATTTTCACATTTCTGTCTCAAAAATATACCTGATCTTCCCATACCCCTATTGGAATAAGCTGTTTGAGCTTGTTCCAATGATGATAAAAAAACTAATATTTTGGAAAATTTGTGAAAATTTTTGTTTTCTTGCATGCAAATATATACATGTAGCACATGGAAGATATCCACAGTTGGGGAGAGATGTCCAAGGCTATCTCTTCACATTCCTTGTTTGTGCTTCATGCTAAACCAGTTTGTCTGCAGAGATAAATTTGCTTTATTAAAAATCATTGGAGATTGGCCACACACCAACGATTTTAAATAAAACTAATTTTAGGTAACAAATGTTGAACTTCAAACAAAATCTATCACTCAACCAGTTAATGTTGATGAGGCATGACATGGTGAAGGTGACCTAAAATACTTCTTAGAGTCACTTTGTCAGGTGAGCGATTAAGGCCACGTGGGGCCTCTTGTTTTTTCTAGCTTGCACCCTTTTCAAAGGCTTCCACACCCTCAGTCACTATGATAACACAAGGCATCTCACCCTTCCCCCACACATACATATACACAAAATTTGATTCTCTAGAGATGTATACAAAATATGAAAGGATTCTGACTGTGATCTGAAGAAGATTTTTTTAAAGAAGTTCCCTCTTCTTACACTAAGTTAAAATTTGGGCTCCCATTGAGAGCCCATATATTAACCCAGGCAAACAATTTGAAAAAAACTTAAATCTGACTTCCCCAAAGATATTGTATACCAAATATGAAGGCATTCGTAACTGGAGGATCTAAAGAAGAAAATGCTGCCAAGCATCGTAATTTTGTAGAAATGGGCTGTTTTCAGACACGCACAACACCCAATGTGCACCTGAGAAATAAACATAATCTCCTTTGTTGGAAGTGGAATTCATCGAGGGCCATTTTTGTAAGTAATAAGAGTATTCAAAAAACCAAGCGTTAACCCCTTTTGTGGTTGTCAATAGTGATACCCATCAAAAGCTTAAAAATTTATGTTTTCCCTGGATTTCTTTACAAACATCTGGTAGAGTTTTCAAGAGAAAATGGCCACTGATAGGTCTTGGTGTCACTTTACCAGTTGATAGGATAAATTATTCCGGGAAGCATTAATTAACCCTCCATGGGTTGCTAAATGTGAAAATTTTGAAAAAATAGTTTGTTTTTGGACACCAGCAACATCAAATGGGAATGCAACAGAGATGCATAACTTCTTTTACCGGACGCAAAACTGACAGGGAAACATTTTTGTAATAGTAAGTGCATTCAAAAATCGAGGTCTTAACCCATTTTTGACTAGTTGAAGAGATATACCCCTTAAAAGCTTAAAATTCCAGTTTTCTGTGGATTTCTCAAAACAAAATTTCAAGAAAAATTGACCTTTCGCGGGTCTTGGAATGACAGTTCAAGTTGCATGGACAAAATATTTCGGTAAGCATTTGTTAACCCTACAGAGGCTGCCAAGCATAGACATTTGGAGAAAATGGGCTGTTCTTGGGCAACAATAACACCAAATGTGTACCTGCAAGATAAACATAACCCCCTTCATTGGAAGTGGACTTCATCGATGATCATTTTTGTATGTAATGAAGGTATTCACAATACCAAGCATTAACCCGTTTAGGGCTGATTACAGAAAGATACCCCTAAAAAGGTTAAAAATTCATGTTATCCGAGGATTTCTCTAAAAACATCTCGTAGATTTTAAAGAAAAAAAGGCCATTCTCAGATCTTAGTGTGACATTACAGATTGCTTGTACAAAATATTCCAGGAGGCATTTGTTAACCCTATGCAGGTTCTCAAACATCAAAACGTTGATAAAATGGGCTGTTTGCATACCCACAGCACCCGAATTTGAGACGAGAGATCAAAATAAGTGGAAGTAGAATTCATTGAGAATTATTTTTGGAAGTAATAAGAGTATTCAAAAAACAACACTTAACCCGTTTTGGTCTGGATAAACAATGATACCCATCAAAAGCATAAAATTCATGTTCTCCCTGGATTACTCTGAAAACTGTTAACCCTCTACAAGCTGCCATACATCAATATTTTGGATACATTTGAGATAAAATGGACCATTTTCAAATAGCCACAGCTCTACGTGGGTATGTGTCAAACAAACATAACTCCTTTTGTCGGTCATTAACTTGTTGGACGACGATATTGACATTAACCCACTCCACCGTTAATGATGGTTTTTACCTAAACAATTTTTTATCAAACTGAGTCATTTGAGACTACTATACTCACCTTTCTCATAACATCAATGAAGGAACTTCAGTGAGACAGTTAAAAACAATTCATCAGACACTGTGGGGTCATGAAAAATCATGGAATCTCATCGGGGAAAAGCCATGATTCTACAGAATCATAAAGTCTAGTTTAAAAATCTTCTTCTTCAGATCTAGCAATAAGAATGTTTTGATATTTGGTATGCAGCATCCTTAGGGGGGCGAGATTCAAGTTTATTGAAGCCAAGTCCCTAGGTTCATATTTAGGCTGAAAATTTGGGGTCCCATTGCAGACTTAGAAATTTTGGACCACAATCCGAAAAAAAAAAAAAAAATTTCTGTGTTTGTCAATTTTAAGACAAAAATTTTTTTTTTTTTTATCCCCTGAAAATTTGGGGTCAGGGTGGGACTTAGAAAATTGTGGACCAAAATCCGGAAATTTTTTTTTTGTTTTTTTATGCGTTTCTGTCAATTTTAAGACAAAAAAAAAAAAAAAAAATTTTCCCCATGAAATTTTGGGGTCCAGGTGGGACTTGGACCAAAATCTGAAAAAAATTTTTTTTGTTTTTTCTGCGTTTTGGTCAATTTTAAGACAAAAGAAAAAAAAAAAAAAATTTCCCCTGAAAATTTGGGGTCCGGCTTGGACTTATAAAATTTTGGACCAAAATCCGAAAAAAAATTTTTTTTTGTTTTTTATGCGTTTTGGTAAATTTTAAGAGAAAAAATTTTTTTTCCCTGAAAATTTGGGTTCTGGGTGGGATTTTGGACCAAAATCCTGAAATTTTTTTTTTTGTTTTTTATGCATTTCTCTCAATTTTAAGACGAAAATTTTTTTTTTTTTTTTTTTCACCCTGAAAATTTGGGGTCCGGGTGGGACCAAAATCTCCCCCCAATTTTTTTAATTTTTTTTATGCGTTTTGGTCAATTTTAAGAGAAAAAAAAAAAAAAAAATTTTTTTCCCTGAAAATTTGGGGTCCGGGTGGGACTTGGAAAATTTTGGACCAAAATCCTGAAAATTTTTTTTTGTTTGTTTTTTCTGCGTTTCGGTAAATTTTAAGAGAAATTTTTTTTTTTTTTTTCCCCCCTGAAAATTTGGGGTCCGGGTGGGACCAAAATCCAAAAAAAATGTTTTTTGTTTTTTCTGCGTTTTGGTCAATTTTAAGACAAAAAAATTTTTTTTTTTTTTCCATGAAAATTTGGGGTCCGGGTGGGACTTGGAAAATTTTGGACCAAAATTCTGAAATTTTTTTTTTTGTTTTTTATGCATTTCTCTCAATTTTAAGACCCCCCCCCAAATTTTTTTTTTACCCTGAAAATTTGGGGTCCGGGTGGGACTTGGAAAATTTTGGACCAAAATCTGAAAAAATTTTTGTTTTTGTTTTTTATGCGTTTTGGTCAATTTTAAGACAAAATAAAATTGTTTTTTTCCTCTGAAAATTTGGGGTCCGGGTGGGACTTGGAAAATTTTGGATCAAAATCCGAAAAAATTTTGTTTTTATTTTTTATGCATTTTGGTCAATTTTAATTCAAAAAAAAAATTTTTTTTTTTTACCCTGAAAATTTGGGGTCCGGGTGGGACTTCGAAAATTTGGGACCAAAATCCGGAAATTTTTGTTTTTGTTTTTTGTGCATTTCGGTCAGTTTTAAGACAAAAAAAAAAAAAAAAAATTTTTACCCTGAATATTTGGGGTCCGGGTGGAACTTCGAAAATTTTGGACCAAAATCCATAATTTTTTTTTTTTTTTTGTTTTTTATGCGTTTCTGTCAATTTTAAGACAAAAAAAATTTTTTTTTTACACCTAAAATTTGGGGTCCGGGTGGGACTTAGAAAATTTTGGACCAAAATCCTGAAATTAGTTTTATCGTTTTTTATGCGTTTTAAGAAGAAAAAAATTTAGGCTGAAAGTATTTTGTTTGGGAAAAAAATCTGTTTTTTATGCGTTTATCGCAATTTAGGGACGTAAAAGTGCAGGAACTGAAAATAGAAGGAAAATCCTGTGTATTGTGTGGGCACAATCGCTTCATCTAGTTGGTATATGCTTTTCTTAGGAGGCGCGTATGCAGCTTAGTCAAGTCAAGTCCTTGGTTTGATATTTAGACTACTATATCAGGTGAGCGCCCTCAGGCCCCCTGGGCCTCTTGTTTAATATATATTTTATTGTTTTAGATATTATAACGCCAGTAAACCTGTGCATGATACCTTTGTTCAAAAAACTGCTTTTCAGTTTTCAACATATATTGAACACAGGCGCTTGTTATTTTATCATACTTAAAACAATGAAATTACTTGTGATAATGTTACTGACGAAAAAAACATCAAGATGTTTACAGAATGAACCAATCACATTCACTTCAGCAAAAGGATCCCGCACTTGACTCATTCCGAGAATGTTATTGGTTGAAATGTCTAACGTGTGCAAACGGTACACACGTGTTTTTCCCACTTCAACTTGTTTCTGTATTCGATGTAAACTGCATTTCGTTTCTGTCACAGTGCTGATTGTTCACCAACGAGCAGCTCTTATGAGCTTTTCTTTTAACAACAAATGTTTCAATGTCTTTATTGACAGATTGAGTGGGTAACGATATTTCGGTTCCATGTGTTACCTTTGTAACATTTTTCTTGTTTGTACACAATTTCTATACGGCTCAAGCTAGAGGCCGTATTTGTGAACCGATCTTTACGAAACTTCTTGGGTATCTTAGTTATCACTGTGGGACGAGAACGAGAGTTTTTGGGTGCAGTCCAAAATTCAAGATGGCCGCCAGCAGTCTTTTTGTACCAAAATTTGTGCAATCAGTTTTTTGTACAGAACTTCTGTATGAAAGTTCTGATTTGAATAAATTTTTGTATGAATGTTTAGTAACATGGAATACATCACATTTAATACAGGTTTTTTTCTCTTGCAGAAATTATGCAAATTAGATGAACTTTGATTTGTTCAGTACTACTTATACACAGTAAGTGCACATGTCAATACGGCTCGGGCTAGAGTCTGTATTTATGAACTGATCTTCACGGAACTTCTTAGGGTAACTTTATCACCTTGTGACAGGAACGAGTGTTTTTGGGTGCCTTTGTTATCACTGTGCTGTGAGAATAAATATTTTTGGGTTCAGTGAGACCCACTCTGGGACTCATATTTCTTTTTAGTCCCCTACAGGAACCATAAGGGGACTATAGGATTGCACTCCGTCCGTCCGTCTGTCCGTCCGTCCGTCCGTCCGTCCGTCCATCTGTCCGTCTGTCTGTCTATCTCTCCGTCTGTCTGTCTGTCTGTTTTTTTTGTTACCACCTCTCCCTCCAACATGCTTTAAGCTACACCTTTCATATTTGGTACATGGATAAATGGTTCTGAGGGGATGATGCACGCTCAAAATTATTTTTTCAAAATCCAAGATGGCGGAATGGCGGCCATTTTTGTTGTGTTTTTTAAGCTTTTTTTTCTCGATTTTCATGTTACCACCCCTCCCACCAACATGGTTCAAGCTACACCTTTCATATTTGTTACATGGATAAATGGTTCTGAGGGGATGATGCACGCTCAAATTTTTTTTTTCAAAATCCAAGATGGCGGCCATTTTTGTTGTGTTTTTTAAGCTTTTTTTTTTCTCTATTTTGATGTTACCACCCCTCCCACCAACATGGTTCACGCTACACCTTTCATATTTGGTACATGGATAAATGGTTCTGAGCTGATGATGCACGCTCAAAATTTTTTTTTCAAAATCCAAGATGGCTGAATGGCGGCCATTTTTGTTGTGTTTTTTAAGCTTTTTTTTTCTCTATTTTCATGTTACCACCCCTCCCACCAACATGGTTCAAGCTACACCTTTCATATTTGGTACATGGATAAATGGTTCTGAGGGGATGATGCACGCTCAAAATTTTTTTTTCAAAATCTAAGATGGCGGAATGGCGGCCATTTTTGTTGTGTTTTTTAAGCTTTTTTTCTCTATTTTCATGTTACCACCCCTCCCACCAACATGGTTCAAGCTACACTTTGCATATTTGGCACATAGATAGAGAGTTGGGAGGGGATGATGCACGTTCAATATTTTTTCTTCAAAATCCAAGATGGCGGCCATTTTTGTTGTGTTTTTAGCTCACCTGACTTTCAGTCAGGAGAGCTATAGTGATCACTCACCGTCCGTCGTCCGTGAACATGGTGTTTGCGTCTTCTCCTCCCAAACCGCTGAAACAATTTAATTGATATTTGAGATAATAGTTTGTTATGACATCGCAATTTGATTTTGTTCAAATCAAGTTGCCCCGCCCGTGTGTAGGGCCACACCCAAAAAGTGTGCTGAAATCTTAAAAAATCTTCTTCTCATGAACCAGCAGTAGCAGAGACTTGATATTTGGTGTGCAGCTTCCTTTTGAGGTGTAGACTCAGATTTGTTCAAGAGAAGTTTGTGGGGCTATACTTGGCGTCGTTATGGGAGAGGCAAAATTTTTGGCCCCGCCCAAAATTTCTATTTTCCAAACCGAGAGGCTGATTTGAACCAAATTTTATGTGAGGGCTTATTGGGTCATAAGTACCTAATTTATGCTGATTTTTTTTCCCCCCGTAGCCCCATGGGAACTGCAGGAGCTAAAAATAGAAAAAAATTAAAACGCCCATATCTCCAAAACTCCACGGCACCGAGAATTTTTATTTGGTGTGAAGCTTCCTTAGGACCAACAGAAAGAATTGGTAAAAAAAAAATTGCCATCGGTTTTATCATAGGGGACAGTTTCGGGACATTGAAAAAGTGCTGAGTCAGCACTTTTTAACACTGTAGGCAATGGGAAAAACATTAAAAAATCTTCTCCAGATCCAGCAGGCAGAATCTTTTGATATTTGGTATGCAACATTGTGGGGTGGATCTGATTCAAGTTTGTTCAAATCGGCCCCCTGGGTTTATATTTGGGCTCAGTATAGGAGCCCAAATTTGAACTTACTGCATTTCAGGCAAATTTCTTCAAAAATCTTCTTCTCCAGATCCAGCAGGCAGAATCTTTTGATATTTGGTATGCAACATTGTGGGGTGGATCTGATTCAAGTTTGTTCAAATCGGCCCCTTGGGTTTATATTTGGACTCAGTATAGGAGCCCAAATTTGAACTTAGTGCATTTCAGGCAAATTTCTTTGAAAATCTTCTCAAGATCCAGCAGGCAGAATCTTTTGATATTGGGTATGCAACATTGTGGGGTGGATCTGATTCAAGTTTGTTCAAATCGGCTCCCTGGGTTTATATTTGGGCTCACTATAGAAGCCCAAATTCGAACTTAGTGCATTTCAGGCAAATTTCTTCGAAAATCTTCTTCTCAAGATCCAGCAGGCAGAATCTTGTGATATTTGTTATGCAGCATCCTTAGGGGGGTGAGATTCAAGTTTGTTCAAGCCATGTCCCTAGGTCCATATTTGGGCTCTGATTCAAATTTGTTCAAATTGGCTCCCTGGGTTTATATTTGGGCTCAGTATAGGAGTCCAAATTTGAACTTAGTGCATTTCAGGCAAATTTCTTAAAAAATCTTCTTCTCCAGATCCAGCAGGCAGAATCTTTTGATATTTGGTATGCAACATTGTGGGCTGGATCTGATTCTATTTTGTTCAAATCGGCTCCCTAGATTCATATTTGGGCTCACTATAGAAGCTCGAATTTGAACTTAGTGCATTTCAGGCAAATTTCTTCAAAAATCTTCGTCTCCAGATCCTGCAGGCAGAATCTTTTGATATTTGGTATGCAACATTGTGGGGTGGATCTGATTCAAGTTTGTTCAAATCGGCCCCCTGGGTTTATATTTGGGCTCAGTATAGGAGCCCAAATTTGAACTTACTGCATTTCAGGCAAATTTCTTTGAAAATCTTCTCAAGATCCAGCAGGCAGAATCTTGTGATATTTGGTATGCAGCATCCTTAGGGGGGTGAGATTCAAGTTTGTTCAAGCCATGTCCCTAGGTCCATATTTGGGCTCACTGTGGGAGCTTGAATTGTAACTTTGTTCAAAATGAGGAATTTTCTTAAAAAATCTTCTTCAGATCCAGCAGTCGGAATGGTTTGATATGTGGTGAGTAGCATCCTTGGGGGGGAGGGGGGGATTCAAGTGTGTTAAAGCCAAGTCCATTGGTCCATATTTGGGCTCCCTGTGGGAGCCCAAATTATAACTTAGTCAATATGAGGAATTTTTCTTTAAAAATCTTCTTCAGATTCAGCAGTTGGAATGTTTTGATATTTGGCATGGAGCAACCTTAGGGGGCTGAGATTCAAGTTTGTTCAAGCCAAGTCCCTTGGTTCATATTTGGGCTCACTATGGGAGCCTGAATGACAACTTAGTTCAAAATGAGGAATTTTCTTTAAAAATCTTAAGATCCAGCAGATGAATGCTTTTGATATTTTTTATGCAGCATCCTTAGGGGGGTAAGATTCAAGTTTGTTCAAGCCATGTCCCTAGGTCCATATTTGGGCTGATTGTGGGAGCTCGAATTGTAACTTGGTTCAAAATGAGGAATTTTCTTTAAAAATCTTCTTCTTCAGATCCAGCAGTCGGAATGTTTTGATATTTGGTGTGCAGAATCCTTAGGGGTGTGAGATTAAGGTTTGTTAAAGCCAAGTCCCGGGGTTCATATATGGGCTCCCTGTGGGAGCCCGAATTATGACTTAGTTCAGTATGAGGAATATTCTTTAAAAATCTTTTTTTAGATCCACTGGTCAGAATATTTGGATATTTGGTATAAGCTTTTCTTAGGAGGAGCAGATGCAACTTGTTGAAATAAATTCTCTGGGTTGATATTTAGGCTACCATGTCAGGTGAGCGCCCTCAGGCCCCCTGGGGCCTCTTGTTTAAGCTTTTTTTCTCTATTTTATGTTACCACCCTCACTCCAACATGGTTCAAGCTACACTTTTTATATCTGGCACATGGATAGAGGGTTGTAATGGGATGTTGCACTTTCAATATTTTTTTTCCAAAATTCAAGATGGCGCCATGGCAACCATTTCTGTTGTGTTTTTTAAGCTTTTTTCTCTATTTTATGTTACCACTACTCCCTCCAACATGGTTCAAGCTGCACTTTTCATATATGGTACATGGAATAAGGATGTTGTGAGGGGATTATGCACGCTCAATATTTTTTTGTCAAAATCTAACATCTGTCTGTCTGTCTGTCTGTCTGTTTTTACCACCTCTCCCTCTAATATGCTTCAAGCTACACCTTTCATATTTGGTACATGGATAAATGGTTCTGAGGGGATGATGCACAGTCAATATTTATTTTTCAAAATCCAAGATGGCAGAATGGCGGCCATTTTTGTTGTGTTTTTTAAAGCTTTTTTCTCTATTTTATGTTACCACCCCTCCCTCCAACATGGTTCAAGCTACGCCTTTCATATATGGTACATGGATAAAGGGTTGTGAGGGTATTATGCACGCTCAATATTTTTTTTAAAAATCCAAGATGCTTATATACTCTAGTGTCTTCTGTGACAAAAACACCTCATGTCACAAAAGCGCCGTAGGGGACTAATACCACCTCGGTGGTCAAACACTTGTTTAGTTTAGCATCTAACTGTTAGATGGGACAAGAACGAGTGTTTTTGGGTGCAGTCCAAAATTCAAGATGGCTGCCAGTGGCCATTTTGTACCGAAATTAGGTCCAGTCAGTTTTTTGTACACAACTTCTATCTATACGGCTCAGACCAGAGGCCGTATTTATGAACCGATCTTTACAAAACTTCTTGGGTACCTTTATCACCATGTGACGAGAACAAGTATTTTTGGGTTCGGCCCAAAATTCAAGATGGCCACCAGCAGCCATTTTGTACCAAAATTGGTGCAATCAGTTTTTTGTACAGAACTTCTGTATGAAAGTTCTGATTTAAATAAATTTTATAGGAATGTTTAGTAGCATGCACATATAATACAGGTTTTTTTCTCATGCAGGAAATATGCAAATTAGATGAACTTTGATTTGTTCAGTGCAAATTATACACAGTAAGTGCACATGTCAATACGGCTCGGGCTAGAGTCTGTATTTATGAACCGATCTTCACTAAACTTCTTTGGGTAGATTTGTGATCACCTTGTGACAGGAACGGGTGTTTTTGGGTGCCTTTGTTATCACTGCTTTGAGAACAAATATTTTGTGGTTCTTTTCTAGTTTAGCATCTGTCACTCCACCTTTACGATACTTTACCTAAATATTTGTTACAGCTATGGTCAGCATTTATGTACAGACCATTACAATACTTTACATGTACCTTTGTTATCAGGTGATTACCAAGATGTTTGTCATTGCTGTGTCACATACTATTCATGTACATGTCTTAAACAAGTTGAGCTGCAGTGTCATTGACACTTTCATTGTATATGGGTCTAGTCTGTTTTGTTTGTTATGTTGGGTAAAAGGTTCATGCTGTAAATCATCAACAGTCTGGCAATTATTCAGATACCTATTTGGACAAGTGATTAATCAGTTAACCATGGTTAATTCACATGATTAATTGATGAAGAAAAACTCTACCGTTTCAACTCTAGAAAACAGTCAGTGGGTGAAGAGTTAAACTCATACTTTAAAAGCGAACAAGGATGACCATGAATTAAATTGAATTCTTGTAAGAGCTCCAGGTGTATGCATTTGTATTTTTGTCTTAACCCTCTGAACACTGATGTCAATATGACAAAATTTCTAGAATTTCAAGTTGCAATTGTTCCCAAAATGCAACTAGGAATTTCACCAATTCAGTCTTGTTAGACAAAGCTCATCTTGCACATAGTAAGTAAACGATTAATTACTCAGAGTTCTAACATTTCAGGTCAAAGACAGTGGCGCAAATTTAGTAATATGTCAATGGGGATTTGATGATGAGGCCAATCATTTATTGTTACAGAAGGAGCTGCCAGCTGTTCGTTGGGTTGGCGGACCAGAAATTGAGGTAAAATTAAATTTAAATGATTTTCTTTGTATGTAATGCTGTGATAGTGAGCCATTATACATTACAAATCATATGCATTTTAAAATACATTTTCGCTCTTGGTTGGAAACTGCTGAAAATGAACTCAAACTCTACACAAATGTCAATTACATTGTAAATTACTAGAGGTAAATTTCTTAGAACTTCATAAAAAGAAGGTAATGGTGAAAAATTCCCAACCCCATGGGAACCCTGGCAAATGGGGCAGTGCTCGTTTTCTGCAGTAAACAATTCCTACTTTACTTTTAAAATTGGACCCAGAACCATAGTCTGGAATAGAAGTCCTCTACAGTGGTCAGTCTTGGCCTAAGTATTGGCAAAACTTGACTTCATGCATTTGTTGCGGTCATGATATGGAAATAGATGCTGAAAGTGACCTTTAATTAAACGCCAATAAATGTAAATAAATTTCTCTTGGTTTTTCATTAACCATCTGCACACTGATATTGGCATCAAATTTTCAAGCCACAAGTTTTTATCATATTGCCATTAAGAATTTAACCAAATCATCCTTGTTTGCAGCTCACACCTTAACTTGGTTTTTACTTGTATTATGGGAAAAATTGACTGCTTGACATTTTTGACATCATTGTTTGGAGGGTTACAGGCGTGTGATTTTTCAGTTTTTTAATAACTTTTTCCCCCTATATATCTACAAATGTTTGAATTTGTTTAATTTACATGAAAATTGTCTTTCAGATCATTTTCATGTAAATTCAGGAAACTAAAATGCCACCAAAAGCATTATTTTTACAGGCTATTAGTCAAATGAGGACATAGAACTTGATTTTGAAACGTTTCTCTGCAAACATGTTTCTAGTTTATTAGTCCCCACAGGTTACCGTGAGGGGACTTGTAGATTGCACTCCATCTATCTCTGTTAGTTTCTGTCCTGTTACCACCTGTATCTCTGAGATGCTTTGACAAGCTTGTTTCAAATTTTCAGCTTTGATCAGACATTATGTAAAATTGATGAACATCAATTTTTTTTTTTTTGAAAAAAAATTCAAGATATCCCAATGGCTGCAATTTTTGTTCAGAATTGTGTATAATTAGTTTTCTACCCTAGAACTTCTAAACAACATTTCCAATTTCAATAATGTTTGGTATGGAGGTGTAGCAGCATAATATAAACAACATAGAACACAGTTTTTTCTGTCATTTTTGTATATATGTTTGTGTGTTCTGTTACCACCTTCTCTCAGTAACACTTCGAAGATGTTTCTAATTTTTACCAGTGATCAGATGTTATAAAAATTGTTACATGTAATTTTAGATTTTTGTAAAGAAAAATTGTAAGTAATATTACAAAATTTTGTGGCACCACATAGTGTGGAGACTATTATCTGATCAAAGACGATCGGCATTGCACTTGTTTTATCAGTGTGTCGCTTGTTTATCAGTGTATGGTAAACTTGAATACCTTTTCATTTGCCATGTAATAAAATTGTTCAAATGGCGTATACAGTTTCAAAAATATGTTTATCAGATAATTTGATCCTTTTTCTGGTCATTGAACTGAAGTCTTTCAAAGGGGCAATACATAATTTTTACCCCGACTGTTTATAGTCAGGGCTATAGTCATGACTTTCGTCTGTCCATCCATCTGTCTGTCTGTTAACATTTAAGAGTTTGGGTTTAAAGTTTGCAGGTAAAGTTTTTCAGTGAAGGTTAAATTGTTTTTTTCTTTTTAAGTGATATTATTTACTATTTATTGTATCATTCTCATTATGTGTCCTGTTATTTTTGGAAATATGTAACCCTTTTTTGCAGTCAATTTAACTTAAAATGTCCAGGTTTAAGTTTTTGGTTAAAGTTTTTTTTTGTTTACAAAGTTACACCTTGAATTCTTCAAACAGTTTAGTGGAATGCCACTGTTTCTCATTTGGGACAGTGTCTACTGTCTACTGAAGCTTTCTACAGTGATTTTAATATTTGCATGATTTTAACCCCTTTTGAACATGTTTTCAGACTTAGTTTCTTTGTATTTGAAATTAGGCTTTTACCACATACTTTACTTTAATTCTTGCACGGTCAATACAACTTGATGATTGCATTTACATCAGTGTTTTCTTTTATCAGTTTTAGGAAATATTTAACCCTTTTGTTGCAGTCAATTTTATTTAGTATTCCCAGATTAAAATTTAGGATTAAAGTTTTGCTTTTCAAGGTTGTACCTTTTATTCTTCAAACACGGTGTTAGAGTCATGGTTTTTATGTGTACCCATACTATGTATGGTACACATAATGCCGGCATCCAGGGTGACCATCCGTCGTGCGTCCATCCGTCCGTCCGTCCATATCCATTTCTTTGGCATTCGATAACTTGAAAAATATTGCTTGGATTGTCAAGTTACTTTGATGTGCCGAGCTGTATAGTTTTTGGTGTAAATCGGATAATTTGATCCCGAGATATTAACCCTTTATCCTTCAAATTGAAAATTCCTCCAATCCCTTTGGCATTCGATAACTTGAAAAATATTGCTTGGATTGTCAAGTTACTTTATATTTGTGTTCAGGTTACTGATGTGCTGAGCTGTATAGTTTTTGGTGTAAATCTGATGATTTGATCCCGAGATATTAACCCTTTATCCTTCAAATTGAAAATTCCTCCAATCCCTTTGGCATTCGATAACTTGAAAAATATTGCTTGGATTGTCAAGTTACTTTATATTTGTGTTCAGGTTACTGATGTGCCGAGCTGTATAGTTTTTGGTGTAAATCTGATAATTTAATCCTGAGATATTAACCCTTTATTCTTCAAATTGAAAATTCCTCCAATCCCTTTGGCATTCGATAACTTGAAAAATATTGCTTGGATTGTTAAGTTACTTTATAATTGTGTTCATGTTGCTGATGTGCTGAGCTGTATAGTTTTTGGTGTTAATCTGATAATTTGATCCTGAGATATTGACCCTTTATCCTTCAAATTGAAAATTCCTCCAATCCCTTTGGCATGAGATAACTCAAAAAAGATCAATCCGATTGTCATGTTTCTTTATATATTTATTCAGGTTACTGATGTGCTGTGCTGTATAGTTTTTTATGTAAATCTGATAATTTGATCCGGAGATATTAACCCTTTATCCATCAAGTTAGACACTCCTCCAATCCATTTCTATATGTACCCATACCTTGTATGGTGTACATAATGTCAGCATCCGTGGTGGCCCTCCGTCATACAGCTTTCTACTAGTTGCGCGTATGGGTACACATCTGACGATTTCATCGGCCTATTTTTCGTTTGGGGCAAGGTCTACTGGCGTTAAGCTCCAATAATTAATAACTAGGTGACTGTTGGGCTAATATATATTGATTATTTGGCACCGCTTTTAACTGATTCCAGAGCACTCCCCACTTTGTTTTGAAGAATATTCCTTAAAAAAAAAGGGGGAGGGGGAGGGTATTCCCTCTTCTCCAGCTTGATAAGTTTGTAACTATGAGTGAAGCTGTTTTGTCTGCAGATTATTACTGATCCTAGATACAGCTTGTTTATTATTTATATATGGCATGTGTTTGTGGGGGTTAGTCTCTCACTCTCGAATACGCCATCCTAATTTAAGGGGCTCAGTGCGGACTAGCCTTAAACTTGGGGGCTCGTTACACTCAATTAGCATATTCATGCTAAGATTATGAAATTACTTGGATATGGCTCCTTATTTATGTCTTCTCTGTTATTGCTTAGAGAGACATGTAATTCCTTTTAAATGTAATCTCCTTTCACCTTGGAATGCAGGCTAAGGAGCTATATTTGATCTGCTAATTCTTAAGTCCTAGTTCCTCTGCCTTTTCACAATTCTGCTAAGTCTGGGCCATTGGTTATTAGTATAAAAATATGATAAATTTAAAGTAATTTGTATATTTTTTATACTTACCAATGGCCCAGACGGGGATGGGCACTAACATGAGTGGGCACTCATACCTCCCTGCTGAGTTATTTAGTACGCTCATCTACAAAGAATGATGTTGGCGCCAATTCCAGTCTCTTCCTGACTGCTGCGCATGTGCAGATGGCAAAAGTATGGAGGGCCAGATAGGACTTTTAATGTTGTTACACAGAAACCAATGGCCCAGACATACCTGGTGCTGACTCTAAATTATCCAGGGCCAAACACAAATTTTGCCCCCCAATCCCCAAAATTTGCATACAAAACCAAAAACTTCATGTCCTATGTGGCCCTCCATACATTTGACATGCACAGTGACAAGGAAGTGCCGAATTTGCTGCCAAATATTATTCCTTTTTTGGCCCTCTGTCAGATAACAACAAACTGACTTTTGTGCTTCTAAATCTCAGTTTTAATGATGCCAGACACAGATCAGTGATGATTTTGGTGGATCAGAGGATAGAATAGAATGATGGAAGGAAGGAAGCAACAGTAGTTTTTTATGTTCAAGGCTGTAACTTTATAATTTTTTGACGAAATTATTTCTTGATCCCCATTTTTGGGGCATGGCTTGATATTATCATTCTTCCTAATGATTTTGCCACCGTTTATTAAGTGTTCCTTCCGTATCCTTCCTTGAAGCCCTCCAGTTAAACTCCCAGACTTTTTAGCTTTTTTATAGAAATTTTTTTATTAAATTTCTTGGGAGTTTAACGTTTTTTACAGAATGATTATTCTGTTTGTTCCCATGGTTACGTCCTCACCCTAGGGGTGTTTAGGCTTTTGTGGTCATGCATCATCCATCCGATGTATTGTATTTTCTTCTGATGAAGACCTTGCTTTGCATTGGATAGTTTTAAACCTGTTACTGACTTCAGGCCATATTTTTTAGTGCCTGGAGTCTTGTTTCCAGTTTTTCTGTGATGTTGTTTACATTGACAATGCTTCCTTATACATGTAATTTTCCTATGAATTAATCATGTTTGGACTTGTATAAGATACATATTATATTCCGGTAGGGTAGCCTTAATTTTTGGAAGTGAAAAAAAAAAATTTTGTCCACACTTCGACTCTTATCAGGATCCATTTGGGCTCACAGTTCCCTTTGGGAACTTGGGCTCATGTCAAAAAATTTTCGAAATTTTTTTAAAATCTTTTTTGAATCATTGTTTTGATTAATGTTTTGATGTATCTTTTTCAGTTATTATTGGGAGTTAGTGCGAGTACTGTTGACTTTCATGTTTATTTAAAATGAAATTGTAATTTGAGGAAGTCTTCCTCAGATTCACATGATTATTGTGTTTCTTGTAGTCAGTGTACTCGCACTAATTCCTGTGCAACTTGTTCAGTTGGGATGACAAACGTTGGAGACGTGTGTCACAGTACGTTGTTAGCGGCGAGAGGACAATGCTGGTCCTCTCGCCACACAGTCACTCTAGCTTTTCAGTTTCCATTTCAGAGGAACAAGAACATGGTGATGGTTTCGTGACTCCGTCAGATAGTGTGCATCCGTCATCGCATAATGATAGTCAGTCAGAGCTAGCGGCAAAATGCTCCTAAATATTAGGTGGCAATAAACCACGCGCTGGTGGTTACAAATCCCTATCACCAGCTAGCTCGACCGGTGCAGCGGTGGGCACCGCAACACCGGGTGTGTCCGTTGCGGCCGAGGAGAGGAAAAAAGGTAGAGCAAGTACTCTATTCTCAAATCAGGCTCACCCAGTGACGATGGAAAGGAGGAAGCCAGCAAGTTCGACGGTCAGCTCAGCGAGATCCGATAGGACCACGAGCAAGAGAGTCCCCTCTCTTTATCAACATCTTGGGCCAAATGTAGTACGGAACTTGCATCAAACGGAGCTTGTGTCCACGCGTCTGGTCCGGGACGCTCTGTCAAATATACAGCCGGGGACAGCTGTAAGAATGGCTTCCTCTGAAACTATTGAGCACACAAGACCGCACCTTGGCGAGGTGACATCGGATATCCTGCCGGAATCACCGAGAAAGGAACACTCTTCCACAAAAAAGTCACATCATCTGATAGCCAAGGAAACGAGGCCTCGTTCGTTGGGACGTCCGCAGAAAAGAGCCATCTCGGACACATGGTCCCAGGAGCAGCCAGCGGCCAAGCAACAAAAGACTTGCTCCTCAGGCCTCAGTAACGGATTTGCTGTCACAAATTACATAGCTCATTGCAGCATCCCTGCAAAGTCAAGAGCAAACTACTGCAGCCTCGGAACACAAGCTGTCCAATGACGTTGGGTCAGTCCAGTCGTCTGCGCACTCAGATGCAGAAGACCGTGAGGATAATCTGATTCCATCGGATGCTGAAAGGGAAATGGAGGATTTGTCCCCTTCCCTTTTGGAACAACACTTGGTAGCGATGGATTTTATCCATCAATACTTTCCTGATCTTGTTCCAGAGAATCAGACTGCTGCGCTGCTCATAAGAAGCTGCTAGTGTCGTTAGATGCAGACTATATCCGGTCAAGGGAGAATTCCTTTCCTTTCTGGTACAGTCAAGACAAGTGTCACAGACCTTTTCTCTCCTTAACAACACTATATTCAATCTTTCAAGCAGAAAGAAAAAGGCAGCTTTTTATCTTCATCTCCCGTCCTTATACCGTCTATTGGACCGCATCCATTTAAAACGGTAGGGGAAGGTGTACAGAGAGTTCCTCTGCGTTTAGATGAGCAGGCTGAGGACCTAGATATGGCCTTACCTCCATCATTTTCAATTTGCTCAGATACTATTGAGACAGCAATTTCATCTAATAGAGCGAATTTGGACACTTTGTCTTACACAGATCACCTGACGAGAGCTATTACTCAACATCTCAATAGGAAGGAATTTGAGGACATTCGTACCTCTTTACGAGTTCTTTCCAGAGCTATAAAGTCAAAAAAAAATTAAAAATTGATTCTCAGGCAATTTTTTTTCAAATCAATGAGGGAGGGAGGGAGGATTTTATTTTTTAGCTCACCGAAAGGAGCTTAACTTATCACAGGCCACCCGTCATCGTGAACATTTTTCAAACGACTTCTCCTCTGAAACCAGTGGTCTGATTTTCACGAAACTTCCATGTGTATGTTCATTACTATATGGCAATTCAGGTTTGTTCAAATGAAATGGCCACGTCTCTTGGGGGCTCTGTATAGGGCATAACTCTGATAGCGCTGTATGAATTATAGAAAAATTATTAAAAAATCTTCCCCAGAACCACAAATCGGCCCCCTGGATTCATATTTGGGCTCACTGTAGAAGCCCAAATTCGAACTTAGTGCATTTCAGGCAAATTTCTTAAAAAACCTTCTTCTCAAGATCCAGCAGGCAGTATCTTTTTATATTTGGTATGCAACATTGTGGGGTGGATCTGATTCAAGTTTGTTCAAATCGGCCCCCTGGATTCACATTTGGGCTCACTATAAAAGCTTGAATTTGAACTTAGTGCATTTCAGGCAAATTTCTTAAAAAATCTTCTTCTCCAGATCCAGCAGGCAGAATCTTTTGATATTTTGTATGCAACATTGCGGGGTGGATCTGATTCAAGTTTGTTCAAATCGGCCCCCTGGATTCATATTTGGGCTCAGTATAGAAGCCCGAATTCGAACTTAGTGCATTTCAGGCAAATTTCTTAAAAAATCTTCTCCAGATCCAGCAGGCAGAATCTTATGATATTTGGTATGCAACATTGTGGGGTGGATCTGATTCAAGTTTGTTCAAATCGGCCCCCTGGATTCATATTTGGGCTTAGTATAGAAGCCCAAATTTGAACTTAGTGCATTTCAGGCAAATTTCTTAAAAAATCTTCTTCTTAAGATCCAGCAGGCAGTATCTTTTGATATTTGGTATGCAACATTGTGGGGTGGATCTGATTCAAGTTTGTTCAAATCGGCCCCCTGGATTCATATTTGGGCTCACTATAAAAGGTTGAATTCGAACTTAGTGCATTTCAGGCAAATTTCTTAAAAAATCTTCTTAAGATCCAGCAGGCAGTATCTTGATATTTGGTATGCAACATGGGGTGGATCCGATTCAAGTTTGTTCAAATTGGCCCCCTGGGTTCATATTTGGGCTCAGTATAGGAGCCCAAATTTGAACGTAGTGCATTTCATTCAAATTTCTTTAAAAATCTTCTTCTCAGGATCCAGCAGGCAGAATCTGTTGATATTGGGTATGCAGCATGCTTAGGGGGGGGGGGGGGGGGGGGGGGGGGGGGGGGAGATTCAAGTTTGTTCAAGCCAAGTCCCTGGGTTCATATTTGGGCTAACTGTGGTAGCCCGAATTATAACTTAGTTCAAAATGAGGAATTTCCTTTAAAAATCTTCGTCTTCAGATCCAGCAGTCAGAATGTTTTGATATTTGGTATGCAGCATGTTTAGGGGGGTGAGATCCAAATTTGTTAAAACCATGTCCCTAGGTCCATATTTGGGCTCACTGTGGGAGCCCTAATGATAACTTAGTTCAAAATGAGGAATTTTCTTTAAAAATCTTCTTCAGATCCAGCAGTCGGAATGTTTTAATATTTGGTATGCAGCATCCTTAGGAGAGTGAGATTCAAGTTTGTTCAAGCCATATCCCTAGGTTCATATTTGGGCTCTCTGTGGGAGCTTGAATTGTAACTTAGTTCAAAATGAGGAATTTTCTTTAAAAATCTTCTTCTTCAGATCCAGCAGTCGGAATGTTTTGATATGTGGTGTGTAGCATCCTTAGGGAGGGGGGGGGGGGGGTGGTGAAATTCAAGTATGTTAAAGCCAAGTCCCTGGGTCCATATTTGGGCTCCCTGTGGGAGCCCGAATTATAATTTAGTCAATATGAGGGATTTTTCTTTAAAGTCTTCTTCAGATTCAGCAGTCAGAATGTTTTGATATTTGGCATGCAGCATCCTTAGGGGGTGAGATTCAAGTTTGTTCAACCCAAGTCCCTGGGTTCATATTTGGGCTCACTGTGGGAGCCCGAATGATAACTCAGTTCAAAATGAGGAATTTTCTTTAAAGATCTTCTTCTTCAGATCCAGCAGATGAATGCTTTTGATATTTGGTATGCAGCATCCTTAGGGGGGTAAGATTCAAGTTTGTTCAAGCCATGCCCCTAGTTCCATAAAATTTGTCTCTCATGACTTCATTCATTTGTAGTGTTGATGAACCATGTCTAACTGAATGTGACCCCAAATACTTCTTTGAACCACTTTGTTTGAATCACTTTGCCCGGTGAGCGATTAAGGCCCCTTGGAGCCTCTTGTATTTTTTATTTCTTCCTGATGGTGAGCAAGGATTGAAAGGCAAAAGTCACTTTCTGATGTCTGTTGATACCTAAAAAAGCATGGAAAGTGCATATTGTAAAATGATATACAAATAAAACTCATTTTATTGAAAACTAAACCTGTTTTTCTTTATTCTTTGCTTTTAGTATGTAGAAACAGAACTCTGACTTCACTTTTAAACTTTTACAAAGCAGAACTATTTTTTGAATATTCAAAGTAAGGGTATCTCATGAACTGACACAGTTTGGATGCAAAGAACAGTCTCATTCACAAGCATGTTCTAGTGACAGGATCATCCAAATTGGATGAGACATAGGTTACATCTGTGTATACATTGTCAGATAATAACACAAATTCTCAACCCTTCTGGTGGGTGGGTCTTTCTTAATTAACTAGTAGAAGGCAAAGTTATTTTGGGGCATCAAAATTTGTCCACATGTCTTTCAGGCCTGGAAGTAATTTTTTTTGGTGCATCGGTCATAATGACCGGCTCCATAATGATCGGATCTGTCATACAGTAACACAGG
Organism: Pictodentalium vernedei; assembly: GCA_031216915.1. Taxonomy (NCBI): domain Eukaryota; kingdom Metazoa; phylum Mollusca; class Scaphopoda; order Dentaliida; family Dentaliidae; genus Pictodentalium; species Pictodentalium vernedei. Next base: position 223,926,606 of record CM062289.1, on the reverse strand, counting down.
TCGGTCATATTTTTTTTGGCTTCCAAATCAAACATTAACTAGGGTGTACTGACCCGTGTCTAAGCCCAGGGGGTGCTTGCAGTGGGTTGAGAACAAATCAAGGGGTAGACTTAACTCTTTACCCAACGAAACGGCCGCATCCGCCCGCATAATATGCAAATTCAGTAGCTGAAAAAATATTTTTCAAAAAATTTCAACAAACCCATATCATGTGACCCCTCGTTGGAACGAGCTTGTGGAGCTCGTCCAACTAGGAGTCACATGATATGGTTTTGTTGAAATTGTTTGAAAAATTTGAAAACATTATATTTAAAATAATAAATTTTGATATCGTCTGCGTTGGGTAAAGGGTTAAACATGAAGACTTGAGGCTGTGACTGGGTTTTTCTTGATAAACGATACTGATAAAATGACGATCCCACATCATTCACTTTATGATCGAAATACAAAATCAACATTGGTTTTCAGTATCATTTGTCAAATCACCAATGAGTATGTAACATGTTTTACTTTCAGTGTTCAATTATTTTAATATATTTACTCATATTTCAGCTGCTCTGTGAATAAAATTTTATTAAATCCACATGTTGTTCGTATTTTTTTCAGTAAACATTGTTGTTTCTGGTAATTGCATCACATGCAAACAAGGACGAAAACCAGCAAATTAAACTTCCAAACAAGCTAACTATACAATCTCATCAGAGGGAATCCACTTGAAGTGACAAAATAGCAATACAACAAACTCAGTTTTATCTTTTTTATTACTCAATAACAGTAATTAGTAATTACTCAAGACATCAAATGAATAATGCAGATATAAAATAAAACACGTGATCAAAAAAAACACCCAAGATAGCACAAACCACAAAGATGTTCGTGCGTGAACTCGCCCCTCAGGTGACATGCAAAGAAACAAAAAATTGTTCACAGGACTTGAGATTTTTTTCTTTCCATGTCACCTGAGGGACTCGCTCATTTCATATTCATTACATGAATATGGGCTTCGACATGGGTCAGTACGGTACTTAGGAAAAAATGCACCAGTAATTCATGACCGGTTGGATACAATTAGTGCCGGTCACATCGACGTTACATGGCGATCACTGTCCGCGACCGACCACTTATTTCCAGGCCTGATGTCTTTGCCTTGTTACAATTTATAGGAGAGTGCCTATAGGCACTCTCCAATAAATTGTAACAAGGCAAACCCATACAGACTAACTAATTTCACTTACAAGATAATACAAAGCATATCCACAGAATATGGAGCCCTTAAGTTGCAGTACCAGTACTTCAGACTAGAGCCCAGATGAGGGCTTCCAACACTCTACCAGTTATTAAAGTAGAAGGATTTGAAAACTTGGGTTATTAAAAAGAAACCAGTCTACATGTACAAAGATGTTACCCATCTCGCTCCCATTAAATGGGAGAAAGATGGGTTACATCTGTGTGCACATTGTCAGGTAATAACACAAATTCTAAACCCTTCCGATGGGCCTTTCTTCAGTAGGAGGATTTGAAAACTTGGGTTAAAATAGAATCCACTCTACAAAGGTGTTACCCATCTCTCTCATTTTAGTGTTGGACATTCAAGAAAAAAAGCAATACCTCTAAAGATCACTCAAAGAACTCTAGCTGTCACCTGCTACTTTTTGTCTCAAGTCACCACCCCTGTTATATACTGGAAAATGTATTAAAATAAAAAAGGGTCTCTTCCATGAACAGTGTCATTCCCCGACACTGTTTATTATTGAGATATCGGTGTTACTCTCAAAATCTCAAAACTTTTCAAACTGTTTTAGTTTCAATTCAGTTGTCATCATATGCACATGAAACTGAAATTTTCTAACAAAAATGAGGGTTTCTCCCAAAATTCTACCACTCTGCGTACAGTATGTAGAGAGTACATTATCACCAAGACACATGTGGAGTGAAGCTTACATGCAAGGAATATTAATTTATTGCAAAGCACAGGCAAAGTTTCAGCCAGTGCATCTCTTGGTTATAGAGGTCCATTGGCTGAAACTTTGCTTGTGCTTCCTATGCATATGTTCATAGACTGAGAGTGGTACTTCGAGTGACATTAACCTCCACTCTGCATATGATTTGGTGACAATCCACTCTCGACATACTGTATGTGGGGCAGTCCTAGTCACAACCAAAGTTTTGACTCAAGATCATACAACACAAAGCCAAATTTGAGCTTATGCCATGGCCAGTCGTCCATCTGTCCGTCAACAATTCAATACGGCTCGGGCTAGAGGCCGTGTTTATGAAGCGATCTTTACAAAACTTCTTGGGTACCTTTGTTATGACCGTGGGACAAGAACGAGTGTTTTGCAAACTTCCATATGAAAGTGCTGATTTGAATAATTTTTTGTATGAATGTTTAGTACCATGGGATACATCACATATAATACAGGTTTTTTTCTCGTACGTAAATTATGCAAATTAGATTAACTTTGATGTATTTAGTGTTACTTTCAGCACTGTCAGTGCAAATGCCAATACGGCTCGGGCTAGAGGCCGCATTTATGAACTGATCTTTACGAAACTTCTTGGGTACCTTTGGTATCACCGTGGGACGAGAACGAGTGTTTTTGGGTGCGGTCCGAAATTCAAGATGGCCGCTGGCAGCCATTTTGTTCAAAATTAGAGGCAATCAGATTTTTGTGCAGAACTTCCACATGAAAGCTCTGATTTGAATAATTTTTTGTGTGAATGTTTAGTACCATGGGATACATCACATGTAATACGGGTTTTTTTCTCGTGCAGAAATTATTCAAATTAGATGAACTTTGATTTTTTCAGTGCTACTTACACACAGTAAGTACACATGTCAATATGACTCGGGCTAGAGGCTGTATTTATCAACTGATCTTCACGAAACGTCTTGGGTACCTCTGCTATCACCTTGGGACGAGAAAGAGTGTTTCTGAGTGTGGTCCGAAATTCAAGATGGCTGCCAGTGGCCATTTTGTACCGAAATTGTTTGTACACAACTTCTATACGGCTCGGGCTAGAGGCCGTATTTATGAACCGATCTTTACGAAACGTCTTGGGTACCTTCGTTATCACCGTGGGATGAGAACGGGTGTTTTTGGGTGTGGTCCGAAATTCAAGATGGCCACCAGCAGCCATTTTGTACCAAAATTAGTGCAATCAGTCTTTTGTACAGATCTTCTGTACGAAAGTTCTGATTTGAATAATTTTTTGTATGAATGTTTACTAAAATGGAATACATCACATACAGTACAGGTTTTTTTCTCCTGCAGAAATTATGCAAATTAGATGAATTTTGATTTATTTATTTAGTGCTACTTATACATTGTAAGTGCACATGTCAATACGGCTCAGGTTAGAGGCTGTATTTATCAACCGATCTTCACGAAACTTTTTGGGTACCTTTGTTATCACCTTGGGATGCGAACGAGTGTTTCTGAGTGCGGTCCAAAATTCAAGATGGCTGTCAGTGGTCATTTTGTACCGAAATTAGGTCCAATCAGTTTTTTGTCACAACTTCAATACAGCTCGTATTTATGAACTGATCTTCACGATACTTCTTGGGTACCTTTGTTTTCACCTTGGGACAGGAATGAGTGTGTTTTGGGGTGCCTTTGTTATCACTGTGCTATGAGAACAAATATTTTGGGGTTCAGTCAGACCCACTCTGGGACTCCAAAGATTTTTTTCTAGTTTAGCATCTGACTGTCACCCACTTTACAATACTTTACCTATACACTTGTTACAGGCTACGGTCAGTATTTATGTACAGGCCGTTACAATACTTTATATGTACCTTTGTTATCAGGTCATTACCTAGATGTTTGTCATTGCTGTGTCACATACTATACATGTACATGTCTTGACAAGTTGAGCTACAGTGTCATTGACACTTTCATTGAAGTCTTGAAGTATTGAGCAACATGTATAGTTGTACATGACTAACACTCGATCAAGTACAGATAAACCACGAACATTAAGTTTCCTCTCACTGTAAAGCACTCGGACCTTGTTACATTCAGAACATAGAACAACTCGTTTTACACTATTTGTTGACTGTGCGGAGGGACTGAATGGAATTCCATGTGATTTTTGAGATTTGGAAATTAGTGATGGTCTGTGGGTTTCATCAGTATCAGTACCATACAAATCACAAAAGGGCCTGACGTGCTCTCCAGTGATATCTGGAACTGGGTCTGGGATCCGATGCAGCTTCAGAAATTCTTTCCTCGGGAGATGTGGGGGCTTACACATACTGCAGTTAGAGTCACCACATTTCTTGATTGTGACAAAATTGTGCCTGATTACACAGCAGTGTTCCATAAATTTTGCCAAGTCTTTCTTAGACTTGAGTTGAGCAGTGCTGGTTTCATCACCGGCAGTGTTCTTGTCAATAATCTGCAGCTCTGACCACAGGAATTCAATATCACTATCTGAATCTGATTTAAACACACTAAATGGGCGATCCTTCAGTGAAAGTTTCTGGAAGAGATGACTCCGATGCTGTTTTACAGGAGACACACTCTGAAGGAAAGCAGCTCTCAATCCTGGAACTTTTTCTCGAATATCACTCATGTTGTTGTTGCATGACCTGATTGCCTTCTCAAACTATTCATCCATCGTTTGTCTCATTAGTCCAACTGTGTTAAGTGCCAAATTGAGAATGGACATGATTCGCTCAGGTGGATTCCTTCATGACGCATTTGGAGCTGTCTGTGCTGCCACGAGAAGATCCAGATCTAATTGCCAAAATAGTGTAATTAAAGATGATTGCACCGTCAGGTAAGTTACACGATGATCAGGACCACTGTCACTGAATAGAAACAGAACTGGTTTCACATTGTCATCACTGTCACTCAAACAATTTTGGAGAATGTTGCAAAGTTCTGCCATATGTCGCATCGGAGATGAAGATTCAAAAACATGCTCTTTTACACAAACATACACATCTCCCCTATAGAAAGAACCAAGAACATCTTCTGGTATGTTCACAAGTAAGACAACACTTGGTATCACACTGGCCTTAGTAAAATCATGATCAGCCACAGCAAAAGTAAAATCATGATCAGCCACAGCAAATTTTTTATCAGCTGCAACAATCACTTGACCTCTGCAATCAACTGCTGCTACAGGAACTCCTGGTTCACCCACCTTGTAGAAATGTTTGTCATCAACACAAACATATGTTGATATTTCTCGATGTTTAACTGCCATCTCTTTGAAATACCTGAATAAGGCTGCACAATAGTGAACGTCCTCGTGTTTTCTTAATAATCTGGATTGCACTGTAAACTTAACATTTAGTCTTCCAGTGTATTGAAGGGAAGACTCTGTGTGAGAGTTTTTGGGGGCAAATTGCCATCTTAACCACTGTTCACTTGGAACTTCAGTTTCTTCGGGACAAAACTTCTTCACATCTCTCAGAAGGTGAGGCACAGAAATGGCAGATGCCAGATAGGTTAGTTGATCATCAATAGAATGATGCCTCTCATGGCAAGCTTTTTCGACATTTTCTAAGTATGTTTTACAATTGTTGAAGAAAATGTCATATTTGGGGGGTCTGCCAAGATTATGGTGACGTAGGTCTGTAATAATGTCTGGATCTTCCATGCTGAAGGCTATTGCAATATGTTCATCAGTTGTTTCAGTGGCCAAAGTTACAGCTGCAGAAGCATCACCTGTAAGATCCCTACAGATCCACCTCAATGCACCAACATTTGTGCCACACACACATCCACATTTAGATATGAATTTCTTTCTCATTGCACGAGTGTGAATGAGGAGCATCTCACTTCACAGTTTTGCACAAATCTTTACATTGGATATATCACCCTCTGAATCTGATGTTGGAATTTTCCACCTGAAGTGATCTGTCCCAAGGTTGTTTTCTGAAGGAGTAGCTAAATATAAAACATTTGAAGGGCATGGCTTCCGTGATTTTATCCAAGAAGTACCTCCTCTGTCGGCTGTCGTCGGGTGTCAGGTCATCAATGTGGATGGTCTCATAAAATGCTGATGCACAGCTGAACTAATTCTTTGTATCTGGCTACCAATGTTGGTTTTATTAGCTCACCTTGACAAAGTCATGCTGAGCTATTGCCATCACTTATCGTCCGTCGGCGTACGTACGCTTGTACGTACGTCCGTACATCTCCAATTTCCTTTGGCACACCTCACAGGTCGCATTTATGATCAGATCGCATTGAAACTTGGTATGCTTGTTGGGGTGACCTCTAGATGGGAGCTATTGATTTTCTTCAATTTCCGTCAAAAAATGTTGCCGCGGCCAATGTTCTTAGAACTTAGTTTAGTCAGAAGACCTCAATATTTCCCTTTGGCACACCCTACAGGGCACATTTATGATTGGATTGCTTGGAAACATGGTATGCTTGTTTGGGGTGACCTCTAGATGGGAGCTATCGATTTTTTTTCCATTTCTGTCAAAAAATGTTGCCGCGGCCAACGTTCTTAGAACAAAGTTTAGTCAGAAGACCTCAATATTTCCCTTTGGCACACCTTACAGAGCACATTTATGATCGGATTGCTTTGAAACCTGGCATGCTTGTTTGGGGTGACCTCTAGATGGGAGCTATCGATTTTCTTCCATTTCTGTCAAAAAATGTTGCCACGGCCAACGTTCTTAGAACTTAGTTTAGTCAGACCTCAATATTTCCCTTGGACACACCCTACAGGGCACATTTATGATCGGATTGCTTTGAAACCTGGCATGCTTGTTTAGGGTGACCTCTAAATGGGAGCTATCGATTTTCTTCAATTTCCGTCAAAAAATGTTGCCACGGCCAACATTCTTAGAACTTAGTTTAGTCAGACCTCAATACTTCCCTTTGGCCCACCCTACAGGGCACATTTATGTTCGGATTGCTTTGAAACCTGGCATGCTTGTTTGGGGGGACGTCGAGATTGGAGCTATCGATTTTCTTCCAATTCTGTCCTTCAAAAAATGTTGCCACTGGGAACGATCTTTGAACTAAGTTTAGTCAGGCATCAATATATTCCTTTGGCATGCCCTACAGGGCACATTTATGATCAGATCGGTTTGAAACTTTGTATGCTTGTTTGGGGTTACCTCTATATTCAGGGTTCCCGCGGGGCCTTGGATTCAAGGATTGGTCTTGAATTCGATGAGGGGGCGTTCAAGGCCTGGAAAACCTTGAATTCACCCAATGCGGCCTTGAAAAGCCTTGAATTCCGCTTCAAACGAGCGTAATACATTTAATTACGCATCAATTTTCAGGGTTTACTGTACTGCTTTTCCCTGAAAGACAACCACAGTGTATTTAATTACCCCAGTTTTCATGGTTTACTGCACCGCTTTCACTGAAACACTTTCTCTTCACACGTTACTGAGAGCAGAAATGTATCTGGCGTTCTGATTGAATATCTATTTAGCGTTGTCATGTTACTGTATGATCTCCGCCAATCAGAAAAATTCTTACAATTATGTACAACCGGTGGAGTTGACATGTGCAGACGAACAATAAAACGAGTTTGTTTTCATTTATAAGTTCGCAAAGTAAGTGAAAAATAAGAATGGGTAAATGTAAATTCCAAGAAGCTTGGATGAAAATTAATGAATATAAACACTGGCTGGTACCCGTGCCTGGAGATAATTATTCAGCGAGATGCAACCTGTGCAGAACAGTGATTAGCGTGTTGCAAATGGGGAAATCCGCTTTGGACTCGCACGTAAAGTCTGACAAACATGCGAAAAAAATAAAAGAGCTCAGTTCTAACATGACTGTGAGTATTCAAATTGGCTTTTGGAAACAAAAATATGAATCAGTAAGTAAAGTTGCCGGTAAAAAAAACAGCAGTGACGCATCATTCGCAATATCTGAGGTGTCCACTCAGGCACAGACAGCAGAAATAATCTGGACCATGAAGTGTGTTTCCAGTCACTACAGCTTTCGGAGCTGTTCTAAGATAAACAACGTTTTTAAACAGATGTTTCCCGACAGCACCATAGCTCAGCAGTTCTCTTGTGGTGAAAATAAATGCTCCTACATTGCAACGTTTGGCATTGGGCCTTACATACAGGATATCACTTTGAGCAAACTGAAGAGTTGCAAATACTTAGTGTTGATGTTTGATGAGTCTCATAATGATTCATTAGAGCAGAAGCAGATGGACATCCATGTTAAGTTTTGGGATGATGCAAGAAATCAGGTTGCTACTCAATACCTAGATTCTTCTTTTATGGGACATGGTAGGGCGGAAGATTTGATGAAAGGACTAACTTTCATCAAGATGTTGACAGTTGGGTTTCAAGGACAGCAATTTCATCTCAGTTTATTTTTTTCACTCTGTAAGTATAAATGCTACTCAAAACTACATCTTTTAACATAATATTGAATTTTTAAATGTCAGCCTTGAAAAGCCTTGAATTTGATTCTCACCAAGCCTTGAAAACCTGTTAAAAATGCCGCAAAACGGCCTTGAATAGCCTTGAATTTTGCTCATCCTTGAGAGCAGGAACCCTGATATTGGAGCTATTGATTTTCTTCAATTTCCATCAAAAAATGTTGCCACTAGCAATGACCTTCGATGAACTTAGTAAAAACATAGTGCAGTTAAGCATCAATATTTCCATTTGACACACCCTGCGGACACATTTAAGATTGGATCGCTTGCAAACTTGGTGTGCTTGTGTGGGGTGACATCTATATGGGAGCTGTCGATTTTCTTCCATTTCTGTCAAAAAATGTTGCCGCTGACCTTTGAACTTAGTTTAGTCAGACCTCAATATTTCCCTTCAACACACCCTTCAGGGCACATTTATGATCGGATCACTTTGAAACTTGTTATGTGTGTTTGGGGTGACCTCTAGATGTGAGCTATTTTTTAATTTCCATAAAAAGTTATTGTCGTTATCACCAGCCTTTGAACTTACTGCATTTGTGCATCAACTTATCCCTTTTGTACTCTCTGTAGGGTATATTTATGAATTTCCATAACCCCCCCCCCCCAAAAAAAAAACAAAACAAAACAAAACATTGCCACACAGCAATGACCTACTTAGTGCATTTGTGCATTAACATCTTCCTTTGGCATGCCTCAGAGGGCACATTCATTATCAGGTTGTTTTGAAACTTTGTTTGCTGATACAGGGTGACAAAGATCGGAGCTATTGATTTTCTTTTCCTTTCCATCAGACATGTTAACTCTCCCGGAATGCCCGGGAAAATCCCGGAATTTCAGTGTAGTTCCCGGCCTCCCGGACGGGAATCAGTTTTGGACCAAAAATCCCGGAAAACAACAGTCAAATATTTCGTTCCCGTTGTAACTTATGAAAAACGTTCGGAGTCAAATCACATGCATTTCAAACTCTGGTAAAAACTCACGAAGCAGTAAAATATGGATTTAAGTTAAATTTATTTAAGAAAAGGCTATTTTACGATATATATTTCAACTGTGTTCATGTTTATTTCTGGGGTTTTTCTTCGGAGATTTGTGATAAATGTGCGAGTGTCGAAGTGAAAATAGGTGACTTACTTTCAAAAAATTGAAAACTCCATCTTCATTTAAATGCAGTTTTTGGAAATTAAAATATATGAAAAGGAATTAAATAATATATATTTATTTATTCCTTCATAGAATAGCTTTAATTCTCATCCCTTTTCCAAAATCAAAACGTAAACATCAACTATTTAGCACAGCTTAAAAGTAGGTTAATGTCGCTTAGGATGCCGAAAAATTATAACAGCATATTTAAACACAATGGACTTTTTTTCTAACACCACATTTATTCTGTTGTGCTGACTACAGAACTGTTAACTGTTGGCCATCTGTAACCAGAAGATTTTGAATGGAATTGAACAAAAATGCTTCAGTGATGAAAAGAAAAGTTTTGTGTAGTGCATAAGCGTCCCACATGCATGAAGTTTGATAAAGATACTTTCTGAGTACTAATGTTCTTGAAGTAACTGAACAACAGGACATCTTTCCTTTTAACATTTCCAGACTTGGGAAATTATTAGCTAAATAGACTTTGATAAGAGCAAACCACAGGTGGACGTGCTCTGTGGGACAGTGTGTGTGTGTGGGGGGGGGGGGGGGGGGGGGGGGACTCAAGAAGTAGAGGATACCGGGGGGGGGGGGGGGGGGTCAAGTCAACAGTTATTTTATGATTTTTTAAATTTTTCAACATAGCATAAATGCATCAGCATAGTTGACAACTAGTTCTGGATATAACCTTGTGTTAATAGTGGTCCGTGAGCTGAAAATTCACAAGATTTTTTCTTTTATTTCGCCCCCGCGCGAACTTTTCCCTGAAATCCATCCCATTTCCCTGAAAATCACCCTCAGGTTCCCTGAAAAATTATTCTGGAGGTTAACGTGTCTGCTTTCCATCAAAAACTTGCTGTTAGCAACAATCTTTGAATTTATTGCATTTGTGCATCAACATTCTTCCTTGACATGGCCTACAGGTCACATTTAGCATAGGATTGTTTTTATACCCCCCGCAAACAAAGTTTGGGGGGGTATATAGGAATCACCCTGTCCGTCCGTCTGTCCATCTGTCCATCTGTCCATCCTTGTAAGCGCAACTCCTCCTAAACCGTTTGAAGAATTTTCATGAAACTTTACACAATGGAAGAACTCCATATGAAGATGTGCTTGAAGCAAAATAATTCCGTTCTGACATTTCCAAGGGGAGATAATCTAACTTATACCGTTTGTCCATCCTTGTAAGCGCAACTCCTAAACCGTTTGAAGAATTTTCATGAAACTTTACACAATGGAAGAACTCCATATGAAGATGTGCATGAAGCAATATAATTCCGTTCGGACATTTCCAAGGGGAGATAATCTAACTTATACCGTTTGTCCATCCTTGTAAGCGCAACTCCTCCTAAACCGTTTGAAGAATTTTCATGAAACTTTACACAATGGAAGAACTCCATATGAAGATGTGCATGAAGCAATATAATTCCGTTCTGACATTTCCAAGGGGAGATAATCTAACTTATTCATTTCAGGCATGGGGGGGGGGGGGGGGGGGTATCACTGTGAGTTTGCTCACAGTACCTCTAGTTGAATTTGATGTGCTCATTAGGCGAGACCTTTAGATAGGAGCTATTGATTAGCATTCATTTCTGTGAAAAAAGTTGCCATTGACAATAACCTCTGAACATACTGCATTTGTGTATCAACATTCTTCCTTTAGCCAGTCTTGCAGTTTACATTTAAAAATGCATGGATTACTCTTGACGTTGTGCACACACAATGCTGTTATGTTGAAATTTCATCAAATAACTTTGGTACCACTGATCTTCAATTTTGCCATTTCATTTATAACTTTCCAGGTTCAAGTTTGTCAAGTTGAGCTACAGTGTCATTGACACTTTCATTTGATTTTTGGGGTGATACATGGGGTGATGTGTTCACTGGATGTGCTGTGAATTGGAATTTCTGAAGGAAGATTTTCAGCCGTTTCTTGGCGCTTCACTTCAAGATAGGCAAGGTACTTGTGAAAACACTCAGCAAGATCTCGAATAGCTGACTTTACCACACCCCACACAGCAGCCTGAATCCATGGCTGCTCAGTTATTCGATCTAGCGTTGTGGCATGAGTCATCGTTTCATTGGCATTTATTTGGGGGGGCTTTGTGTTTGTGAGCCGTTGGGTCATTGTATCCTAAAAATTTGTCGAAAGTTTGGGTAGCAAACAATTTCGCTCCTCCAAGCGACTCTGTAGTGGGTCAGCATACCAAATTGCTGAAGTTACGTCCTTGCAAAACATTTTTCCCAGTAGTATTTACACAGCCAGGCATAAAACCGAGTCCTTGATCTTTCAACCAGTCGATGAAGTCATTAAATAGCACATAGTTTTTTTTTTCAAATTGTGCCCAGAGTTTTTCTCCGGCCAACAAAGTTTTTTGCTGTTGTCCAGCAGTATTTTGAAAGCATCCCTTTCCTCCGGAGGGGTGGTTTCACATGCATTTTCTTCTCGGAATTTTTTCCTTAATGTCAATTCTTATGTATTTCCCAAACACATTAACCCTTTACCCAACGAATCGTCCGCATCTGCCCAAGTAATATGCAAATGCAGCAGCTGAAAAAATATTATTTTTCGAACAATTTCAACAAAACCATATCATGTGACCCCTCTTTGGAACGAGCTCATTGAGCTCATTCCAAAGAGGGGTCACTTGATATGGTTTTGTTGAAATTTTTTGAAAAACTTTTAAAAAATAATATTTAAAATAAATTTTGAAATCGTCTGTGTTGGGTAAAGGGTTAACTGTTTCTTTGGTTGTTGCATGTTCAGTTATTTTCTCCAATTCTCAATTTTTTCTGTTACCTACATAGAGTTCAGTGTAAATCTGAGATTGTGTGTTTCTCTCACCATTTTTCAAGAAGAGTTCTGTGGTATTGGATCATCATTGTCATTATCAAACTCACTGACGAACAGTTTTTTACCCCACCCCCCACCCACCCACCAAGGTACCGTCATCTTCAATAGATATTATTGGCCACCCTCGTATTATTTTGGTATCATTGTGAGTTATTTTGATAGAAATTAACATTGTTACGATTGAAATTTTCAAATGAAAACAACAGAGAATGGAAGCAAGCTTCCAGTGTCAATTTAGTATGGAACTAACACAACACTTGTAACGTCATCAGCCGTCTGTCAAGAGACCCTCCCAAAAACCACGCGTATTAAAAATAGTTGGAACCTGTACACAAGTGACCAACTTTGATATTTTAAAAAAAAGGAAACATCACTTTATTTTACTTTGTTTCTGTTTACCTTGAATGAAGACATTATTCGTATTGGGAAACACACGTGTATTTTGAGTAATCTCCCTTGATGCACAACTGCTCTGAAAAATCTGATTTCAGATTCCATTCAGTGTTTTTCCCACTCTTTCCCTGGTTATGTTCACGAAACGTCTGCAGAATTTGGACTTTTGTATTTCTTTAGTAAGTGATAATCCCCCACCCCGAAAATATACTTACCGTATATGTCCGTGTATATTAGTTTCAATAGCACCAAGAATGCTTATGTAGGACAACAATTTGTGCTGTAACCTGCAGATTTGTTGCAATTATATTGGTGTTTCCTGTCACGTTTAGGAAAAAACCAACATAAACACAACAACTGCGCAGGTTATGGTGCACATGGTGCTCTGATTCTGAAACTATGAAGTTTCATTCACAAACAAGTGTTGGATTTTCTTGACCGGGATGAAGACATTGGGGTGACAAATAATACAGGGTTCCCGCGGGCCTTGAAAAGCCTTGAATTTGAAAATCAATTTTCAAGGCCTGGAAAGTCATTGAATTTCCACAAAACTCCAAAACTGCCCTGGAAAATCCTTGAAAACAATCTTTCAAAATATAAAAAAAATTTTTTGTGATGGGCTTCATAAAATGTGGAAGCAAAAATTCCAGGAATCGCGTTGATAACCTTGAAAAACCTTGAATTTAACTTGTGTGAAGCCTTGAAAAACCTTGAATATGGCATGAAAATGCCTTGAAAAGCCTGGAATTCACTTACTGATTAGATGCAGGAACCCTGTAACGAAAAACAAATAAATGCGGGTATTTTTTAAATCTTGAATAATGTTTTTCCTTTTTTCTTTTCTTATTCAACGCGTGATAACTCGTGAAAACTTACCTATTTCCGTTGCATCCCAAATTGGCAAAATGTAACTTGCAACTAATTCTTGTTGATTAAGTGCATCAAACAGTTGATACCTGTACCGAGTCAAGTTTGCGTTTGAATTCCCCTGCCGTGTGCATCCAGCCTCTCGAAAATATGGCGATAACCTTTCCCCTCTCGTACTTAACACACGCCTGTGCCTATTTACCTGTTTATTTGTTAGTTTTGGGCCTTAAAACCGATGTGCCCTTTTCAATTTCCCTGTTTCCCATTTTCGTGTAATGACGGTCCAAATAAAGAGGCCCAACCTGGGCCATTTATTTCAACACGGCGGTGCCTGAGAATCAATTCCTTTTTTTTTTTCTTGACTAATGTTAACCATGTATAACTCGCTGGAGGGGACTATAGGTTTGCACTCTGTCCATCCGTCGGTCCAGAGCCTGAAATAACGGTCGGACAGTGGACATGTCCGGTCAAATTTACGGTCGGAAAAAAATTAAATCTCAAAAATTTTTTTTTTTTTCTCTCTAATTTTCAACAAGTTGTGTCCACACACCACCGCGTTTCAATCAATAGACATCAAAGGCCGCATAGTGGCATGTTTACATTCTAGCCGCGGCTTAGTTTCTTTAATCTACATCACTCGGCGCGGTCGTTTGTCTCATATTGTGCCAGTAACGTTCGGTGCATTGGAAATGTTACATGTAGAGCATTGAAAATTTTCCAACGAGACTTACGGAGACTTTTACGTCGTGACCGCCATTCCAGACAAATGCCCACTCGGTCTAGCAGAGTAGTACCATCACTAACATACTTGGTTGGCACAAACCATCAGATTCAGCATCATGACGGAACGGAAGGTACCTAAAATTGCCACGCTGCAGAAATGGAAAGACGAGTACAAATGGCTTGATTTTTCGGACAAAAAACTTAAGTGTTCTTTTTGTACAAAATGTAACGAAAAATTGATGGGCTGTCGAAATTATAGTCGTATGATGGTCGATGGCAGTACAAATTATCGCCTCAGCGTGTTGAAAGATCACGCAAGCAGTCAGATGCATCAAAAAGCATGTGATCATGAGAGTTGTGAACAGTTTGGAACTATACCAAAAAAAACATATCGTCAAGTCCATACCTGAAGACTGTGCGATAAAAGTTGCCTTTAGGAAGATGTCTGATGATGAAAGACAGAGAATGAAACGCTTACTTGATATAGCCTATTATATTGGGAATAACGGGCGACCATACTCTGACTTCGCGGGGCTTATAGAATAGGAGAAACTGCACGGAGTTAATTTCTCTTCAGCCTACTCTAATGAAAATGCATGTAAAGATTTTTTACGTGACATAGCCTATACTCTGTTTGACTTGAGCGTCAAGTCAAAAATCAAGTGCACCAATTTTATATCTGTTCTGTGTGATGGGTCTATAGATGTCAGCACCGTTGAAACTGAAGTAATCTATGTCTTATTTGTTGATACTGATTCCTTCCAACCTGTTACTATATACTTTGCATTGGAAAGCTTGGAGGATCAATCGTCCGAAAGTATCCTTAATGGTATCGAATGAGCATTCCGAAAAGCTGATTTATCTGACAAATTAAATCACTTGTTTTTTTTTACGTCTAACGGAGTGTCGGCTAACAGTGGTATGTACAACGGCCGCATAGCTAAGCTTCAAATGAAATACCCGTGGGTGGATTTCATTTGGTGTGTTTCGCATCGTCTAGAGTTGGCACTGAAAGACAGCCTGAGAGAACCCATTCAAATTGTGAAAGACCCTTTGCGAGATCTATATTCCATATATCATCGATCGTCAAAGAAGTTAAGAGAGTTGAAAAAATTGCATGACATTTTGAAAAATGTGTACAATTTTGAACATGGGCAGGTACGCCCATCAAAATTTTCTGGACGCGGTGGATTGACCATAAAGTGCGAGCTATGTGTGGTTTTGTAGACAAGTTCGGCCTGCATATTCAACATAATAAAAACGTTGTAGCCGAGTCTAAAGCAAAAGACAAAGCGTCTCTCAGTGGCAAACTGAAGCGAATGAAATCCACAAAAGTTTTGCTACTGAGCACTTTATTTGTTGATTTGTTAGATCGTGACAAGCGGTTGAGTTTGCGGTCTCAAAATCAATCAGAAACACTTCTTAGTATAGTTGAGTGTGTGGATGATACCATTTTGCATTACGAAATGTTACTTAAAAAACTAGAAAAGCAGCCTGTTCTTGCCTTCAGTCTCCCAACTCTCAGCTCTGTGCTCAGTTCGATTAATGACGTTTGACAACAGCTACCAAGATGTCAAACTGATAGATTTAGCTAATGGAAAACTATTTGTACAGAACCATGTGTGTGATTATGTGCGATCAATTGTGAGGCGTTTGCACGAGCGATATGGGATTCTTGTTACTAATCCTTGGCTTCCTGAGGGTGAGAAGAAAATTATCATCGAGTCAGTTACTGCTGCTATGAGATCTGGGGACGCAAAAGCGTGGCATATCTGCACTGTTCTAGATACAGGCACGTGGGTTCTCCCAGAGATCTTGGAAACGGGGTATTCAGGGGTCGAAACTGGCACTAGTGAAGAAGTCTTGACTGAACACTCGAAAGCATTGGCCTGTGACAGTGACACAGAAATGCTTTCGAATGTTTTGACAAACCATCTGGCTGCAATTGATGTTTTATATGAACGCTATAAATGTGTGCTATCAGCTCCGTCTTCTGATTTAATTAAAGAACAGTATATTTCGGTGGTCCGTTATGCCACTGTGCACACAGAGTGCCAGTTGTACAATCCTATGCAAATGTGGCAAATTCTTCAAAAAAAACAGAGGAGACACATACCCTTGTTTATTTGAATTTATTGAACTGTGTGTGTGTTGCCCGTTCAGTAATGCAGAACTAGAGAGATTTTTGAAACCTGAAAACCTGCAAGATCTGTGCAGGGTTTTACTTTGTCCTTGTTCACAAACATTCTCATCAAGTATAGCCTTAATTCAAAGGGGAGGAGGTTAAACCAATGCAAACGCAAAAAATATGCAAAGCGGGAAAGCAAGCGCACGCGTTCTGCCGCAGGGACCAGTTCGGGGGATATGGAATTAGGCCTATCAGTTACAGACCTCTTCGAGTCGGCTTCTAATTCTTCAGACATTTCAAGTTCCTATAATAGTGACAAATGAATGAATGCTTGTAAATTGTAATTGTAAAACGCAAACACATTATTACTAATTTTAGTTTTAATGAAGTATGAATCTATGAACTGCATGGAGTTTTGATTTTAATCAAAACTCCATGCAGTTCATAGATTTCATACATCAGTCAGGCTGTCGGAGACAGTTAACACAGACTGAGCCCTTTCATTTGGGGTATAGATTCATTGTCCCCAATCACGGCATTTTGTCAAGTTGACAAAATGTCATGATTTGCGACTCTGAAACTATGGCAAATTTGATTGTTAGTGACATCCAACTCCAAAAACCAATCGAATATTTCCTACATTCAAATTTGGGATAACTATGGGTGGGCTAAACAGTAAACCACCCATAGTTATCCCAAATTTGAATGTAGGAAATGTCCTGTCCGGTCCTCAAGGGGTTAAATGTTGTGAGTTGAGATCCAAAATTTGTACACGGTACATAGGTAAGTTGTTAACACCAAGTGTATATTGTACACATAGGCCTACTGCCCACATATCAATACTATTCCAGACTTTTCCAGCTAATTGTGCCCATTAAGTTTGAAAACAAAGGGATTCCGGCATATCAGGTTTAGATTATATTTTCTACGATTGCAAATTGCAATCCTAGAAAATATATTCTAAATCTGACATGCCCGAATCTCCATGTTGCACGGGGATTGCCCGTGCTAAAATTTAGACATAAATCGGGTGCAGTCCACGAGTTGGGAACTTGGGAGTTTGCGCACTCGCATTGTAATTTGTAAAGTACAACACTGGCTTCCAGTCAATCAAGTGTGTGAGAATGCACCCGAGAACACCATTTACAATGTAAGTTTAAAAAAATTTCTCAACATCAGGAGGGGACACCCGTCCTGATAACCTTACCGTCTTGGCACTTTGCGCCAAGGCAGACGCCGTGCGTCTGTAAAGTTGTCCGACCAAATTAAAAAACCTTATTTCAGGCACTGCATCAGTCTGTCCGTCTGTCAGTCACACTTCAGTATTTTTCCACTATACCAATGGCCCAGACTAGCTGGTGCAACCCAATTTATTTCCAGGGCCAAACACAAATTTTGAATCCCCCAAACCCCCCAAAATTTGCCAAAAAACGCAAAAACGAGAAGACCAGTATGGTCCTCCATACTTTTGCGCAATGCGCAACTTGTTGTCAAGGACAACAATAGGCTACTGCCATCATGTCATTCTGTTGTTTGGCCCATGTCAGATCAACACGTATCCTGACTTTTGTGCTATAAAACCCTACAGTATAATGTAGCCAGACACGATTTTGAAGTGGAATGGTGGAATAATTGCAGCAGAATGCAGCTGAATATAGACATTGAGTTTTTGAACATCAGGGCTATAACTTTATTGAAATTAAAATAATATTTCTTGTTCTTCCCGTTTTCGGGATATGCACCTGATTTGTTCATTCTTTGTTTATCATATGTGTGTGTTCAATGTTCACCTTTTTCCCCTTGAATCCTCTCATTAGATTTTTAAGAACTAATTGCTGTTAGCGAATTTGTTATTAATTAAAATTCTTCTTAAAAATCTTAGATAATTTACGGAATGTGGATTATTCGTACCCCCTTTGTCGCGTACCGGTTATTTTTGACTTAGTCAGACGTGTCTGTTTGCCATTACCCTTCTCTGTGGGGAATCTTCTGTGAAGTTTCTCTACTGTTAAGGGTATTATTGGGATATAGGTTGTCTGACCTGGGCCTTTGTTGTGCCTGTTTTGGACTTGGCTACCGGCTCCTATTCAGTTTAAATTTTTGCCTCGGGCGTGTGGGTATTATGAAGTCCTCATGTTCGAAATGTAAGAGGAAGAAGTCCTCTCTTGATTCTCATTCTTCATGTTTAGCTTGCACTCGTTGCTCGAAAGATGTTACCTGTGCAACTTGCTGTTCTTGGGATTCCAAGCGATGGAATTCTCTCTCTACTTATGTATGTGTTGGCGAAGCGCCGATTTCGGTGCTTTCGCCTAAGGTAACTAATCAAAATTTAGTTTCCATTTCAGAGGAACAAGAACATGGTATTGGTCATGGTATAACATCAAGTTCTGTGCTGCCGTCGTCTTCAGACACAGAGCATGTTGACTTACGAGGTATCGCAGAATACTCGGTACCTCGGGCAAGCAGACGGTCAACTAGCTCGACCGTTGTAACGGAGCCTTTAATTAGTGCTTCAATACCGGGAAAATCCGTAGCGGTCCAGGATACGGAGGATGGAAGACAGTCCTCTGTTCAGACGACGGCACGTAAGGGGAAGAGGCCAGTCAAATTGAAAGGTGCATCAGTAGCGAAGCATTCTTCTGTTTTAGGGACAAAACAGAAAGATTCGACTTTTGTTGCCAGTTCTGCTGGTTGTCTGGTAGAAAATGCTTCAGAGCCAGTTGTTTCTGATGTACCTTTCTCTGCCAGTGCGGCTGGCAGTAATTTTGATATAAGAGCCTCTTCTTCGTCCGTTTCCAGGACTCAGCACAGTAGACCGCATGCTAGCCGGCAAGATCCAGAGGTAGAGAGTCAGAGCCAGGATACGGCTCTCTCTACGGCTAGCATTTCGAGGCAAACGTCTTTTTCAAAAAGACGGACACAGGGCAATGTGTCAGATCACCTTCCGGAGCCTAAAAGGCAAAAAACGGGGGTGAACATAGCCTCGAATACGGAATTGCTGGAGCAAATTGCCCAGCTAATTGCAGACTCCCAGCAGCATAATATGCGGCCGTCATCGATCTCCGCTTCGGATGATTCGGACGGTGCTGGATCAGCAGAAAGAAGGGTTTCCTCAAATAATCAGTATGCCGATAATAGACCAGACCAGGAACCTCTAGTTGGTAGTGTTAGGGAGTTTGATGAAGACGAGACTGACGCTACATCTTTGGCTGATCAGCATATGGAAACTATGAGGTTCCTGCAGGATTTTTCACCTGAATAAATTCCTTCTGGTCAGAGTTCTGCGCCTTCTAGAGCCAAGCGACTGTCTTCTTTGGACAGGGAGGTCATTAAGTCGAAGGAAAGTATCCTTCTGTATCCGTCTCAATCAGTCCAAGCGTCAGATGCGTTTGATTGTTGTGACGAGGCTATTGCTGACCTGGCTCAGGCTAGAAAAAATTCTTTCCTTTCGGAAAAGAAGCTTGCCCTACCGTTTAGAGGCAATACCTTCTTAAATACGGTAGGCGAGAATAAGATTCCAAGAGCTCCTCTGTGATTGGATGACGGAGCTAGGGACTTGGGTATGTCTCTTCCATCATCGTGTAGCGTCAGTTCTTTTCTTATAGATACTTGCATTGAATCTAGCAGAAGTATTTTGGACGCTATGTCTTATGCAGATCATATTGGCAGGGCATTGGCCGGCAATCTGGAATCTGAGAGCTTACAGGAGTTGTTATCTCCTTTGAGAGTGCTCTCTCGCGCCATAATGTATACAACATCCCTCTCTGCTCTTTCAGTAGCGAATTTAGAGTTGGTCAGGCGCGATGCTGCCCTTAAATCTACGTCATTTATTGACGACAGTGTTAAGAGCTCTCTAAGGGCCGCTCCCGTTTCGGGCTCTTCATTATTTAATGATAAGCTAAAAGCTGTCTTTGAAGATGCTTCTAAGAAAGCTACAAGTCAGCTTTTGTTGCGCTCAGCTTCGCAACCTCAGCCTTCCACAAGTGGTACTCCTCGGAGAGGTAAATTTTTCTCCAAGAGAGGCTCAGCCCGTGCTGCTTCTAAAGCTAATCGTGGGCGTGGTGGCTCGAAACATGGGGGCAATTTCAAAAAGGGGATGGCGCAGTTGGATAATAACGAAACGCGTAACCCCACACCGACGTCACAGAGGGGTGCGAGAGCTTCACGAGGTTTCTCCTCGTATAAGCCTCGTAAGTCCTACAAATGAAGATTTCGACCTCTACTGTTCTCCGGTTGGCGGAAGGCTTTCAAAATTCGCAAGCAACTGGAACAAAATAACTCAGGATCTTTGGTTCGAGACGTTGTGAAAAATGGTCTACGTCTTTCGTTCCGGAGAAAACCTCCATTAACGCGGATTCCGCGATTTGTGAGCCTTCCACAAAATATAACAAAGAGAGAGGCTTTGATTTCAGCAGTAGACTCTCTCCTACAAAAGGAGGCAGTAGAGGTCGTAGAGAATCCCAATTCAAAGGGATTCTACAGTCATCTTTTTCTTGTGCCGAAGCCAGACGGCTCGTACAGACCGGTCATCGATCTCAGTTGGATAAACAAGCTAATAATTGCTCCAAGATTTTATATGGAGACAATTCGATCGGTGAGAGGCAGCATCCGAGTGAACGATTACGCCGCAAGTATAGATTTGAAGGACGCGTATTTGCACATCATGATTCATCCGGCTTTTCGGAAATACCTCCGTTTCGCGGTTCAAGGAAAGGTACACCAGTTCAGAGCAATGTGTTTTGGCCTGAACCTTGCTCCGTGGGCGTTCACCCGGGTGATGAATGCAGTAATGAGCCATTTCAGAGCGCACTCGGCTTCGATGACGTCGGCATATCTGGACGACATACTTCAAAGGTACGAAAATTAGCATGCTCTCCAAAGCGACGTTCAGAGTCTGCTATCGCTGCTACGATGCCTAGGTTTTATAATCAATGTCGACTAGTCGGATTTAACGCCGACGAGGTCGTTTGTTCATCTGGGAATGAGTTTCGATACTCAAAACAATCGGGTCAGTTTGCCGGTAGCAAGAGCAAAATTAGTTTCGCTTTACGCAAAATACTGCATACACGCACAAGTCATTACTGCAAGAGAGTTTATGCGTCTGTTAGGACTTTGCGGCGCCGCTGCGGAGTTAATTCCGCTAGGTCATTTACGCACTCGTCCACTTCAAATTTATCTAATTCAAAATTGGAGCGTAAAACGTCAGTTGTTGGACAGTCCGATTGTTTTAACAGAGTCAGTAAAACATCAGCTTCAAATTTGGGCGGATATCCAGTGGTTATCCCAGGGAATACCGCTTCAGATTCAGGAGCCGTCATTCATAATCATGACGGACGCCAGTCAAGAGGGTTGGGGTGCTTCTCTGATTCCGGGCTATCAAGTGTGTCACGGTTTATGGGAGAGTCAGTTTCTTGTGTCCCATATAAACTACAAAGAAGTGAGGGCAATTTGGTTAGCTCTAAATCATTGGCTCAGTCAAGTAATACACTCACATGTTCAAATTCTGTCGGACAATTCAACAGTAGCCTATATTCGGAATCAGGGAGGTACTCATTCCGTCCAGCTGATGAATCTTACCGAAAAGATTCTTCTTTTCTCTCAAGAGAATCAGATTCTGATATCGATTCGTCATATTCCAGGTCGTCTCAATGTAATAGCAGACTCTCTATCGAGAAAGGATCGCCTGCTACCTTCAGAATGGATGTTAAAAAAAATCTGTCTTCAATCAGATTTGCTTCCAGTGGGAACGTCCAATGATCGATCTTTTTGCCACGAGTCTGAACAATCAGTTACAGACATTTGTGTCTCCATGCCCGGACCCTCAGGCTTATGCAGTAGACGCTCTGTCAATTTCTTGGAACGGGATCATAGGGTATGCTTACCCTCCAGCTCCCCTCATTCAACAGATCTTGCTAAAGATAAAACAGTCTTCTTGCAAGATTCTTCTGGTTGCAAGTCTGTCAGCTCACAGACCATGGATAAATCTTCTCCGGGAACTTCTTTGGGACGTTCCACGGAAGTTACCACCTCTCCGGGATCTTCTGATGCAGGGGAAACTCCGTCGGCTTCATCACAATCCGGAAGGCCTCAACCTTCACGTTTTTCCGTTGTGCGGTCCTTCTTGCACGGAAAACAGTTTTCCAGACGAGCAATGGACGCAATTTCTAACTGTAGGAGGACCTCCTCTTCATTAAATTATGAAGCGAAGTGGAAGGTTTTTGTTCGTTGGTGTGAATCACAATTGATTGATTTTTTCAACCCAACTGTTCCTCAATTAGCTAACTTTTTTATTTATCTTTTTGATGAAGTTAAGCTACAGCCAGTCACTATTAAGGGCTATAGGTCTATGCTTTCTGACACCTATGCACACCAAGGGAAATTAAACATTGGGTCAGATTTATCTTTAAATAAATTAATGAGGAACTTCTCTCTGAATAGACCTCGCACCTTGAGACTAGTCCCTAAGTGGAATTTAGCTTGGGTTCTTCTGAAACTTCAGGAAGCACCTTTTGAACCGTTAAATACTGTTGAGTTTAAATTTCTTACTTATAAAACGGTTTTTCTCTTAGCATTTGCGTCAGCTAGAAGAGTTAGTGAGCTTCATGCTTTGTCTGTTGAAGACTCTCATTATCGTAGTGTTGGTAATTCTATTACCCTCACTACGAAAGTGGGATTCTTAGCTAAGAATCAGGTTCCGGACAAACGGCCTAGTCCTATTCTGATTAAAGCATTACCGTCTTCAGATGGTCAGAGACCTTTGTTGTGTCCAGTAAGAGCGCTTAGGATTTATAAGGAGCGTTCTAGTTTTATTAGAAGAGGTAGGAAGAGGTTATTTCTTTCTCTTCTTCCTAACAGAAATGATATTTCTGTTCATTCCATATCTAGATGGATTCAATTAGCTATTCGGTCGGCTTATAATGCTTTGTCTGTGAATCAGAGAATAGCTTATAAGATTTCAGCTCACGAAGTTAGAGCTTTAGCTTCTTCTTGGGCTTATGCTAGTAGTACTTCTTTGAAGGATTTGATGCAAGCAGCTTACTGGACACAACAGACGACTTTTACCAAATTTTATCTTCGAGATTTAGAATCAATTTCGGATGATCTCAGATCTTTAGGACCGTTATCGGTAGCTCAGAATGTCGTCCATTCTAATTAGGATTTTCATTCTGCTCTAGCACTGTCTCCAGTCTACTACCCTCTTCGTTTTGAAGTGCAGTTACTTTCAAAACAAGGGGAAGGGGGTGGGGGGGGGGGGATGGTATTTCCAAATAGTCATCTGGCTTTATAGTGAAAAGTATGGACATACCTCCTTCAGTGATAGTATCCTGGGGTCGGTGCTATGGTAGTTTTAATGTGTAGCTTGGTATGAAGCAATTTTCAATGTATTATATGCTTTTAATGTGTAGCTCGATGTGAAGCGTTATTGTATATGTCATGTGTCAAGACGAGCTTTACTATACAATACTCGGACACTTTTAATGATTTATAAAGAGTCTCATTTCTCTGGACTTCTTTATATTTTGGCTTCCTTTATCAAATTAGCATAATGGGTTATGCTAGGCCTTAAATAGAGTTACACCTATATTTCATTGTTTTTTCTGTAATAAGAGCAATGAATATCAAGTACTGGGCCCGCCTGCCCGTTTACTATTCTCAGCTTGTCTGGGCCATTGGTATAGTGGAAAAATATGAAAAATTTATACCAATTTTAATATTTTTAATACTTACCAATGGCCCAGACGGGGATGGCCCTCCCTGGAGTAGACACACCTTCCTCCCCGCTGAGTTATATATTACAGTTCTTAATAACATTTAACAGGCACAACAATAAAGAATGACATGATGGCGGTAGCCTATTGTTGTCCTTGACAACAAGTTGCGCATTGCGCAAAAGTATGGAGGACCATACTGGTCTTCTCATTTTCGCATTTTTTGGCAAATTTTGGGGGGTTTGGGGGATTCAAAATTTGTGTTTGGCCCTGGAAATAAATTGGGTTGCACCAGCTATTCTGGGCCATTGGTAAGTATTAAAAATATTAAAATTGGTATAAATTTTTCATTTTCCAGAGTTTTTTGGGAAACACTTCAACGGAATGATTTCATTTTTGGTAAACTACTATAGAACGATGACTTACACATCAAGTGTGAGTTTCATGCCGATTGCATTATTCTTGTGTGAGTTATGGCCCTTGGAAATATGGAAATGCGCCAAAATATCAGTTTTCCAGACTTTTTTTTGGAACCGCTTCAATGGAATGATTTCATTTTTGGTAACCTACTATAGAACGATGACTTACAGATCAAGTTTCATTTGCACTCTGTCCATCCGTCAGTCTGTCAGTCAGTCTGTCGGTCATACTTTAGTTTCCTGACTTTTTTTAGAAATGCTTCAACCGAATGATTTCATTCTTGGTAACCTACTATAGAACGATGACTTACAGATGAGGTTTGAGTTTCATGCTGATTGCATTATTCTTGTGTGAGTTATGGCCCTTGGAAATATGGAAAAGTGCCAAAATATAAGTTTTCCGGACTTTTGGGGAAATGCTTCAACGGAATTCATGCTGATCACATCTAGGTTATAACATATGTATAATTATTAATGCTCATTAGTCCAGTAGGGGACATTGTATTGCTTCAGCAATGCGAACGTTCTTGTTTGGAGTTAGATGCGAGAGAGCCCTTGCGACATCATCTTTGATAGACGACAGAGTGAAAAACTCTTAAGTCGCTCCTGTATCAGGACATGATCTTTTTGATGCGCTTTCTTTGGTCTATGACCAAGCTACAAAGAAAGCGTCAAATACACTGCTTTTAAAAGTCTACGTCAAATAAACCCGCACCTGCAGAGAAGAGTAAGGCAGGAGGTTCTGGACAAAGATCGTTCAGAGGGAACTCCTCTTGAGGATATAGAAGATCCTCTTATAATTACTCGCAAAATTGTCAGTTTAGCGACCCAGGTTGAGGCTGAGGCAACCGGTCAGACACCTCCAAGCCGGTGGGTTGAGGCTCATCATGGGGAGGATGTGGTTTCTCCTCCCGCAGGCCTCGCAGGTCCTGCAGGTGATGGTCAGGACCTCTATTGCGTCCCAGTTGGCAGAAGGTTATCAAGATTCGAAAGAAACTGGATAACTATAACGGAAGCTTGGTGGGCGAGAAGTGTGGTCTCGGAAAGACTGAAGCTGTCGTTCCGAGCCAAACCACCATTAGCACGAAGTCAGCAGTGGACTCAACTTCCACCAAATCCTTCAAAAAGAGAGTCTCTCCTCTCGGAGGTAAGGTCTCTCCTAGAAAAGGATGCAATAGTTGTCATAGACAACCAGGAATCACTAGGTTTCTACAGTCCCCTGTTCCTCTACCGAAGCCAGACGGCTCGTTCTGACCAGTAATAGACTTGAGCTGGATAAACAAGCTTATTGTAGCTCCAAAGTTCTATATGGAAACCATTCGGTCGGTAAGGGCGAGCATTCAAGTGAACGACTTATGCAGCAAGCATAGAACTAAAAGATGCATACTTTCATGTCATGGTACATCCGGCATTCAGAAAGTACATACGTTGCACCGTTCAAGGTACGGTATATCTGTACCGAGCAATGTGCTTTGGCCTGATTCTAGCTCCCTGGGCGTTCAGTCGAATAATGAACTCGGTAATGTCTTATTTCCGGGCTCATTCGTCTGCAGTAACGTCGGCTTACTTGGACGACATTCTTCAGAGGTATGGCAACAAAGATACTCTTCAGAACGATGTTCAGAGTCTGTTATTACTACATCTCAGTTTCATCGTAAACGAGAAGAAGTCGGATCTAGCTCCGTCCAAGTCGTTCATTCACTTTGGGATGAGCTTCGAGATTCACAACAATTTGGTTCCTCTGCCATTACCCAGAGCAAAATTAGTCTGTTGTTATGCTCGCTTTTGTCTACACTCAGACGCATAAACAGCGAGGGAATTTATGCGACTGATGGGGCTGTTCGGACTGGCCGCAGATCTCATTCCGATGGGTCGCTTACGCACGTGTCCTCTCCAGATATTCTTTACTCAGAACTGGAGTGTGAAGACGCGTTCGCTCGAAACCAATATTGTTTTAACAGACCAAGTAAAACAAAAGTTTCAGATTTTGGCAGATATTCAGTGGTTAACTCGGGAAGTTCTGCTGCAACTGTCTGATCCGGCTTTCACGATTATGACGGATGCGAGGCAAACAGGTTGGGTTGCGACCTAGTAAAGCACATAATCATCAAGGAAATGATGTCAATATGGCTAGCGCTATAACAATGGATTCACATTATGGAGAACGCTCGTGTTCAAATATTACCGGACAACTCAACAGTCGTAGTGTACATAAGGAACCAGGGAGGCATGCATTCCATTCCGTTATACTAACTAATGGAAAGAATCCTTCTATTTTTCCTGGAACATCAAGTTCAACTATCAATCCGTCATATTCCGGGTCGGCTTAACATACTAGCAGACTCGCTCTCTCGGAAAGGTCGCCTGTTGCCTTCAGAGTGGACTCTCAACAAGTGAGTGTTCAGACAGATTTACTACCAGTGGGATCAACCTGTGATAGACTTATTCGCGACACACCTCAACAATCAGTTACAGACTTGCATGTCGCCATGCCCAGATCCTCGAGCGTATGCAGTAGACGCTCTCTCAATTCCATGGGACGGAATAATAGGATATGCGTATCCTCCAACTCCGTTAATTCAACAGATCTTGTTAAAGATCAAGCAGTCCCATTGCAAGATTCTGTTAGAAGCATCTCTGTCGGCACAGAAACCATGGATCGATCTTCTCAGGTGTCTGTTATGGGACGTTCCCCAGAAGCTTCCTCCACGAGAGGACCTTCTTTATCAGGGGAAGTCACACGCACTGCATCACATTCCGCAGGGGCTCAAGACACACTTATTTCCAGTGTGCGGTCCTTGTATGACAAACGTTTTACAGGACGAGCAGTGGACACAATTTCTAACTGTAGGAGGTTCTCCTCTTCGTTGAATTATGCAGCGAAGTGGAGGATTTTCTTCCTTTGGTGAAAGGATCAGTCTATTGACATTTATGATCCTTCCATACCAGACATTGCAAATTTTCTGATCTACTTGTTAGACGTTCTCAAACAGCAGCCCATCACTCTTAAGGACTATAGGTCTATGCTATCAAACACTTACGCACATCATGATAATTTGGTTATTAGATCCAGTACTTTATCCAAACTAGTTAGAAATTTCTCTATTAATAGACCTGGAACTCTCAGATTAATTCCGAAGTGGAATTTAGCTTGGGTTCTATTGAAGCTCAAAGCAGCTCTGTTTGAGCCGTTGGAGGCTGTAGAGTTCAAATTCTTGACCTATAAAACAGCTTTTCTCTTAGCCTTTGCTTCCGCTAGAAGAGTTAGTGAACACCATGCGCTATCAGTTGACAATTCTCACCACTGTAGTGTTGGGAATACCATCACTTTAACTACACAAGTCGGATTTTTGGCTTGGTTTCTAATGTGCTGTCTGAGCCTATTATCATAAAGGCTCTGCCATCTGCGGACAACCATAGTCCTTTGCTGTGTCCAGTCAGGGCTATGCGCATATATAAACGCCGATCAGAATTTATTAGGAAAGGAAGGAAACGC
Source organism: Pictodentalium vernedei (assembly GCA_031216915.1). NCBI lineage: Eukaryota > Metazoa > Mollusca > Scaphopoda > Dentaliida > Dentaliidae > Pictodentalium > Pictodentalium vernedei. Next base: position 223,898,489 of record CM062289.1, on the reverse strand, counting down.
TCCTTTCTATCATTAATGCCTAACAGAAAAGAGATTTTTTTCAGTCTACTGCTAGATGGATTCAATTGGCAATATGTATTGCCTATGATAATCTATCTCCATATCAGTGTTCTGTTAATGAGATTTCAGTGCATGAAGTTAGAGCTCTGTCAACTTCTTTTGCATATTCTAACAGTATAGCCATTTCTGATCTCATTAAAGCTGGGTACTGGACACAGCGTTCTACATTCACTAAGTTTTACCTTAAAATATAGAGTCCATCTCCAGTGACCTTAGAAGTTTAGGTCCTTTATCTGTTGCTCAGAATGTTGTCCACTAAAGGTTTACAGCTATAGTTATTTAGGCTTTCCGTTCGAGCATTGATGCTGTTCCGCTGCCCGCTTCGTTCTGCGGTTATGTGACCCAGAACGGGGGGGGGGGGGGGGGGGGGGGGGGGGGTCCCCTTAATATCATCTGGCTTTATAGTGAAAAGCAAGGGAAGACCTCCTCTGGTGTCAGTAGCTCCGAGTCGGTACTGGGATGGTTTTAATGTCTAGCTCAGTGGAAGCAATTATGATGTTATTTATGTAATATTTTTAAAGTATAGCTTGGTGTGAAGCATTTGTATATGTCACGTGTCAAACGAGCGTTAATATGCAATCCTCGGACACTTTTAAATGAGTATAAAGAGTCTCATTCTCTGGACTATCATTATATATTGGCTTCCCTTCATGGAATTAGCATAATGGGTTATGCTGGCATTAAATGGAGAATTATATATTAAGTTATGCTCAATTACATTGTTGGTGTTATGTCTTTCTTATTTAAATAAATATGAAAGACATATGTAATTCAGTTCTCTCCTATTCTCTTGTAGGAGATATTCTTTTAGAAGTGATTGAGTAATTGGATTTTCCTTTATGTCCTAGGCCCTCCAACCTATTTACTATTCAGCTATATCTGGGCCATTGGTTACTGTGTAAAAATATGATAAATTTCTAGTAATTTGTATATTTTTATACTTACCAATGGCCCAGATGGGGACGGCCCTCCCAAGAGTGGGCACTCATACCTCCCTGCTGATTATAACATTTAGCAGGCACCGTATAAGGAATGATAATTTCAGTACTTCCTGGACACTGCGCATATGCAGATGTCAAATGTATGGATGGCCACATAGGACATGAAATTTTAGGTTTTGTATGAAAATTTTGGGGATTGGGGGGCAAAATTTGTGTTTGGCCCTGGATATTTTAGAGTTAGACCAGCTATGTCTGGGCCATAAAAATATACAAATTACTATAAATTAATCATTTTCGCTATTATATGCAAATTTGGGGGATTGGAGGGTTCAAAATTTGTGTTTTGCTCTTGATGATATCGAATTTGCAGCAGCCAGCTAAGTTTGGGCCATTGGTAAGTATAAAAAATATACAAATTACTTTAAATTGATCATTTTTAGGGGGCTTTGATGCTTGTTGTGATATTGCATTGAGAATTCCTTCCAGTTCTACTGAATTGGCTAGGCCAGACACTATGCTACATAAAACATCAATCATTCATTTATATATTTTCACTATTAACAATTGTCTCCTAAGACAGTTCTTAATGAATGAAACATATCCTTTTTATGTTACTATTTTAAAATTTTAAATTGCCATAAATCGGTTACGTTTGTTCATATCTATGAATGTTATGTGACTCCACATTTCATTCTCTTTTGTAATGAGGAAAACATGAGGAAAGTCCAACACAGATTTCATGATAGAAACAACATCTTGGTAATGCTGATTTACAAGTTTGTTCATATCAAACTCCTGAAGTGATAGGAAGGAGTAACAAGTGACCCTATTTTTAGCTCACCTGACTGAAAGTCAGGGTGAGCTTTTCTGATCACTTTTTGTCTGTCATACGTCGTGAAGGTGGTGTTTGGGTCATTTTCTCCCAAGCCACTGGCTGCAGTTCAATGAAAATTCACATGAGTAGCAGTTATATAGGGGGCATTTGGTTTTTGTTCAAATTGGGTTTCTGCTCATATTGAGGAGGGGGGTGGGGCCAAAATGCACAAATTTTTTTTAAATCTTCTCATGAACCAGCTGGTGCAGAGACTTGATATTTTGTATGCAGCTTCCATTTGAGGTGTAGACTCAAGTTTGTTCAAGAGAAGTTTGACGGGCAATATTTGCCTTGGTTCTGGAGGGGCAAGAATTTTTGCCCCACCCAGAATTTTTATTTTCTGAACCGATAGACCAATTTGAACCAAATTTAATATGAGGTATTATTGGGTTATAAGTACTTGATTTATGCCAAAAAATTTTTTTTCTGCAGCCCTGTAGGAACCTTGGGAGCCAAAAATAGAAAAAAAACGAAAACATGCATATCTCCAAAACTGCACGGCACTAAGAATTTTTATTTGGTGTGAGGCTTCCTTGGGACCAACAGAAAGGAAGGTAAAAAATTTTTTTAACTCTATGGCAATGGGAAAAATTTAAAGAAGCGTTTGCTTCCAAACCACTGCTCCAAAAGCTTTCATATTTTACATATATCATCTTTGGAACATTGATTCACATATTTGTTGAAATCAGATCCCTCGGTCCATATTTGGGTTCCCTATAAGTAAAGACTGGTGGTGCATAATCCGAGGCCATAACTCGGTTTGGGTTGTGAACCCCCCCCCCCCCCCCCCCCCCCACCCACCCCCGCGAGTTGCATCGAAATTGCAGTCATACAACCGATGTTAACATTTTTTTTTAATTAATCATTAATACAATGCATGATCTATGTATCGTGGAACATGGGTTGATCTAATTTGAAAACGCAGGTGTTATTTCTTAGAACTAACCCAGAGCCATATCATCCACGACCGTGTGTTGAGGGGGTGGTGGTGAATGTGCCAAGTGCCATGAACGGCTATCTACTGATTACAGAAACGAAAGTAGATAAGCAACCGCGTGCACCACGTGAAAGTTACAAGTTTTCTTGAGTTAAAATGGTGACTGAAGATCCGAGTCCCATGTTCGATAATCGAAATGACCCGAAATCAAAATTTTGTCCCAGGGTGGGACATGCATACATTACATGTATATATTTATTAAAAGCACAATTTAAGCACATGGAGATACGTTTTGTATACGCTCTGATCGAAGTGCTATTTGAAAACAAAAGTGTCGGCAAAAACAACGAATCACACAAGACACGCATCAAGTTAATTAGAATTTATTAAAGTTAACCACCTTTTCAAAACCCAAAAAATGTGCAGGAGACAGTTTCATCCAGAAAAACGTCAAAATTGCTTACGTTTATGCTCTGTTCCACAGAAAAATTGGTTGCATTGAAATTCATCCCGCAAATTTGCATTTAAAGTTTTTCTTTGAAAACTTGTGTTGGAAAGGGTTCAATGTGATAAGGCTACGATAGAAATCACACATATTAGGATGGATAAGAATGGAGGCCTCATAGCACCAATCCTATGTGTCAATGTTAGATGGTTGGCAGAAATTGTCATTTTTCTGAACAGAGGATTATCACGCAGTGCAGCAGGTAAGGGAGACAACTGAAATATTTTGTTATTTACCTTATAAATAAATTAACTAAAATTGTTAATGACGCTTAATTTATGAAGGATGTTAAAAACTTTTTTAACTACACGTTTCAATTCAATTAGGACATTCACAAACCATGAATGACCCAGCTTCTGATGTGAACTTGAAATTTATTTTTAATACTTTAAATATTTTTTTAAAAACAATATACCTTTTTTTCAGAGAACACTCTCACCATGGGTGATGCTAAATTTCAAATCCACTGCATTGAGGCAAATACAAAATCAACTGCATGGTAATCCAAGTCATCACTGTTAGGGAAAGAGTTAGGATATTCAGAAAGCATGAACGATTCAATTTTTTGTAGGGGAGGGGAGGATTTTAACCTACATGACTTAGTTTTGTGTGTGTATATATGTGTGTATAACTTTTATTTATTTTTTTCTCCACATTTGTGTCCTCTATGTACATTTATTTTGTCACAATGTCACATACATTTTATGCTTTTTAGCTCACCTGACTGAAAGTCAGGGTGAGCTATTCTGATCACTTTTCGTCCGTCGTCCAGCATCCGTCGTCCGTCGTGAAGGTGGTGTTTGGGCTTTTTCTCCCAAACTACTGGCCGCATATTAATGAAATTTCACGTGAGTAGGGGTTATATAAGTGGATTTTGATTTTTTGTCAAATTAGGTTTCGGCTCACATTGAGCAGAGGGATGGGGCAAAAATGCTCCAATTCTTAAAAAATCTTCTTCTCAAGAACCAGCAATAGCAGAGACTTGATATTTGGTATGCAGCTTCCTTTTGAGGTGTAGACTCAAGTTTGTTCAAGAGAAGTTGGAGGGGCTATATTTGACGATGTTAAAGAGGGGGCAAACATTTTGGCCCCGCCCCAAATTTCTATTTTCCAAACCGCGAGGCCGATTTGAACCAAATTTTACATGAGTGCTTATTGGGTCATAAGTACCTAATTTATGCCGAAATTTTTTTCCCATAGCCCCGTGGGAACCACAGGAGCTAAAAATAGAAAAAAATGAAAATGCCCATATCTCCAAAACTGCACGGCACTGAGAATTCTTATTTGTTGTGAAGCTTCCTTAGGACCAACAGAATGGAATGATCAAAAAAAAATTGCCATTGGTTTTATCATGGGGTACTTTTTGGGGACTTTGAAAAAGTGCTGAGTCAGCATTTTTTAACACTGTGGGTAATGGGAAAAAAATGAGACTACTTTTCTCCGAAAGCACTGCTCCAAAAGCTTTAAAATTTCACATATAACATCTTTGGAAGATTGTTTCACATGTTTATTGAAATGAATTGCCTGGGTGGATATTTGGGCTCTCTGTGGGAGCCCAAATGTTTAAATTAGTGCAGTATGAGAAGTATTTTTTAAAAATCTTCTTCAGATCTAGCAATAAGAATGTTTTGATATTTGGTATGCAACATCCTTAGGGGGGTGAGATTCAAGTTTGTTGAAGCCAAATCCCTGGGTTCATATGTAGGCTGAAAATTTGGGGTCCCGTTGCGGACTTCGAAATTTTGGACCAAAATCCAAAAAAAAATTTTTTTCGTTTTTTCTGCGTTTTGGTCAATTTTAAGACAAAAAAAATTTTTTTTTTTACTCTGAAAATTTGGGGTCCGGGTGGGACTTCGAAAATTTTGGACCAAAATCCGAAAAAAATGTTTTTTTGTTTTTTATGCATTTCTGTCAATTTTAAGACAAAAAAAAAAAAACAAAAACAAATTTTTCCCCTGAAAATTTTGGGTCCGGGTGGGACTTAGAAAATTTTGGACCAAAATCCGAAAAAAAAATTTTTTGTTTTTTTTTTTGCATTTCTGTCAATTTTAAGACAAAAAAAAATTTTTTTTTTTACCCTGAAAATTTGGGGTCCGGGTGGGACTTCGAAAATTTTGGACTAAAATCCGAAAAAATTTTTTTTTTTGTTTTTTATGCATTTCTGTCAATTTTAAGACAAAAAAAAAAAAAAAAAAAAAAATTTTTTCCCCTGAAAATTTTGGGTCCAGGTGGGACTTAGAAAATTTGGGACCAAAATCTGGAATTTTTGTTTTTTTGTTATGCGTTTCTGTCAATTTTAAGACAAAAAATTTTTTTTTTTTTTTAACCCTGAAAATTTTGGGTCCGGTGGGACTTAGAAAATTTTGGACCAAAATCCGTAAATTTTTTTTGTGTGTTTTTTTATGTGTTTCTGTCAATTCTAAGACAAAAAGAAATTTTTTTTTTTACACCGAAAATTTTGGGTTCGGGTGGGACTTCGAAAATTTTGGATCAAAATCCGCAAATTTATGTTTTTGTTTTTTATGCATTTCGGGGGGCGCGGTGGCTCAGTTGGTAGAGGTGCAGGCTGCAAGCCGAGAGGTCCTCGGTTCGAATCCCACCTGCGGCAACCACGTTGTGTCCTTGGGCAAGACACTTCACCCCCATTGCCCTCGTGGGGGCACGGTGACGTTGTGTACTAAGGCGTACTGCACGTCGATGGTGCACCTGTCTTCAACCAATGCTAACCCTGCTTGTGTGGAGTTGGTATGTTGGGGAGCTGACAGTTGCTCGCCATTGCTCGGTGGTTCTCTCCGGGTACTCCGGCTTCCTCCACCCATAAAACTGTCACGGTCATGGTTAGCCATTGTGCAGAAATATGTGACCTTAAACACCAATAAATAAATAAATTATGCATTTCGGTCAGTTTTAAGACAAAAAAAAAATTTTTTTTTTTACCCTGAATATTTGGGGTCCGGGTGGGACTTCGAAAATTTTGGACCAAAATCCATAATTTTTTAGCTCACCTGAGCGAAGCTCAAGGGGAGCTTTACTAATCACTTTCTGTACGTCGTCCGTCGTCGTCCGTCCGGCGTTAACTTTACATTATCGACTTCTCCTAAACCACTAGCCCAATTTTATTCAAATGTTGGCTAAATGTTTATTACCTAATGCCAATTCAGATTTGTTCAAATGAAGTTGCCCCTCCTCCTGGGTGGTGCCACGCCCCCAAGGGGCACCAAAATCTTTGTAAATCTTCTTCTCATGAACCAGCAGTAGCAGAGACTTGATATATGGTGTGCAGCTTCCTTTTGAGGTGTAGACTCAGATTTGTTCAAGAGAAGTTTGTGGTGCTATACTTGGCGTCGTTATGGGAGGGGCAAAATTTTTTGCCCCGCCCAAAATTTCTATTTTACAAACCGGGAGGCTGATTTGAACCAAATTTTATGTGAGGGCTTATTGGGTCATGAGTACTTGATTTATGCAAAAAAAATATTTCCCGCAGCCCCGTGGGAACCGCAGGAGCTAAAAATAGAAAAAATTTAAAACGCCCATATCTCCAAAACTGCACGGCATTGAGAATTTTTATTTGGTGTGCAGCTTCCTTAGGACGAACAGAAAGGATTGGTAAAAAAAATTGCCATCGGTTTTATCATAGGGTACAGTTTCGGGACTTTGAAAAAGTGCTGAGTCAGCACTTTTTAACACTGTAGGCAATGGGAAAAACATTAAAAAATCTTCTCCAGATCCAGCAGGCAGAATCTTTTGATATTTGGTATGCAACATTGTGGGGTGGATCTGATTCAAGTTTGTTCAAATCGGCCCCTTGGGTTTATATTTGGGCTCAGTATAGGAGCCCAAATTTGAACTTAGTGCTTTTCAGGCAAATTTCTTAAAAAATCTTCTTCTCCAGATCCAGCAGGCAGAATCTTTTGATATTTGGTATGCAACATTGTAGGGTGGATCTGATTCAAGTTTGTTCAAATTGGCCCCCTGGGTTCATATTTGGGCTCAGTATAGGAGCCCGATTTCGAACTTAGTGCATTTCAGGCAAATTTCTTAAAAAATCTTCTTCTCCAGATCCAGCAGGCAGAATCTTTTGATATTTGATATTCAACATTGTGGGGTGGATCTGATTCAAGTTTGTTCAAATCGGCTCCCTGGGTTTATATTTGGGCTCAGTATAGGAGCCCAAATTTGAACTTAGTGCATTTCAAGCAAATTTATTAAAAAATCTTCTTCTCCAGATGGCAACCGCGTTGTGTCCTTGGGCAAGACACTTCACCCCGATTGCCTACATGGGGGCACGATGACGCTGTGTACTGAGGCGTACTGCACGTCGATGGTGCGCATGTCTTCAACCAATCTAACCCTGCCTGTGCTGCGGTGCAGAGTTCAGAGTTACGATGTTGGAGAGCTGACAGCTGCTCGTCGTTGCTCGGTGGTTCTCTCCGGGTACTCCGGCTTCCTCCACCCGTAAAACTGTCACGGTCACGATTAGCCATTGTGCATAAGTATGTGACCTTAAGCACCAATAAATAAATAATTCTTCTCCAGATCCAGCAGGCAGAATCTTTTGATATTTGGTATGCAACATTGTGGGGTGGATCTGATTCAAGTTTGTTCAAATCGGCTTCCTAGATTCATATTTGGGCTCACTATAGAAGCTCGAATTCGAACTTAGTGCATTTCAGGCAAATTTCTTAAAAAATTTTCTTCTCCAGATCCAGCAGGCAGAATCTTTTGATATTTGGTATGCAACATTGTGGGATGGATCTGATGCAAATTTGTTCAAATCGGCTCCCTAGATTCATATTTGGGCTTACTATAGAAGCTCGAATTCGAACTTAGTGCATTTCAGGCAAATTTCTTAAAAAATCATCTTCTCCAGATCCAGCAGGCAGAATCTTTTGATATTTGGTATGCAACATTGCGGGGTGGATCTGATTCAAGTTTGTTCAAATCGGCCCCCTGGATTCATATTTGGACTCACTATAGAAGCTCGAATTCAAACTTAGTGCATTTCGGGCAAATTTCTTCAAAAATCTTCTTCTCCAGATCCAGCAGGCAGAATCTTTTGATATTTGGTATGCAACATTGCGGGGTGGATCTGATTCAAGTTTGTTCAAATCGGCCCCCTGGATTCATATTTGGGCTTAATATAGAAGCCCGAATTCGGACTTAGTGCATTTCGGGCAAATTTATTAAAAAATCTTCTTCTCCAGATCCAGCAGGCAGAATCTTTAGATATTTGGTATGCAACATTGTGGGGTGGATCTGATTCAAGTTTGTTCAAATCGGCTTCCTAGATTCATATTTGGGCTCACTATAGAAGCTTGAATTCGAACTTAGTGCATTTCAGGCAAATTTCTTAAAAAATCTTCTTCTCCAGATCCAGCTTCAGAATCTTTTCATATTTGGTAAGCAACATTGTGGGGTGGATCTGATTCAAGTTTGTTCAAATCGGCCCCCTGGGTTTATATTTGGGCTCCGTATAGGAGCCCAAATTTTAACTTAGTGCATTTCAGGCATATTTTCTTAAAAAATCTTCTCCAGATCCAGCAGGCAGAATCTTTTGATATTTGGTATGCAACATTGTGGGGTGGGTCTGATTCAAGTTTTGTTCAAATCGGCCCCCTGGGTTTATATTTTGGCTCAGTATAGGAGCCCAAATTTGAACTTAGTGCATTTCAGGCAAATTTCTTTGAAAATCTTCTCCAGATCCTGCAGGCAGAATCTTCTGATACTGGGTATGCACCATGCTTAGGGGGGGGGGGGGAGATTCAAGTTTGTTCAAGCCAAGTCCCTGGGTTCATATTTGGGCTCACTGTGGTAGCCCGAATTATAACTTAGTTCAAAATGAGGAATTTTCTTTAAAAATCTTCTTCAGATCCAGCAGTCGGAATGTTTTGATATTTGGTATGCAGCATCCTTAGGGGGTGAGATTCAAGTTTGTTCAATCCATGTCCCTAGGTCCATATTTGGACTCACTGTGGGAGCTCGAATTGTAACTTAGTTCAAAATGAGGACTTTTCTTTAAAAATCTTCTTCTTCAGATCCAGCAGTCGGAATGTTTTGATATTTGGTGTGCAGCATCCTTAGGGGGGTGAGATTCAAGTTTGTTAAAGCCAAGTCCCTGGGTTCATATATGGGCTCCCTGTGGGAGCCTGAATTATAACTTAGTTCAATATGAGGAATATTCTTTAAAAATCTTTTTTTTTTAGATCCACTGGTCAGAATCTTTGGATATTTGGTATAAGCTTTTCTTAGGAGCAGATGATGCAACTTGTTGAAATCAATTCTCTGGGTTGATATAAATTTAGGCTACCATGTCAGGTGAGCGCCCTCAGGCCCCTTGGGGCCTCTTGTTTGTTTTTTGTTTTTTATGCGTTTCTGTCAATTTTAAGACAAAAAAAAAACATTTTTTTTTTACACCGAAAATTAGGGGTCCGGGTGGGACTTAGAAAATTTTGGACCCAAATCCGGAAATTAGTTTTAGCGTTTTTTATGCGTTTTAAGAAGAAGAAAAAAATTTAGGCTGAAAGTATTTTGTTTGGGAAAAAAATCCATTTTTTATGTGTTTATCTCAATTTTGGGACGTAAAAGTGCAGGAACTGAAAATAGGAGGAAAATCCTGTGTATTGTGTGGGCACAATCGCTTCATCTAGTTGGTATATGCTTTTCTTCGGAGGGGCGTATGCAGCTTATTCAAGTCAAGTCCCTGGTTTGATATTTAGACTACCATGTCAGGTGAGCGCCCTCAGGCCCCCTGGGGCCTCTTGTTTCTGTCTTCTCCCTCAGTTCCACTGACTTCTCCCTCCTGTCCCCTGACATCTCCCTAAAGTCTTTGGAGGGAGAAGTCACTTCCCGCTAAAATCAGCTGCCAGGCTGATCCCTGATAGACACATATGAAGTAATGATTACAGTGCTATTTGCATTGGTGTGATTTGCATTAGTGACAGTGTTAAAATTTTCCTGTATCCGAATCTCATCAAGCTGATAACAGTCCTTGAAAATCATGGTCAGAGGCCTAAAGGTGCTTAAATTTGATTTTCTGATACCCTGCAATAACAATTTTGAATTATGAACAACCTGAATGAGTTCAAGTTCACCTGAAAAAACATTCTTAGACTATCACTTCATTGAACATGAGTTCACTGGTTCTCCACTTCCAAATTCCCAAAATTTGTTGAGAATGCATAAAGTAGAAAAAAAACGAAACCGAAACCTGGGTCTTCACCCCCCCCCCCCCACCCCCCCCCCCCCCCCCCACCCCCCCAAAAAAAAAAAAAACGAAACCGAAGTGAAAAAATCACAACCGCCAGTCTCTACCTATGGGAGCCCAAATGTTCAAATTAGTACAATATGAGGAATATTCTTTAAAAATCTTCTTCGGATCCACAAATCAGAATCGTTTGATATTTGGTATGCAGTATCCTTGGGGGTGAGATTCAAGTTTGTTCAAGCCAAGTCCCTGAGGTCATATTTGGGCTCCCTGTGGAAGCCTGAATTATAACTTAGTTCAATATGAGGTATATTCTTTTAAAATCTTCTTCGCATCCACCGGTCAGAATTTTTTGATATGTGGTATAGAGTATGCTTAGGGAGGTTACTTTACGTATGTATTATTTTTTATACCCCCCCGCAAACAAAGTTTGGGGGGTGGGGGGGGGGGGGGGGGTGGTATATAGGAATCACCCTATCCGTCCTTATAAGTGCAACTCCTCCTAAACCGTTTGAAGAATTTTCATGAAACTTTACACAATGGAAGAACTCCATATGAAGATGTGCATGAAGCAATATAATTCCGTTCTGACATTTCCAAGGGGAAATAATCTAACTTATACATTCGGGGGGTATCACTTTGTGAGCTTGCTCACAGTACCTCTAGTTTTCAGTTACTTTCATATATTTAGAAACATTGAAGCAGATGACATTTCAAAAGATAAAACCTGGCAAGATTAATAAAAATTGTTTCTTTTTCAGGTTTAATTACTGTAAAATACATGGATCATTTACTGTCGACTTTTTTTTTTTAGCTCACCTGAGCGAAGCTCAAGGGGAGCTTTACTGATCACTTTCCGTCCATCTGTTTTCCGTCATTAACATTACATTATCGACTTCTCATGAACTGCAGGACAAAATTCAACAAAATTTGCTGTGCATGTTCCCTATCATATGTCAATTCAAGTTTGTTCGAATCAAGTTGACCTGTCCCTCGGTAGGGCCACGCCCAAAAAATGTGCTTAAATCTTAAAAATCTTCTCATGAACCAGCAGTAGCAAAGACTTAATATTTGGTTTGCAGCTTCCTTTTGAGGTGTAGACTAAGATTTGTTCAAAAGAAGTTCGAGGAGCTATATTTGCCTTCGTTATGGGAGGGGCAAGAATTTTTGCCCCGCCCAAAATTTATATTTTCCAAACCGCGAGGCAGATTTGAACCAAATTTGATATGAGGGCTTATTGGGTCATAAGTACTTAATTTATGCAAAAAAAAATGTTCCCGTCGCCCCATGGGAACCGCAGGAGATAAAAATAGGAAAAATTCAAACGCCTATATCTCCAAAACTGAGAATTCTTATTTGGAAGCTTCCTTAGGACCAACAGAATGGAATGGTAAAAAAAAATTGCTATCTCTTTTATCATGGGATATTTTGGGGGGGACTTTTGAAAAAGTCATTTTTTAACACTGTAGGTAATTGGAAAAACATTTAACACTACTTTTCTCCCAAACCAATGGTTAAAAAGCATTCAAATTTCACATATAATATCTTTGAAAGATTGTTTCACATCTTTATTGAAATCAATTCCCTTCGTTCATATTTGGGCTCTCTATGGGAGCCCAAATGTTCAAATTAGTGCAATATGAGGAATATTCTTTAAAAATCTTCTTCAGATCTACCAATAAGAATCTTTTGAATTTTGGTATGCAGCATGCTTAGAGAGGGGAGATTCAAGTTTGTTCAAGCCAAATCCCTGGGTTCATATACTCTCCCAAAAAAGAAAGTGTGCATGCTAAAAAATAACACTAAAAAAAGATATATATTATTTTCATTCATGGAAATTTTATTCAATCACAGATGAATCAATTTGTGGTCAACACGAGAAATTTCATTACGCTACGACGAATACTCTTGGTGCCATGGAGAGTCAAAGACACTAAGGGTCAAACACAAAAGTCACACACTCAATATCTGGTATGACCTCCGTCTGCATCGACTACTGCTGTGCATCTACGCCTCATGGAAGCGAACAAGTTAGCATGGAAGTGTTGTGGGATGTTGTTCCATATTCTGATAAGCTGTTTTTGGAGTTCCACAAGCGTTGACGCTGCATGGGGAAGCCGGCGTAGCTGACGTTTCATTTCGTCCCATACGTGCTCAATGGGTGAGATATTGGGCGAATTTGCGGGCCAGGGAAGAACATCCACTTGTTGTTGCTGCAGATACTGTTGAACAACACGAGCTGCGTGGGGTCGGGCATTGTCCTGCTGTAGAATGACGCCGGGGCCGTGACGTTGCAGAAATGGGACAACCACAGGTGTAAGCACTTCATCACGATATCTGGCTGCATTGAGATTGCCATCAATAATGACCAGCTCAGTTCTGTTATGGGCAGTGATGCTACCCCACACCATGAGAGACCCTCCCCCATAACGGTTTTGCTCCACAACACATGGATCTGCGTAGCGTTCGTTTCGACGTCTGTACACTCTCTGGCGGCCATCTGATGATGAAAGATGGAAACGACATTCATCTGTGAATAAAACATGTCGCCACCAGTGTAAGGGATGCCTGAGATGTTGTCTACACCACTGCAGTCGAGCATTACGATGACGTTAACGTCAAAATCGGACGACTTGCAGGTCTTCGAGGACGTAAGCCGTATTCTCTCAGCCGGTTGATTACTGTTTGAGGATGTATCCGTCTCAGGTTAGGGATGTTCCTGGCTGTCGTCGTTGCCGTTTGTTGCTGGTTCTGGAGATGGACGACACGGATATACCAATCTTGTGCAGGGGTGGTAACTCGGGGTTTCCCGGAACGGGGTCGGTCTCGAACGTCATCATGTTGTGCATGTCGATGGACTACCCTTTCTACAGTGTTACGGTGGCAGTTCAAATGCTGGGCAACCTCTGTGTGTTCTGCCAGCTCTAATCATACCCAGGGCAAGGAGACGTTGATTCATTGTCATTCTTGGCATGCTAATGTGGAGTCATTTTAACAGCAGCGCAAGTTTGAATGTGAACGATAGGAAGGCCTTACTTTAGTGTTTAAATACCCAAGGATTCACACTGCTGCATGAATTTTCAGACTCTCCACGTGCAAAACATGCCTTTTCACAAACGTGCAGCACATCATTTAACGTTAATGCAATTTTAACGGGGAAAGCTGTTTTTGTGTTCAATATAACTTATTCATGAACAGGTTAACACTCTTTACACCTACCTAATTATTTTTTTGGAGTTTGATGAAGTTCTGCAATGCACACTTTCTTTTTGGGGCGAGTATATTTAGGCTGAAAATTTTTTTAACACTGTAGGTAATGGGAAAAACATTTAACACTACTTTTCTCCCAAACCACTGCTCCAAAAGCTTTCAAATTTCACATATAATACCTTTGAAAGATTGTTTCACATGTTTATTGAAATCAATTCCCTTCGTCCATATTTGGGCTCTCTATGGGAGCCCAAATGTTCAAATTAGTGCAATATGTGGAATATTCTCTAAAAATCTTCTTCAGATCTACCAATAAGAATCTTTTGATTTTTGGTATACAGCATGATGCTTAGGGAGGTGAGATTCAAGGTTGTTCAAGCCAAATCCCTGGGTTCATATTTAGGCTGAAAATTTGGGGTCCCGGTCCGGACTCAGAAATTTTGGACCAAAATTCGGAAATTAGTTTTTTGTTTTTTTATGCGTTTTGGTCAATTTTAAGACAAAATTTTTTTTTTTTTTTACACTGAAAATTTGGGGTCCAGATGGGACTGAAATTTTGGACCAAAATCTGGAAATTAATTTTTGAGTTTTTTATGCGTTTTGGTAAATTTGAAGACAAAATTTTTCTTTTTCTTTTTTAAACTGAAAATTTGGGTTCTGGGTGGGACTTCGTTATGGGAGGGGCAAGAATTTTTGCCCCGCCCAAAATTTATATTTTCCAAACCGAGAGGCAGATTTGAACCAAATTTGATATGAGGGCTTATTGGGTCATAAGTACTTAATTTATGCCAAAAGTTTTTTTTTTTCCTGTCGCCACATGGGAACCGCAAGAGCTAAAAATAGAAAAAATTCAAACACCCATATCTCCAAAACTGAGAATTCTTATTTGAAAGCCTCCTTTGGACCAACAGAATGGAATGGTAAAAAAAATTACTATCTGTTTTATCATGGGGTACTTTTTTGGGGACTTTTGAAAAAGTGCCAAGTCAGCATTTTTTAACACTGTAGGTAGTGGGAAAAACATTTAACACTACTTTTCTCCCAAACCACTGCTCCAAAAGCTTTCAAATTTCACATATAATATCTTTGAAAGATTGTTTCACATGTTTATTGAAATCAATTCCCTTCGTCCATATTTGGGCTCTCTATGGGAGCCCAAATGTTCAAATTAGTGCAATATGAGGAATATTCTTTAAAAATCTTCAGATCTACCAATAAGAATCATTTGATTTTTGGTATGTAGCATGCTTAGGGAGGGGAGATTCAAGTTTGTTCAAGCCAAATCCCTGGGTTCATATTTAGGCTGAAAATTTGGAGTCCCGGTCCGGACTCGGAAATTTTGGACCAAAATTCGGAAATTAGTTTTTTTGTTTTTTTTATGCGTTTTGGTCAATTTTAAGACAAAATTTTTCTTTTTCTTTTTTAAACTGAAAATTTGGGTTCCGGGTGGGACTTACAAAATTTTGGACCAAAATCCGGAAATTACTTTTTAGCTCACCTGACTTTCAATCAGGAGAGCTATAGTGATCACTCACCGTCCGTCGTCCGGCATCCATGAACATGGTGTTTGCTTCTTCTCCTCCCAAACCGCTGAACCAATTTAATTGATATTTGAGATAATAGTTTGTTATGACATCGCAATTTGATTTTGTTCAAATCAAGTTGCCTCGCCCATTGGTAGAGCCACACCCAAAAAGTGTGCTGAAGTCTTAAAAAATCTTCTCATGAACCAGCCTTAGCAGAGACTTGATATTTGGTGTGTAGCTTCTTTTTGAGGCATAGACTCAGATTTGTTCAAGAGAAGTTTGTGGGGCTATATTTGGCGTTCTAATGGGAGGGGCAAGAATATTTGCCCCTCCCAAAATTTCTATTTTCCAAACCGAGAGGCAAATTTGGACCAAATTTGATATGAGAGCTTATTGGGTCATAAGTACTTAATTTATGCAAAAAAAAAATGTTCCCGTCGCCCCATGGGAACCGCATTAGCTAAAAATAGAAAAAAATTAAAACGCCCATATCTCCAAAACTACACGGCACTGAGAATTCTTATTTGTTGTGAAGCTTCCTTAGGACCAACAGAATGGAATGGTAAAAAACAATTGCCATCGGTTTTATCATGGGGTACTTTTTGGGGACTTTTGTAAAAGTGCTGAGTCAGCATTTTTTAACACTGTGGGTAATGGGAAAAACATATAAGACCACTTTTCTCCCAAACCACTGCTCCAAAAGCTTTAAAATTTCACATATAACACCTTTGGAAGATTGTTTCACATGTTTATTGAAATCAATTTCCTGGGTTCATATTTGGGCTCTCTATGGGAGCCCAAATGTTTAAATTAGTGCAGTATGAGGAATATTCTTTAAAAATCTTCTTCAGATCTACCAATAAGAATCTTTTGATATTTGGTATGCAGCATTCTTAGGGGGGTGAGATTCAAGTTTGTTCAAGCCAAATCCCTGGGTTCATATTTAGGCTGAAAATATGGGGTCCCGTTGCGGACTTAGAAATTTTGGACCAAAATCCAGAAATTTTTTTTTGTTTTTTTTTATGCGTTTCGGTCAATTTTAAGACAAAAAAAAATTTTTTTTTTTTTTACACTAAAAATTTTGGGTCCAGGTGGGACTTATAAAATATAAGACGAAAATCCAGAAATTTTTTTTTTTGTTTTTTATGCGTTTCGGTCAATTTTAAGACAAAAAAAAAACATTTTTTTTTACACTGAAAATTTGGGGTCCGGGTGGGATTTAGAAAATTTTGGACCCAAATCCAGAAATTAGTTTTTGGTTTTTTATGCTTTTTAAGAAGAAAAAATAAATTTAGGCTGAAAATATTTTGTTTGGGAAAAAAATCTGTTTTTTATGCATTTATCTCAATTTTGGGACGTTTATAAAAGTGCAGGAACTGAAAATAGAAGGAAAATCCTGTGTATTGTGTGGGCACAATCGCTTCATCTAGTTGGTATATGCTTTTCTTAGGAGGGGCGTATGCAGCTTATTCAAGTCCCTGGTTTGATATTTAGACTACCATGTCAGGTGAGCACCATCAGGCCCCCTGGGGCCTCTTGTTTGTTTTTTTATGCGTTTTGGTCAATTTTAAGAAGAAAAAAATTTTAGTCTGAAAATATTTTGGTTGGGACTTCAAAAATTTCCGAACAAAAATAAAAAAAAATCTTTTTTATGTGTTTATCTCATTTTTGGGACGTAAAAATGCAGCAAATGAAAATAGAAGGAAAATCCTGTGTATTGTGTGGGCACAATCGCTTCATCTAGTTGGTCTATGCTTTCCTCAGGAGGGGCGAATGCAGCTTAGTCAAGTCAAGTCCCTCTTTTGATATTTAGACTACCATGTCAGGTGAGTTCCCTCAGGCACCCTGGGACCTCTTGTTGTTGTTGCCACTGCAACTTCGACTTATCCATCTGGAGAAGTTGCTTCTATCCATCCCTGTTACATAGTTGTAGGCCTGTTCAGTATGTGATATATAATATATCCAACATGATGAGTTACAACAGGTCTGCTGTTTTCAGAATTTTGCGTAACCCATTTATCGTTCACCCGGTCTGAACTTGGGTAACTTATTCTTCTCCTGTATTTGATTCAGGTAACCCATTAGGTAGCCTAAATATATTTGTATTGCAACTATGCTGATATATGAACTGGCGTTTCAAACCCAAGTCCTTTCTCCTATGGGCAATATCCGATTAATAGAGATCAATCCTTGGGAACAATGATGAGGCTGGGTTGCAACTATTCAGATACAAATTAATTGCAATTATAACCTAACCTTGGCATGGGCTAACATGCTACAAAAATCCCTGTTTTTGGCAGAAACATGAATTATTGTCATTTTCTGATTTTGTACCTATGTTACATCTTAAGATGATCAACAGTTTAAAGTGATATTGAGCATCAACTAATCATCACCATAGGTTATTGCATCTGCCTTGGTGAACAGAGCAATTATACTTCAGACAGATGCAAACAGCTGTGCAGCTGATGGCCAGTTGATGCTCAACGTTATTCCACCATTCATTTGTACAACATTAAGATCATTCAACTTCAAATTTCATGTGACCTGGCGCCAATTTGGCTCGACCCATTTTTCATTTGAGTGTTTTTCATTTTAGGTAACCTCCATGCGACCCAAACAGTCGTTTGCCTCAAAATTGACAGGCCTGTTACAACAAAGTAGGCACTTTAGGTCATATTCTTGCCACCAATCTGAATTCAAGAAAATTTGACATAAAAAAAACTTGATTCATAGGAACTATGAAAACATCCAATGTTTACTGTGGTAAAAAAGCTTTGTTTTTCTGGTAAAATAGGACCCAGTCACCAATGTTTGGAGTGGAAGTCCACTAAAATGGGCAATATGGGTATAAACGATTAGCTTGACTTGACTTTATCTCCATGTTGCGGTCATGATTAACCATTGTGCCGAACTATATGACCTTAAACACTAATAAATAAAACATTCAATGATAGGAATTTTCACCTGAACAGTAATTCTCCAGTTCTCTGCAAAACTAATAAGACTCATTATTTTGCTGCCGACTTGAAAAGTCGAAGTGGTATCTAGTGGAGATCTCCATCCGTCGGTTTGTCTGTCCATCTGTCCATACGTACCAACATTTTCCCTTGAATCTCGGTCACTGCTACGCTGATTTGAATGATATTTGGTGTTGTGACAGAGCATCATGGGGTAATGTTACCTGTGTAGCGAGAGTTTCTTCCATTTTTCTAGGGTTGTGGTGCTTTTTCACTCTTTGTGGATCGGGTGCATTGGCACACGCTTTATGTTGCCCCTATTGTTCAAACTTCTATCAGTGGACCTGCATACTCAATCAGTTCGAATGTTTGTATGAGCCACTAACATTTTGGCGTGGGAATGTGGGGGATTTCTGGAGTTGCGATTACATGAAATCGCACCTATTTTGAGATTCTTTATATCACATAATGTGGAATTTAACATTGCCATACAAATTTTATTATTAAACCCCCACAAAGCGAAGTTTGGGGTGGGGGGGAGGTATATAGGAGTCAACTTGTCGGTCGGTCGGTCTGTTGTTGTTGCACATGTAAACCTGTGGAGCGAACTACTTCCACAGTTTTAGCTGCATTTTCATGAAACTTCACAAAAATGATCAACATGATGAGAGGAAGTGCGTGACATAATTTTTCCCCTTTCGGTTTCAAGATGGTCGACTGGTGGCCATATTGGATTTTTTTTTACTTACAAAAATTGAATGCCTCTTTTCAGTCACCCACACTAGGCGGTATGCCACGGTGGGGGTATACCGGGTGACAGACCATCTCTAGTTTTTTTTTCAGTTTTTGTCTCAAAAACATAGTTTATGACCCTAACTGGAATGAGCTCTTTGAGTACGTTCCAGTGATGGGTCATAAGCTAGGTTTTGGAGACAAAAAAAGTAGAAATATTTAGTTTATTTGCGAAAATGATTTCTGCAAATGTCATCTACAGTACAGTCACCGTGGACTGGTCGTAATCCATGAGTGGGCAGTAATGTCCAGGCTTTCGTTTAGCAGGTAATGAAACTCATAACCAGCAAAAATTTTTTTGATGAAGCACCGGGTCATACCTGGTGCTTCATTAATTAAATTTCTGATGATTATTCCTATAATTAGTGTTTGCAATCTAATATTATTAGCTGCCTGGAAATACTACCCACCCTATGGAAAGTGACCAGTCCACGTCGGCAGTACTGTATTTGAATTAGGTAGTCAGTTAATGAAAAATAAGAGAAAAGTTATTCAATTCTATTTACGAAACCAACTCACTCCCATCATCAACACGCTGACTTTGATTTCTGATGTTATTCCCTTATGAGACATATTGTGAACGATATTTTCCATAATGAGCTATTTGATTGTGATTATGTGATAAAGGTTTTCTGTTTGAAACTACTCCTAGGATATTCATCACTGGTCAAATGGTACCCAGTCAACAATGCTTGGAGTGGAAGTCCTCTGATATGGGCAACATGGGTGTAACGATTGGCCAAACTTGACTTTATCTTTATGTTGCAGTCATGATTAGCCGTTGTACAGAAATGTGACCTTAAAGACTGATAAACAAATATTAGCTCAACCCTTTACCCAACGAATCGCTCACATAATATGCAAATTCAGCAGCTGAAAAAAAAAATTTTTTCGAAAAATTTCAACAAAAGTATATGTGACCTCTCTTTGGAATGAGCTCAAAGAGGGGTCACATGATATGGTTTTGTTGAAATTTTTGGAAAAAATTTAAACGATGTTTAAAAAAATAAATTTTGATATCGTCTGCGTTGGGTAAAGGGTTAAAATCTTTTTATTTTATTTACAACATCTCGGGGTGGGGTGGGGTGGGGGTGGGTAGTTGGTGGTAATTATAACTTAATCTTAAAAAAATTTCCTTCAGATCCACTGGCCAATATCTTTTGATATTTGGTATACAGCCTCCTTGGAGAGCTCTGTGTATATTTCACAATCAAGTTTGTTCAAATAAAGTCCCTGAATTGATATTTGGACTCCATATGGGGGACCACATTTTAACATTGTGCAATATGAAGAATATTCTGGAAAAATCTTCCTCTCCAAAACCACAGTCAGAATCCTTTTTTGATATCTTGTATACAATATCCATAGGGGACCAGATTCAAGTTTGTTCAAATTAAGTCCTTGTCTTAATATTTGGACTCTCTATATTTGGCTCCTTAGTGGAGACCAAATTTTAGCTTAGTGCATTTCCTTGTGGGAACCTGGGGACGTGAAGCAGTGTTTGTTTACTGTAGGAAATGAGCTCTGTGTTACTGATAAAAGAGAGGACCTGATAACCAGTGCCTGGTGTATTAGTCCACTAAAATGTGTTACATGTATATAAGTGGTTGGCTGGACTTGACATTATCTCTATGTTGCGGTCACGATTAACCATTGTGTAGTAGAGATATGTGACCTTAAACACCAATAAATAATAACTTAGTGCAATATGAAAATAAATCTTTAAAAATCTTTTTCTCCTGACCCACCAATCAGAATCTTCAGATATTTAATACACTACATCTACAGATTTCAGCTACAGAAGCCAGAATTTACTGTAATATGAGCAATAATCTTTAAAAATCATCTTTAGATACACCAGTCAGAATCTAATAAAGCCCCTTGGTTTAGATTTGGTGTCCATACCAGAGCTTGGATTTTAACTTAATACGAGGATATTCTTTAAAGATTTTCTGGAGAACCCCAAGTCAGAATCTGTTGCTATTTGTAGCACAGCACCATGGAGTGCATGTGGGAGGGGAATGGGGCGGGTGGAGGCTCAGATTTAAGTTTCTTTAAACCAAGGCCTTACGTTAATATTTGAAGTTCCTGTGTTTGCTGGTGAAGTTTCATGGGTGTAATTTCTGGAGTTATAGGTGCATTTGAAAAAGTGCGGGGATATATTGGTTGTCTCTGTCCGTCCATACGTCCGTCCGTCCATCTGTCCATCCGTCCGTACATTCGGGAATGGTTTCCGGCGAAAAACTCCTAGGGGTTTCAATTCGAAACATTGAAAGTGTGTTCATGTTCATTCATAGGGTCTGTAGATGTGCATTAAGGTTTTGGATTTTTGATTCGGCCCTCGGGGGCATAAGGGGCACAACTTTTGTCATTAGAGGAATGGTTTCTGGCAAAAAACTCCTAGGGGTTTCAATTCGAAACATTGAAAGTGTGTTCTTGTTCATTCATAGGGTCTGTAGATGTGCATAAAGGTTTTGGATTTTTGATTCGGCCCTCGGGGGCATAAGGGGTACAACTTTTGTCGTTAGAGGAATGGTTTCCGGCGAAAAACTCCTAGGGGTTTCAATTCGAAACATTGAAAGTGTGTTCATGTTCATTCATAGGGTCTGTAGATGTGCATAAAGGTTTTGGATTTTTGATTCGGCCCTTGGGGGCGTAAGGGGCACCACTTTTGTCATTAGAGGAATGGTTTCCGGCGAAAAACTCCTAGGGGTTTCAATTCGAAACATTGAAAGTGTGTTCATGTTCATTCATAGGGGCTGTAGATGTTCATAAAGGTTTTAGATTTTTGATTCGGCCCCGAGGGGTGCAAGGGGCACCATTTTTGTCGTTAGAGGAATGGTTTCCAGCAAAAAACTGCTACGAGTTTCAATTCAAAACACTGAAAGTGTGTTCATGTTCATTAGTAGGGTCTGTAGATGTGCATAAAGGTTTTTGATTTTTGATTCGGCCCCGAGGGGTGCAAGGGGCACCATTTTTGTTGTTAGAGGAATGGTTTCTGGAGAAAAACTCCTAAGGGTTTCAATTCGAAACACTAAAAGTGTGTTCATGTTAATCAATAGGGTCTGTAGATGTTCATAAAGGTTCTGGATTTTTGATTTGGCCCCGAGGGGCGCAAGGGGCACCACTTTTGTCATTAGAGGAATGGTTTCAGGTGAAAAACCCCTAGGGGTTTCAATTCGAAACATTGAAAGTGTGTTCATGTTCATTCATAGGGTCTGTAGATGTGCATAAAGGTTTTGGATTTTTGATTCGACAATCACAAATGTGAATGCAGGGATATACTATAGTGTGCTTTGCACACAAATGACACCCCTCTAGTTGTGATATTGCATGGAAGAATTCCTTCCAGTTCTACTGAATTGGCTAGGCCAGACACCATGCTACATAAAACATCAATCATTCTTATCTTTATACTCGTAACAGTTGTTTTAAGACTGTTCTGAATGAATGATACATACTTTTTTTATGTAACATTTTAAATTGCCTTGAATCAGTAACATACGATCATATGTTGGAATGGCATGGGGTCCCACATTTCAATTCTTCTCTGTTATAGGTATCACTGAACTAAATATTTGAATTTGAAATACTCGCCTTGAAATGTTGCACTCGGAAGTGATGTAATCTCTAAAAATAAACTTCCTTGGGAAAATAAATTGTTTCAATAATTGTTTTAAGCATTCTGTTGACATCTTGCATTATTGATGAATATTCCACATAAAAAAGAGGGTGATTTGATGACTTTTGGACCAAAAAAATACAATTGACATTTTGTGTGTTTTTGTGGGGAATTCCCTGAAAAATATGTGCATGTGACCGGTACTTCCCTTGCTGTCAATTTTTCTCTCTTATTTGTTGCATGACCCCCTGTTTTGGGGTCAGAAAAAGTTGTCTGAAGGGCTATACTTGACAAAGATATTTGAATGCCAAAATTAAAGTGATGCGTTCATATTTTCTGCCTGAACGTTATAATGGTCGCCTATGGGAAAATATTTAGTTCTGTGATACCTATAGGAAATATGTTTTTTGCTTCCAAACCAGATTCAGTTATTATTTTGGGGGATTATTTCAACATTAAATGTTTAAGGAGGATTCACACAACCTAGAAAACTGTTTTATTGTTTTGAAAAGTTGCATTTTTGTCACAGTCAGCAACAAAGGATATATATTGCCAAAACTAAGGCTGTTAATTCAAGCAAATTCACATCTTGAGCAAGTGTATTCCCCAGGAGCACAATATAACCTATGGCAGCTGCAAACTAACAGCCTACCTAACCATATTAACACATTCATTTAAATCATGGTTCTCCTTCATAGTACTAGGGGCAGGATGATCCCAACATTCACCCACCCACCCCTCCCCCCCCCCCCCCCCCACCCCCTCCCAAAACACCATTCAAACACAGCCAAACAGCCTATACTGCACTTCTTTTGACTGGTATTCAGAAGTTTTTCTCTTCTATATTATGCTCTTTAAAATGTATAAAAGCAAGTCCTTCATTGAAAGAGTATTCTGGAACACAAAGTTGGGGATGGGGAGAGGACTACAGTGGAAGAATAACATAATAACACACAAATGTGAATGAATGACACTTGTGCATAGCTACAAATATGGTTGTCTGATTCTAGTACTGTCATAGTTCCCATGATACAGCACCAATTTACTGTGACAGTCATGAAATATTGCTCTCTCCTTGAATCAAGTCCCCCTCCCATACACACTTAACCCTTCTGCTGTGATAAACATTTGGAAAGACTGTAGAACATGTTTTTAGAGCTGAAGTTAATAATCATAACTTTCAGTTTCTTGTAATTTACTTTGAGACTGCAGCACTCATGGTCCACTGAGTTATTTTTCTGTTTGACTATCTTGTCCTTACTCCTCCACTATATTTGTCATTGTATGTCATTCAGTACTCTTATGTAGACTTCCTAAATGTGTGACTAAAATTCTATTTGTCTGTCTGTCCCCTGTCTGAATATCTGTCTGTCTCTTCATCAGATAAGTTATTTCTTTGTTATTCATTTACCTGTGTCTATCTGCATTTTCAATAATTGGCAGCTGATTATCTTTCACCCCCCCCCCCACCTCCACCCACACACACAAATACATTGAACATCAAATATCACTATATTCTTGTTGCAAATCCCAGATTCATCCTCTTTAGACACATATTTTCTGGAATTTCACTATTTTTGTCAGAATGGACGTCTGTGGGAATTGAAACAAAAGTTGTGAAAGTGCACTCATAGGTACTTGCAGCACAAGCATAACACTATAGAATCAATATTTGATGGTTTTAGACATTTGACATTGTTATGAGTTACCACAGTAGCAGGTACTGGTCTTTCCTTTGGAAAAAAACACTGTTTTATGTTTTTTCAGTTCCATACCAATGACTCTAGATGCCTTAACTGAGAAACTGATGCTTTCTTTCACAAAAATTGCAAAATATTCATCAAACACAAGGTTTCAAAAGCCAGAATGTGATTTAAAATCTATCACAAGTGGAATTTAATATCACAAGGGGTTTGTTTTGGGTTAAAATCAATTAATTTCCGAATTATGTCATAGACTTTGATGAAAAGGGGCATACCGGGGGTCCTATTCAGGGCTATATTTCACCACATGAGTAGGTAGAAGAAAATTTTACATCAGCTCTTAGGATAAATGGCAGAGTCCTTTTATTTTGGTGAAATATACAGCTGCAGCCCCAATTTTTGAAACAAAATTGACGTTCATATTGTTTCAGGGAGGTTGGCACACTGTTTTGCTTGTGGTATGGTTAAATGAGACAGATTTTTCCCCAAAATATTGTGTACTGATGCAGATTTTAGTTTTATTTTGGGATCAGGGTAGTTTTTAAAGAAAGCTATAAATTTTCATCCCTCTCAGTTAATCTATTAGGTAATGGGCAAGAAAAATCTTTTGGAGGCAATACCAGTTTTTAAGCTCATTTGACACAGTTTGGACACTTTTCTTTAAAAGAGCAAATTTCCCATGTTTTTGACTCAGTCGAACCCAAAAGTTGGATTCTAATGCAGATATGATTCTTTGATCTCATGAAAGTGGTAAAATGTCTCTTTGCTGGGGTTGGGGATGATTATAGGTATCACTGAACTAAATATTTGAATTTGAAATGCCCACCTTGAAATGTTGCACTCGGAAGTGATGTAATCTCTAAAAATAAGCAGCCTTGGGAAAATAAATTGTTTCAATAATTGTTTTAAGCATTCTGTTGACATCTTGCATTATTGATGAATATTCTACATAAAAAAAGTGGGTGATTTGATGACTTTTGGACCAAAAAAATTCAATTTACATTTTGCGTGTTTTTGTAGGGAATTCCCTGAAAAATATGGGCATGTGACCAGTACTTCCCTTGCTGTCAATTTTTCTCTCTTATTTGTTGCATGACCTCCTGTTTTGTGGTCAGAAAAAGTTGTCTGAAGGGCTATACTTGACAAAGATATTTGAATGCCAAAATTAAAGTGATGTGTTCATATTTTGTTTTGCCCGAACTTTATAATGGTCGCCTATGGGAAAATATTTAGTTCCGTGATATCTATAGAGAAAACATTAGTAAAGCCTTCTCACAAACTGCTTTCATTTAAAAGATACAACATCTTTGTAATGCTGCTTTTAGAGCTGGCACGATTATGAAATTTCATAATTGACTTTTGAAGAAAAATAATTGATGAAACGTCTGCTTTAAGCAAACTCCAGAGAGTAGAGTGACCTTTAGAAACAACAATAATGAAATTGTTTTTCATCATTAGCATCTCAAGTTCTATCTTCATATTAATGCTTTCTTGCATCAATTACTATGTATTGGGTTATTATTAAACCCCTGATACTTGTTATGAGGCTCCTTGGCCTAGGAAGTGGTTGTGACATGCATCCCATTTACACATAGAGCAATAAACTATGTAGAAACTTATGAATGAGGATTTAGGGGGTGAGGATGTGGGACGAGGAGTATGGCAGGGATGTGATTTGTCCGATTCTACCATGAAGACAAAATAGGGGACAGAAGATTAATTTTTAGCTGAGTTGTGACGAAGTCAAACTCGACTTATAGTTTGGTGAATGACGGTCTTTGTAAACAATCTGTTTTCCGGATGATAACTTGATGATGGTTTGACCCACATTCATGAAACTTCATAGGTTGGCATCGGCGAGAGGAAGAAACCTATTTATTTTTGACTTGTTTGGTTGAAGGTCAATGTCACAGTGACCTTGAACATAGTAAATTGTGAACAATTGGTTTCCAGATGATAACTTGACTATGGTTTAACCAACATTCATGATACTTCATATGTAGATTGGCCTTCCTGAGAGGAAGAACCCTATTTATTTTGGACTCACTAGGTCATAGGTCAAGGTCACAGTGACCTTGAAAATAGTAAATCAAAACAATTGGTTTCCGGATGATAACTTGATAATGGTTCGATTCACGTTCATGAAACTTCATAGGCAGGTTGGCATCAGTGAGAGGAAGAACCCTATTTATTTTTGACTTGCTAGGTGAAAGGTCAAGGTCACAGTGACCTTCAACATAGTAAATCGTAAACAATTGGTTTCCGGATGATAACTTGATAATGGTTTGACCCACATTCATGAAACTTCATAGGTAGGTTGGCCTAGTTGAGTCGAGGGCCTTATCCACCCCTTCTTGAATCCGCCACTTCCCAGATGAGACTATTCCGTAAGAACCCCCCGAGAAGTTAAACAGTGCCTGTTTACTGCAGTAAAAAAACTGTTTTAATGGTAAAGTAGGCCCCAGTCACGCACTGCTTGGTAGCCCCCCCCCCCCCCCCCCCCCCTCCACCTAACATGGGGAACAAGGATCATTTTGTTGTTGAAATGCATGTTTTGTTGCGGTCTTGATTAGCCTATTGAGCAGAAATATATGGCCCTATTAAATACCAACTAGTAAATAAATAATACAGGTGAGAAGGCGTTGCTGATACTTTGAGCCTGTGTTGATTTTCACAGGGGTGGAAGGGTAAATGGGGCATTTTTTCTTCTTTCTTCTATAAACAGCTGGGGATCGGGAATCACTGGTACTCTCATCAAGTCTCGCATGCGGAAAAAGGCCAACAAGCCGAGGTTCCGGAAAGGCACCCCCCCCCTCCCCCTACGCCAAGAATGAAAAAAAAGAGTGCTGTCAGGAAAATAAAGTGTCACTGTCTGGGGAAAAAAGCCCCATTTGTCGGAACATCGGGATCTGATAGATATGTCAGGATTAATCATGGAAAACTGTTCTCGTTAAAATGCACGGAAAACGCATTTACAGCCATCAAAACGTTTTGTGCTCGCAAAATTTTGTGGGTAGGTACCTGTCTCAACTCAAACTGATAGTCGGCTTTATGATTTTTTATGTGTACCCATACTATGTATGGTACACATAATGCCGGCATCCGGGGTGACCATCCATCGTTCGTCCATCCTTTGTCCGTCCATCTGTCCATCCGGCGTCCGTATCCATTTCTTTCAAGTTACTTACATTTGTGTTCAGGTTACTGATGTGCCGAGCTGTATAGTTTTTGGTGTAAATCGGATAATTTCCCCGTGGGAACCCCGGGAAGTAAGCAGCACTTGTTTACTGTGGTACACCAGTTCCGCTTTACTAGTAAAATAGGACCCAGTCACCAATGCTTGGGGTGAAAGTCCTCTAAAATGGGCAACATGTTGATCAACGATTGACTAAACTTGACTTCATCTCCATGTTGTGTCACGATTAGCCATGGTGCATAAATATGTGACGTTAACCACCAACAAACAAACAAACAATCGGATAATTTGATCCTGAGATATTAACCCTTCATCCTTCAAATTGAAAATTCCTCCAATCCCTTTGGCATTCGATAACTTGAAAAATATTGCTTGGATTGTCAAGTTACTTTTTATTTGTATTCAGGTTACTGATGTACCGAGCTGTATAGTTTTTGGTGTAAATCTGTTATTTTGATCCTGAAATATTAACCCTTTATCCTTCAAATTGAAAATTTCTCCAATCCCTTTGGCATTCGATAACTTGAAAAATATTGCTTGGATTGTCAAGTTACTTTATATTTGTGTTCAGGTTACTGATTTGCTGAGCTGTATAGTTTTTGGTGTAAATCTGATAATTTAATCCTGAGATATTAACCCTTTATCCTTCAAATTGAAAATTCCTCCAATCCCTTTGGCATTTGATAACTTGAAAAATATTGCTTGGATTGTCAAGTTACTTTATATTTGTGTTCAGGTTACTGATGTGCGGAGCTGTATAGTTTTTGGTGTAAATCTGATGATTTGATCCCGAGATATTAACCCTTATCCTTCAAATTGAAAATTCCTCCAATCCCTTTGGCATTTGATAACTTGAAATATATTACTTGGATTGTCAAGTAAATTTATATTTGTGTTCAGGTTACTGATGAGCCGAGCTGTATAGTTTTTGGCTCACCAACGTTAGTTGTGTGAGCCTATGGCATAGCCCTCATGTCGGCGTCCGCTCTCAAATATTTTGAACTTTTGTGTACAGGTTTTGATTTTTTGGCTTTTTTAATTTTTTTTTAGTTTCTGCATATTGCTATGGTGGTTCACTATAACATTTAACTCTTTTCCAGGGTATTTTGTCTTAATTTTAACCCTTTGAATCAAATTTTAGACTTATTTTGATGTTTGCGTGCAGGTTTTGATGGGTTTTTTTTCCTTTCTTCCAAGTGGAGATTTCCCTTGCAGCATATATCCATGCTTTCTATTGTATGTAAACATGCATCTTAGGGCTATGTTTGTATTATTTAACCCTTTTCCCTCTGAATTACTTCAATTTTGGACTTTTATGTACAGCTTTCGGACTTAAGGCTTACAGCTTCTTACTTTTATGTACATGTTGTGATAAAAAAAACAATTTCAAGTGAGGTTGACCTCACTGCATATTGCAGTGGTGGTTATTATAACATTGATATCTTTCCAGTGCATTTTTAGCTCACCTACATCTGTAAGATGTGGTGAGCTATTGTGATAACCTCGGGCGTCAGCGTCGGCGTCCGGCGTGTCCAATATTGTAAGATTTAATGTTAAGGTGAATTTCTCAAGCATCAGTGGGCTCAGGCCTTTGATATTGCATATGTAGGTTGTAGGGGACCATTAGAACAGTATTTAACCCTGAAACTACGACTTTTTTCCAAATTTCTGCTAAAATTTTCTGCCAAAAGTTGTAAGAATTTGCGTTTAGGTGTTGTAAGAATTTGTGTTAAAGTCAGCTTTTGTGCAGATTGTGCTGCTTTAACTTCTCATTACTGTTGATTTTCATATTTCAATAACAACTGTAGGTATTAACCCTACTGTATGCAGAAATTTAACGAAAATTTTCTTTTTTTTTCACTCAAAATTTTCATGTTTTTCTCGGACTTAGTAAATTTTAAGTTGTAAAACTTTGTGTTTAAGTGAGTTGTGTTTCTTATGCGTCTTTCCAGGTGATTAATATTCTACACTTGGGTTACTGAACTCCATTGCAGTAATATTTAACCCTCATTACATGCATATTTGAGGAATTTGAGGCTGATTTTCTGCCAAAACTTGTTGTAAGAATTAGCGTTTAGGTGTTGTAAGAATTTGTGTTAAAGTCAGCTTTTGTGCAGATTGTGCTGGTTTAACTTCTCATTACTGTTGATTTTCATATTTCAATAACAACTGTAGGTATTAACCCGACTGTATGCAGAAATTTAATGGAATTTTTTTTTTTTTCAGTCAAAATTTTCATGTTTTTCTCGGACTTAGTAAATTTTAAGTTCTAAAAATTTGTGTTAAGGTGAGGTGTTAAGCTGAGTTCTCAAAGATCAGTGGGCTCAGGCCTTTGATATTACATATGTAGGTTGTAGGGGACTATCAGAACAGTATTTAACCCTTATACGACAACTTTTTTCCAAATTTCACCTAAAATTTTCTGCCAAAAGTTGTAAGAATTTGCGTTTAGGTGTTGTAAGAATTTGTGTTAAAGTCAGCTTTTGTGCAGCTTGTGCTACTTGAATTTCTCATTACTGTTGATTTTCATATTTCACTAACAACTGTAGGTATAAACCCTACTGTATGCAGAAATTTAATGGAAATTTTCTTTTTTTTCAGTCAAAATTTTCATGTTTTTCTCGGACTTAGTAAATTTTAAGTTGTAAAACTTTGTAAACTTTGTGTTTAGGTGAGTTGTGTTTCTAAGTGTCTTTCCAGGCGATTAATATTCTACACTTGGGTTACTGAACTCCATTGCAGTAATATTTAACCCTCATTACATGCATATTTGAGGAATTTGAGGCTGATTTTCTGCCAAAACTTGTAAGAATTAGCGTTTAGGTGTTGTAAGAATTTGTGTTAAAGTCAGCTTTTGTGCAGATTGTGGTGCCTTCATCTCTCATTACTGTTTATTTTCTCATTTCAATAACAACTGTAGGTATTAACCCTACTGTATGCAGAAATTTAACTGATTTCTTTTCTTTTTTTCAGTCACAGTGTTCACGTTTTTGTCTGACTTACTCAATTTTAAGTTCTAAAAGTTTGTGTTAAGGTGAGGGGGATTTTTGGGACTTATATTAACTTTCTTTAAAAAAATTTTTTTTTAACTTTTTTTTTTAATACTTTCTCATACTTGTTACTAGTAACATTAAGGCTTATTTTAGTTGTTGATGTGATGTATTTTTGTTGGGACTTATAGTCACTTTCTTGAATGATTGTTTTTCCGCAACTCCTCTTTAACCAATGAATGTACTTAAATTTCAGTGATTTATGAAAGCCTTGAATGAATGTTTTTCCGCAACTCCTCTTTAACCAATGAATGTACTTACAATTTCAGTGATGTATGAAAGCCTTTCCTAATTCTTATTTATGATTTAATATCTGGCCTCACGATTCATATTCTTAATCATAAACATTTCTAAAAGAAAAAAATGCTTTTATATCCAATGATTTTATGTTGAATTGATATATAATAAATGCAGAAATATAGACTTTCCAAAGCCATCACATAAACCACATTAATCATTTGATGCCTAGTTAATGATTTATATTAACTAAATATTAGGCATGTTACATTGGAACGACATTATCAAGCGCGAATGTAGGTGAGCGTTGGGATGTAACATCCCTCTTGTTTAATTTTTTTTAACCCTATGAATAGATTTTTAGACTTATTTTGACGTTTGCGTGCAGGTTTTCATGGTTTTTTTTTTTCCTTTCTTCCAAGTGTATAGTTTCTGCATATTGCTATGGTGGTTCACTATAACATTTAACTCTTTTCCAGGGTATTTTGTCTTCATTTTAACCCTTTGAATCAAATTTTACACTTATTTTGATGTTTGCGTGCAGGTTTTGATGGTTTTTTTTTCCTTTCTTCCAAGTGGAGATTTACCTTGCAGCATATGTCCATGCTTTCTATTGTATGTATACATGCATCTTAGGGCTATGTTTGTATTATTTAACCCTTTTCCTGCTGAATTACTTCAATTTTGGACTTTTATGTACAGCTTTTGGACTTAGGCTTACAGCTTCTTACTTTTATGTACAGGTTGTGATAAAAAAAAAACAATTTCAAGTGATGTTGACCTCACTGCATATTGCAGTGGTGGTTATTATAACATTGATATCTTTCCAGTGCATTTTTAAAAATTTTTTAACCCTATGAATAGATTTTTTAGACTTATTTTGACGTTTGCGTGCAGGTTTTCATGGGTTTTTTTTTTTTCCTTCCTTCCAAGTGTAGAGTTTCTGCATATTGCTATAGTGGTTCACTATAACATTTAACTCTTTTCCAGGGTATTTTGTCTTAATTTTAACCCTTTGAATCAAATTTTAGACTTATTTTGATGTTTGCGTGCAGGTTTTGATGGTTTTTTTTTCCTTTCTCCCAAGTGGAGATTTACCTTGCAGCATATTTCCATGCTTTTTAGGGGTTATTATTATATTATTTAACCCTTTAGCTGCTTATTTTCTTTAATTTTGGACTTTTGTGTGCAGGTTTTGAAATTTTTTTTTACTCCAGCCACCCCTTTACATTGGCCACCTGTTGGTGAGCCACGGGGTACTGATACCCCCTCTAGTTAGACTTATTTTGACGTTTGCGTGCAGGTTTTCATGGTTTTTTTTTTTTCCTTTCTTCCAAGTGTAGAGTTTCTGCATATTGCTATGGTGGTTCACTATAACATTTAACTCTTTTCCAGGGTATTTTGTCTTAATTTTAACCCTTTGAAGCAAATTTTAGACTTATTTTGATGTTTGCGTGCAGGTTTTGATGTTTTTTTTTTCCTTTCTTCCAAGTGGAGATTTACCTTGCAGCATATGTCCATGCTTTCTATTGTATGTAAACATGTATCTTAGGGCTATGTTTGTATTATTTAACCCTTTTCCTGCTTAATTACTTCAATTTTGGACTTTGTTTGTTTACGGGTTTGGATTTTTGTGCTTTTTAAAAAAATTTTTTTCTCCTTTGCATATTACTATGGGGATTCACAATAACATTTAACTCTTTTCCAGGGTATTTTGTCTTAATTTTAACCCTTTGAATCAAATTTTGGACTTATTTTGACGTTTGTGTGCAGGTTTTGATGTTTTTTTTACTTTTATGTGCAGGTTTTGAGGTTTGTCTTTCTTCTCTTTCAAGTGGCAACTTACCTTGTAGCATATTGCTATGGTTCCTATTTTATGTTAGGATGCTTCTTGGGGCTATTATTATATTATTTAACCCTTTAGCTGCTTATTTACTTTAATTTTGGACTTTTGTGTGCAGGTTGTGATATTTTTTTTTAAGTGGAGTTTTACCTCACTGGCATATTGCCATGGTGGTTACTGTAACATTTTCAGGATATTTTTCTAAATTTTAACCCTTTGAAACAAATGTGATACTTTTTTTTACTTTTATGTGCAGGTTTTGAGGTTTGTCTTTCTTTTCTTCCAAGTGGATATTTTTCAAGTAGAGTTTCACCTTACTGGCATATTGCCATTGTGGTTACTGTGACAGGGTATTTTTCTCAATTTTAACCCCTTGAAACAAATGTGATACTTTTTTTTACTTTTATGTGCAGGTTTTGAGGTTTGTCTTTCTTTTCTTCCAAGTGGTGACTTACCTTGTAGCATATTGCCATGGGTTCCTATTTTATGTTAGGATGCTTCTTGGGCTATTTTTATATTATTTAACCCTTTAGCTGCTTATTTACTTTAATTTTGGACATTTGTGTGCAGGTTTTGTACTTTTGTGTGCAGGTTTTGATATTTTTTTTTAAGTGGAGTTTTACCTCACTGGCATATTGCCACGCTGGTTATTGGTAACATTTTCAGGGTATTTTTCTAAATTTTAACCCTTTGAAACAAATGTAATACTTTTTTGACTTTTATGTGCAGGTTTTGAGGTTTTTCTTTCTTTTCTTCCAAGAGGATATTTTTCAGGTAGGGTTTCACCTTACTGGCATATTGCCATGGTGGTTACTGTGACATTATCAGTGTATTTTTCTCAATTTTAACCCATTGAAACAAATGTGATACTTATTTTTTTTTTACTTTTATGTGCAGGTTTTGAGGTTTGTCTTTCTTTTTTTCAGAGTGCAGACTTACCTTGTAGCATATTGCCACGGTTCCTATTTTATGTTAGCATGCTTCTTAGGGGTTATAATTATATTATTTAACCCTTTAGCTGCTTATTATCTTTAATTTTGGACTTTTGTGTGCAGGTTTTGAACTTTCTTTTTACTCCAGCCACCCCTTTACATTTACCACCTGTTGGTGAGCCACGGGGTACTGATACCCCCTCTAGTTGATGTTAATCTGTTATTTTGCTCCTGAGATGTTAACTTTTTATCCTTCAAATTGAAGATTCCTCCAATCCCTTTAGCATTCGATTACTTGAAAAATATTGCTTGGATTGTCAAGTTACTTTATTTTTGTGTTCCGGTTACTGATGTACCGAGCTGTATAGTTTTTGGTGTAAATCTGTTATTTTAATCCTGAGGTATTAACCCTTTATCCTTCAAATAGAAAATTCCTCCAATCCCTTTGGCATTTGATAACTTGAAAAATATTGCTTGGATTGTCAAGTTACTTTATAATTGTGTTCAGGTTACTGATGTGCTGAGCTGTATAGTTTTTGGTGTTAATCTGATAATTTGATTCGGAGATATTAACCCTTTATCCTTCAAATTGAAAATTCCTCCAATCCCTTTGGCATGAGATAACTCCAAAAATATCAATCCGATTGTCATGTTACTTTATATATTTATTCAGGTTACTGATGTGCTGTGCTGCATAGTTTTTTATGTAAATCTGATAATTTGATCCGGAGATATTAACCCTTTATCCATCAAATTAGACACTCCTCCAATCCATTTCTATATGTACCCATACCTTGTAGGTGTATATAATGTCAGCATCCGTGGTGGCCCTCCGTCATACAGCTTTCTACTAGTTGCGCATATGGGTACACATCTGACGATTTCATCGGCCTATTTTTGATTTGAGCTTACTTCCATGGCAGGAAGCTCAAATGAAAAATCATGAAGTGGACAATGTCACAAATCTATATCTATTGGGAAACATAGTTTAGAGAAGACTCCCCCCCCCCCCCCCCCCCCCCCCCCCCCCCTCCCTGCACATACACAGCGATCCCTGCCGAAGCGCTTTATGTCCTCGGCTGTTGTGGGCTGTTGACTTTGCCAGTCACCGTTCTATAGAATTAAAAGATTGGTATTGTCGGGAAAAAAATTGCCCATAAACTGATTCTGGTCAGTATGCCCGGCCCATACCATCTGTAAGCGCCCCCCCTTTTCCCATCACCACCCTTCATACCTTAGGGCCGATGTTTCAAAACAATTTGAAAGAGAGAGTCTTTCTTATTTTGATGGTTCAGTGTGATGTTGTGAGAAAAATAATTCCATTCCCAGACATCCAAGCTAACCCCTCTTCCCACCGCCACCACGTGTTCCCAGCTTTGGGCCTATAGGCCTACTCAAACTGAACTGCGATTGAAATGTTGCAAATGGCGACCGACGGTAAGTCTCGTTTATCCTTGTACATCCGATGTGTTCGTTTCCAGAAAAACTTGGTCGTAATATTCATTCTTTTCATGTTCATCGGACAGGTTTTGAATAAGAATTACTGTAATTGTTATTAAAAACATGTCCGGTGAACATGAAAAGAATTTACAATTTTTTCCAAGTCAATTCAGGGGTTTTTCGTTACAAATTTACCCAGGACTAAACTCTTTGCAGATAACGCTGAACACGTTGTCTTTCAGCTGTTGTGTAGTTACCCCAGCATCGCATGACGTGTATGCATTAATTTTCAATCAATACCAATGACGTATAAATTTAGTTAAAAATGGAAACAAGTTTTCCCCAGAAAACACTAGATGATGATGAGTATGCAAAGAATCTCCCTCAATATCTGTGACGTTTGGTTCAAAATAGAAAACGAGTTTCCTCCACAAACAAAATGGAGGTGGAATGTAATAATTGTTAACTGTGCTGATTGTTTCAGATTTTTTCTGCAATCGGAATTGGTATGTTTGGGAATGATTTCAACAACATAAAAAGTCATGGCAAAAATACACTTGTCGACCAGGACAAGTGAATTTATTTTTTGGTTGTCGCTAGTAGAAATTACTTGTCGGCGACAAGTAGACAAGCGTTATTTCGACACTTGTAGCATGGTAGATAGTGTCAGAATAAATGCCTTAGTAACTGCCATAGCACTGGAATTTTACTACGGCAAAACGATGCCGTAGTAAAATATTCTCAATTTCGAGGGCTGTAAACAATTGGGTTTCCGGATGATAATTTGACAATGGTTCCACCTGTGTTCATAAAAACTTCAGAGGTACGTTGGCATTGGTGCAAGAAAAAGCCTATTTATTTTGGAATCAATAGGTCAAAGGTCAAGGTCACAGTGACCCTTCACATAGTAAATTTTAAACAATTGGTTTCCGGACGAGTTGATGATGATTAAATCCACTTTTGTGCTGTCACAACTCGACATTGGATCGGTGATCCTATCGGCATTTTTAGTCGAGTTGTGACAAAGTCAAACTCAACTTATAGTTTGATGAATGGCGGGTGGGTGGACGGGCGTAAACAATTGGAAATTTCTGGATGATAACTTGATAATGGTTCGACCCACGTTCATGAAACTTCATAGGTAGGTTGGCCTTGGTGAGAGGAAGAACGCCATGTATTTTGGACTCACTAGGTCAATGGTGAAGGTCACAGTGACCTTGAACATACAAAATCGTAAACAATTGGTTTCCGGATGATAACTTGACTATCTTTGAACCCACATTCATGAAACTACATATGTAGGTTGGCCTTCGTGAGAGGAAGAACCTTATTTATTTTGAACTTGCTAGGTCAAAGGTCAAGGTCACAGTGACTCTGAACATAGTAAATCAAAACAATTGGTTTCTGGATTATAACTTGATAATGGTTTGACCCATGTTCATGAGACTTCATAGGTTGGTTGGCATCAGTGAGAGGAAGAACCCTATTTATTTTGGACTTGCTAGGTGAAAGGTCAATGTCACAGTGGCCTTTAACATAGTAAATCTGTAATAATTGGTTTCCGGATGATAACTTGATAATGGTTTGACCCACATTTATGAAACTTCATATGTAGGTTGCCATCAGTGAGAGGAAGAACTCTATTTATTTTGGACTCGCTAGGTCAAAGGTCAAGTTCACAGTGACCTTGAACATAGTCAATCATAAACAGTTGTTTCCGGATGATAACTAAACTGTGGTTCAACCCATATTTATGAAACTTCATTTGTAGGGTGGCCTTCTTGAGAGGAAGAACTCTATTTAATTTGGACTCGCTAAGTGAAAGGTCAAGGTCACAATGACCTTCAGCATAGTAAATCGTAAACAATTGGTTTCCGGATGATAACTTGATAATGGTTCCACCCACATTCATGAAACTTCATAGGTAGGTTGGCATTGCTGCAAGAAAGAGCCCTATTTATTTTGGAATCACTAGGTCAAAGGTCAAGGTCACAGGGACCCTTCATTTAGTAAATTGTAAACAACTGGTTTCCAGACGATAAGTTGATAATGATTAAACCCACTTTTGTGCTGTCACAACTCGACATTGGAACGGTGATCCTATCGTCATTTTTTTAAAATTTGTTTATGGATTATTCTGACCAAAAAAGCATATCTAGAATGACTTGCCACAGTACATAGTGCATAGGCTCATTGTTGTATTAATAATTATGATATATAGCAGTGTTTGAACATGCACCTTTTTGCAGACCTTTAGATTAGTCTAATTTGGGCACAACAGCAATTATGGATGTGGCCTGCATGGTTGGAGAAAAAGCACCTGTATTTTCTTCTTCTTCGCATCAGTTTTGGATTTTAGGCCCCCATCTTAAAATGATGTTTACAGCCCCTTGTTTGTTATATAGCCCAAGAACATTAGGTTTCACTAGGGAAAAAAATCGGAGAAAGCTGATTTTTTCAGGGAATGTCAAGTACATGTCACTGAACGATTAGACAAAAGTCCCCTAAAATCCCAGTTGAGCTTTTTTTTCTACAGCCTTTTTTCGAAAACGCGTTTGAAAAAAATTTAAAAAAATCGCACGAACTTTGTAACCTCGAATTGATCCAACTGTATTTTTTGTTTACGCGTATTTCGAGCTACATAATGTCTAATATACATTTACCTAGAGGAAAATGTGCATTCTGTGACAATTTCTGCGAAAAATTATTGAAAATTCACAAAAAAGTATCGGATTTACGCAAAAAATGACGATTTTCCTAACGGATTTGCAGAAAGGGTCGTAGTACAGAACGGGATGTTAGTTGTACAGACGATAAAAAATCCACCACCATTTGAAGACTTTTATCATTGCTTACAAAATAGACATTATGGAAGACCCCCTCTGCTTCTGGCCGAGTTCCCCTTTTGGCATAAAATTCGTCAGCATGAGAACTCAACTATTTTCGGGCTTGGGACCGAACAGACACGTCTGTGTCTGGCAGCATTAGATCAATAAATAATATTTACAGAATGTACAAAAATCAATAAATAATATTTACAGAATGTACAAATCAATCAACATGGATTAAGTTACATTGACTATTATCAACGCTATATACAGAAATGACATGACCTATATACATATAATTCATCGAACTCAGAAATTTCCGACAGGACAGTGTTTCTGTGGTTGTTACAAGAATCCGAACTGGAATTACACAAACCTGAGCAAGAGAGTCCTGCCTTCTTACACCCACACCTTTTTGTACAAGCACTCTTGAAACAACAACTGATCAGATTCAGTAGGTTATCGGGGGCACATGGCTTTGTGGCTGCAGTCGGTACAAGAAGTCCATTGTCTAGCGACCACCCCCAATCCGTCGGAGGAAGCGAAGTGCCCAGCCATTGTTGGACCTGGAGATAACATCTGTAGACATGTTGTTGTGCAGCATCGCTGCTTGGTGGGAGTGAGGCTAGGTCGATGGGTTTATTCAGTTTAGATTTTGCTACAGAACGCTTGTAAGTGACATATCTATATTGGTCGAGAGAGGAAACAGTTTTACTCCCGTATAAGATCAGGAGAAGTTGTTCCCCGGCAGCGGCTACTGCACTTGGTGTACTGTCATCCGCCAAAATTGTGTTGACATACTGTTGTGAGTCGCTAGTAACATCGGAGACAATTGTACTGAATACTTTCTTCTTACCAACTCGAAAGAGTGCAGAAGTAGTGTCACAACCACTTATAGAATGTGCTACAAGGAGGTTGCTTCTATGGTCACCCATTTTGGTTGCTATTTCACTAACTGAAACTAGTAAGTTTGGGGTAATGGAATACATCATGTGAATATTACATCCCGGTTGAACTCGAGAGGTAAGAATGACTAACAAGTCTGTGTCTGTTCCCACAATGACAACATTGTTGTCATCTTGAGTGATGTCAAGTGCAGTTTCGGCTATCAGTACATCAGCATCAGCCTCGGCCTGCTTGGACTGAATATTGATAGCAGATAGCTCCTGCATTAGAAGATCGATCAGTTGGGTTTTGTTCTTGGCGTTTGCAAGGAAATCGGATTGGGGTGTGGTGGCTGGTAACTTGGGTGAGATATTGATATCAATGGAATACCTGTCTTTAGATCTACGGGCTTGTTCCATGCCCTTTGTCGACATTGTACAAGCATAACCATCAAAAACAACCACGACGTTCGCCCCAAAATGTCTCACTAGATAATTGGAATATGATGTACATATGTCCTTATATGACGACTGTTTAGGCCATACAACTGCCCTCAATAAAAATCCACCATCTACAACAAACAGAGAATGTTCTGGGATTTTAGTTTGCTCGGAACCGTATGTTTTGAGGATCTTACCGAGCGTGCTTTTCTGTGTCTTCCTCATTCCAGCAGAATCAAACAATGCTGGTGGTTTCGGGGCGAGTTCATATTTGAGATACTCTTCCATCTCTGCTTGTGACTGAATAACACATGTGATGCGGTTGAACAGAATTGTGGGGTCAATCACTACCTTACTCCCACGGACTTTGATGCTATTTGCCATCGATGCGAAAGACTTCACAGTGTCAACACGTTGTAGTTTGATGCTGTTGAACGTTTTGCTTACAACATTCGATACGCAACATTCACCAATTTTGCGAACTTGTTCACAGTTTCATCGGCCACAAGCCCGGTCGCTATAGAGACTAATTGTAGTGGATCTCTATTCTGAAAGGGGGAATGCACTCTGAGCCAGTTCAATAATTTGGTGATATCATTGGCATCAGTCAATTGTGAACTTTGACGGAGATTCCGATGTTGTTCGCCATGACCAGTGTGAACATGAACAAAATTTTCGAGAGCATTACATATCGGAAGGCAAAGAGGTAGTCCATGTACCCATTTTGCAACAGTGCTATCGGTTATTCCCCTGCCATGTGTGAGACCACCAGGGAGCTTGAACATTCTCATTAAACACTGCTCTATGGTCTGATCAGAATATATCCCGTCCCAGAATTTATCTGAGCGCCTTATGGTAAAGTAACCTTTCTCAGTGAACAACTTCAAATCATCCTGTTGCATTATTTCTGTTAGCTCATTCATCTGCTGCAAATAGAGATGAGAACTTTTTGCGTATGCAGAATGACCACCTGCGTGAAATACTGGAATCATATTGCGAACACAATATGTGTGGAGTTCCCAGTCGCCTGTTCGCTCTGCTCTCAACAACAACTGGAGAAGACCTATTTGCTCGTAGTATTGTACCCAAAGCTTTCCTGTGCGGACGCATTCTGGAGCAGTTCGTGTAATTTTGACAGTAGATGGTTGACACTTTCTTGATTGACAGCGTCAGCTGTTGCACAGTCACCTCTGGCAAGTCCACATAATATTTCATTGACTTCTGTGCAGTCTATGTTATCTAGTGTTCGGCTTTCTTCAAACACAAGTTTTGTAATGGCAATTTGTGTTAGCAAATGGGCACGAACTGCTCTTGAATATGCATGACCACTGATCAAATGATGGATTGACCCACCAGCATAAACAGTCCCCCAAAATTCATCCAAGCCGCTACCAGCCATGATCGAACCAATTGCCCCTAAATATGACATAATCATATGGAAACCGCTGAGTCTAATGAAAACTTTTGTCAACTTATCTGACGAAGACACAATCTCCACTGCTTTGATATAAAGTGGTTGGTCAAACGTCACTGGACAAACGTTCAGTCCCTGTTTCCATTATGTGATTTAATCGAACATGGAAATTGAAACAATGATGCTATAATACGGTATTTGAATGAGAAAAGTCGATGCCGTTTGAATTTGAGTTTAGGGGGTATGGTTAATATTTCACACGTTTCACCAGTTCATTATGGAATAAATGACTATTGTTATATATCATTATAAAGCCACTGCTTTTCTGCAATTTTTGATATATAATTTAACTCCCAAAGTAGTCGTAGATTTGATTTAATGGACGTTGTGTACCGTTGTGTGTATGAAAACAATAAAATTTTTTTCGTAATTTTGTACATTTTCGTGAATATTTCTCCATTGAATGTGAGGATTGGTACAAAGTTGGCATTTTCTGTTGGGGATATGTATTCTCAATATAATTCAGCACGATATTTATGATTCTCACCCTACTAAGGCGAATAAGAATGAGAAATATGGAGCTGGGTCGAATTTTTTTTTAAATTTTTTTTTTCATCAAAAAAACGCTATAACTAAAAAAGCTCAACTCGGATTCGCGGGGACTTTTCACACTTTATCCGCAATGTGTGTCCCGGAAACATATAAAAAAATCAGCTTTCTCCGATTTTTTTCCTTACTTTCTCATTTTTATGTCTAATGTGCCTGGACTAATAGGCCTTCACCATTTATCACTGGTTCCCACCACCATTTCACATAAGTTTTCTTGACTAACTCGAGAAGGCTTCTTAGTTTCCCAGTGTCGAGA
Organism: Pictodentalium vernedei; assembly: GCA_031216915.1. Taxonomy (NCBI): domain Eukaryota; kingdom Metazoa; phylum Mollusca; class Scaphopoda; order Dentaliida; family Dentaliidae; genus Pictodentalium; species Pictodentalium vernedei. The sequence goes on along the minus strand of CM062289.1, from coordinate 223,857,025 downwards.
TAAAGTCCTACTTGAATGGAAATTATGCATGGCGTTTACCAAGAAATGCCACAAGCATGAATATAATGGACCTCAAGCTTTAAGTGCATGATCAAATAGAATTCGCCACAGCAAAGCAATCGCCGTTGATAGTGTCGTATACGACACTTGACACCGATTGCTTTTCTATAGCGAACTCGGTTGGTTTTTAAAAAAATTATCTGTTGCATTGTTTGGTTTGAAGGTAAGCTCTAAGCTATATTGCAAGCATCAGGGAAACCTGGCCAAACTATCTATTGCCGAAACACTGCAAAACTTGGAGAAAGTTTCAAACTCTGCATAATTTGGCTGCAATTATCTTTCTTGGGCACAGCATTTACTGTTGTTAGTTCGGAGGAATTTAAAGGCCTGCCTTTTTGACACCCTCAGTCTGTTGGCCTGCCCCAAATTTCCCCAAAAGCCAGAAACCAACTTGGGTACAAACCAACCTATCAGGAGTATCCCAAGCGACACATCCACGGCCATATCCAGGGATAATTTGGGGAGACCTATCCATATATACTGCAGGCACAACTGAAGGCAGTAGAGACGGAAACTGAAAGTAGGATTACCATACTGAACGCAACATTTTTAAAAGACAAAAAAGTTGAAATTACCGTAATGCCTCCATGTGCTTTCCACGTACCTGTTCTGTGCGTTTTTTTTTTTATCAAAGTGTAATTGCTTCAGGCATATTTTTAGTCAGCTAAAGTATCCTAGTTTGGGATTCAAGGGATAAGCCTTGTGTTGGTTTTAGTCATGTATAATTTTTGCTGAATTTCGACTGTTTTAGCAGACTATGGGATGGAGATAATACAAAAAAACAATGAGTTCGGGCACTCAAACTGGTATACCAGTACCAAAAATGTCTGGATATGGCCCTGACGTCCCATTTGTATCCCATGCTCTTGACCATCTGTATCGATGATTGCAGATGCATTTAACCTACGATATCCACTTCAAGGCAATGACAACTTTTTATAGGGTTGGTTTGTTGGGTAACCAGAAACACACGTTTTTATTTTTGTCTGTATGGTTCAATAATTTTGCATGTGCACCTGATATTATTATGCATTTGCTGTCGACTGACAATCTAATGTCTTAATCAACCTACCTTACAGTTGTTTACTACAGGCTTGCACTACATTGGAAGACCTAACTTTCCCCGTGGGAACCCCGGGAAGTAAGCAGCACTTGTTTACTGTGGTAAACCAGTTCCGCTTTACTAGTAAAATAGGACCCAGTCACCAATGCTTGGGGTGAAAGTCCTCTAAAATGGGCAACATGTTGATCAACGATTGACTAAACTTGACTTCATCTCCATGTTGTGTCACGATTAGCCATGGTGCATAAATATGTGACGTTAACCACCAACAAAAAAAAAGACCTAACTCGGAAAATATACTCTCTATTTTGATCTTTCCCAAAGGATTTGGGAAAGAAAAGTGGTGCAAAAGCACCAAGAAAAAATAAGCCCAAACTGGGTCAAGTGCTACTGGCGCACACCCAGTAGGGGATGCTCTTCTCCTAATACAGATCCACGGCTTCCGATACCAGTGCGCAGTCAGTAGCTAATGAATCATTCTTTTTTCGTCTGTCCTTGCGGCGAGACGTCCATTTGCATTAAGAAACAGTGATAATTCATCTCGTTGATAATGGTTACCTGTGACTGGAATTATTGATCTGAGGATCGTATAACAGGACTGTGTTTTATATATTCTCTTTATTATTTTCAACCACATTTTCATTGTATTTTATATATTCTCCGTGTTCGCACACGACTTTCGCATACCGTGCAGTTCGGACAAAAAATTTTTTGGTTGATAATTTTATGTTATCCTTTTGGATATTATTATTATACCCCCCACAAACAAAGTTGGGGGGGTGGAGGGTATATAGGAATCCCCCTCTCCATCCGTCTGTCCATCCGTCTGTCCATCCTTGTAAGCGCAACTCCTCCTAAACCGTTTGAAGAATTTTCATGAAACTTTACACAATGGAAGAACTCCATATGAAGATGTGCATGAAGCAATATAATTCCGTTCTGACATTTCCAAGGGGAGATAATCTAACTTGAACATTTCAGGCGCGGGGGTATCACTTTGTGAGTTTGCTCACAGTACCTCCAGTTGGAGTTAGGTGTCTATGGGGAGCTGTATGGGCAGGATTTCTCCTCTCTGTTGAGGGCAGAATTTCTGCTTTTTGGGTCCCTGTCGGCCTTCTGGGTTCAGTTGTGTTCTCGCCGGTCCTTTATTTTCTGCCACCTTTTTTCGTAGTTGGGGGGTGGGGGGTGTTCTACTTTCTACATCTGTTGAGTTCACCTTTTCTTCTACTGCTCTCACCTCTGTTATGGCCAGGACTGTTCCTTGATGGCAATTATTGTTGCCCAAGCATGTGGTGCGTTCTCATGGCTGTTCCTTCTGCACCCATGGGGAGGGGGAACACTGTCATTCAGGTCCTCCCGACACGACCACGTCTGGTGAGAGTTGTACCCCCTCCATTGGAGATGTGCAGTCTCTAACTGTGGTGGATACTGCGGGACCTGTTGAGTTGTCTGGTGAAGAGATGCCTGCTTCCGGGACTGTGGTCCCTCTCCAGTCGACATCTGAGGCTGTCACTAGGGTTGTGACTCCTCCTTTGGAGCCAAGCTCAGTTGCTCTCCCCACTTTTCAACTGGTTTCAACAGCTCCCATCGTATCTGCTGCTTCTGCTGTTCTGTCTGCTATATCATAAGTCACCGTTTCAGCCGGCCCCGGCTTACCCCTTCAGGGGTCTGCAGAGATGTCTCCTAGTGTGCACATGGGGTATCGGCCTCGGCCTTCCCTGACTTCAACTCGGCGAAGTTGGAAGGGGCTGCTGACCGACTCCTCTGCTGTGGTGTCTCAGCCGTCCAGCCCAGCTGTTTTCTCATTGGATTCGGATGTTCATGGTGGGATCACCATGGACTCTGTTGCGTTTCCGTCTACGCACTCTAATCCCATGGCCAGTTTTGCGGGCCCGATGCTTTTTGTGCAGCCTGGACCTAATGTCCCTCACAGGTCCGTGGCGACTCTCCGGAGTTCCTGCACTGTACATCGTCGGGGTATGTCGTACCCCTATACCCTTTGCCTTCAGCTGTTTCGGCTACCGCCCGTTGCCCTGCATCTGGTGTATTTGAGGATCGTGGCCCTTTGCTGATTAAAAGGGTCAGGAGTGAAACCAGTTTTCCGGTTCGTTCCCACGTCGAACGTCTGACACGGGCCGTGACCTTAGGGAGGCCCACTCCTTGCTCACTCCGGTTCTTTCCAAGAGCCTTCCCGTTGCCTCTAGCAAGGCTGCTAGTGGTTTCCAGGTGTCCCTGTGTGGCGCCGCCTCCCAGGATTGGAAGCAGGCCGCCTTCTGATCCCTCAGGTGTGCCTACACCATGGGAGGCATCGGCTGGTTTGCCCATGATGGGCTATTTGTCTTCCGACTCAGAGGATGGGCCAGACATACCTGACGTCGAGAGCCAACAGTCTTCTGACTATGGGGCAGCTCTTGACTTTGTTTTGAGTTCCTTCTGGATCTCAAACCGTCAGACCAGCCGATTGTTGTCAGCCAGGCCACAATTATCGGTCACCCGCCTACAGCCTGTGGAGCAACCCGCTTCAGGGTGCCTTCGACCATGCCAGTCGGTACAGTTGTTTGAAGCATTTAAAGCTTTGGACTCTAAACTGAGTTCCAAGGCTATGAAGACTTCGTTCTTCTCCAGGGCTGACACTTTTTTGCCTCCAGTGCATTATCGTTCCTACGACTCCGCCAATCCATCGGTCTGCCAGACTTCGACAGTCTTGGATCAGGACTCCACCTCCCTCAGGCTTTCCAAGCCCAAGTCGCCCATTACTCCTATGGCGACTCGGGGTCCCTGTTGGGCTTATCGAGAGAGATGCTGGGCATGCTTTCTCTCTCTCAGATCACGTCGTCTCTGCTTTAGCTTCTTATCTGCCTCCAGGCTCCTTTGTGTGTGCTTTCCAAGGCACTCATGCATCCACACAGATATCCTTCTGGAGGCACCCCACTCTGTCGAGAGTGTGTCTTCCAACTCAAGTTCCTTTAGACATTACACGCCGGGAACTTTCCATTATGGAGATAGACAATCTCCTGTCAAAGGGGGCGATTGAGGTCCCAAGTTCAGCATGGAGACTTTCAGGTCGGTTCACCGCTCGATTCATGAGGGAGATGTCACTTCCAGCATCGACCTGCGAGACGCTTACTTTCATGTTCCGATTCATTGGACATCGCGAAAGTATCTCAGGTTCACTTTTCTGGGGCGAGTTCACCAGTTCAAGGCCAAGCCCTTCGGCCTCAACCTGGCTCCTTGGGCCTTCACCCGACTGATGTCGCATGTGATCACCTTCCATCGTACACAGTCCAGGGTGACTACTTCGGCATATCTAGATGATGTCCTCCAGAGGCATTCCAATGCTGTCTTTCTGGAGTCAGATGTCGACACACTGTTGAGCCTGCTCACATTGCTAGGGTTCAGAGTCAATGAGGAGAAGTCGGACCTGGTCCTTTCTCAGTCGTTTTGTCATCTGGGGATGGACTTCCGTACTCGGCTGAATACGGTGGCGGTTTCCCCGGCAAGGGCTGTGATTCTCTAGGCTTTTCCCCTGTCCCAGTCCACATCCACGGCAGCTCATGAGTATTCTCTGGCTGCTCGGTCTCTGTGGTTCGGGGACGGATCTTATTCCTCCAGGTCGGTTGCATGTCAGACCTCTCCAACACTTTCTGCTCAGTCGTTGGAGGCCGAATGTCGCTCCTCTGGATCTGGTGCTTCAGAGTCTCTTCATCATCACCTTCTCCCCTGGACTGATGTTCAGTGGCTTATGCAGGGAGTTCCGTTGGACTTACCCACGCCCGATCGTGTTCTTATCGCAGATGCCAGCGATCTCTGATAGGGTGCGACATTGGATCCTCTAGGTCTTTCCCTTCAGGGGGCATGGGACCAGGATCAAGCAGCTCTTCACATCAACCAGGAGGAGCTTCTTGCGCCTCTTCTGAGTTTCCGGCAGTAGATCCCCCACCTTTCGAATCGCCAGGTCCTTCAGTTGTCCGACAATTCGACAGTGATTGCTTACATTCGGAACCAGGGTGGCACGCACTCAGTTCCCATGTACGGATTGGCTTGGGATCTTCTACTGCTCGCTCAGGATGTTTGTGCCAGAGTGGTGGTTCGTCACATTCCCGGATGTCTGAACGTCCTAGCCGACTCCCTGTCCCGACGGGGCAGGGTCATTTCCACCAAGTGGATGCTCCACAGGGCAGTGTTCCAGTTGCTTTGCGATCTCTAGGGTCGCCCCCACATCGATCTCTTTGCGACTCGTTTGAACCATCAGGTGTCCACGTGTCCAGATCCTCTGGCTTTCGCCGTGGATGCTCTGTCACTCGCTTGGAACGGTCTTGTTGGATACACCTTCCCACCGGTTCCGATTCTGCTTCAGGTTCTAGCCAAGATACCAACCTGCAGTTGTTGAATCATTCTTATCGCTCCCCTGTCGCCTCAACAGGTGTGGATCAATCTGCTCCGCTCTCTGTTGGCGGTGGTTCCAGCCTGTCTCCCTCTACGTCGCGACCTTCTTTGCCAAGGTCACCCGAGGAGATTTCACGTTGATCCGACTTCATTGCGCCTTTTTGCATATCTTTTGTCAGGTCCTGCCTTCTCCGTAGAGGTTTTTCGAGACAAGCAGTGGAGTGCATTTCTTCTTCAAGGCGGCACTCCACTGGTTTAGCCTATGTGGCTAAGTGGAAGGTCTTCTGTCAATGGTTTGCTGATCACACTATTGATTATGCCAATCCTTCGAGATCACAGATTGCAGAGACCTTTTCATATGTGGGACAGCGTCGTATCAACACTAATCCACACCTCTCCAAGCTTGTTCAGCACTTCTGAAAAGGCCTTGGACTTTGCAGCTTACCCCAAGATGGAATCTTTCTTTGGTGCTGCTTTGCTTGGGGGGAGGAGGTGGGGGGGGGCACCGTTCGAACCTTTATCCCAGGTGGATGTGCATTTTCTCACATACAAGACTGCTTATCTGATGGCTTTTGCCTCAGCCAGATGGGTTAGTGAGCTTCATGCCCTCTCTCATGCCTTTTTCAGGAGCTCTCCCAACAGCTCTTCCAAGAATCAGATACCAGAAACGACTCCACCTCCTATCTGTATCAGGGCTGTTCCTGCTGCTGAGGGTAATCGCCCTTTACTCTGTCCAGTTTGTGCACTTCGCATTTATCTCAATTAGACGCAGTTCATTAGGAAAGGCGAAAACAATTATTTTTTTTCTATCTCTTATTCCTGGCCCACAGATCTCTCCTTAATCCATTTCTTTTTGCACGGCTTACGCTCGTCTAGCAACTGACGATTGTATTACCAATCGCATTTCTGCCCACGAGGTGCATGCCTTGTCTACCTCTTGGGCTTATGCTAACTCTGTCAAGTTGTCGGATGTTATGCAGGCAGCCTACTGGAGAAATGCTTCTACTTTCTCCACCTTCTATCTGCGTCAGTTGCAGGAGCAGTCGGAGGACCTCTTTGCTTTGGGCTCTCTTCTGCTCTGGCTGTTGTCTACTCTAGCCATTAGGCTTCTTACAAGGTCAGTTCCAGCTCTGTGCTGATACTGTCCTTTCTGTCGGTGCATCACACAGAACCATACACCTCATCTCTCCTTGTCTTTTACTAATGATTGTGATGCTATGGTTTGATAGGCCTAGGGACCTCTTCCTCTTTCCATGGTTTCAGTGCATTTGGGTTATGTGGGTGTTGGTTATGTGATTCCTTCCATCCTATTGTCTTTTCAGCCTGTAGTAAACAATCGTAAGGTAGGTTGATAAGAAATTTAAGTTTTATAGTAAATTTTCTTTCTAATTATACCTACCACAATTGTTTACATGGAGGCTCTCCTGTCTTCTTACTCGGGTAAGAATCCTTCCTCCCTGCTGATCACATAACTCCAATGTTGGCAGATTCAGAAGAATGATTCATTCGTTACTGACTGCGCACTGGTACCAGAAGCCGTGGATCTGTACTAGGGGAAGAGAGTCCTCTACTGGTGTGCGCCAGTAGCACTCGACCCAGTTTTGGCTTATTTTTACCTGCGTCGCCAGCGGCAGAGCAGGTCTAGTAACCGCTCGACTCCGTCCATCAGTCCGTCCAAAACACTTCTTCCGTCAAAGTTTTCTTGGCTTCTATGAAAGGGAATGATTTTATATTTGGTCTGCTGCTTCATAATGATGAGTTGTATCGTGTATCTAATTTTCAGATCTGCCGTGCAGCCACTTCCTGTTTGCCGATACTTTGAAGTCTGTTCATCTCTGTAATCAATTGCATGCAGCGACGCAGGTCCAGACCCGGTATTGGTCTTGGCTTGTTTCTTGGTGCTTTTGCAGCACTTTCTTTCCCAAATCCCTTGGGAAAGACCAAAATAGAGAGTATATTTTCCGAGTTAGGGACTTCCACTGTAGTGCAAGCCTGTAGTAAACAATTGTTGTAGGTATAATAAGAAAGGAAATTTACTATAAAATTTAAATTTTCTTTTCATTGAAGATTTGCGATCTAAGATCTGTATTAACTGATATTGAATGCCATATACATTCATAAAAGTATGCAAAACTGTATTACACAAAAGAGAAAATAATTGTTCATCAATTTTTGATAATGTAATATGTTTCAGATGAAAATCATCTCAGTTCATGCCTGTAGTTTTGATTGAAAAAAAATCACAGGAGGGCACCAACGTATCTGAAATATGTTCAGGAGGCTGATTGCTCCCAGCATTCAGCATTTTATTAGAGACCATGGAGGGTGATTACCTGTCTCAGAAATTCAGACCAATTAACCCACCAGAGACAGAATTCAGTGGCGTAGATAGCTTTTCGCTGGCGGAGGGGCAAGCCCAAAATTTTCCGACAAACCGAAAATTTTCCAACAGTGTAACAACAAAAACCCAAACAAACAGAAAGAATCTGTTGTTGTAAATGTACTGAAAATTGGTCTTTTTTTACCCAAAATTTACCCAAAATGGCATGTTTTTATCCCCAAAGCCAGCATTTTAATGTTATTAGGCATAAATTCGCCTAAAAATGGTCCCAAAAAATTTCCGACAAAACTTCTGGTGGGGGGGGGATCTCTGCCCCCCCCCCCCCCTTATCTATGCCACTGACAGAATTCACACTCCATATCCAACCAACCAACCAGGGAGTGCAGTGGCCCAGTAGATAGATATGCAGGCTGCAAGCTGAGAGGTCCTCGGTTTGAATCCCACCTGCGGCAACTGCGTTGTCCTTGAGCAAGACACTTAATCCCAATTTCCCACGTGGGTGAACGGTGGCATTGTGTACTAAGGCGTACTGCACATACATTTATCTTCAACCAATGCTAACCCTGCTTGTGTGGATTTGGTAAGTTGCTTGGTGGTTCTCTCCAGATACTCCGGCTTCGTCCACCTGTAAAACTGTCCAGCATGAGGTGACCCTCTCTGTCAAAAGTGTTTATAAACCCCAATAAATAAATGAATAATTATCCAACAAACCAGGTCCCCCAAAATGTCGTCTTTTGGCAAACTTGTAGGTTACATTTGTAGTTGTTTCTAGATGAGTCTTACCTAGCAACAACTGCAAAGACACAGGATATAGATTGTTTAATGTTACAAGAATGTACAAAAAGTTGCCAAACCATTGATTCACTTTGAAATGGTTAGAGGAAAAGTATGATCATTTTGTTAAAATTAGGTGGGTAAATAATGTTCTGTTGAATTTTTTCTTTTCAGTTGATTGCTATTGCCACAGGTGGACGCATAGTTCCTAGATTTGAGGAACTGACTGCACAAAAATTAGGTCATGCTGGCATTGTCAGAGAATTGAATTTTGGAACAACAAGGGATAAAATGTTAGTGATTGAAGAATGTAAGAATTCCAGAGCTGTTACAGTATTTGTTCGAGGTGGTAATAAAATGGTATGTGTATAAAGCTAATTTTTTTGACAAATGCAGGGGTTGGAATTTTTTACATGGCTGCTCTTAGAAGTGGACTATATTATGGTATGGCTCAATGCTTTGATTTTGAGAAGAGCAATCAGCCCCAGCCTATTAATCGACCCATAATTCTTTGCATGCTGCTTGTGGATATTCCTGCCCAGCACAGGGATTCCCTTGTCACTGAAATAAGTATAATTTGGAAACATGTAATCATATTTGAATGGAATTTTTCAACAATGATTTCTTCTTTACATTTAGATTAATTTTTCATAAAATCTAGTCAAATCTAGTCATGGCTGCTTTACAGTAGCCATGACTAGATTTGATGAAAAATATAAAAATACTCAGCGGGTTAAGAGTTAAAAAGTGTTCACAAAGCCTATCAATCAGTACTGTTGAAACTGTTTACTCCAAACCAGTTAATTGCAGAAGGCATGTTATCCAGAGCTTCGAAAGAAGTTAAAGTGTTAATTAAAAACTTCTGATTGCATTTTATTAGATTTAAAAATAAAAATTAATATTTTAATTTGCTATGTGTATCAAAATTTTAAAAAATTTTCTTATTTGGGCCTGTCCTGATTTACTTCAGTTTTCATCCACCTCTTGTACACATTTTGGTATTCTAATCTGGTAACAATGGGATTATGGGTCAGTTCCTTCATTATTGCAAAGATTATGTTCATTTCTAATATTTTGGTTTGGGAACATTGCTCTTATCTTCGTAATTTTGAGGTTCTACAAGCTGTATCTCAATACTGTAGTATTTTGTATTCTGATAATGCTACCTCCTTTTGCAACCTACACTACTTAAATTTATTGTATGACCAGTTTGTAAAGCAAAGTGGTCATTGTTGTATGCAAGTTTCATTCAGCATAGGCCCTAAATGGTTCATCCCCAGGTGGTTCGCTTAACAGGAATTCTTTTGAGTGTCTTATTAATGGATTCTTTCCCAATGGCATTTGGGCATGATGTTTCCCAATTCCCAACCCAAATTTCCCAGTCCCACTCCACACTTGAACAAAAATTTAATGCACAATTGGTGTCCTGAACTGGTTAGTCATAAGGCCTTGGAAAACCATTGGTTTTCTGAGGCCTTATTACCACCCAGTTCAGGACACAAATTGTGCATTAAACTTGTGCATTAAACTTAAATTGTGTACCAAACGAAGCTTAGAAAGTGTATGAAATGAAAGGCAAAAGTTCTATAATAATATAACAACGGTTCAGTAGACACTGGGATGAACATGATTCCATGTGAATATTTGTAATAAAACTTACTTGCAGTATACATGAAGTGCTTTGATGACTTGAGTTTGCTTGTAATGTTCAGTTTGAATGGAAAATTTTGTATTCTTTGTATATTTCTTCCCATCCAAGACAAATTCCCAATTGCAGACCCCATGATGCAAATTTTCCCAAGGGCATGGACCCTTAACCCTTTTCCAAAGAGGGCCGAAGAATTCCTGTATGTCCTCTAAAGTTGCCCACATATCATTGACTTTTCTTCATACTTGTGTTGTAGTTGCATTATGGCCTTTCATGTTGAAAGTGACCTTGAACCCTTGTAAATAATTAAATACTGAAAATCATGAATGCTTCTCATAATCATTCATGATCACTCAGTGTAGCACACATTTTGATTTTCATGTTTTCAAAAACAAAGCTGCAGAATATGCTTGATAGGTGAAAAGATTATTTCAGTTATTATCTGTAATGATCATAATCACATTATACATCTTCTGCCACTTGTACATTTTTCTCGTTACATTGTAGATTATTGAAGAAGCTAAGCGAAGTTTACATGATGCTTTATGTGTAGTAAGAAATATTGTTAGAGATAACAGGATTGTGTATGGTGGTGGTGCACCAGAAATATCGTGTTCATTAGCCGTGGAACAAGCAGCTGATAAGGTAAAATTTTAATTCCTGTGTATGCATCAGATATCAACAATTGCGATAAATTGTTTTTTAAAATTTTCTTTATGATCTTTAACATCTCATAAGTTGCAGACGACACATTTAGTATTTTAAAATTTAAAATAACTCAACATTTTCTTACTTTTCTTCCGAAACATACATCAAGCCTACAAAAAAAAGTTGTTTCTCAGGAAATTTTATGGTGAGGAAGGAAGCTTTTTTTTTCTTTTTTTTTTTCTGTACAGCTACCCTGACTGGAAAGTCAGGGTGAGCTATATTGATCACTCTTTGTAACAGGTTATTCAAGATTTTTCCAAACCTCTAAACTGATTTCAGGGGGAGCTAAAGTGATCACTTTCTGTATGTCGTCCACCCGTCTGGCGTGAACTTTACATTATTGACTTCTCATAAACCTCCAGGCCGAATTGAACCAAATTTGACATGCAGGTTTCTTATCATATGTCAATTCAAGTTCGTTCAAATAAGTTGCCATGCCCAGAGGGGGCTCCAAAAGGGCCATAATTCTGTTAGCACACCACCAAATTTTGTTTAAAAATTAAAAAATCTTCTCTGGAGCAACCGCTCAGAATCGTTTGATACTTGGTATACATCATCCTTAGAGGGATCAGATTCAGGTTTGTTTGAAAGTCCCTGGGTTCATATTTGGGCTGCCTATGGGAACTCGAACTTTAACATACTGCAGTAAGAAGAATGTTATTTAAAAATCTTCAGATCTACCAGTGAGATTCTTTTGTTATTTGATATGAAGCATCCTTCGGAGGTTCAGATTCAGGCTTGTTCAAATCAAGTCCCTGGGTTCACATTTGGGCTCCCTATGGGAACCGAATTTTAACTTGGTGAAATATGAGGAATAATCTATTTAAAAACCTTTTTCTTCTGATCTGCTGGTCAATATGGCTCCCTCTGAGATCCAACTTTTAACTGGAATATGAGAAAAAAGTTTTAAAAACCTTCAGATCCACTAGTCGGCATCTTTTGTTGATTGGTATATAGAATCCTTTTGAAGGAGAGATTCAAATTTCTGCAAATTAATTTCCTGGGTTCATATTTCGGGAACTCGGAACTTGAACTCACTGCAATATAAGGGATATTCTTTAAAAATCTTCTTCAGATCTACCAGTCAGTGTGTTTTGATATGGAGTATCCTCAGGAGGTTCAAATTCAATTTCAAATCAAGTCCCAGGGGTCATATTTTAGCTCCTTGTAGGAGACTGAATTTTAACTCTGTGCAACATGTGGAATATTCCTTAAAAACCTTTTTCAGATCTCCCAGTCAGAATCTTTTTATATTAGGTTTGTAGTATCCTTAGTGGGGTCAGATTCCAAGTTGTTCAAATCAAAGTCCCTTGGTTCATATTTAGGCTCCCTGTGGCAACCTAAATATTAACTTAGTGCCATATGGGGAAATTCCTTTAAAAATCTTCTTTCCGTCAGATTCACCAGTCTGAATTTTTTTAGCTCAACTTTGACGAAGTCAAATTTGAGCTATTGTCATGGCCCGTCGTCCGTCCGTCTGTCCGTCCGTCCGTCTGTCCGTACGTCAATTGGCTATGGCTCGGGCTAGAGGTCGTATTTATGAACCGATCTTTACGAAACTTCTTGTGTACCTTTGTTATGACCCTGGGACGGGAACGAGTGTTTTTAGGTGTGGTCCAAAATTCAAGATGGCTGCCAGCGGCCATTTTGTACCGATGATGCAAAAATCAGTTTTTTGTACAGAACTTCTGTATGAAAGTTCTGATTTGAATAAAGTTTTGTATAAATGTTTAGTACCATGGGATACATCACATATAATACGGTTTTTTTTCTCGTGCGTAAATTATGCAAATTAGACTGACTTTGATTTATTTAGTGTTACTTTCAGAGCTGTAAGTGCCAAGCTGCTATGGCTCGGGCTAGAGGCCGTATTTATGAACCGATCTTTACGAAACTTCTTGGGTACCTTTGTTATGACCGTGGGACGAGAACAAGTGTTTTTGGGTGCGGCCCAAAATTCAAGATGGCTGCCAGCCACCATTTTGTACCGACGATGCAGAAATCTGTTTTTTGTACAGAACTTCCATATGAAAGCTCTGATTTGAATAATTTTTTGTATGAATGTTTAGTACCATGGGATACATCACATATAATACGGGTTTTTTTCTCGTGCGTAAATTGTGCAAATTAGACTAATTTTGATGTTTTTTGGTGTTACTTTCAGCACTGTAAGTGCAAATGCCAATACGGCTCGGGCTAGAGGCCGTATTTATGAACTGATCTTTACGAAACTTCTTGGGTACCTTTGGTATCACCGTGGGACGAGAACGAGTGTTTTGGGGTCTGGTCCGAAATTCAAGATGGCTGATGGCAGCCATTTTGTACAAAATTAGGTGCAATCAGATTTTTCCACAGAACTTCCATATGAAAGCGATGATTTGAATAATTTTTTGTGTGAATGTTTAGTACCATGGGATACATCACATATAATACGGGTTTTTTTCTCGTGCAGAAATTATGCAAATTAGATGAACTTTGATTTTTTTTCAGTGCGACTTAAACACAGTACACATGTCAATACGGCTCAGACTCGAGTCTGTATTTATGAACTCGTCTTCACGAAATGTCTTGGGTACCTTTGTTATCACCTTGTGACGAGAACGAGTGTTTCTGGGTGCGGTCTAAAATTCAAGATGGCTGCCAGTGGCCATTTTGTACCGAAATTAGGTCTAATCAGTTTTTTGTACACAACTTCTATACAGCTCAGATTAGAGGCCATATTTATGAACCAATCTTTACAAAACTTCTTGGGTACCTTTGTTATCACCTTTGGGATGAGAGCGAGTGTTTTTGGGTGTGGTCCGGAATTCAAAATGGCCACCAGCAGCCATTTTGTACCAAAATTAGTGCAATCAGTCTTTTGTACAGAACTTCTGTATGAAAAAAAGTTCTGATTTGAATAAATTTTTGTATGAATGTTGAGTAACATGGAATATATCACATATTGTAAGGGTTTTTTTTCGTGCAGAAATTATGCAAATCAGATGAACTTTGATTTATTCAGTGCTACTTACACAATGTAAGCACACATGTCAATACGGCTCAGGGTAGAGGCTGTATTTATGAACCGATCTTCACAAAACTTCTTGGGTACCTTTGTTATCACCTTGGGACGAGAATGAGTGTTTCTGGGTACGGTCCAAAATTCAAGATGGCTGCCAGTGGCCATTTTGTACCGAAATTAGGTCCAATCAGTTTTTTGTCACAAGTTCTATACAGCTCGTATTTATGAACTGATCTTCACAAAACTTCTTGGATACCTTTGTTTTCACCTTAGGACAGGACCGAGTGTGTTTTGGGGTGCCTCTGCTATCACTGTGCTATGAGAACAAATATTTTGGGGTTCAGTCAGACTCACTCTGGGTCTAAAAGATTTTTTTCTAGTTTAGCATCTGACTGTCACCCACCTTTACAATACTTTACCTATACATTTGTTACAGGCAACGGTCAGTATTTATGTACAGACCGTTACAATACTTTATATGTACCTTTGTTATCAGGTCATTACCTAGATGTTTGTCATTGCTGTGTCACATACTATACATGTACATGTCTTTGTCTTGACAAGTTGAGCTACAGTGTCATTGACACTTTCATTTATATTTGATACGAAGAACCATAGGAGATTCAGATTTCAGTTTGTTCAAACCAAGTCCCTTGGCTCATAATTGGGCTCCCTGTTGGATCCCAGCTTTTAACTTCGTGCAATATAAGGACTATTCTTTAAAAAATCTTCTCATTCACAGTATTTTTATACAACCAATGGCCCAGACTAGCTGGTGCTAAGTCAAATTTAATCCAGGGCCAAACACAAATTTTGCCCCCCAATCCCTAAAATTTGCATGCAAAACCAAAAAAATCAGGTCCTATCAGGTCCTCCACACTTTTGAGATCTGTGCATGCGCAGTATCCAGGAAGGTACCGAAATTGCTGCGAACCACCATTCTTTGTTTGGCCCTAAAGTCAGCAACATTCAACTGACATCTTTGCTTTTTAATCTCCTTTTTAGCTCACCGAAGGGAGCTTAACTTATCACTGGCCGTCCGTCGGCGTGAACATTTTTCAAACGACTTCTCCTCTGAAACCACTGGTCCGATTTTCACGAAACTTCATGTGGATATTCATTACTATATGGCAATTCATGTTTGTTCTAATGAAATGGCCACGTCCCATGGGGGCTCTGTATGGGGCATAACTCTGATAGCATCGTATGAATTATAGAAAAATTATTAAAAAATCTTCTTCTCCAGATCCAGCAGGCAGAATCTTTTGATATTTGGTATGCAACATTGTGGGGTGGATCTGATTCAAGTTTGTTCAAATTGGCCCCCTGGATTCACATTTGGGCTCAGTATAGAAGCCCGAATTTGAACTTAGTGCATTTCAACCAAATTTCTTTAAAAATCTTCTTCTCCAGATCCAGCAGGCAGAATCTTTTGATATTTGGTATGCAACATTGTGGGGTGGATCTGATTCAAGTTTGTTCAAATTGGCCCCCTGGATTCACATTTGGGCTCAGTATAGAAGCCCGAATTTGAACTTAGTGCATTTCAACCAAATTTCTTTAAAAATCTTCTTCTCCAGATCCAGCAGGCAGAATCTTTTGATATTTGGTATGCAACATTGTGGGGTGGATCTGATTTAAGTTTGTTCAAATCGGCCTCCTGGATCCGTATTTGGGCTCCGTATAGAAGCCCGAATTTGAACTTAATGCATTTCAGGCAAATTTCTTTAAAAATCTTCTTCTCAAGATCCAGCAGGCAGAATCTTTTGATATTTGGTATGCAACATTGTGGGGTGGATCTGATTCAAGTTTGTTCAAATCGGCCCTCTGGATTCATATTTGGGCTCAGTATAGAAGCCCAAATGCGAACTTAGTGCATTTCAGGCAAATTTCTTAAAAAATCTTCTTCTCAAGATCCAGCAGGCAGAATCTTTTGATTTTGGTATGCAACATTGTGGGGTGGATCTGATTCAAGTTTGTTCAAATCGGCCGCTGGATTCAAATTTGGGCTCCGTATAGAAGCCCGAATTCGAACGTAGTGCATTTCAGGCAAATTTCTTAAAAAATCTTCTTAAGATCCAGCAGACAGAATCTGTTGATATTGGGTATGCAGCATGCTTAGGGGGGTGAGATTCAAGTTTGTTCAAGCCAAGTCCCTGGGTTCATATTTGGGCTCACTGTGGTAGCCCGAATTATAACTTAGTTCAAAGTGAGGAATTTTCTTTAAAAATCTTCTTCTTCAGATCCAGCAGCCAGAATGTTTTGATATTTGGTGTGCAGCATCTTTAGGGGTGTGAGATTCAAGTTTGTTCAAACCATGTCCCTAGGTCCATATTTGGGCTCATTGTGGGAGCCCGAATGATAACTTAGTTCAAAATGAGGAATTTTCTTTAAAAATCTTCTTCTTCAGATCCAGCAGTCGGAATGTTTTGATATATCCTGGGAGGGAGGGGGGGGGGGGGGGATTCAAGTTTGTTCAAGCCATATCCCTAGGTCCATATTGGGGGGGGGGGGGGGGGTGAGATTCAAGTTTGTTCAAGCCATATCCCTAGGTCCATATTTGGGCTCACTGTAGGAGCTTGAATTGTAACTTAGTTCGAAATGAGGAATTTTCTTTAAAAATCTTCTTCTTCAGATCCAGCAATCATAATAATTTGATATGTGGTGTGTAGCATTCTTAGGGGGGTGAGATTCAAGTTTGTTGAAGCCAAGTCCTTGGGTTCATATTTGGGCTCACTGTTGGAGCCTGAATGATAACTTAGTTCAAAATGAGGAATTTTCTTTAAAAATCTTCTTCTTCAGATCCAGCAGATGAATGCTTTTGATATTTGGTATGCAGCATCCTTCAGGGGGTAAGATTCAAGTTTGTTCAAGCCATGTCCTTAGTTCCATAAAATTTGTCTCTCATGACTTCATTCCTTTGTAGTGTTGATGAACCATGTCTAACTGAATGTGACCCCAACCACTTTGTTTGAATCACTTTGCCCGCTGAGCGATTAAGGCCCCTTGGGGCCTCTTGTTTGAGGATGCCAGACACAAATCAGTGGTAAAATTGGTGGATTCAAGGACAGAAATGGATGATGGAAGTGAACAGCGGTGTTCAGAACTGTTCAGGGCTGTAACTTTATGATTTTTATAAAAATTATTTCATGTTTCCCAATTTCGAGACATGTGCCTGACGTCATCATTCTTGAAAATAATTTATCCACTGTTTGTTAAGTGTTCCTTCCCTATCCCCCCCCCCCCCCCCACCCCTTGAAGCCCTCCTGTTAAACTCCCAAGCTTTTTGGCTTTTTTTTATTGAAATTTTTTATTAAATTGTTTGGAGTTTAACGTGTATTACAGAAGGTTTATTCTGTTTATCACCATGGTTACGTCCTCACCCTAAGTTATTCAGTCGTTTGGGTCATGCATCTATCTGATGTCTCGTTTTTTCTTCGTTTGAAGATCTTGCATTACATCTGGTAGCTTTAAAATCTGTTTCTGACTTTGGGCCTTTTTTCTGTGCCTGATGTCTTGTTTCCAGTTTTTTCCATGACGTTGACATTGCCAACGTCCTTAAATATATGTAGTATTTAGTTATTATTGCTGTAGGTTTGTTGTAAGATACATTAATTAATGTTCTGGTAGTGTAGTAATAATTTTTGGAATTATGTCCACACTTAGGCTCTATCGGGATACCCTTGAGCTCTTCACCTTCCCTTTGGGAACTAAGGCTTCTGTCAAAATTTTTAGTCGAGTTGTGACAAAGTCAAACTCGACTTATAGTTTGATGAATGGCGGGCGTGCATAAACAATTGGTTTCCGGATGATAACTTGATAATGGTTCAACCCATGTTTATGAAATTTCATAGATAGGTTGGTATCGGTGAGAGGAAGAACCCTATTAATTTTGGAATTGCTTGGTCAAAGGTCAAGGTCACAGTGACCTTAAACATAGCAAATTGTAAACAATTGGTTTCCGGATGATAACTTGACTACGGTTCAACCCACATTCATGAAGCTTCATATGTAGGTTGGCCTTTGTGAGAGGAAGAACCCTATTTATTTTGGACTCACTAGGTCAAAGGTCAAGGTCACAGTGACCCTGAACATGGTAAACCAAAACAATTGGTTTCCAGATGATAACTTGATAATGGTTCGATCCATGTTCATGAAACTTCATAGTTAGGTTGGCATCAGTGAGAGGAAAAACCCTATTTATTTTGGACTAGCCAAGTGAAAGGTCAAGCTCACAGTGACCTTCAACATAGTAAATCGTAAACAATTGGTTTCCGGATGATAACTTGATAATGTTTCGACCCATGTTCATGAAACTTCATAGGTGGGTTGGCATCAGTGAGAGGAAGAACGCTATTTATTTTGGACTTGCTAGGTGAAAGGTCATGGTCACAGTGACCTTCAACATAGTAAATCATAAACAATTGGTTTCTGAATGATAACTTGATAATGGTTTGACCCACATTCATGAAACTTCATAGGTAGGTTGGCCTAGGTGAGTGGAAGACCCCTATTTATACTGGACTCATTAGGTCAAAGGCCAAGGTCACAGTGACCTTGAAGATAATAAATCGTAAATAATTGGTTTCCAGATGATGATTTGACAATGGTTCCACCTACATTCATGAAACATCATTGGTAGGTTAGCATTGGTGCAAGAAAGAGCCCTATTTATTTCGGAATCACAAGGTCAAGGTCACAGTGACACTTCACATAGTAAATTGTAAACAATTGGTTTCCGGACGATAAGTTGATAATAGTTTTGCACGGTTTCTTTGTCTTTTTCTTTTTTTTCTTCTTCTGTCTTCTGTCTTCTCATCACTTTTTGTCCGCAAGATAACTTGAAAACGAATTGTCCTATCTTGTTGATTTTTAGCATGCCGAGAACATCCACAAGTTCTCGGCCACCTATGTTTTCCAGATTCCTGGGGTATCAGGGGTGTCTGTAGGGGTGTTTTGAAAGTGGGTCACGCCCATATCTCAGGTGTGGTATGACATATGGACCTGGGACCAGCACCAAATGAGTCGATACTCGATGGAGATTCAAAATATGGGTCAAGTCGCGGGGGTCACCTAGGGGTCATTGAGTGCATTTTTCATAATTGCTGGAAATCACGTTTTTTGACCCCCTAAAGCATTCCTGACGTACACACATGCATTTTGACGTTAAAAAAGTGGGCGTGGCCAAAATTTTTGAAAGTGGGTCACGCCCATATCTCGTGTGATAAGATGTATGGATCTGGGACCAACTTCAAATGAGTCGATACTCGATGGAGATTCAAAATATGGGTCAAGGTCATGGAGGTCACTTGGGGTCATTGAGTGCATTTTTCATAATTGCTGTAAATCACATTTTTTGACCCCCCCCTAAAGCATTTCTGACATACAAACATGCATTGTTTACATTAAAAAAGTGGGCGTGGCCAAAATTTTTGAAAGTGGGTCACACCCATATCTCAGACATGGTATGACGTATGAACCTGGGATCAACACCAAATGAGTCGACTCGTGATGGAGATTCAAAATATGGGTCAAGGTCACGGAGGTCACCAAGGGGTCATTGAGTGCATTTTTCATAATTGCTGGAAATCAATTTTTTTACCCCCTGAAGTATTCCTGACATACACACATGCATTTTGACGTAAAAAAAGTGGGCGTGGCCAAAATTTTTGAAAGTGGGTCACGCCCATATCTTAGGCATGGTATGACGTATGAACTTGGGACCAACACCAAATGAGTCGACACTTGAAGGAGATTCAAAATATGGGTTAAAGTCACAGAGGTTACCTAAGGGTCATCGAGTGCATTTTTCATAATTGCTGGAAATCACATTTTTTGAGCCCCCAAAGCATTCCTGAGGTCCATACATGCATTTTTACCTGCGTCGCCAGCGGCAGGGCAGGTCTAGTAACCTCTCGACTCGGTCAGTCCGTCCGAAACACTTTTTTCGTCAAGGTTTTCTTGGCTTTCTTTCACAACTCTACATTGGATCGGTGATCCTATCGGGATTTTTTTAATTTAATTTTCAGATTTTGATTTTGATTATTGTTTATTAGTTCTCTTTATCATATATTTATTGTGGCGTTTGTGGAGTACGATCATCTTAGTTATGATTAATCATGAAAGCTTATTGCTCAAAATGCAAGGCGAGGAAGTCTTCCTCTGATTTACATGTGTGTTGCCTTGTCTGTTGTCGATGTACTCCTACGGATTCTTGTCCTACATGTGTGGATTGGGATGACAAACATTGGAAGTGGGTGTCAGGGTACGTTGTTAGCGGTGAGAGGCCTATGCTGGTATTCTCTCTGCATGGTCATTCAAGTTTTTCAGTTTCTTTTTTAGAGGAACAAGAACATGGTGATGGTAATGTGACACCCACCAAAAGTGTGCTACCGTCGTCGCGCTCTGATGAGCAAATATCTTAAATATTAGGCAAGGGATAAGGCCACTGGGCAGTGATCTTAATCCTTTGCCGGCAGGTAGCTCGACCAGTGAAGCGTTTACTCCGTCCGTGGGAGCCGTAACACCAGGTATGTCCATTGCGGTCGAAGGAAGTGTAGTGGTAGAATGAGCACCTTAAAAACAAAAGCTCACCCATCGATGACTGAACTGGGGAGGAAGCCAGCAAACTTCTTGTCAGGAGGTTCTGCGATGTTTGAAAAGTCCATGAGCGGGAGAGGTCCTGCTCTAACGCAGCAACATCTGGGGCCAGATGTTATGAAAAACTTCTCGGGGGCCGGAGCATACATCCACACATGCCGCTTGGGATGCTCCGACTAGACTGCAGCCGGCCTTTGCTACAGTCATGGCTTCTTACGCTACAATCACTACGCACACACAACCGCATCCTAGCTACCCGACTTCAGATATCCGGCATGCTGCGCGAAGAAGAAGCCACTCTTCGGCCGTGAAGTCGGACCATCCTGTAGCTAGGGAACCGAAGCCTCAATCACTGGGACGTACAGAGAAGAGATCCATCTACGGAACAGTCCCAGGAGCAGCAAGCGGCTAAGAACCAGAGAGTGGCTGCTCCACAGGCCTCGTTGACAGACTTGCTGTCGCAGATTGCACAGCTGATCGCAGCATCCCAGCAAGTGAGGGAGCAGCCTCCCTCAGTCTCAGAGTATCTGAGCTGTCGGGCGGTGCTGGGTTGGTCCAGTCCTCTGTTCACGTAGATGTAATGGACAGAGATTCTCAACTGATTCACTCTGATGGTGAAAGGGATAAGGAAGAGGATTACCCTTCTCTTTCGGAACAACATACGGTTGCGATGGATTTTATCCCTCAAATACTATCCTGAGTTTGTTCCACCGAATCAGCAAGCTGCGACAACAAGGGAGAAACCACTGGCATCTCTAGACGCAGACTTCCCCAGTTCAGTCTAGGCAGGTGTCGCAGGCCTTTGGCCATGTAGACAATGCCATATTTAACCTCGCATGTGCAAGGAAAAAAGGCAGTTTCTTGTCAACATCTTCCATTAATATACTATCCCTTGGACCTTGTTCATTTAAAATGGTTGGAGACAATGTGCAGAGAGCTCCACTGCATTTGGATGAGCAGGCCGGGAATTTAGACATTTCCTTACCTGCTTCATTCAGCATTCGCTCAGATGTAATGGAAACTGCAATTTCATCGAAAAGAGCGAATTTGGATGTGATGTCCTATGCAGATCACCTTACCAGAGCTATGGCGTAATGTCTCAACGGGAAAGGAATTTGAGGACGTGTGCACCTCGCTGAGTTCTTCCAGGGCAATCATGTATGCCATGTATAACTCTGCCCTGACAGTCGCTAATTTGGAGTTAAATTAGACGTGATGCTGCCCTGCAAGGTAAAAAGCTCTCTCTGTGTCACTCTGGTCTCTGGATACACTATCTTTGACGACAAGCTTTCATGTGTATACGAACAAGCTACTAAGAAAGTGTCCAGTGCTCTGCTCTTGAAGTCGGCGTCTCAACAACCCGCTTAAGCATACCGGGGTAAGCGGGGTAAGCGAGGACGTTCCAAATCAAAATCATCAAAAGGAAACTCCTTGCGAGGGTACAAGAAACCCTCATACAATAAATCTGGAGGTCGTCTATACAGCAACTGGGAAAGGGGCGTAAGTCTGATCGGGATTATCGGTCAGGTGCCCATTAAGCCGACGGGACGAGGATCTTCATGGGGAGGACGTAGTTTCTCCTTCCGTAAGCCTTGCAAGTTCTACAGGTGATGGTCAAGACCTCTATTGCTTGCCAGTCGGCGGAAGGTTATCAAACTTTGTGAGAATCTGGATAGCAGTCATGGAAGATCAGTGGGTGAGAAGTGACGGACAAATCTTCAGGCGGATCCTTTCAAAAGAGAGTCTCTCCTAGCGGAGGTACAGGCTCTCTTATTAAAGGAAGCAATAGAGATTGTCGAGAATAAAAATTCTCAGGGTTTTTACAGTTACCTTTTTCTGGTACCACAGCCAGATGGCTTGTTCCGACCAGTAATAGACTTCTGCTGGATAAACAAGCTTATCATGGCTCCGAAGTTCTATATAGAAACCATTCGGTCGGTAAGAGCGAGCATTCTAGTGAATGACTATGCGGCAAGCATAGCTCTAAAGGACGCTTACTTTCATGTCTTGGTACATCCGGCATTCAGAAAGTACCTGCAGTTTGCCGTACAAGGGAAGGTTTATCAGTTTAGAGCAATGTGCTTTGATCTGAATCTGGCTCCCTGGGCATTCACTCAAATAATGAACTTGGTAATGTCACACTTCCGAACTCATTCTTCTGCGATAACATCGTCTTACTTGGACGACTTTCTGCAGAGATATGGCAACGATGTTCAGAGTCTGTTTCTATTGCTCCACCGTCTATGTTTCATCGTAAAAAAAAAGTTGGATCTATTCTTCCCAAGTCGTTCACTCACTTGGGAATGAGCTTCGAGATTCACGACAATCTGGTTCGTCTGCCGTTACCCAGAGCGAAATTAGTCAGTTGTTATGTTCGCTTTTGTATACACTCAGACGCATTAACAGTGAGGGAATTCATGTGACTGATGGGGCTGTGCAGAGAAGCTGCGGATCTTATTCTGATGGGCCGCCTGTGCACGCGTCTCCTCCAGATATTCTTTACTCAGAACTGGAGTGTGAAGACGCATTCGCTCAAAACCAGTATTGTTTTAACGGACCTTGTAAAACAAAAGGTTCAGATTTGGGCAGATCTTATGTGGTTAACTCAGGGAGGGAGTTCCGCTGCAACTGCCTGATCCGGCTTTCATGATTATGAGTGAAGCGAGTCAGATGGGCTGGGGGGGGGGGGCGACCCTAAGTCCTGCAGACTTGAAGTGTCAGGGTCTTTGGGACTCTCGGTTCCAAGAGAAGCACATAAACATAAAAGAGATGATTCTATTTGGCTAGCACTACAACATTGGATTGCCTAATAGCGAACTTCCAAGTTCAAAGGACAATTCAACAATAGTTGCTTACCTCAGGAACCAGGGCGGCACTTGCTCAATTCCATTATGCGAATAAACGGAGAGGATTCTCCTATATGTCATGAATAATGGCGTTCATTTCTCTGTCTGTCATATACCGGGTCGTCTGAATGTACTGGCAGACTCGCTCTCTCGGAAAGGTCGCCTGTTGCCATCAGAGTGGACTCTCAACAAGCGAATATTCAGACAGATCTGCTACCAGTGGGATCGTCCCATGATAGATCTTTTTGCGACACGCCTGAACAATCAGTTAGACATTTGTGTCGCCATGTCCATATCATCAAGCGTACACAGTAGACGCTCTTGTCAATTTCTTGGGACGGAGTGATAGGATACGCATATCCTCCCAACTCCATTGATTCAGCCTATTCTGTTAAAGATTAAACAGACTCAATGCAAAATCCTGCTAGTAGCACCTCGGTCGTCACAGAAACCTTGGATCCATATTCTCAGGTGTCTGTTATGGGACTTCCCCCGGAAGCTTCCGCCACGAGAAGACCTTCTTTATCAGGGGAAGTCACGCATACTGCATCACAACCCGGAAGGTCTGAACCTTCACGTATTTCCGTGTGCAGTCCTTCCAGCACGGGAAACAGTTTACAGGGCACGCTGTGGACGCAATTTCTAACTGCAGGAGGTCCTTGCTCTTCGTTGAACTACGCAGTGAAGTGGAGGGTTTTCTTCCGTTGGTGTAAGGATCAGTCATTAGACGTATATGATCCGTCCATACCAAATATTGCCTGGTCTACTTGTTTGATGATCTCAAACTGCAGCCCATCACTATTAAGGGCTATAGGTCTATGTTATCAGATACTTACCATGATAACTTGGCTATTGGATCAAATACTTCATTATCCAAGCTAGTTAGAAATTTCTTTATCAATAAACCTAGAAACCTCAGATTAATTCATAAGTTGAATTTGGCTTGGGTTCTGTTGAAGCTCCTTTTGAGCCGTTGGAGTTCAATTCTTGACCTATAAAATGACATTTCTCTTAGCCTTTGCATCTGCTAGAAGAGTCAGTGAACTTCATGCCTTATCTGTTGATGAATCTCACTATCGTTGAGTGGGTAATACCATGGAAATTAGTGCAATCAGTTTTTTGTACAGAACTTCTGTATGAAAGTTCTGATTTGAATAAATTTTTGTATGAATGTTTAGTAACATGGAATACATCACATATAATACAGGTTTTTTTCTTGTGCAGAAATTATTCAAATTAGAATAACTTTGATTTATTCAGTGCTACTTATACACAGTTAGTGCATATGTCAATACAGCTCGGGCTAGAGGCTGTATTTATGAACCTATCTTCGCAAAACTTCTTGGGTACCTTTGTTATCACCTTGGGACGAGAATGAGTGTTTTGGGGTCTGGTTCGAAATTCAAGATGGCTGCCAGCGCCCATTTTATACCCAAATTTGGTGGAATCAGTTTTTTGTACAGACCTTCTATATGAAGTTTCGAATGAATGTTTAGTAACATGGAATACATCACATATAATACGGGTTATTTTCTCGTGCATAAATTATGCAAATTAGATTCCCCGCAGGAACCCCAGGAATTGAAGCAGTGCCTGTTCACTGCGGTAAACAGGCTCTGTTTTACTGGTAAAATAGGACCCAGTCACCAATGCTTGGGGGGTGCCAACAATCTCTAAAATGGGCAATATGGCTTATTAACGCTCACCCCTGGTCTTGAGTTGATACTCAGATACTCATGTCCGTTGTTGTCGGGCTTCTGTTGTCGTCCGAAAACTTGTCACATTTTCTCTCTTCTTGTCTGGAACTGCCGATCTGGTGTGAACCAAACTTGGCAGGAAAGGTCTATGGGAGGTCCTCTACAAAAGATCTCATTTTGTTCCTATCAGATGAAAAACAAGCCTGCCCAAAGCATTCTTTGATTTTGGTAGCTGGATCTTCAAAAATCTTCTCTGAAACTACAAGGCCACATGTTTTGAAACTTCATATGATTGATGACTGGGACACCTACCAACAATCCTCCTTTCTTGTTGAGTTGCAAACAGGGCTGCAATTGCGGCTTGTAGTTACTATAGATACCCTATTAAAAATCACATTTTCATCATCTTCTCTAGAACTACTGAGCCGCTGTGAACAAAACTTGGCAGGAATGGTCTTAGAGAGATTCTGTACAACTGTTCCTCATATCGTTCATGTTCGATGAAAAACATGGCCGCTAGAGGCGTTCTTTGATTCTGATTTGTCGATTTTGAAAAATCTTCTCTGAAACTACAAAGCCAAATGTTTTCGAAACTTCACATGATTGATGACTGGGACACCCTATACCAATGATCCTCAGGGTTGCAAACATGGCTGCAATTGCGTCTCATAGTTACCATGGAAACCCAATGGGAAATCACATTTTTATCCTATCTGAAACTTCTCACCCAATGTGAACCAAACTAGGCACAAATAATGTATGGAAAGATCTCTGAAAACAATCATCATTCTGTTTCGCACAGATGAAGTAGCATGGTAGCCAGCTGCATTCTTTGATTTTGATTAAAATAACAGTGATATGTAGTTCTGCCAGGTGAGTGATTACAGGCTCTTGAGAGCCTCTTTTTTTCAACTCGAAAACTCTTGGCGGGGGTTACCAGTGGTGTAGCACCTTGTTCACATAGAATTTAATACATTTCAAGTTTCTGGATGATAACTGTCTTTATGCAACTGCGCCGATTTGAAAAACTGAGCATATGTTGTGGCATTGTCCATCCATCCATCCACCCACTTGCTCTTGTTTTCTATATCAAATATTTCTCAAAAATATGTTGAAGACCAGCTGAGATATTGTTGGATTTGAAGAAAACAACAGACTGGAATTCAGATACTGTTGATGGAGTTCTTTCTGATTCAGAAATTATAAAAAAAAGAAAAGTATAAAAAATTGTTCAATTTGAACAGCTCCCCACGGGCATATTATGTAATGTCCAGCATTGCTTTTATTTTGCTTTAAAATTGTTTTGGAGGATTTTTATTGATTTTACACACTGATAAAAAAAATACAATTCACTATATTGTCCCCAGGCTGAAATTTTGTGAATTTGACCATTGGGTGATTTTAAAAAAATTTTTGTTTGCCTTCATAAAGATTTGTAGTACAGTGTTGCATTAGTGTCCCATGGACACAAATAAAGGGCTGGTTTACAGGTGAGATAGAGTGGTGAGTGAGTTGGAGGATGGGCATCTGTGATGATGGGGCATAACCATTCTTGTCATTATTCTAGTTTTAAATAGCCTTATGGAAGGTTTTATTCATATCTTTACTGCTTAAAAGTGCTTGAATTTTAAACAGAAAATCTTTGCCCTTGAATAAAGATACGGAAACTCCTTAAAAAATATATTGGTGAATAATTAACAGATATTACTCCCCATTTGAACCCCGGGAAGTGGAGCAGTGCTAGTTTACAGCTTGTAAACAAGTTCTGCGTTACTGGTAAAATAGGACCAGGAACCAGTGCCTGGGAGTTGAAGTCTTATAAAGTGTGCAGCATATGTATAAACGATTTGCTAAACTTGACTTCATACCTAGGTTGTGGTCACGAGATAGCCAAAGATGCTGCAAGTGACCTTAAGCACAAATAAATAAAGAAATATTATGTTGTTGCTCATATTGGCCCGTTGTTTCAGACACTACTGCAAAGTCACAGAACATTAAATGTCACAGTGTGGCAAAAATGTATGAAAAATCTCCAGTTGTTTGAGGGTTAAATGCCTCATCCAAGCCAAAATGGGCTATGCAAACTTTTGTATTAACCTGAGATAATCAGAGCACAATGACTTAGTAGATAGAGATGCAGGCTGCAAGCCACGAGGTCCTCTGTTTGAATCCCACCTGCGGCAACTGCATTGTGTCCATGGGCAAGACACTGCAATACAGCTGCCACATCTAGGATATTCCAGAACAATTGACAAGCAGTATTTTTTTATTAAAAGACATGCTGTTCTTGTCATTAAACCTTCACCAAACCTGAAAAAACATTTCTTGAATATATTCATTTTTGGCCTCTAAAACGTAACGTATGATCCCTCATTGGAATATTCTTGAAGAGAGTGTTCCAATGAGGGAATCATAAGCGATGATTTTGAGACAAAAAAATGTAAAAATCTTAATTTCAATAACGCTGGACTATTTTTGTTGTCACATTTGGCAAAATTTTGGTTGTTACATTGGGCAAAGGGTTAAGCCACTAATTTCCTACATGTAGACACGTGGTGTCCAAAGGAATTGAAAAAATGAATATCTTATTTCTTTCCATAGATCTCCACATTAGAACAGTATGCTATGAGGTCATTTTCTGAGGCTTTAGAAGCAATCCCATTGGCACTGGCAGAGAACAGTGGATATGCTCCTATTCAGACATTAGCCGAGATCAAATCGCAGCAAGTGAAAGATAACAATCCAAGACTAGGAATTGATTGTCTTGGAAAGGATACCTGTGGTAAGTTTCACTGGATTGATATTTCAGTTAACAATTTTGAATTCCTGCAAGTTAAAAGTATTTTTCATTAAGTCATTTTTATATCCCCCGTAATGAGTTGTGTGGGGGTGGGGATATATTGGAATCACCTTGTCCATCCGTCTGTCCATAGACAAAATTTTGTCCGGGGTTTTTCTCAGACGTTTATGAACCAATCTGCTCGCACACCACCATGGGATCCTTTGCTCCTTTGCACCTGTGAATACAGTTTAGATCAGACTCGTTTACCCGAGTTAGGCCTCTTTTCATCTTAGAATGCCAGAATTGCCTAGAATTTTGTCCGGAGATTTTCTCAGATGTTTGTGTGTTGATTCCTTTCAAACTTGGTATGGATGCTCATTACCATGGGAACCTGTGTACCTGCGATTAGGGTTTCGATCAGATCTCTTTTTTGCCAGAGTTATGCCCCATTTTGTCTTAGAATAATCATTGTGGTGGGGGTTATGGAAGGCCCATCTAGGACAGTCACACCTCTAGTGTTATTCAGGGTTCGCACGCGGGTCCTGGAACCTTGAAAGTCCTGGAAATTCGGGTTTTTAAAATCCAGTACTGGAAAACCCTGGAAAAACGAGTGTTTTCTAAGCCGGTCATTGAAAGTCCTGGAAATCCTGGCAAAATTTTTGCAGCACCGCCTCATTAGAGCACATAATTTTTGTAGCACCGCCTCATTCGAGCACATGTATCATTCGTTTCCGGTGCGATTTTCAATTGATTCTGCCGTGTATTTTTGTGCCAATTTGATAGTGTGTTACCATTTGTGACTTCTTGAAGCAATATTACTTTTCTTACGTACAAAATGCCAGGTAAATGTTCTTTTCAACTGAAATGGATGGAGAAAAAAGAGTTTTGTGACTGGCTTGAACGGGATGTGAAGGACAATCATCGTGCAAAATGTGTTCCGTGTGCGAAGTTTTTCGACATCGGAAATATGGGGGAGTCTGCACTCGTGAGTCATATGCATGGAAAAAACATTCAGAAAACATAAAAACAGGGATGGCAGATGCTTCTAGTCTATCTTTACGGACATTTTTCAACGTAGCAGCAAGTTCTACTCATGTTCAAACCAGTGATAAAACTGAGTCTGATGCGAAAACCTCAAGCTCTACTTCGTCTTCAGCCGGAACTTCAAGCAAAATTTCGGCTCACAGTATAAACAGAACTGACTGCTTAAAATTAAGATTATTTGAACACTTAACACGATAGCCTCACATAACAGCTATCATTCAAATGAGAGAATTGACAGGATTTTTAAGCAGATGTTTCCAGATAGCATGTTGGCCGAGTATTTCTCATGTGGGGAGAAAAAAACTGCATACCTTGATTGTTTTGGTTTGGCACCTTATTTTAATAAATTGCTCACAGAACATATCAATGAGGAGACTGATTTTGTGTTATTATTCAATGAAAGCATGAATAATATATGTAAAAATAAACAGCTTGATGTGCATATCCGACTTTGGAATCAAGACACAGTTACTAGCCGCTACTACAACTCACAAATTATAGGGCATGCTAGGGCTGATGAACTTCTTGAAAGTTTACAGGAGAGTTTATCTACTCTTGATCAACGCAAAATTTTGCAGGTGTCCATGGACGGGCCGAATGTAAATCTTAAATTTCTAGAACTTTTTCAAGATTCTTTAAAAGTCAAAGAATTAGACAGTACTATTTTAAATATTGGTAGTTGCGGGCTTCATGTTATCCACGGGGCTTTTAAGGATGGTTTGACAGCATCTGGCTGGCAGTTGGACTCTCTTTTTACTGAATTATATTATCTCTTTAAGGACACACCTGCTAGAAGGGAGGATTATTCTAAGTGTATGGGTGACAGTGTGTTTCCATTAAAATTTTGTAAACACCGGTGGTTGGAGAATGTGCCTGTCGGAGAGAGGACAATTCAGATTTGGGATAATATTAAACTGTATATTGACAAAATTGGAAGAAAAGAACTTCCCAACCCAGGGACAAAGTCCTTTGAAACAGTTAAAAACATGACTTCTGACCCATTGACAATTATTAAAATACATTCAATGTTATCTATCGCAAAACAAATAGTGCCTTTTTTAATGCTTTACCAAACAGACAAGCCCATGATACCATTTTTGGCACAAGATCTTGGAAACATGTTTCGTGGACTTGCACAGAGATATATGAAAAGTGATCTAATTTCTAAAAATAAAGCAATTGCTAAGTTAATCCAAATTGATGTATCAGACAAAAACAACTACTCTGAAATGAGGAAAATTGACATTGGTTTTACTGCTAATAACAAACTGAAAGATCTTTTGTCAAAGAAACTTGTAAGTGAGCGTCAGGGTTTAGATCTGAGGGTTGAGTGTCGTAATTTTATTGTGAAAATACTGGTAAAGTTACAAAATAAATGCCCTCTTATATACCCTCTTGTAAGGCACTTGGACTTTTTAGATCCAAGAAAAATGATAATCATAAGTGAAAGGGACAGCTGTGTTAACAAACTGCAAAAAGTATTAAATATTCTTGTTCAAAGCAAAAAATTCCCAGAAGATAAATGTGACTCTGTGGTTCATCAGTTTTCCGAGTTCATTGATATAAAACTCCGAGTGAAATCGAAATTTACAGACTTTGACCCCAAATCTGATCGAGTTGATCAGCTGTTTTACATGCAATTGGCATCTGACAAGGATTTATCAGATTTGTGGATTTTTATTAAGCGACTACTTCTGCTATCCCATGGTCAAGCTAGTGTAGAACGTGGGTTTTCAGTTAATAAAGAAGTGTCAGTAGACAATTTACAGGAAAGGTCTTTTATAGCTCAGCGTATAATTTGTGATCATGTTAATTCTGTTGGCGGTATACTGTCTGTAAATATTTCTAAAGGACTTTTGATTTCTGCAAGTGGTGCAAGACAAAAATACTTGAGTTATTTGGAAGACCAGCGACATACAAAGACACAGAACATAGTGGCTCAAAAAAGAAAATTAACAACTGATAAGTTGGATGAACTAAAACTCAAACGTAAATGGTTACAAACAGATGTACATAGTTTGATGAAGTGTGCTGACTCTTTAGCTGAGAAAGCAGAAAGCACCCACCAGTTTACACTTATTACAAAATCGAACAGTTTAAGAAGAACTGCAAAGGAAAAGACAAGTGAAGTTGATAAAATCAATACTGAGATTGAAGCAGTGCTAGATGAACTAAGAGATTAGACCTTTGTACATGTTGTCACTGCCACAAAATTACTATTAAATACTTTTGTATTAGGTTAGACAAAATTTAAAACACTTTTATTATAATATATATAATACACATATTTGTAGTCATGTTTTAGGTCCTGGAAAATTCTGGTTTTGGTCCTTGAATAGTCCTGGAAAAGTCCTTGAATTTCAGACCCAGTTAAGAGTACGAACTCTGGTTATTAGCAAAGCTGAAGGGGAGCTTTAGTTATCACTGATTTTGGATTTTGTCTGGAGATTTTCTCAGATTCCTTTGAAACTTAGTATGGATATTCATTACCATGGGAACCTGTGCGTCTGCGATTATAGTTTCGATCAGCCCTTTTTTTTGCCAGAGTTATGCCCCTTTTTGTCTTAGAATAATCATTGTGGTGGGGGTTATGGACAAGCCCATCTAGGAGTCACACCTCTAGTTTTATTAGCAAAGCTGAAGGGGAGCTTCAGTTATCACTTTCTGCCTGTCATCTGCCATGAACTTAACAAAACTGTTGGGTTGTGATATTTTGCCTCAGTTAAGGTGTCATTTGTCATAAGTCGAGCCGCTGGGTTTTTTTTTATGCCCCCCGACTTAAGTCGGGTGACATATAGTGATTGCAGTGTGTGTGTCCATCTGTGTGTCCGTATGTGTGTGTGTCTGAGCCAATAACTCAGTCATCAAACTTCACACAATTATAAAGGACCATGGGAGGATGTGTCACACACCATAGCTGGGTTTGTACCTTCAAGGTCAAGGTCACATTTCAAGGTCACAGTCAGAAGGTGTGTCGTGTAGAATAGTTTCCGCCGCATCTGCAAGGTGAAGGTCACAAGGGTGGGGGGGGGGGGGGGGGCATGTATTACCTTAGTAACATTCTTCTTGTTTTTCTTATTTTTAAACAAACAAGAAAATTCAATGGAATAGTGCAACTGTAACAAAAGCCACTTTTTGAAACTAAAAGGCTCTCCAGGAGTCCATAATATGGACCTGTGATGTGATGCTATGTGTGCATGGTGGTATACAGGATAAGCAACATTCCCTAATAGTGTGGATCAAGCCTCCACCCCATCCCACACTCCTTTTTGTGTTCAACTTAATTTGATATGCATGTTCCACAAATCGCAATGGTAACTGTCAGTCTATTACAGCATTTCCTCCCTATGTATATGACGTCACACCTGTATTTTATTGCAGAAATCCCTGTCGTAATTTCCAGCCAAATACTGATGATCATGTGTTCTGAATATCTGAATGGGAATTACAACTGTGCAACAGTACAATCATCCAAACTGACACCACCCCACAGCAATACTGAGTCGCAACCACATTGGTCATGCTCTGCCACATGCTATTGGCCCTTTTCGCTATTCTGGTGCATCTATCTAGAAAGACTTGGCGGTATCTGGTCTTTTATGTAAACAGCTTTGATAGTTCCACACATGCATGCTGTGGTAAACATGCAAATTTCCTAATGAACTGTTGTGGCAATTTTGATGACCTGTACCATGTTTTCTCTCAACTCTAACTGGTCGGGACTGATTCTAGGCCCTAAAGATCACACTTGGACTTAGCCCTGCAGCAGCCTGCCCC
This sequence comes from Pictodentalium vernedei, assembly GCA_031216915.1. NCBI lineage: Eukaryota > Metazoa > Mollusca > Scaphopoda > Dentaliida > Dentaliidae > Pictodentalium > Pictodentalium vernedei. The sequence continues at coordinate 223,824,295 of CM062289.1, read as the reverse complement.
TATGATATGCTTTATGCCATATCCCAATATGTTGTTTTTGGGGGCTCAAATGATGTGTGGAAGGCATAAGAGATCCTGAATACATATATAAAGTAACCTGATTTTCACATGTAGACTGTCATGGTAATGTTAAAATCTCGATGGTAAAGTTAGGAAGAAGTTCAACAGAAATCTCCAAAAATGCCTATTCAAGTTTGATATCCTCAAAGGGGATAGTCGACTTTTACAACCCAAGATTGAGCATGGATGACTGCACACAAGCAACAACAAATTAAAGGGTCAAGTGAGGGTTTACTTCTACTGTTGATTAGAATCATACATTTACCTTTTATGTGTCGATAAATAGGGGTGCCCCTTAGCAAATTGTGAGTAGCATGGGACCGAGTTCTCCAAAGTGGGCAACATGGACAATGATTGGCTGTAATTGACTTTATAGCCATGTTGTGGTCATAATTAGCCATTGTGCAGAGGTATGTGCCCCTAAGCACCAATACATAAATGAATAAATATGAATGTATATCAGTATTCCAGAGAAGATGTGTATTGGTTCAAAAAAGATATTTTTAGCACAAATGCATCGGAAATAATGTAACTTTTCAAATAACTGTTAATAACTATTATTAAACTACCATATATGTCTGTTTAACCCTTTACCCAACAAATTGCCCGCATCCGCCTGCGTAAAATGCAAATTCAGCAGTTGAAAAAATACTATTTTGAAAATAGAAAAATTTGAAAAAATGATATTTAAAATAATAAATTTTTATGTCATCTGCATTGGGTAAAGGGTTAAGTCACTCTCATATATAAGTCACACCCCATATTTTCAAGCCAGAATATCTTCCTGGCGACCTTTGTATAAGTCACATCCCCCTTATTGAAAGAATAACCAGTACACAGACTGACTGTGTCCAGTGAGTGAGTTTGGGCTTGTACAGCACAAAATTGTGTGAGTATTGGGACATGTGAAGGGTTTTTGTTTCTTTTTTTTTTCATTTGTCATATTTAATGCTAAATGAAAGAAATAAAAGAGGAATTAAAACTTATATACTGTTATTTACTTTGTCCATGTATTCTACATGTGATACTCACTGATGCCTTAAATCCATTATATTTTGCATGCAACGACATGATGGAGAGGACATATCCAGTACTTCAAAATAAGATGAGAGATCCAGTAAGGGATCAAGGAACACGACAGTGATTGGAGTTATATTATGGAGATGTTAGACATAATAAACAAGTTAAATACAAATGCAAATTCTTTATTTTATCGAAATTAAAACTAATCTGCACGAAATAACAATCTTTAACAGGTATCGGCTATATAACAGCATTTACCAAACAGAACATATTCAACAAGACGATAAAAGACGTTCGGTCCACCTCACCTCTTCCAAGCTGCACATTACAAACAAAATCCAATCTTAAACACCTTTCCTGACATTGAATCGTAAAACAACAAATGCTTTTAATGAATCATTGTTGTCCACCTGCATCAAAAGGCTGCTGCTTTAATCAATCAACAATTACCTATGCTGGGTAATTAATTTGCAGGTACAATTTGTACAGCACCAAACAAAGCAAGTTACAGAAATTATCTCATATTAATTTTTAGACTGAAGGCAGTACCCTAAAAATGAATGACCTGTCCATGCCAAATTTTTATTACCCCGAAAAAAATTCGGGGGAATCTAGCCGTAACGTCGTCCGTCTGTCCATCTGTCCGTCTGTCCATCCGGGCGTAGACGGAATTCGTGTCCGCTCCATAACTTCTTACAGCCTTCAAGGATATTAATGATGCTTGGTATTATTTCCCACAACCAGAGGGTGTGTCGCGAATAAGGTTGGAATGGCTATCAAGGCTTTTTTCGGGAATCAGCCACCCTTTGGTGGCCATCCTCTAGTTTATCTTGTGAATATTCACAATTTCAGAACAAAGAACAAGAAGCTCTAGCAAACTTTCAGCTGTTCAGGGATGCAAGTTTTTCAGTTTCTGCCATAATTCAGGCTTTTTGTTATGTTCTGGGTCTCACTTTTTTCCTGGCTTCTGCATTTTGTAATGTAAGACTCTTCTATTGGTGCTGATTTCGGGCGAATGGTCCTTGTGTTGTCCCACTTTTGTTCTGCTTTCTATAGTGACCATTCCTGAAACATTCAATTCCTCTTCTGCAGTACTGCTTGGTCCAGTTATCTGACCTGAAAATTAAAAACCATTCCTGAATGCATGTGCATTCAAGGTCATATGTTGTGTTTGCACTATAAAATGTGTGTTTTAATTTGAAATTCGCCATTTGGCGAAATGGACGTTGCAATAAACAACAGTTGCCTTAGAATTCCAGCCCCCTTCTCCGCTCCCAACATGAGGGTCCACTCTCCTCCTGTCAGCCCTCATCTCCACCAGATGCTTTCTTGGGGCCTTAGAAAACCGTAGAAACCTGACTTAGTTAAACACCACCCTGCATAAGTCGCAAAAACATTTCCTGTCAAATTTTTTACTTTTTGATTATTGCACTTGTCAATTGCTCAAAAGTTTTGTGTACAATTTTGTGGGGTATGAAAGGTTGAGTTTTGCTTTAAGATGATGTCCAGATAATTATTCTTGTTATATTTGACTGCAGATTTACTGCTTTCTGATTTAATTCTGTTTATGATCTCATGAAGTGAAAATTTCCTATTATACTGTCATGTAAAACAAGAAAAAGTTGCAGGGTTCATTCACAAATGAAAAGCCCATGAATTCAGACCCTTTCCTTGAAAAATGCTTGAATTCAGTTTAACTACAATCTTAATGACCTTAAATTTCATGGTGATTTATCCAGCACATGTGCCATGACACAAAATCGATTGTTGGACACACAGGGAGCCGCATCAATTTCATATCTGCATAAAGGTTACGAACTGGAATTCTCAAAATCCCCTGAAATCATCCTCATTGCAAATTGACATTCTGCTTTTCTGCACCTTTTTTTTTGATTTCATTACATAATGGCATACTTGAAGCAGACAAATTCAAGTGATATACACTTATAAAAAATCAAAATATTTGTGTTTGGGACTCTGGATAGTTATTGGAATCAATTGTACTTAAAATATACATGTTTTATTGATATAAAAATAAGGATGATATTTGATGCATGCCTCTCAACTTGACTTCAAAATTTTATTTATAGATGGATTACTGATTCGAAGGAGATGTGCTGATGCGAAAAAAAATTTGATTTACCGTTTTATATGGTAGGTTGTGAAAAGAATTTTGCATTTGGTTAAATACTTTTTATAAAATTTCGCTTTTGGCATTTCCTAATTTTGTGTCATTTTAAGTAGGATACAGAATTGACTTGATGTGGCAGGCCATCGTAACAACATGCACCATAGCACACAATAATAGTCCTTAAAAATCATTGACACAAACATTGAATAGTGCTTGAATTTCATTCTAGAATATCTGTTCGAATCCTGAGTTGGTTAAATTTTTTGAGACCTACAGTTGCAAAATAGTGTCATTGTAAAGATTTCTGAGTGAAAACAAAAAAGATTTTCAGGGTCGAGAGAGGTGCCGAGAAACACAGTTTTTTTTTCATTGCCTTGGATCCATATAATCACATCAACCTCATTAAAAGTTAATAGCTGTATATCATAAGTTGCATGGCGTGTAGCTGGCTGATACATTTTCATACAAGGCGATGAGAGTTCAATCAGGTGAGGTGAAGCCAAACCTGATATGAACTCTCAGAGCCTTGTATGGAAATGTATCGGCCAGCTACACGTCATGTAACATATTTATTACAGCACTGCACAGAATCAACAACAGTAACTTGCACCGGTATGTATCCATGATGACCATAAACAATCTTCCCTGCTCAAAGTGCGATATGTGGTTACAAAATAAAACTAATAAAAAATAAAACTACTGCTACAAGCATATCTGAAATACCCTTACATCATTTACTGTCATTACCACCTGAAAAACATTAACAAACACTTTTAAATGTTCAAAAATCACTTTCAATCTGTTGAGTAAACTGTAAAGAAAATGTTCGCTTCAACCTCCAGTATAAAAGATCAATAGACTTTGGTCAGTATAGGCTATCTAAAGTCGGAAAAACAACAAAGAGCTTTTGGGAATATAAATAATATTTTCTGTCCATTTTTTTAAATGTTTAATGTTTGAAATCAGTAAATACGGTATCTTGAAAATATTTTTGGTACTTAAATTCTTTATTTTAATTCAAATTTTGAAAATCGAAGCAAGTAGAAATGCATCAATTTGATCAAAATAGTAATGGCTGCTACTAACTTGATAACAAATAATATCAGGTGAGTTACCTGATATGGTGGAACCCTAAGATGGTAGTCCAGCATTCTGATTGAACAAACTAACTTTGAGGCATAATAATGTATCATATTTGGCCTGTCATTTTTTTTCAGATATGAAAGAACAGCATGTGGTGGAAACATTATCTGCAAAACGAGCACAGTTTTTGTTAGCTGTCCAGTTAACCAAGATGATCTTAAAAATAGATGATATAAGAATATCGGGACCTGCGGTAAGATTGTTTTCATTTTCTGTTTGTAAATTGTTTTTATTCCTTTCTTAGTAGTCATCGTTGTTAGTTAATTTTATTGTGGGGTAGTAAACTTTTGATCAGAGCATAATACCCATACAGTTGAACCTGGTAACCACTGCCTGTGGAGTCACTCCTCCAAAATTGGTAGCATTCATAAAAAAGTTTGACTAAACTTTACTTTATACTTGTGTTGAAGTTTTAATAAGGCCAAAGATGCCTGGTGTTGTTAACCCTTTACCCATCGAATCGACCAGATCCGCCAGCGTAATATGCAAATTCAGCAGTTGAAAAAATATTATTTTTCAAAAAATGTCAACAAAACCATATCATGTAACCCCTCGCTGGAACGAGCTCGTTCCAATGAGGGGTCATATAATATGGTTTTGTTGAAAAAATGATATTTAAAATAATAAATTTTGATACCGTCTGCGTTGGGTAAAGGGTAAAACATCAGTAAATGAAAAAATCATGTAGTTGAAGTATTAAATGAGGAAAATTTCATTTTGTGGAAATTTGACCACTTCTACCTGTTTCTACCCTACAATTCATATTTAATTCAAGAGGCATGCCTAACAAAAATATTGGGTCGCAGTATTTCAAGGTATTATTGTGCAATGTTTATGAGCAAACCTGGTTAATAAGGGCTGCCACAAATGTTTAGATGGGAGAATGCTAAAATGGACCAGAGTAAAATAAAGCAAAGGGAGCAACCCAGGTTTGTTGCACATATATTTGTCCAGATGCATTTGTTTTAAAAAAAATTGATTGCATCAAATTTCATGGGACATGTAGTGTGAATATGCCTTTAGAAGATGAGTTCCACAGTTTGGTTGCACCTTGTATGGTAATTATTATACCCCCACAAAACGAAGTTTAGGGGGATATATAGGAGTCAACTTGTTCTTTGGTCGGTCGGTCTGTCATCGTGGATCCGTTGCACATATAAACTTGTGGAGCAAACTACTTCCACAGTTTTAACCGCATTTTCATGAAACTTCACAAAAATGATCAGCATGATGAGGGGAAGTGTGTGACATAATTTTTTCCCCGTTCGGTTTCAAGCTGGCCGACTGGTGGCTATATTGGATTTTTTTATGTAAACTTGTGGAGCGAACTACTTCCACAGTTTTAGGCACATTTTCATGAAACCTCACAAAAATGATAACATGATGAGGAGAAGTGCATGACATAATTTTTTTCCTGCTCAGTTTCAAGATGGCTGACTGGTGGCCATATTGGATTTTCTTTTTACTTAGGTGAGTTAATTCCATATTGGGCGTGAACTTTGCTTTTGTCCTATAAGGGATCATCTTTCTCTGTGTACCATATTCGGTTACTGACAATCTATGTAATGAATATATGTTACCATCTCCGCTTTCTATATACTAAACTGGTAATAAATAATAACTGATAAGCATTCTTTTCATATTATTATGAAGTTGTTACAGTCTGCCACCATATTGGTAGATGAATTAGGAAAGGGGAGATCACTCTGACAGCTGTGTGTATGCATGTATGGATATTGTAGGATAGGCACACACCTTGCACATAATATCCTTCTCATATTGTGTTTTGATTAGTGCTCTAACGACTATGGAATTTCAAAGTCGACTAGTCGACACCCCAAAGTCGAGTCGACTAATCGGCAAGCCAGACTAACTTTGGCAGGGTAGCCGCGGCTCCTTGAAATCCTTGAAAGTCCTTGAATTTTAAAAATTTGTTCAAGGACCTTGAAACTCCTTGAAAAAAGGTCTAAAACCCTGGAAACTCCTTGATTCCGTCTCCGGGTTCCTTCCTGTGTCCGTTACCAGATTAGACTTTTTCATGCAACCGAAACTTCAAAGGCGCCTAGTGCATTAATAAGCTCCATTCTCATTGGCTATTTGCTTTCTCTCTTCCATTGAACAACACAACTATTCGTCAAATCAGCGTGTCGCATACAAAATGAACAGAACCACCTCGTATGTTTTTAAAAGTTTTCTGTACGCTTCTGTTGGCGTGAATTGAATTGTTTTCTCTGGTGTTTGAAATAAAAATGCCTGGAGGGAAATGTAAATTCCAGGACAGGTTGTATAGCGATGAAAAGTACAAAGCATGGATAACTGCAGTCCCAAATGATAGAAATTCTGCGCGTTGTAAACTGTGTAAACGGAACATAAATATTTGTACCATGGGCGAATCGGCTCTCCGGTCACATTTAACTGGCAAGTTACATACACAAAAAACATTACTCAATCAGCCAGAAATTACAGGTAAAGACTTTTTTCATCCTAAAATTTCGACGTCATCGGAGTGCACCAGTGTTCGGCCTACATTAGCAACAACGACAACGGTCAGCTCCCAAAGCGCGTTGGTGAAAGACGCCTGCAGCACAAACGACGTCTACTCTGCTGAAATAATATGGACACTAAAGTGCGTCCAATCGCACTACAGCCTGAATAGTTCTGAAAACACGGACAAATTATTTGCCAGGATGTTTCCTGACAGTGTCATCGCCGGAAAATTCACTTGTGGCAGGAATAAAATTTCATACTTAATGAACTTTGGATACATTCCTGAGTGAAGGAATGAGCATTATTTTGTGAGTATTTTTTCTTATTACCATATATTTTGGTACTTTGTCCAACAAAAACATACAGATATGGATATAATTGGAACTGGCCCAATGAGCCGGTTCGAATTATAGCAATATTTGTGTCTGTTTTTGTTGACAAATTGTCAACTTAATGCTCAGCTAAGCAGACAGACACTTGATTCTAAAATTTAGACATAAGCACATAACAGTGATTTCCATCCAAGATTTGTCCTGAACCTCCTTGAATCTCCTTGATTTGGGGCCTAAAACCTCCTTGAACCTCCTTGAATTTCATCTGTCCAATTGTGGGGATACCCTGTTTGGAATTTGCACTTGTAACCGGGCAACAACACTGCGTTACACGAGAAAAAGACTCTTTTTTTTTTAGTTCCTAACAGGCTACCCCCTGCTTCGTTACAATGATGAACCATGAGCTTTGCGTCGTAAAACAAATGTGTCAAATACATGAACCTCCCTATTTTAGTGTAGAGCTGTTCGGTCCACAGAAAAAGTAGTCGGTACTCGGTGCCGTCAAAGTACAGAAAATGGAACCGAGTAATTTTGGAAAAGACCGAAAGTGTCGGTCCGGGTTACCACATAAACAAAAGAGGGAAAAAATGAACGTCGAGGGCCAGTTGTATTACGAGAAACATTCAACGATTTATATTTTGATGTTGGCTCATCAGCACTGGAAGAGTCAAACCAAGACACTGCGTGGGAGTCAGGGTGTGTGACACAACACGTGCTGCGGACAAACTGTCTATAAAGTTCTTTGAAGTTTATTGAGTTTCCAGTCGGTTGTTACATTGTTGCATCCACTATCTGAAGCCAGTGATCGGCAGCACATTTTTTTTCAAGCATTTTGTAACCCTATTTCCCCGGAGATGTGAATTAATTGATCTTTCTACTGAGATTTTGTTGGCTTGCGAGTCCTCCTACTGTGTTTTGACTAGTCAACGACAAAAACCAGAGTCGACTATAGGCGAAAAAAACGTTGACGTCGACTAATCATTTGAGCACTAGTTTTGATTTTAACACCGGCAGAATTAACACATACACACACACACACAAACACTATTATAGGGGTTTTATATATACTGACGGGGAAAAAGAAACGCAAGTTCAGTTTTTGTAATATTTTTTGTGACGAAGTCAAACTTGTCTAATGGTTTGATGAATGGTTGGGTGGGCGGGCGCAAACAATTGGTTTCCGGATGATAACTTGATAATAGTTCAACCCATGTTCTTGAAACTTCATAGGTAGGTTGGTATCAGTGAGAGGAAGAACCCTATTAATTTTGGACTTGCTTGGTCAAAGGTCAAGGTCACAGTGACCTTAAACATAGTAAATTGTAAACGATTGGTTTCCGGATGATAACTTGACTACGGTTCAACCCACATTCATGAAACTTCATATGTAGGTTGGCCTTCGTGAGAGGAAGAACCCTATTTATTTTAGACTCACTAGGTCAGAGGTCAAGGTCACAGTGAGCCTGAACATACTAAATCAAAACAGTTGGTTTCCAGATGATAACTTGATAATGTTTCAACCCATGTTCATGAAATTTCATAGTTAGGTTGGCATCAGTGAGAGGAAGAACCCTATTTATTTTGGACTCGCTAGGTGAAAGGCCAAGGTCACGGTTACTTTCAGCATAGTAAATTGTACCCAGATTCATGAAACTAAATAGGTAGGTTGGCCTAGGTGAGTGGAAGACCCCTATTTATTTTGGACTCACTAGGTCAAAGGCCAAGGTCACAGTGACCTTGAACATAATAAATCGTAAACAATTGGTTTCCAGATGATAATTTGACAATGGTTCCACCTACATTCATGAAACTTCATAGGTAGGTTGGCATTGGTGCAAGAAAGAGCCCTATTTATTTCGGAATCACTAGGTCAAGGTCACAGTGACCCTTCACATAGTAAATTGTAAACAATTGGTTTCCGGACGATAAGTTGATAATGATTAAATCCACTTTTGTGCTGTCACAACTCGACATTGGATCAGTGATCCTATCGGCATTTTTAGCTCAACTTTGAGCTTATGCCATGGCCAGTTGGCCGTCAACAATTCTATACGGCTCGGGCTAGAGGCCGTATTTATGAACCGATCTTTACAAAACTTCTTGGGTACCTTTGTTATGACCGTGGGACGAGAACGAGTGTTTTTGGGTCCGGTCCGAAATTCAAGATGGCTGCCAGCCGCCATTTTGTACCGACGATGCAGAAATCTGTTTTTTGCACAGAACTTCCATATGAAAGCGGTGATTTGAATAATTTTTTGTATGAATGTTTAGTACCATGGGATACATCACATATAATACGGGTTTTTTTCTCGTACGTAAATTATGCAAATTAGACTAACTTTGATGTATTTAGTATTACGTTCAGCACTGTCAGTGCAAATGCCAATACGGCTCAGGCTAGAGGCTGCATTTATGAACCGATCTTTACGAAACTTCTTGGGTACCTTTGGTATCACCGTGGGACGAGAACGAGTGTTTTTGGGTGCGGTCCAAAATTAAAGATGGCCACTGGCAGCCATTTTGTTCAAAATTAGGGGCAATCAGATTTTTGCGCAGAACTTCCACATGAAAGCTCTGATTTGAATAATTTTTTGTGTGAATGTTTAGTACCATGGGATACATCACATATAATACGGGGTTTTTTCTCGTGCAGAAATTATGCAAATTAGATGAACTTTGATTTTTTCAGTGCTACTTACAGTAAGTACACATGTCAGTACGGCTTGGGCTAGAAGCTGTATTTATCAACCGATCTTCACGAAACTTCTTGGGTACCTCTGCTATCACCTTGGGATGAGAACGAGTGTTTCTGAGTGCGGTCCGAAATTCAAGGTGTCAGTGGCCATTTTGTACCAAAATTAGGTCTAATCAGTTTTTTGTACACAACTTCTATACGGCTCAGGCTAGAGGCCGTATTTATGAACCAATCTTTACGAAACGTCTTGGGTACCTTTGTTATCACTGTGGGATGAGAACGGGTGTTTTTGGGTGCGGTCCAAAATTCAACATGGCCACCAGCAGCCATTTTGTACCAAAATTAGTGCAATCAGTCTTTTGTACAGAACTTCTGTATGAAAGTTCTGATTTGAATAAATGTTTTTGTATGAATGTTTAGTAAAATGGAATACATCACATACAGTACAGGTTTTTTTCTCGTGCAGAAATTATGCAAATTAGATGAATTTTGATTTATTTAGTGCTACTTATACTCTGTAAGTGCACATGTCAATACTGCTCGGGCTAGAGGCTGTATTTATGAACCGATCTTCACGAAACTTCTTGGGTCCCTTTGTTATCACTTTGGGACGAGAACGAGTGTTTCTGAGTGCGGTCCAAAATTCAAGATGGCTGCCAGTGGCCATTTTGTACCGAAATTAGGTCCAATCAGTTTTTTGTTACAACTTCTATACAGCTCGTATTTATGAACTGATCTTCATGAAACTTCTTGGGTACCTTTGTTTTCACCTTGGGACAGGAATGAGTGTGTTTTGGGGTGCCTTTGTTATCATTGTGCTATGAGAACAAATATTTTGGGGTTCAGTCAGACCCACTCTGGGACTCAAAGATTTTTTCTAGTTCAGCATCTGACTGTCACCCACCTTTACCTATACATTTGTTACAGGCTACGGTCAGTATTTTTGTACAGGCCATTACAATACTTTATATGTACCTTTGTTATCGGGTCATTACCTAGATGTTTGTCATTGCTGTGTCACATACTATACATGTACATGTCTTGACAAGTTGAGCTACAGTGTCATTGACACTTTCATTTTATCTGTAGACCAAATGTAGTAAAATTTGACACATAGCTACCTGAGTGTTTTGTCTAAAGAATCTTTGGTTGAAATTCGGTCAACCATGACCATGTGTGACGCTGCATGCTTTCAACAGATTTTTCGACAGAGCATGTATCCGGGTTATTCCCACGTGCTGTGGACTCTGAAAACCATAGCAAATCACAAGTTTTGAGCTGTACACATCAATTGCACCTTTTATTTCAACTCGATTGAAAAGCAAAATGTTGCGAATGTCCAAAGTTGATAGGAGTAGGGCTGTTACTCTAATTATGCAGGGTCAATCGCAACGTCTCGTCGCACAGCAATTTGGGGTCCATGAGTCAGCGATAGCTCGTTTAGTTGGGCATCTCGGAGCCACAGAGCTATTAGCTGACCGTCCGAGGAATTGACGTCCGCATGTTACATCGCCACATCAAGATTGAGGCATACGTGTCTCGCCTCTGTATCTGATTTCAGACGGCAGTGGAGACGGCGAGTCAGGTTGTAGGTACTCATGGTTGCTGAATGTGTCCAAGAACAGCTAGGAATCGGTTGCGGGAGTTCAGTTTAAGGTCACAACGTCCCTATGTTGGTCCATAGCTTACACCCAAGTGACGTCAACCTCGATTGCAATGGCTGCGGGCACATGCACCAAATCAGTTTCACTTGGCCCACTGAAGACGTGTGTGATTCACTGTCGAGTCTCGGTTCACGCTTTACAGGTCAGATGGACACCAGCATTGCTGTTGACGTCGAGATGAGCGATATTCTGACATGTGCGTCAGAAGTTTGTCAACGTCCCAATCATCTATCCCTTCTTCAGGAGTGGAATAACATCCCACACAGGACCATAAACAACTTGATTGTGCCACTGCTAAGGAGAGTTAAAACAGCCACTGAAGCCCGATGTCGGCAATCTGCTATTACTTTTGATCAGGAAATAACATAGGGTACCCATGTTTGAACGTTATCCATGCAAATGCTGTCTGTGTTAAGACATAATTCATCAAAATTTTATTGGTAATGAAGAAATAACATCAGAATCCAAACAATGAAATAATCAGACATAACACATCAGAAATATTTACCACAGAAAAAAACTTAAGTTTCTTTTTTCCGTTAGTATAGTTACAACCCCTGTGGGAACCCTGTGATATAGCCATTGCTGACCCTTTTGAAACACTACAAAAAATATAAATATATAGTTACAAGCAAAGCTACTTGCTTATAGCTTACCTGAGCGATGCTCAAGGAGGGATTTATTGGTCACTTTCCATCTGTCATCCATCCGTCCGTCCGTTCATCTGTCATGAACTTTATTTACATCATCGACTTCTCATAAACTACTGGACCGAATTGAACCAAATTTGGCATAAATGTTCCAAATGTTTCACATCACATGCCAATCGAGTTTGTTCAAATAAAGTTTTCATGCCCCAGAGGGCACCAATTCCAATAGCACCCCAAAACTTTTTTCAAAAGTTCATAAAATCTTCTTGATAACCACCAATCAGAACCTTTTGACATTTGGTTTCCAGCATCCTTAAAGAAGGTCAGATTCAAGTTTGTTCAAATCAAGTCCCTCAGTTAATATTTGGGCTCCCTATGAGAAAAAAATCTTTAAAAATCTTCTTCAGAATCTTTTGACATGCGGCATAAAGCATCCTTGGGTGGTCAGATTTAAGTTTGTTCAAATCAAGACTGTCGATTTATCTTTGGGTTCCCTGTCCATGTTGTCATGTTTAGCTATTGTGCAGAAATATGCGACCTTAAACACCAATAAATAAATAAATTAATGATCATAGTCACAGTTTTTTTTTTGTTTTTTTTTTTCAGATGTGATAAATACAAATACCACTTCCAAGAAATGAATCCCGTATCAGCTGGACCATTCTGAAATGATTTCAACAAGAAAGACTTCATCACATTTTTGTTGCACTATTTGATATCTGCCTTGTATAAAATGTTGGGTGTTTTGGCCACATGACATGTATTGAAACTTTGAACTGTTTCTGATGCACTACGACTTACCTACAAATTTGTGATTCTCTCCCCGTTTTGTTAAAAAATTGCTGAACAGACTGCTGACCCCTTAATGAAATGAGGTAGCTTATTTAACTCTTCTGCTGTCGAATGCGACTAAAGGCGAATTACTCAGTTGCTGCCGATTGCAACTGAAGTCGAAATTTGAAACAAATTAGCAGTACGACTGTTCTAGGGGAAGTTACTCTTGTTATTTTTGTGAGTTACGATAACTGCTCACGCGAGGAATACACCTTGGATGAAAACTTGTTTTGGCACGTCTTTCAGACAAAATGTCTGCGAGGAATTCTACATGGAAACGTTTCAAGACAAGTGAAGTTATAGAGCATATTTTTAAAGACTCAGCAAATGTAGTTCTGAAACTGAAGATGGGGAATCTCTCAACAATACGGCTTGTGATATGAACATATTGACCCCTCAAGGTCAAGATGGACATATTAACTAACCCCTCAAGGTCAAGATACTGACATATTAACCCCCCTGAGGCCAAGATTTGGTTCGATATGGTGGTGCTCTCAGAAATTCTGCAGGATTTGATGTAGAACAGTCGTCAGAGTCAGCAAATGACCCAGTTAGTTTTGACTGGCAAACACATGGTTTAGAAGATCTGTTTGGTCCATGTGGATTCAGCCATACCAACCACGACAATGCATCTTCATTTTCAATATCCCCCCTCCCCCCCCCTCCCTAAAATCCATATAAGCACTATCTGTAATATTTTTTTTCAAATTTGCTGATCACTTTGTACTATAACCACAATAGTAGTGCAACACTTAGTATAACAATCCATCATTTGGCTACAAATAGTTGGAAACTACCACTCAAAACCCAAGAATATGGTGATATTTCCTTACTTTGGTGTGGCGGCCGACTTGGTTGCAATGGTCATGTGACGTTATATGACTGCATTTCAAATGCAATTCAATGTCCAGACCTATACCTACCAGCTTACCAAGTTTCAGCAAGATATTCCTCTAAACAAAAATGTTATTTTCCTATATCCAGACTATATGTTTTATGACTCTGTAATTCCATTGGGTGCATGGCAGTGGCATGTACTGCTGTGGTGCCATATGACAGCGAAAGATTTGATGAACGATCCTGATCTTTGGTCATAGAAGCCAATGAAATGAAATAATTTCACAACTTATTTTGACTTGTACTGTATGGAAAGGGGAATAGATATTTGGGTATTTGTCTGCAGATTATTAGGTAGATTTTTGAGGGTGACGATTTACTGGTAGAGTATTAGAATTTTTTTTATCCTCAGCATGACTGTCCATCAGTAATTTTTGTTACACGTGATTGGAGAGTACCTCTATGCTTTCCAATAGATTGTAATAAAACAAATCCATATTGACAAAATACTTGGCTACTCACTAAAAATTTGATTTTTATGAAAACCCAAATATGAGCTTTTGTGATTGAAGAGTTATGAACTGTTAACCCTTTACCTAACAAATCTGCAGCAGCCACCATTACATTACAATTTAAGTAGTAGAAGAAAAAAAATTACTTCAAAGAAATATTTCAACAAAACCATATGTGATCCCCCTCATTGAAATGATCTCATCTCATTCCAATGAGCAGTCACATGATATGGTTCTTTAATTATTTGAAAAAACGATAATGAAAAATAATAAATTCTGATATCCTGTGCATTGGGTAAAGGGTTAAGCATCAATTTTTGAATACTGAAAATAGTGTAGCATTTGATGACCTTGTAGAATAATCAACAAATATGTAAGGATGATGTAGGGCAGGATTAAATTATTACTGACTCTCCCACTGAATACACACTTGATTTGCCCACTTGGATTAAAATTATAATCTTAAGGATGGTACTGTCCAGGAACTCATTGTTGAAAAGGTTAACCCCCCCTCCCCCCCCCCTGCTCCCCCTCGCCATGAGAACCCCTAGAAATGAAAATGAAAGTTCTTTTTTACTAGTAAAGCAGGACCCTGAACCAATGCTTGGGGGCAAAAGTCTTCTAAAGTTGGCAGCATAGGTATAAACGATTGGCTAAACTTGACTTCATACCATGCATGATGTAGCCAAAAATGCTGAAAGGTCCATTAAACAGTAAATACATAGAAAGGGTTAACCCTTTACCTATCGAATCTGCTGCTGCATCCGCATGCATAATTTCTAAATTAAGCAGGTGAAAAAAATCCAATTTCAAAAAACAATAAATAATAAATTTTGATATCGTGCATTGGGTAAAGGATGTTCAGCCGCTAGATATATTTTTATGATAATTGTTCTATACATGTACACTGCTGTAGATGACCTAACAGTGTTTCTGCATGGTACAGACAGCCACCAATGATGTAAAAATGATGTAAAAACCACTGCCAAGATAAATGCAGCTTACCGATTGAGTGAGTTCTGAAGGAAAAATACACCTTTGGGTAATTTTTCCAAAGCAATTCAAAAGTGGCAGATTGTGGCTGTAGGTGTACTTAAGGGGTAAGGACCCAGTAGTGACTGAAGAACTCGACTATCTAAGAACAGGACCCTTAGTATGCATACACCAATAACCTTGCAAGTTATGTTCAGAGTGTTGCAGGAGTCATTTCTTTCTAATGATGTTTCTGGTAGTAACTACAAGGTCCCTGTTGGAACTCTGAGAAGTGGAGCAGTGCTTGTTTACTATGGTAAACAAGCTGGGTTTTTTGGTAAAATAAGACCTGGCCATCAATGCCTGGGGTGGAAGTCTTCTAAGATAGGCAACATGGGTGTAAATGATTGGCTTGACTTTATATCTGTTGTGGTCATGCTTAGTCATTGTGCAGAAATATGTGACCTTAACCCTTTGATACTTTTGTATGTATTATTACGTACGAAATCAAACAGCACGTTGTTACATTGCGGTCATTTGTTTTGTTATTATTTTTCGATTTTTAAAAATGTTAACTTCAAATTCCTATTTTCTCCTGAATTGTGGTCAGTGATAACCGTTGAGCCAAATACTATCGCAACTTAAAATGTTAAAAAACATGTAATCTTGCTGTCAAGACTTCTTAACTGGTTGAGGGCTAGAAGCCACTATCAGGGTTTTCAAAAATGAGGATACCAGAGCGAAGCCAACACTTTCCTTGCTTATATTTCATATTCAGTCAAACTCAAATAATATTTTGTTTATATAAATTGGTTTTATTACAAATTATTGGAGAGTGCCTGTGGGCACTATCCAATAATTTATAATATAACAAGTTTTGAATAACACATTCAGACCACCAAAAATAATTTAGCCCTCAACCAGATAATCACGAATGTGAAAAATATCTTGTTATTTGTACTTTCTGACGTATGATTTCGCATTTTGAAAAACGTTGAAGAAACTGAATTCCCAGTGAGTTTTGAACGTCAGGATAAATTAAAGTCTCAAAAGGTTAAACACCAGTAAATAAACAAAATAAATGAATGACAACAAGGACAAAATTCCTGGAAGATTTTGTTTTCACTATGATGAGTTCTGTTCTTGAAGTAATACAGTCACGGAATGTTTGTAAACCATGCGTGGGCAGTGATGTCCACTCAGGTGTTTACAGGGTAATAAAAATCATCAGCAAAATGTTACAAGGGTCCCACTCAAAATGAAAATTCCTTGAATTTTGGCCCCTTCCATGAAAAGTGCTTGAAATTGTTTCTAGCCTTGAAAAGTACTTGATTTTACATCACTTCCCCTTGAAAAGTACATAAACTCAGTTTACCTATAAGCTCAGATTAAATAAGTACTTGGATAACCCTCCCCACAAACATGCGATGTCACAAAATCGGTCAGGAATCGCATTTATTTGATCTCTATATTGTCCCTTGAGTGCAACAAGGCATCATCTGCAATGCTACATGGCTCCTTGTTGAATTCAAGAAACGATATATATCTAGCTAGTTGGGTTTTCCAGAGATCAGGTCCTCAAGACTGAAATTCTTTGTGTTGCTCTGGTGTTGCAAGTTCATATCAAAATTATAACAGTGCTTGAAAATCATGGTCAGCATCCTTGAAAACTGCTTAAATAGTGCTTAAATTTGATTTTCTGATATCAGTGGAACCCTGTTTTAATTAATGAAGCACTGGATTGTACCCAGTGCTTCATTAATTCAATTTTTTTTTATTATTCCGATAAGTGTTTGGAATCTAATGTTATTGCATCCCTGGAAATATTGCCCACCCAAGGAAAGTGACTAGTCCACAGCAGCCGTACTGTATTCATTACTGTAATGCTGTTGAGTCAACTCTGTTTAATAGTGCTCCATTCACATTTTCCAATTATTTATAGAATTTTTATAAATAAATCATCTCAAATGAGACTCTTTGTTTTGTTTCATTAAAATTTTCAGGGAACACATCCAATGCCCCAAAACATTAATGGTTTCAGCTATATACTGGGGGATTCTTCTGCCCTCTTTGGGAAAGGGTCATGTGCCCATGACATTGGGAAAATTTGCTTTGTAAGGACTCCAAGTGGGAATTTGTTTTATAAAAGACAAAATATACCGAGAAATGAAAGAATAAGAAATATTAACTTTGAGTTGAACTGGGAACAACATTAATACAGAAGCAACAATATGTAGGAAGTTTTATAATAACATATTTGTTTTCAGAGGGCTAATGAATGCCCAGTAAGGTCACTACTTGTGAATTAAACTTTTTGAATGGGGACTGACATTTGGAAATTTTAGGTTGGGAAATCATGCATGAATTTTTTTAGCAACGACTCCTGTAGAGACATATATTTTGAGTAGCTCTCAGTTCAATTTAGAGTACTGAAACATTTCGATGTCTTTCAGCCAGTGCTGGAAATAAACAAAATTGACGAGTGCAGTTTTAAGCTCCCGCAAAATCAGAGATGAGCATAAATTGCCCTTGTAAAATGTTAGTACATGTATATAAATTTTTGAGGGAATACTGTCACCAAACACCAGAAACCTTAACCCTTTGAACCTAAATGGCCGCTTTTCCAGCCAGGAACATGATACGTCATAATGCCATTAAATAGGATGGCTGTTCAGTAAAAGTGTGGGGTAGACCAATCAGCAGTGACGCCTGGGAAAAGCGCGTGATCACTCCCGCGCACCATCGCTCACGCAAAAATTGTCCAAGGTGTGCTAATATTCACTCGCCTCTAGGGTGTGTTATCATCCTTTTGAGTTGCGTCAACAGATACATTCAATTAAGTTTTGATGTTGGGAAATTTTTAAGAATCACTCACAATTTGAAGCGTTTAAAGTACAATTCCAAACAATTTTCTTTCCTTCGTTATGAACATGACACACAGAAGTTCACTTATACATCCACACTCGACACGCTAACAGTAAGAGGGTTGCACAGTGACAACTCGCCCAGAGCTTACTCCCGCCACAAAACGAACATACATTTCAGATAAAAAAAAACAAAAAAACGTGGCCATTCTGAGATATGAGAAAAGTTTTTAATACTTCCGTATTTTTTTTTTTTATCAAAGACATACAGAATGTTGCCCCGTTCCTTGTTTTCTTTTATACACGTGACACCTGTCGCCCTAATTCACCAGTGAAATGAATTAATGTGCCCTGAGGCTGCACGTTGAAAATATTGATAGGTCTGCCTCAAATAATGAATATGGACTCTTCTAATTGCTGCCATTGAACTGGCATGGCAGATACCACTAGTGTTCAAAATGTTAAATGTATTAGGAATTGCTGAATTATGACAGTAACTTGCCACTGGCCACAGAGTGCTGCTTTCTAAAAAAAAACACTCACATTTATATGCCCACACAGCATCTTGGTGCTCCACAATATTTTTCAACGAGTGCATATTTTTATACAACAACCAATGGCCCAGACTAGCTGGTGCTAACTCAAAAAAATAATCCAGGGCCAAACACAAATTTTGCCCCCCCCCCCCCCCCCCCCAAATCCCCCCAAATTTGCATGCAAAACCGAAAAAATTTATGTCCTATCTGGTCCTCCATACTTTTGCAAACTACGTATGCGCAGTATCCAGGAAGACACCGAAATTGATGCAAACCATCATTCTTTGTTTGGCCCTCCAGTCAGTAACAACAAACTAACATCTGAGCTTTTAAATATCAGTTTTAATGATGCCAGACACAAATCAATGGTAGAATTGGTGAAACCAAGGACATAATTGGATGATGGAATTGAACAACGGTTGTTGGAAACGTTCAGGGCTGTAACTTTATCATTTTTATGAAAATTATTTCATGTTTCCCAATTTCGGGACATGTGCCTGACGTCATCATTCTTGCTAATAATTTATCCACTATTTAAGTGTTCCTTCCCTATCCTTCCTTGAAGCCCTCCTGTCAAAACTCCTAAGCTTTTTGGCTTATTTTATTGAAATTTTTTTTATAAAATTTCTTGGGAGTTTGACGTGTTATACAGAATGTTTATTCTGCATTTCCCTATAGTTTACGTCCTCACCCTAGGGGTGTTTAGGCCTTTGGGTCGTGCATCTTATATCCAATGTATCGTTTTTAGCTTAACTTGACATAGTCAAGATAAGCTATTGCCATCACGCGTGCAGAAGTCTGTTAGTCTGTGAGTCTGTTCACATTTTCCTTTAGCACGGGCTACACCCTGCAGTTCTTGTCTGATCGTCACGAAATTTCATATGCAGATTTGGGGTCATGTCTAGATGAGAACGTCCCCTTTTGGTCGCCATCGGGCAACCGGTATGGCTGTCCGAGCCCAAAACCTGAAAACAATTAGCACAGTCTACAGGTCGTATTTATGAAGGGATTTCATTGTAACTTGGTAGGATGCCTCTGTATAATGCCTAGATGAGAACGTCCCCTTTTGGGCATGATCCGTCAACCGTGATGGCTGCCCAAGCCCGAAACCCCAAAACTTTAAGCACAGTCTGCAGGTCATATTTAATCCAGAGGGATTTCATTGTAACTTGGTAGGATGACTCCTTATGATGTCTAGATGAGAATTTCCCCATTTGGGCATGATCTGCCAACCGTAACGACTGCCTGAGCCTGAAAACCTTTAGCACAGTCAGGTCATATTTTTTGAGGAATTTCATTGTAACTTGGTGGGTTGACTTCATATATTGTCTGGATGAGAAGGTCCCCTTTTGGACATGATTGGGCAATTGTGACGGCTACAGGGTCCCGAAGCCCGAAAACCTTTAGCACAGTCTACAGGTCATATTTATAAAGGGATTTCATTGTAACTTGGTAGGATGACTCCAAATAATGTCTAGATGAGAACGTCCCATTTTGATCGCGATCATTCAGCCTTGATGCATAGGCAAAAGGTCATATTTATGGAAGGATTTTATTGTAACCTGTTAGGTTGACTCCATATAATGCCCAGATGATGACATCCCCTTTTGGTCGCGATTGGTCAACTGTGATGGCTACAGGTGCCCCGAAGCCCGAAAACCTTGAGCACAGTCTACAGGTCATATTTATGAAGGGATTTCATTGTAACTTCATAGGATCACTCCAGATGATGCCCAAATGAGATTGTCCCCTTTGGTTGCGATCATTCAACCAGGAGGGCTGCCCGAGCCCAAAGCCCGAAAACCTTTAGCACAGTCTACAGGTCATATTTATGAAGGGATTTCATTGTAACTTGGTAGGATGACTCCAAATAATGTCTAGATGAGAATGTCCCATTTTGATCGCGATCATTCAGCCTTGATGGGTGCCCGAGCCCAAAAACCTTTAGCATAGGCAAAAGGTCATATTTATGGAAGGATTTCATTGTAACCTGTTAGGTTGACTCCGTATAATGCCCAGATCATGACATCCCCATTTGGTCGTGATTGGTCAACTGTGATGTCTACAGGTGCCCCGAAGCCCGAAAACCTTGAGCACAGTCTACAGGTCATATTTATGAAGGGATTTCATTGTAACTTCGTAGGATCACTCCAGATGATGCCCAGATGAGATTGTCCCCTTTGGTTGCGATCATTCAACCAGGAGGGCTGCCCGAGCCCAAAGCCCGAAAACCTTTAGCACAGTCTACAGGTCATATGTATGAAGGGATTTCATTGTAACTTGGTAGGTTGACTTCATATAATGTCTAGATGAGAACGGCCTCTTGGACACGATTGGGTAACTGTGACGGCTACAGGGGCCCGAAACCCGAAAACCTTTAGAACATTCTACAGGTCATAATTATGAAGGGATTTCATTGTAGCTTGGTAGGATGACTCCAAATAATGTCTAGATGAGAACATCCCCTTTTGGTCGTCATCATTCAGCCTTTATGGCTGCCTGAGCCCAAAGACCTTTAGCATAGTCTATAGGTCATATTTATGGAAGAATTTCATTGTAACCTGTTAGGTTGACTCCATAGAATGCCTAGATGATGACATCCCCTTTTGGTTGTGATTGGCCAACTGTGATGGCTACAGGTGCCCGAAAATCTTGAGCACCGTCTACAGGTCATATTTATGAAGGGATTTCATTGCAACTTTGTAGGATCACTCCAGATGATGCCCAGATGAGAATGTCCCCTTTTGGTTGCAATCATTCAACCTTTATGGCTGCCTGAGCCCGAAGCCTGAATACCTTTAGCACAGTCTACAGGTCATATTTATGAAAGGATTTCATTGTAACTTGGTAGGTTGACTTCATATGTCTAGATGAGAACGTCCCCTTTTGGGTACGATTGGGCAACTGTGACATACCCTTTTGGTCGTGATAGGATCACTCCAGATGATGCCCAGATGAGATTGTCCCCTTTGGTTGCGATCATTCAACCAGGAGGGCTGCCCGAGCCCAAAGCCCGAAAACCTTTAGCACAGTCTACAGGTCATATGTATGAAGGGATTTCTTTGTAACTTGGTAGGTTGACTTCATATAATGTCTAGATGAGAACGGCCTCTTGGACACGATTGGGCAACTGTGACGGCTACAGGGGCCCGAATCCCGAAAACCTTTAGAACATTCTACAGGTCATAATTATGAAGGGATTTCATTGTAGCTTGGTAGGATGACTCCAAATAATGTCTAGATGAGAACATCCCCTTTTGGTCGTGATCATTCAGCCTTTATGGCTGCCTGAGCCCAAAGACCTTTAGCATAGTTTATAGGTCATATTTATGGAAGAATTTCATTGTAACCTGTTAGGTTGACTCCATAGAATGCCTAGATGATGACATCCCCTTTTGGTTGTGATTGGCCAACTGTGATGGCTACAGGTGCCCGAAGCCCGAAAATCTTGAGCACCATCTACAGGTCATATTTATGAAGGGATTTCATTGCAACTTTGTAGGATCACTCCAGATGATGCCCAGATGAGAATGTCCCCTTTTGGTTGCAATCATTCAACCTTTATGGCTGCCTGAGCCCGAAGCCTGAATACTTTTAGCACAGTCTACAGGTCATATTTATGAAGGGATTTCATTGTAACTTGGTAGGTTGACTTCATATAATGTCTAGATGAGAACGTCCCCTTTTGGGTACGATTGGGCAACTGTGACATACCCTTTTGGTCGTGATTGGTCAACTGTGACGGCTTCAGGGGCCCAAAGCCCAAAAACCTTGAGCACAGTCTACAGGTCATATTTATGAAAGGATTTCATTGTAACTTCGTAGGATCACTCCAGATGATACCCAGATGAGACTGTCCCCTTTTGGCTGCGATCATTCAACCATGATGGCTGCCCGAGCCCAAAGCCCAAAAACCTTTAGCACAGTCTACAGGTCATATTTATGAAGGGATTTCATTGTAACTTGGTAGGTTGACTTCATATAATGTCTAGATGAGAACGTCCCCTTTGGACGCAGTTGGGAAACTGACGGCTACAGGGGCCTGAAGCCTGAAAACCTTTAGCACAGTCTGCAGGCCATATTTATGAAGGGATTTCAATGTAACTTGATAGGATGACTCATTCTGGAATAATTTCACTGTAGCATGGTAACTTTCATTAATATATGTTAACTGTGAGGGCCACATACATTAACTGTGAGGTCATATTAACCCTCCCCTCAGCTCTTTAGTACAGTGTACACCTCATATTATTTTTATCAAAAACATAGCATTCAGGGACCAAAAATGAACACATTCCCAATTATCACAATTCTTGTCTTATTTCATAATCCTTTCATAAACATTGAACATTATCCTTTTCATCAAATACAACACACAAGTTAAGCTACTGTGTCATTGACACTTTCATTTCTTCATCTGAAGATCTTGCTTTACATCGGATATGTTTCTGGTTTTTCTGATGACGTTTACATTGGCAACGTCTCATAAATATATGTAATTTCTTATTTATATTACTGTAGGATTGTTGTAAGATACATGTTATTCCGGTAATGTAGCAATAATTTTTGGAATTTTGTCCACACTTAGGTTCTATCGGAATACCCTTGAGCTCGTCTGTTCCCGTTGGAAACTTGGGCTCCTGTCAAAATTTTTCGAAAATTTTTTTTGAAATTAATTTTTTGATTTTTATTTTGAATATGATTTATTATGTGTCTTTATTATATATTTATTGTAGAGTTGGTGGGAGTACTGTCGACTTTGTTTTGATTAATTATGAAAGCTTATTGCTCAAAATGCAAGGCTAGGAAGTCTACCTCTGATTTACATGCATTTTGCCTTGCTTGTAGTCGATGTACTCCCACTAATTATTGTCCTACATGTGTTGGATGGGATGACAAACATTGGACACGGGTGTCACGGTATGTTGTTGGTGGTGAGAGGCCAATGCTGGTCCTCTTGCCGCAAAGTCAGTCATGTTTCTCAGTTTCTTTTTCAGAGGAACAAGAACATGATGATGTTATGTGATGCCTAGAGAAAGTGTGCTACCATCGTCGTGCTCAGATGAGCAAACAGAGCTAGCTGCCAAGGTGCTTATGAATATTATTAGACAAGGGATAAAGCCACTAGCCGGTGGTTTTAGTCCCTTGTCTGCAGCTAGCACGACCGGTGAAGCGGTTACTCTGTCCGTGGGTACCCTGACGCCATGTGTGTCTGTTGCGGCGATCGAAGTGGATTGGGTAGAGCGAGTGCCTTAAAACAAAAACATGCTCACGCAGCGACGACGGAACAGAGGAAGCAGCCTGCAAGTACCGTGGGAAGCTCGGCGAGGTCTGAGAGGACCGCGAGCGAGAGAGGCCCCTCTCTTTCTCAGCAGCATCTGGGGCCCGATGTTGTGATTAAAAACTTACGAGAGTCGGAGCATACATCCACGCCTTCCGTTAGGGACGCTGCACACAGATCGCAGCCAGCCTCGGCTGCAGTTACAGCTTCTACAATGTCATCTACCAAGCACACACGACTGCGCCCTAGTTACCCAACTGCATCGCCAAGAAAGGACCACTCGTTGGACCATCTGGTAGTTAGGGAGACAAGGCCTTGTTCATCGGAATGTCCATAGAAAAGAGCCATCTCGGACACGCTCCTCCTCAGGTCTCCATAACAGACTTGCTGTCACAGATTGCGCAGCTGATCACAGCATCCCAGCAAGAGCAGCCTATGGCAGTCTCAGAACCTGAGCTGTCGGATGGTGCTGGGTCGGTCTAGTCATATGCCCATTCAGATGCAGCAGTCTGAGATTCACAACTGACTCTTTCGGATGGTGAAAGGGATATGGAAGAAGATTACCTTTCCCTTTCGGAACAACACACATGGTTACAATGGATTTAATCCATCAATACTACCCTGAATTTGTTCCGTCGAATCAGAATGCTGCGACGAGAAAGAAACTGCTGGTGTTGTTAGATGCAGACTTTATCCGGACAAAGGAGGCGGTCCTATCTTTTCCGGTTCAGTCTAGGCAGGTGTCGCAGGCCTTTGGCATTTTAGACAACGCTACATTTAAACTCTCCGGTGGGAAGAAGAAAGGCAGTTTCCTATTTTCTTCCATAAATTTACCTTTTCTTGGACCTCGTTCATTTAAAACGGTCGGGGAAGATGTACAGAGAGTTCCTCTGCATTTGGATGAGCAGGCCGAGGATTTAGAGTTGAGATGGCAATTTCTTCAAATAGAGCGAATTTGGATGCTATGTCTTGCGCAGATCACCTTACAAGAGCTATTTACCCAACGAATCGCCCACATCCGCCCGCGTAATATGAAAATTCAGCAGCTGAAAATATATTATTTTTCGAAAGATTTCAACAAAACCATATCATCCCAGACAGAATTCGTCAAAAGGGGACTCCTCGCGAGGGTATAGGAAACCTTGATATGGTTACTCTGGAGGTTGTCATTACAGTGACTCGGGAAAGGGGCGTAGGTCTGAGACTACGGGTCAGACACCCCTTAGCGAG
The DNA here is from genome assembly GCA_031216915.1 of Pictodentalium vernedei. Lineage (NCBI taxonomy): Eukaryota > Metazoa > Mollusca > Scaphopoda > Dentaliida > Dentaliidae > Pictodentalium > Pictodentalium vernedei. The sequence goes on along the minus strand of CM062289.1, from coordinate 223,799,044 downwards.
TCAAGGCTCTTCGTTGGGAGGACGTGGTTTCTCCTCCCGTAAGCCTCACAGATCGTACAGGTGATGGTCAAGACCTCTATTGCTTGCCAGTTTGCAGAAGGTTATCAAGATTCGCGAAAAACTGGATAACAATTACAGAAGATCAGTGGGTGAGAAATGTAGTCTCTGACAGTCTTCGGCTAACATGCCGAGCGAAACCACCACTAACAAAATGTGGATAAATCTTCCGTCAAATTCTTGCAAAAGAGAGTCTCTCCTTGCGGAGGTACAGGCTGTCTTATCAAAGGAAGCAATAGAGGATGTCGAGAATTAAAATTCTCAAGGTTTCTACAGTCACCTGTTTCTCGTACCGTAGCCAGACGGCTCGTTCTGACCAGTAATAGACTTCAGCTGAATAAACAAGCTTATTGTGGTTCCGAAGTTATAGAAAGAGACCATTCGGTCACTAAGAGCAAGCATTCGAGTGAACGACTATGCGGCAAGCATAGATCTAAAGGATGTGTACTTTCATGTCATGGTACATCCGGCATTCAGAAAATACCTGCGGTTCACAGTACAAGGGAAAGTGTATCAGTTCCGAGTGATGTGCTTCGGTCTGAACCTGGCGCCCTGGGTTTTCACTCGAATAATGAACTCTGTAATGTCACACTTCCGAGCTCATTCTTTTGCGGTAACGTCGGCTTACTTGGACGACATTCTTCAGAGATACGGCAACAAAATTATTCTTCAGAACAATGTTCAGAGTCTGCTGCTATTGCTCCGACGTCTTCGTTTCATTATAAATAAGAAAAAGTCGGATCTAGCTCCGTCCAAGTCGTTCATTCACTTGGGAATGAGCTTCGAGACTTGCAACAATCTGGTTCATCTGCCGTTACCCAGAGCGAAATTAGTCAGTTGTTATGCTCGCTTTTGTCTACACTCAGATGCATTAACAGCGAGGGAATTCATGTGACTGATGAGGCAGTGCGGATCTTCTTCCGATGGGCCGCCTGCACACAGATATTCTTTACTCAGAACTAGAGTGTGAAGACGCATTCGCTCGAGACCAGTATTGTTTAATCGGATCTAGTAAAACAAAAGTTCCAGATTTGGGCAGATATTCAGTGGTTAACTCAGGGAGTTCTGCTGCAACTGCCGGATCAGACTTTCACGATTATGATGGATGCGAGTCAAATGGGCTGGGGCACGACCCTGAGCCTAACAGACTTGAAGTGTTGGGGTCTTGGGGACCCTTGGTTCCTAGAAAAATGCATAAACATCAAGTAGATGACTTCTGTATGGTTAGCGCTACAACATTGGATTCACATTCTAGCAGACACTCACGTTCAGATATTGTCGTACAACTCGACAGTCGTTGCGTATATCGGGAACTAGGGCAGCACTCATTCGATTCTGTTATGCGAACTTCTAACTGCAGCAGGTCCTCTTTTTCGTTGAATTACGCAGCGAAGTGGAAGGTTTTCTTCAGTTAGTGTAGGATCTGTCAATAGACGTATACGATCCGTCCATTCCGGACATTACCAACTTTCTGGTCTACTTGTTTGACAATCTCAAACTGCAGCCCGTCACTATTACGGGCCATAAGTCTATGCTATTAGACACTTACGCTCATCATGATAACTTGGCAGTTGGATCTAATGCTTCATTATCCAAACTTATAAATTTTTCTATCAATAGACCTGGAACCCTCAAGTTAATTCCTAAGTGAAATTTGGCCTGGGTTCTGATGGAAGCTTAAAGAAGCTCTGTTTGAGCCGTTGGACGCTGTAGAGTTCAAATTCTTGACCTATAAAACGGCATTTCTCTTAGCCTTTGCATCCGCTAGAAGAGTTAGCGAACTTCATGCTTTATCTGTTGACGAATCTCACTACCGTAGTGTGGGTAATACCATTACTTTAACCATAGAAGTGGGATTTTTGGCTAAGAATCAGGCTCCAGATTAACGGCCTGAGCCTATCACCATTAGGGCTCTGCCTCCTACGGACAACCGTAGACCTCTGCTGTGTCCAGTCTGGGCTATGTGCATATATAAATGCTGATCAGAGTTTATTAGAAAAGGAAGAAAACGCTTCTTTCTTTAATTCCTAACAGAAGGGATATTTCTGTTCATTCTATTGCTAGATGGATTCAGTTGGCAATACGCATTGCCTATGAAAATCTATGTTCAGATCAGCGCTCTGTTAATAAGATATCAGCGCATGAAGTTAGAGTGCTGTCCACTTCCTGGGCCTATTCTAACAGTATAGCCATTACTGATCTCATGAAGGCTGCGTACTGGACACAACCCTCGGAGAAAGACTGAGAAATTTAGAGTCCATCTCCGGTGACCTTAGATGTTTAGGTCCTCTTTCTGTTGCTCAGAATGTCCTCCACTAAATTGTTTACTAATCTAGTTATTTAGGCTGCCTGTTTCAGCAGTGACGCTGTTCCGCTGCCCTCTTCGTTCTGTGGTCAAGTACCTCAGAGGAAGGGGGGGGGGAGGAGAGGTTTTCGCTAGTGGTCTTATGGCATTATAGTGAAAAAGGGAAGACCTCCTCCGGTGTCAGTAGCTCCAAGTCAGTGCTGGAATGGTTTTAATGTGTAGCTCGATGTGAAGCAAATAATATGTCTCATTATGCATTGTTTTTAATGTGTAGCTCACTGTGCAGCATTTGTATATGTCACGTGTCAAAGGGGCATTAATATACAATCATTGGACACTTTTAAATGAGTACAAAGAGTCTCATTCTCTGGACTGTCTTTATATATTGGCTTCCCTTCACCGTATTAGCATAATGGGTTATGCTGGCATTAAATGGAGAATTATATAATATGTAATACTCAATTACATTGTTGGTGTTATGTCTTTCTCGTTTCTCGCAAATGAGAAAGACACATATAATTCCTTTCTCTCCTATTCTCCTGTAGGAGATATTCTTTATGAAGTGATTGGATTTTCCTTTATGTCCTAGGCCCTCCAGCCTTTTTTTGATTCAGCTAGTCTGGGCCATTGGTTGTTGTATAAAAATATTATAAATTCAAGATGGGGGGGGGGGCCCTCCCATGAGTTGGCACTGATACCTCCCCGCTGTTTACAACATTTAGCAGGCAATTTTCATGCCCCCCGACTTGGGTCAGGTGGCATATAGTGATTGAAGTGTGCGTGTGTCCATGTGTGTGTCATCAAACTTCACACAATTATAAAGGACCATTGGAGGATCTGTGGCACACCATAGCCGGGTTTGTACCTTCAAGGTCAAGGTCACATTTCAAGGTCACACTAAAAATTGGTCAATATTCGTGTCTCGGCCATAACTCGGAGACGCTTCATAGTACAATTGTTAAACTTTTTACAAATGTTAAGGACAGTCAGAAGGTGTGTCGCGTATAATAGTTTCTGCCGCGTCTGCAAGGTGAAGGTCACAAGGAGGGGGGGGGGGCATGTGTTACCTTAGTAACATTCTTCTTGTTAGAAAGAATGATGGTTGGCGCCAATTTCAGTGTCTTCCTAGATACTGCGCATGCGCAGTTCGCAAAAGTATAGAGGACCAGATAGGACATAAATTCTTCCGTTTCGAATGCAAATTTTGGGGGGGGGGGGGGGCAAAATTTGTGTTTGGGCCTGGATTATTTTTTGAGTTGACACCAGCTAGTCTGGGCCATTGGTAAGTATAAAAAATATACAAATTACTTTGAATTTATGATTAGCTCAACTTTGGCGAAGCCAAATTTCAGGTATTGTCATGGCCCGTCGTGCCGTCAACACGGCTCGGGTTAGTTGCTGTATTTATGAACCGATCTTTATGAAACTTCTTTGGTACCATTGTTATCACCATGGGACGAGAACGAGTGTTTTGGGGTCCGGTCTGAAATTGAAGATGGCTGCTGGCAGCCATTTTGTTCAAAATTAGGTGCAATCAGATTTTTGCGCAGAACTTCCATATGAAAGCGCTGATTTGAATAATTTTTTGTGTGAATGTTTAGTACCATGGGATCATCACATATAATGCAGGTTTTTTTCTCATGCATAAATTATGCCAGTTAGACTAACTTTGATCTATTTAATGTTACTTTCAGCACTGTAACTGCAAATGCCAATATGGCTCAGGCTAGAGGCTGCTGTATTTATGAACCGATTTTTACAAAACTTCTTGGGTACCTTTGTTATCACCGTGGGACGAGAACGGGTGGTTTTGGGTGCGGTCCGAAATTCAAGATGGCCACCAGCAGCCATTTTGTACTTTAGTTAGTGCAATCAGTTTTTTGTACAGAACTTCTGTGTGAAAGTTCTGATTTGAATAAATTTTTGTAGGAATGTTTAGTAACATGGAATACATCACATATAATACAGGTTTTTTTCTCATGCAAAAATTAAGCAAATTAGATGAACTTTTATTTGTTCAGTGCAACTTACACACAGTAAGTGCACATGTCAATACGGCTCAGACTAGAGTCTGTATTTATGAACCGATCTTCACGAAACTTCTTGGGTACCTTTGTTATCACCTTGGGACGAGAATGAGTGTTTCTGGGTTCAGTCCAAAATTCGAGATGGCTGCCAGTGTCCATTTTGTACCGAAATTAGGTCCAATCAGTTTTTTGTACACAACTTCTATACGGCTCAGGTTAGAGTCTGTATTTATGAACCGATCTTTACAAAACTTCTTGGCTACCTTTGTTATCACCGTGGGACGAGAACAAGTGTTTTGGGGTGCGGTCCAAAATTCGAGATTGCCGCCAGCAGCCATTTTGTACCAAAATTAGTGCTATCAGTTTTTTGTATAGAACTTCTGTATGAAAGTTTTGATTTGAATAAATTTTTGTAGGAATGTTTAGTAACATGGAATACATCACATATCGATGGGTTAGAGCTAAAACCAGGTATCTGAAGAAATTTCGTATTTTGGGTTTTGTTGTCCTCTAATACAGAAAAATGTGCTCTTTTATTTGGTCTAATCTGCTGACTTGTATGTGGTCACTTTCATAATATATGACCAGAATATTAACCATTTATCTCTCATCTTACCAAATCAGTCCTGCTAAGAGAGTGTAAACTTACATAGTTGGTTTTACCATTTCTATTATGGGGTGAATATTTCTCTCATAGTAAAATCAATTACCTACGGTTAACAGGTTATTACTTTGGGAGTTCCTTTAACATCTGGTATTAGTAATCAGCAATAAGCCTCTATCATTAGATACATTCATTTTACACTCCACATGGTCGTAATGTGATACACCCACAAGCTCTCCCAGATTACATCAGCTTTAAATACTTCACTCTGCCATTCCATTACTGGGAACAGGTGGCAGTTTCTGCTGTGCTCAAACCACTTATCTGGCACATGGCTAATTGGGGAGACTTTAATTGGATTTATGTAAACTGTTTTGGAAATGCACTTTTACATTGTTGTCAAGTATATACTAATATTTATGACTGTGAATTTGAATTTATCCAACCCAATGGAATTAACAAGGCAACAGGTGATGAAGTTAAAATTTGCTCTGAAAATGAAGTTTCATGAATGTGGGTCGAACCATTATCAAGTTATCGTCTGGAAACCTATTGTTTATGACCCCCCCCCCCCCCCTCCCAACTGCCTGACCACCATTCATCAAACTAAAAGTCATGTTTGACTTCATCACAACTCGACTAAAAATAAATTAAATATTGGCAATGTTGCCGGAACATATGCCCAGTTTCACCTAATTGATAAAAATTAGAATGGAAAAAAGTTGCATAAAATAAATTCCAAACAATCCCCCCCCCCCCCCAACCCAATACTCCCCTCCCCCTCCCCAATCCATAAATGTACCATAAATTCAAGTCGAAAAAAAACTGGAACATGAGCACAGTTTCAGATAATGAACCACTGTGATAAGGAAAAATACTCTGGGCAAATATTTGTCTACAGACCTGTCAAACAATGAAAATCAAGTTAGTTGGACCCAGTGGAGGGGTCATGGGGTTTCTAGGGAGTCCAGCACCCCTCCTCCCCCATTCCACCAATAATTTTTTTGATTTCCTCTCCTTAATACAAGTACATCACACTCTATTCTGAGGTCCCCCCCCCCCCCCCCAGGCATTTCAGACTGTGGCTCCACCACTGGCAGAATATGCCTTGTTCTGTCAGATTTTACAAGAAAAACTACATTTTAACAACAATCTAAATTTCTTTATTTTTTGAGGAGTCACAAGCTCTTACCATGGATTTAAGGGATAATATTAAATTGTTGTGTTTATTTTGGTAATTAGACATCCCTCCTGGTTTCTTTATAGTTCCCACTTCAAATGACAGTGAAATAGAAGAAACACAACACTAATCATTTTATTTCTTGTGATTTTAACTTTTATTGCAGTAAGTCGTGATACTCAAATCACTTTTGTTGGTTACTCACTCCAACTTTTTCACCAATATCTTTCCTAATTTCGACTGGAGATTTGTTTTTTACAGAATTTTATTTCAGTTATTCTTTCACACATCTGAATTACCTCCAGTCCAGGAAAATATGAGGCAATTTGTTTGAAATACTTTTTCGATCTTCCACGTTCCACTCAGCTTATTTATAGTAGTTAGTACAGTAAACTGAAAACTCGAGACTAACGTTCGCAAATCCAAACCTGGGGGTCTAAAATCGTAAGAATTTGTCACCCGATTGTTAGGTTGGGAGATGGCATAAAAAATCGGAAGTCTCCTGCCGAAATCGTGAAACTTAACATGTCTGCTGGGCGACATTACTAAATATTGAGAAATACCCACAATACTTGCATCCCCAATGGGACACAGAGGAGCTCTTAGTTAAAAGAAACTTCAGAGTTTTTTTTTTTAACAACTCCTTGCATGAGGGCACGGTGACTCAGTGGTAGACTGTTGGACTTCTATGCTAGAGGTCTCGAGTTTGATCCCCATCTGGGACGTCCTGAATTATCCTTGGGCAATGCTCTTTATCCTGGTTGCCTACATGGGGTCACGATGACGCTGTGTACTAACGCGTACGGCACGTCAGGGGTGAACATGTCTTCAACCACTGTTACCCTGCTTGAGCAGAGCTTGAACAGAGTTAGAATGTTGAGCTGACAGTTGCTTGTCAATGCTCGGTGGTTCTCTCTGGGTACTCCGGCTTCCTCTACCCATAAAACTATCATGGTCACGATTAGCCATTGTGCATAAGTATGTGACCTTAAACACCAATGAATAAATATAAATAACTCCTTGCACGCTGCTGACAGATATTCTTGCTCAAGAAGTATACTACTCAAAGTTTGCTTAGCACCAAATATTTAACACATCATTGTGAAATTTGGTTGTGACATATTTGCGATATTTTTGGTGGATATGAATGAGGAATGTATTGTGATGGTCCCCAGTGTTTACATTAGCTCTCTTGAAAGGCAGACTTTGCTTTTCATGATGTTTTCATGTACTGTCTACATGTACGTGACATGTGGAGAGTATTCAATCTTCATTTCAACACAAACCCTTGTGATTTAATGATTGAATATGGCAAAAGCAAATTAAGAAGACATTTGTCTGAAGCAGAATTGTGGCAGGCTGTAGGGACTGTAGGGATGGTGGAGCAAGGGGCTACCCATCATCAGTTTGGTGAAGCCCTTGGTGTGCACCATATGGTGATCACCAGAGCCACGGCAAGATTTCAGCAGTATGGCACACCAGTAAGACGGTATGGTGGTGGCAGAGACAGGGCAACATCTGCAGTTGAAGACCGGTTTTTGATCATTCAGGACCCATACGAACCGCTTTGCCACAGCAACCTAGCTTCGCGATGACCTTCAGAATGCATCCGGGATAAATGTTCGGATGCAGACTATCTGGGCAAGGTTGCAGGACAGGAAGGTGGTCTCCGATCGACAAGACCATGTATTCGCATTCCGCTGTCCCAGAACCACCTTCCAGGCACGATATGAATGGGCCATTGACCATGTTGGATGGACCAGAGAAGATTGGCGACCTGTCAAGGTACTGCCTAGACCACACAGATAGGCGTTCTAGGGTATGGAGAAGACAAGGAGAGCGATTCCATGCAGCCAACATTACTGAGCATGACCACTATGGTGTAGGGTCAATCGTGGTCTGGACGTACAGAGCTCTGTGTCCTTGAACGTGGTACATTGACTGCACAATGGTATATTGATGAGATCCTGGCTGTTCACGTCGGATTGTATGCAGGTGCAGTGGGTGATAGATTCATTCTGATGGACGATAATGTCCATCCTCATGTTGCCCATGCTGTCTGGGAGTATCGACAGAGGGAGGGGATTGAGTGTATGGACTGGCCAGCAAGATCTCCTGACCTCAATCCAATCGAACATGTCTGGAATGAGTTGCAGTTTGAAATTTCGGCCCATCCAGTCCACCCAAGAAGTGTCCAGGAGCTATGTGCCATGCTGGTCCAAGTATTCAATATCCCACAAAGGACCACCAGGAACCTAATTGGGAGCATGACAAGGCATTGTCAAGCTGTAGTTGACAGTAATGGGTCTCATACTCGATGCTGAACCCATACCAGTTCGCTCTGTCAACTTTTTGGCAAATTGGACAAGTTTCCTCTTTTACCAATAATATCCATTTTCCATGGTTATCGTATTTAAAAGCTAAAAAATAATGTCAAACACAAACAAAATCTTAATTTCTGTACTTAAATCATTAAAGATATAATTAACCCCCTGCACTCTGATGACGAAACGCCTGATTTGTCATCCATGGTTATCCCCCCTGTGTTGTCAGAAATTCAGCAAATTAGATTTTGGTTGACAGAGCTCCAATTGAGCTCTGTCAACTTAAATCTAAATTGCTGAATTTCTGACAACACAGGGGGGATAACCATGGATGACAGGGAGGTGTGGTGGGGCTTAGAGTGGGGGAGGTGTCGAGTATTCTCGACATCAGAGTGCAGGGGGTTAAGTAACAAATATATACCCGTTTCATTACATTCATTACAATATTTCAACTAAAACGTAAAACAGGTAGTTGGATATACGTGGTGCTCAGCAAACTTTGAGTAGTATATTTTCTCCCTGTACAATGAATGGATTTCTATCAATGATTTCATGAGTTAAATTCAGATGAAATTTTCATCTAATCTAGTCATGGCTGCATCACAGCAGCCATGACTAGATTTGATGAAAAATGTCTTGAAAGTACCCCGCGGGTTAAGAGTTCACTTTAATGGCCAAGAAATTTATATGTTGTTTGAAGCATCCTTAACAGGTGTATAAAGTGGTAAAAAAAATCCTAGGTCATTGGTTGTTTCATGAGGCTTCACTTTAGACTTCTTTCTTGACAACTTCCCTTGCAATTGAAAATCTGCCTCATTACTCTAGCTCACCTGAGCAAAGCTCAAGGGGAGCTTTACTGATCACTTCCCATCCGTCTGGCGTGAACTTGATCAACTTCTCATAAGTTACTGGGCCAACATCCTCATCATATGTCAATTTAAGTTTGTTCAAATAATGTTGCCATGCATACAGGGTGGGGGAACCCCGGGAAGTGAAGCAGTGCCTGTTCACTATGGTAAACAGGCTCTGTTTTACTGGTAAAATAGAACCCAGTCACCAATGCTTGGGAGGTGCAAACCCTCTCCAAAAAAGGCGACATGGCTTATTAACGCTCCTCCCTGATTAGCCATTGTGCAAAAATATGTGACCTTAAACACCATTAAAAAAATAGCAGGGTGTGGGGGGGGGGGGCCAACAAAAGGGCCATAACTCTGGTTAGGATCCAGACATTTTTTTTTTTAATTTTAAATCTCCAGAATCACCTATTTTGATATTTGGTATTCAACATTCTTTGAGGCATCAGATTGAAGTTTTGTTAAAAAGTCTTATAAAAATTTTCTGTAGAACCACCAGTGAGAGTCTTGATATTTGGCATGTAGCATCCTGAATGGCGTTGGATTCAATAGGAACCCAATAGAGAATTTACAATTAGTTTGTTAGCTCACCAGACTGAAAGTTAGAATGAGCTATATTGATCACTCTTCGTCTGTTGTAAAGGTGGCATTTGAGTAAGACCACACTGCTAGACTGATTCCATCAAAATTTCATAATGATTACTGAAGAGGAGCTATTCAGTATTGTTAAAATTGATAATGCTCCCCCCACCCCCTCCCATCTTCTCCCAAAGCGCTAATCAGAATGTTTTGATATTTGAAATACAATGCACTTGGGAGGATCAGATTCAATTGAAATTAAGAATTTGGAGCTCTAATTATTAACAGAACTTGGCAAAGTTAAGATTAGATATTTTCTTTAGCACAAGATACACCCCATAATTTGTGTCCGACCATAACTAAATTTCATGTGCATGTTCGAGGTCATGTCTCATTTTGGTCATGATCGGTCAACCATGATGGCTGCGCAGGACCAAAACCTTTAGCACAATCTACAGTTCATAATTATGAAGGGATTTCATTGTAACTTGGTAGGTTGGCTGTATAATGCTTAGATGAGAACGTCCTATTTTGGTCGAATTCAGTTAACTGTGACGGACACATTACCAAGATTCTTTCAGCACAGTCTTCAGGTTGTATTTATGAAGGGATTTCATTGTAAATTGGTAGGATGACTTGGTACAATGTTTTGATGAGAACATCCTATTTTGGTTGTGGGTGGTGGCCACACAGGCATTTGACCTAGATTTGTTTAAGCACAGTCTACAGTTCACATATATGAAGCGATTTCATTGTCACTTGATGGGATAACTTGGTATGATGTCTAGATGAGACTCATATTTTGGTCATGATCCGTCAACCATTTCCACTTCTTGGGCACAGGACCTAAATTCCTTTAGCACTGTCCATATGAATTATGAAGGGATTTCATTGTAACCTAGGATGACTATATGATATCTAGGTGAGACTGTCCTATTTTGGTCACGCTCGGTCCACCGTGACCACAGTACTGGCATGTGACCTAGATACCTTTAGCAAAGTCTTCCGAGTCATATTTGTGAAGGGATTTCATTGGAACTTGGCAGAATGAGTCATTTTGGAATGAATTTACTGTAGCATAGTAACTTTTGTTGGCACACATTTACCCAGGCCTCAATTCTTTAGTACAGTCTCAATTTATTCTTATTGAAAACATAGCATGCAGGGAAAAGAAATTAACATATTCTCAATTACAGTGGAGTACACTTAATTGGATATCTCTTAACTGAATAACCCCGTTAATTGAATATAATTTCCCAACACAAAACCATTTACCATACTTCCAGTACAAATTTGACCTGTTAATTTAATATAGGTTATAGAGCAAACTCCTGTTAACTGAATTAAAAAATATTGTGACCTGTCGAGAAATTACCCAGACTCTCCCCAGTTTTCCTTTGTTTATAGACCTATTTGACTTCTGTACATCCAGTACAGGCATTTAATCTATTACATGTACATGTATATCTTATTTGACAGAGCTCATGGAGCTTTGTCAAACAAGACATTATAGAATAAATGCTAAGTTTATCTCTAGAATACAGGAAAGTGACACAATCCCTGTTAAATGAATACTCCTGTTAATTGAATAATTTTTCATTGTGAAAGTGGCTATTCAATTAACAGGGTTCCACTGTATCACAATTCTTGTCTTATTTCATAATCCTCTCATAAACATTGAACATTATCCTTTTCATCAAACACTACACACAGTCAAGTTAAGCTGCAGTGTCATTGACACTTTCATTTAGGCTTTTGTGTGGGAACCCCGGGAAGTGAGCAGCACTTGTTTACTGTGGTAAACCAGTTCCGCTTTACTAGTAAAATAGGACCCAGTCATCAATGCTTGGGGTGAAAGTCCTCTAAAATGGGCAACATGTAGATCAACGATTGACTAAACTTGACTTCATCTCCATGTTGTGTCACGATTGGTCGTGGTGCATGAATGTGACGTTAACCACCAACAAACTTTTGTGTGGGAGTGCAAAATTTAATTTAGTGCAATATGAGGAATTTTATTTGAAAGTCATCTTCAGCTCAACCTCTAAGAATTTCTTGAGATTGATATTGGTTTTACAGGATCCTTGGGTGGAGAGGGGGTGGAGGTCAGATTCAAGTTTGTTCAAATCAGGACCACTGGTTGATATTTAGCCTGAATTTTAAACTTTGTGCAGTTTGAGGAATACTCTGGAAAATGTATTTTCTGTCTCTGATCCACCAGTGACAATCTTTTGATATTTAATATTCCGCATCCTTGTGGGGGGAAAATTCATCTTTGTTCAAATCAAGTCCCTTTGTTCATATATGGAGTCCTTACGGGAGCCTGAATTTTAACTTGGTGTAATATTGGGAACACTCTTTGAAAACCTCCTTCTGACCCACCAGTCAGAATCTTTTCATATTTAATATTCAGCATGATCATGGGGGTCATATTCAAGTCCCCAAGTTCATATTTGGGCTCCCTATGGAAGCGTGAATTTTTAACTTGGTGCAACACAAGTAAAAATTCTTCAAAAATCTTAATTGGATCCACTAGTTAGAATCTTTGTTCAAATCAAGTCTGTGAGTTCATATTAGGGCTCCTTATCACACCCCAAATTATAACTTTGTTTGATACATATGTGAGGAAACATCTTTAAATACCTTCTCGTTCTCGTCAGTCTTTTGAAATCTGCTGTACAGCATCCATGGGGGGGGGGTGCAGATTTAAATTTGTTCAAATCAAGTCCCTTGGTTCATATTTGGATCCATATGATAGTCTGAATTTTAACTTAGCAATATAAGTATAATTCTTTTAAAATCTTGCTCAGATCTACTCGTCCAAATCTGTTGCTACTTGGTTTATCAAATGCTTAGTGAGGTCCTATTCAGGTTTGTTCAAATCAAGTTCTTAACAATTTGGCTTTCTATCATTTTAACCCTTTCAAATTTATTACTCTCTGTTCTGTGGAAATGCAATATTTGGGTTTCCTTTAGTAGCCCAAATTTGAACTTAGTGCAACATGAGGAATAATCTTTGAAAATCGCCTTCTTCAGATCCACCAGTCAGAATCGTATAATAATTTAGAATACATTATCATTATGGGGGTGGGGGGATTCAAATTTGTTCAAATCAGGTCCTCAGGTTAATATGGGTGCCCAAAGTTTCACTGTGTGCAATATGGGGAAGATTCTTTAAAAATCTTCTTGCAATCCACCAGTCAGAATCATTTGATATTTTGTTTTCACCATCTTTATGGACGGTCAGATTAAAATTTGTTGAAAGCAAATTCCTATGTTTATATCTGTGCGCACTGTGGGAGCCTGATTTTTTATCGTTTGGATGTTTTAAAATCTTATTTAGATCAGCTGTTCAGAATGGATAATTTGTATATGAATTCCTTAGTAAGGTCAGATTCAAGTTTGATCAAATCAAATGTTACTATTCATGCCCTCAGTCAAACAGCATGGTGAGTGCGCTAAGGGCCTCCAGACCTGCCCAGTTCCGGGCTCGAGTGGCTTTTTATTCCCCCGACCCCCCCCCCCCCCCCCAAAAAAAAAAATAAAAAAAAAAATTAAATTTCAGGGGGATATAGCCGTGGCGCTATCCGTCCATCTGTCTGTGTGTGTAGAAGGAGTTTGTTTCCGCTCTGTAACTAAAATTCTGCTTGGCGGCAAAGGCCAACTGAAATCAAACTTGGTATGTGTTTTATGCTTGATGAGAGGAAGAACCCTATTCATTTTGGGATCACTGTGCCAAAAGTCAAGGTCAAAGTGACTTTGAACTTCAATTTTTATCAGTGTTGGTTTCCACTCTGTAATTAAAGTTCCGCTTGGCCAACAGAAACCCAACTTGGCATGTGGGTTAGACCTGATGATAGGAAGAACCGTATTTATTTTGAGGTCCTTGTGCCAAAGGTCAAGGTCGGTGACCTTGACGTTAAACATTTAACAGAGCTGGCTCTCTAATTGAATTTTTGCTTGCCCGACTGATACTAAACTTGGTCAATGGGTTGAGCATGTTGAAATAAAGAACACTATTTATATTTTAGGTTATTATGCCAAAGGTCAAGGTTACAGTGACCTTGAAATTGAAATTTTACCAATGCGAGCTGGTTTCGGCTCTCTTAATTGTTAAATAGGCTCCCAGAATACTTGTGTATATCCTTACATCATCTGTACCTGCTCCTCCACCATCTGCCATTTTCTCGAATATGTATTGTCACTGATAGGTAGTCTATATTCAGCAGCTCGTGGTTCGTATGGTCGGATGTCCCCGCCGGAACCCAGGGAAGTGGAGCAGTGCCTGTTCACTGTGTAGGACGCAGTCACCAGTGCTTGGGAGGTGCAGACCCTCTCTAAAATGGGCAATATGGCTTATTAATGCTCACCCCCTGGTCTTGAGTTGATACTCATGTTGTCATGATTAGCCATTGTGCAAAAATATGTGACCTCAAACACCAATAAATAAATATGGTCTGATGCGAGCTTTTTGTATTGAAGATGTGCAAAGGTCTCCGTTCTCTAGCACGGTGTCTCAATCCGACGAGGTGAGAAGGAAGACAACAGAGGGCAAGGTATTGTAGAAAGGTTTTGCCATACTCTCGCAGACCGATTGTTTGGACACCAATACTCCCAGGAGATGGTGATGTTGTATCTTGAAGGTTCATTGAATGGGTTGCCTAACGACTAATGCGCCTGGTGTCTTTACTGGTAAAACGCCCAGTGATGCCATTAAGCCGAAAATAGTAACAATAGCGTCATTGCAGATAGGCCCGTTGGTCTGGAAGAACAAAAAAATCCCCTCTGAAATGTAGGGCTGGGCGGTTTTTAAATTTGCATTTCGGTCCGGTTTCGGTTTTGTACAAAAACTGTTTTCGGTTCGGTTTTTCAAAATATATTGTGGAAATCCACATTTTAAAGGGCAATGTACACATAAAATGTGTCTGTATTTGTTATCCAAGTCAAGAAGCTCACACAGTCACCCGGGTTTCTCCGTGTTTACCACTCTTCCCAGCTAATGTACATATTGTGGTGGGCTACTGTAATGGGTTGCAGTGGTGAAGACATGGGGTACCTAGGGAAACCAGACTCCCCCCCCCCCCTCCCCAATCAATCGCCCTTGCTCCTCCCATCCCCAAATTTTAAAAGGTACCTTTTGATTTCCTCCCTCAATGCAAGTACAGTGCCCTCAGTCATGAGATCCCCCCTCCCCACCCCCCACCCCCCCCAAAAAAAAAAAAATCACCAGCATGGTACCCCAGGATTTCAAACCAAGGCTCCACCACTGGTGGGATCTGCTGTGTTCTGTCCGTGAGATCTGCGGTGTTCTGTCAGTGAGATCTGGGACTTGTCAAGATGCAAAAAGTTACAAGAAAAGCTACATTTTAGCAAAAATCAACATTTCCTTATTTTTTGAGTCTCTAAGCTCTGATCCTGGTTTTGGTGGATAATATGCAATTGTGCTCATTTCGGTAATTATCACATCGCTTCAAAATGGACTGCCCCGTGTTTCTTAATGGTTCCTGCTTCAAATGACAGTGGAATGAAAGGAACACAAATCATATTTCTTTTGATTTTGATAGCTATTATTGAAGTATTATACGAATAACTTTTATTGGTTACTCACTCACTCCCTGAATCTTTTCACAATATGTCTCCTAATTTCGAGTGTAGAGGTTCGTTTTTGACTTTGATTTTGCCCAAACAGAAATTGGGCGAAGTGAGCGGTGCCAATGCGAAGATATTGCCAACTTCACTTCGCCCCTTTTGGCTGATCCCTGCGTTGATTTCATCTCTGTCAAGACATCTGATTGATGTTTATGAAGGGAGACGGCTGCCTAATCATGATAATGGGATTTGAAAGTTTGCAATATTGCATCTTGGGATTTGTGAACACAAAATACACATCGGAAAACACCTGTTGATTATAACAACTGCGGGGTCGGTCTATTTGCAGTAAGTTCCTGAATTGCAACGGTAAGTAACTTTGCGGAAGTTCCTCTGCGTGTGCGAAGGTGTTATTAATCTTTTGTCCTGTGGGTACTTAATTGGATTACAGTGTTGTCACCTACATTAGTCAATTTTTAATTGATTGCATCCATTAATTTTTTAATAAGAAGTTTCAGTGCGCCGATGGCACACAGGGACGGTGTGGGATTTCCTTTGCCACCCAGAGGTACTCGGTACAAGCTGAGGACTCGAAATAAAATTATGTCTAAAATACATTTGCGCACTATTTCAGTTTTTGCTGAAATATTTTCATTTCCTGTATTTTTCCTTTTTGCTTGGTGAGGCGGCCATCCAAATGTGCGTCGATTTACCCAATACTGTCCATTAGTTACATAAGCCCGTTGGATTGAAATCCGGGAATCAAAAAAGGACTTGCTAAAATTAGGCAGATTTGTGACAAATCCCTGCCCTTTATGAAGGTAGAGGCAACAACTTGATTTGAAAATACTTAAAATGCCACACCCTAAACATAACGTAATATTTAACTGATATCTGGCCGATGTGGCTCGGTAAATTCCCAACGTTACTCGATTGGTGATTAGCAGGTTGTGATCACACTACCGTCAGACAAGCAATGTTGATAACAGACGTCGGTCAGATCGCCCAAGAGCGACAACTGCTAACCAGGATCGTTTCATCCGAACCACAGCATTACATAACTGCCATCAAAGCGCCTCAGAAATTGGACAGCAGCTGCACCGAGCGACAGATGTGCGAGTCAGTGGTTAGGCTATCCGAAATCGCCTACACAGCTGGAATGTGTACGCGCGACGACCTCGAATAATTCCACGTTTGACTGAACATCACTTCGCAGCAAGGCGTAATTGGTGTGGAGCACGATAGCGCTGGGACAATCCTCGCTGGAGCAACGTCATGTTTTCCGATGAATCGAGGTTCACTCTCGACTTCCACAACAGGCAAAGCAGAGTCTGACGGCGGCGGCGGAACGGTGTGGTCGATAATGGTGTGGGGAAGCATAACCATGACAAGCAGAACAGCATTACATGTCATCCAAGGGCGTGTCACGGCAGTACTATCGTGACAACATTTTAGCAGCTCACGTGGTGCCATTTGCGTGACGTCACGGCCGCCGATTCATTTTCCAAGTTGACAATGCATGAGCACACAGGGCCAGTGTCGCTACATATTTCCTCCAGGAGCAGAACATTACTACACTACCTTGGTCAGCACTAAGTTCAGACCTTTCACCAATCGAGCACGTCTGAGATATGCTTGGCAGGCGCGTACGACAACGCCAACTGCCCAAACCAATCTCCAGGAACTCGCCGCTGCATTGCAGGAAGAATGGAATAAAATCCGTCAAGCTGATATTGGACGTTTGGTGAGGAGTATGCCACGTCGGAGCCACGCTTGTCTCGCGAACCGAGGAGGATTTACAAGGTACTGAGCTCTTCGACTGAATGTGGTAAATTCTCTGACTGACCGACCATGTCTTCTACAGCTCTGTGTGTGGAATATGTGCTTATCAGAAACTACTTTTTTGAATAGTATATAATCGGTGTCCACTAGAAAATGCTTTCAAAAGGCTTCATACAGTATTACACCGATAGCCAGGGACATCGCTAAAGATTCTTCAATGGGGGCGGGAGGGTGAGCTCAGTTAGACTCTTAACTGGGGTGGGATCCTAGCATGACATGCCGCAGGCATGCTCCGATGAGCGCAAGCCCGTGTTGGGGGGGGGGGTGTTGAGTGTGTTATCTTTCGATGATGGGGGGGGGGGGGGGGGTCCGTACTGCCTCCCCCGGGGACAATGTTTAATTTTGGAATCCCTGAGATGGGTTCAGTGGCTTCCCTGTGTCTTAAATCTAGTCAGTTTATCTACAAGAAAACTGTCCCACTCCCCTCTCCCGTGGGCCCATGAGTTTTCCCTTACACCAACCAGGCTACACAGGGACTAGAGACTAAAAGCTATTAGCCAATACCTACTCCTTCCAAATGACTGCCAGTCAGTTGGAAGCAGGGATGAGATTTTTCAGCAAATTCGCTGATTTCAGAGAATTCATGCCCCAGATACTGAAATTTTTTTTCAATAAATTTGCATGAAAATGGTCTTTAATACCATTTTCCTGCAAATTTATAGAAATTAAATATCTTTCAACCAACAGGTTCACTCCGTGTTCGTGTATGTTTTCAAGAAACCCGATTTTCACAAATTCATCCAAAAAAATGTGGGAATTTTCACAAATTTCAGCGAATTTTGTTGCTTGTCATTCTCATCCCTGCTGGAAGGAATAGGCATTTGCTGAATAGCTGTCGGTCTATAGTACTTGTATAGCCTGGTTATTGTAAGGGAAAACTTCAGTCGTCCGTCAATTAAAATGTTGGAATCCGAGCAAAGATAAGCAAAACATGAAGGAAATTGATTTATTCAAATGTTCAACTATTGGAATTTATACTTTCCAATTTCTAACTATTGAAAATTATGCTGGGGGAGAGGGGACACCCCATCTCCTGTCGCTACCTAACTGTCGATAGCTCGGTAGTTTATAATGTAGGAGTGGTTTGGAATGTGATACAGTTACTGCTCTTTGCCGTGGAATCTGCTGACATGAGTTCGCGCCTTGTTTACTTTTTTTGCTTAAACTTGGATTAATTTTCCTGTCACCAGTTTGTGACTGCAAATAATTTATCTCCACAAACCCAGATATTTTATGTCAACGTTAAAACTGGCTTTTGTCACATTCTATATTCTGCATGAGATGTGGGTAAATTCGTTCGAGCCGCGTTAATATATATATATAAAAATGAGATCTTGAGATGTTACTTCGAGAGCTTGAGATATCATTCGAGATCTCGAGATAATATTTCGAGATCTTAAGATAAACATCTCAAAATCTGGAGATAAAAAAATATTAACCATGGCCTGAATCGGCCACCGTAGAAATGAGTGGAATGCGTCACCGACTCTTACACCGGTATGTTTATACCGTGAAACTTCCTTTAAAGCCTTTGCTTCTATGATATAATAATCATGGCGTCCCAAAGCCGCCTGCTACCCCCTACTTGTAGATATTTTTTTCAAGTTTGCTAACTAGCTTAAACAAATTATTAGCGTGTTGTTTCAAGATGTCGACTTATATTTTCAAAATATTAGTGGAACAAGGATATCACTCCAGCACCCCCTTTGGTTGGTAGTTTACTCATTTAATGTGCTAATTTGTTTTAACAAGTTACAGAATTTTTTTTTCTTTCCATTGAGGAAATGAATCTTGTTATCGGAAGTTATCAGTTATTAAGGGGGTCATTTGAATGCTATGGGTTACTGAAGGTAAAAATTGTATTGGTAACACCTTCAGTTCAATGAAGATAGTTCTTCACGTGGCGTTTTTCATCACAGCATAATTATGTATGCGTTTTTTTATTGGGTGGAAATGTCCAGCTATATATTGAAAATGCTGTAACACCAAATGAGGACGAACCACGGTCAGGAATGAAACAATTCAGGACGTATATAAAACACAAGCGTGAAGACACAGCTGGGATCTCATCACTAAAAATGGATGGAAAACTGCACTGCGATGCTGTCTCTAAATCCCATATTTTAAATCGAAAATTCAAATCTGCCTTCTCAGAGAAATTTACTTTCTCCACTGAGAAATTATTCAGAGCATCAAACCGTATGGACTTCAATGCGATAAAGAAACCAGAGATGAAATTATTTGAAATTACAAGTAACGGAATTCTAAAGCTACTTAAACAGCTAAACCCGTACAAAGCTCAAAGTTCTGGACCGGACAACATACCACCTAGAGTCCTGAAAGAACTACCCGCAGAAATTGCACCACTGCTACAACTCGTAAAATCCAGAAATCACTCGACACAGGAATGGTCCCAGACGACTGGCGCACTGCCTGTCTATAAAAGAGTTCCCAAATCACCAGCTGAAAACTATAGACCAATATCCCTAACATCAGTATGCTGTAAGATCATGGAGCATATCTTAGCTAGTAATATCGTGAATCACGGAGAAATAAACAACATCCTGTACCCACTACAACACGGATTCAGAAAAAGCGGTCCTGTGAAACCCAACTTATTGAATTTGTAGACGACATCTCAAAAAACCTACAAGGACATCAGACAGACTTCCTAATAATTGACTTTGCCAAGGCATTTGATAAGGTTAACCATAGTCTACTCATACACAAACTGAAGTACTAGGGTATTGTGGGAAATGTAGTAAGGTGGATACAAAACTGGTTGGATGACAGGAGACTGCAGACATTGATGGAGTTACATCAAACGTTGTCAGCGTCGACTCAGGAGTGCCTCGAGGGTCCGTACTAGGTCCTGGACTCTTCATCTACTACATCAATGACCTCCAATCCAGAATGACCTCAATCACAAAAAATGTGCAAAAACTCTTCCTCGCCCGGCGAGGATGACGTTAGCTACAAAATTCTGAAACAAAGCCCCAAGTCCTCATTAATAGACTCAATATCCTATTCAATGTATGTCTCACCCACGGCTACTTTCCAAAGTATTGGAAATCAGCCATGGGGTAATTATACCCAAACCAGACAAAGACCTCTCCAATCCGGCCAACTACCGCTCAATAATCTCCTTAGTTGCATTGACAAGGTATTTGAAAGAATCCTCACAATCGACTGAAGGGGCACCTTGAAGACTTTTTCAATAAATGGCTAAGAGCCTATAGGAACCGTAAAGAAGGCATTAAACATGTCTACCGCCTCGTCGAACAATGAAAACCGCGATCAATAACCAGCAAATGGGCGCAGCAATCTTTCTAGACATAGAAAAGTCGTTCGATTCCGTTTGCCGCAACGGAATGCGCCTAAAATTATCAAGAATGAATCTCCCTATTACATTGCATAGATTACTCCCCTTCTTCCTTGACGATCGCAAAATAAAAATCTGAGTCAACAACGAAATGTCCGATAGTGGCCCTCTCGAGACAGGCACCCCAAGGATCCGTCTTCAGTCCCTACTATATATCATCTACGTCAATGATTTCAAAATCTTCGATAATTGCGTTCAAATCTCACAATTTGCGGACGATAAAGGCATCTGGGACACTAATAACACCGCCAACCTAGTTCAAAAACCTCTGCAACGTGCTCTCGATGACCTGGAGCAACGGTGTGCAAAATTGAGAATCAAGCTGAACGCTACCAAAACCCAAAGAATCACGTTCACCCGTAAGAAAAAGAATCGGGACTTTGACCTAAAACTACTGGACAAAGTTCCTCCCTGAATGCACAGAGGCGAAATTCCTTGGCATAACCATTGACCAAAACCTATCCTTTAACAAACACACCACCGATATTGCCAGCAAATCGACAAGACCTATTAACTTGCTAAAAATGCTACGAGACACAACCCGTGGAGCCAATAAGACAAGTCTTCATAAACTTTACAAAGCTTTCGTGAGTACAGGGCACTAATCCTAACCGACTTAAATCAAACCAATTTGGGGGGTGGGGCGCCAAAAGGTCCAAAACCACGCGCTCAGGGTTGCCCTCTGTGCTTCCTGGGATACACCCATCAAAATACTCCACGACAGAGCCGAAATTCCAATCATTAAGGACCGCCACGCCTCCCTAGCCGCGAAAAATCGTGTCCGGATCGCCGATAGCCAACTATTAACCGAACTCCGGGACATTTGCGTCGGCCGACAAAAACCTAAAAACGACAAAGTCTAATTGTATCGCCTATATAAGTAACATTGATAACAGATAACTAGGGACTCGGGGAAGGTGAACCAACAGGCAGTAAAATCAGCTCAGCTGAGACCATTTACCAGAATGGACAGCCTTCAACTACTTTAACTTAACCATTAATAGAAAGTAACTTGGAACATAGGGAAGGTGAACAAAGGCAGTAAAATCAGCTCAGCTGAGAGCAATTACCAGGTGGGATTACCTTCACCTATTTCAACGTAACCATCAATAAATGGTAACTAGGGACTTAGGGAAGGTGCATAAACAAGCAGTGAAATCAGCTCAGCTGAGACCATTTTCCAGATTGGGCTGCCTTCACCTATTCAGATGCCGTAATCACTCAATCACTAATAGCAAGTATCTAGTAACAAAACAAAACAACAAAAAATCAAACAACCACCCCCACCCCCCCCCCCCAAAAAGGCCAAAGGAACATTATTGGCTGCTCTCAAGGATCGATTACCCAGTACGATATAATTGCATATTTTTGTCAATTTTAATACCGACTAATTCTGCCTTCTCTTTTAGCAGGTACGCACAGGTGCTTTCTTTTTTATCCCCAGCTCCCCAATAACCGCTATGGAAAAAACTCTAACCAATACGGTATACAGTAACCGCTATGGACTCTAAAGTCTAAACATCCTTCGCTCCACCCCTAGAAGGGGCCATCCACCTCCTTGGAGGCGACCGTTTGTCATGCGTCCCTTTTTTACCCCTTTTTGTTAGCGTCGGTAGCGCGCACCTGCCCTGGCCAAATAGTTTACAATGCAGGACTGCCCCCGAACCAGAGAAGTTCGTATTTTTCTCTGGGTGGTACCCGAAAGGGGCCGCCGTTGTTCCTTCCACGATCCAATGAAACAGAATCCAATAAAACGAATCCACCCCAGTTACCATCGACCGCTTGAAGCAGATGATACTTGCCAATGATGGCCACCACCACACCATGAATAACCTCTTAAGTGGCTTCCTCTACTTGCCTGAAAACACCATCACAACACGCTCGGAGAGAGGCAGCACCTTGCAAGAGGACCCGAGGGTTCAGACCAACGACCATCATAAAGACAAGCCACTCTTAGATCATCTAATCCTGGACATCAGCCGAGTACCTGACCCTTTTCCTCCTTTAACGCGCCTGGACATGTAGCTACAACGAGCTTATGCAGTTGAACGCCTTCGGTGCGCGAAACCATTTCATCCTCTTTGACCTCAACAGTCAGACTCTTCGCAGACGACACAATAGCCTACCTGACAATCTTCAATAACAAAGATGCTGAAACGTTACAAAACGACCTTGACAAGCTAGGTAAATGGGAGCAGGAATGGTGCATGAAATTCCATCCAGGCAAATGTTCTATCAGTCACAAACAAAAAGAAAAATATTGAACCCAAATATCAACTCTATGGGCAGTATCATCTGCTAAATACCTCGGACTAACCCTCACAAATAAACTTCAATGGGGCCAACGCATAAGCAACATCACCAACAAAGCAAACAAGACCCTTGGCTTTCTGCATAGGAACCTGAAAATACCATCACTCAGAATTAAAGAACAAGCATATTTCACCCTCGTACGACCACTGGTAGAATATGCATGTACAGTTTGGGACCCTCACACTACAGCGGATATAAAGAGAGTCGAGGCAGTCCAGAGAAGAGCAGCTCGGCATGTATCAGACAACCACAGAAACCGATCGAGCGTAAACAGCATGGTTGAGAAATTGAAATGGAGATCCCTAACATACAGGGTGGGGGGGGGGGGGGAGGAGATGCCAGGCTTATGATGCTATATAAAATCGACAGAGGACTGGCCGCATCAACAATGAAACACGGCTTACCCCACCCATCCGACGACAGAGGAAATCGCATAGCAGGACATTCCAGATACCATCATCCCGCATTGACACAAGGAAAATGCCATTCTTCCCAAGGACTATACTGGAATGGAACTTATTACCGCCAGACATTGTAGCATTGGACACACCCGAAGCCTTTAGGGCTAGGATTGTGTCGCGATAGCACCGGCCGGTCAGTCTCCAATGTACATAAATTTTAAAATTCTGTAAATCTTATCTCATGCATAATCAGTCAACCAAAACAAACACAGCTACCTCACTAAAAGAAAATTCCTGAGGCATGCCGCACTATCATACACGGAGTGAGTCTTTTCGGCCTCTGGAACATTCGGCCCCGGTAACATTCAACCTGGGAACATTCGTCCTGGGAACATTCGGCCTCCGTTTTCAACTTCGGAGACTAAGGGAGACGCGGTTTAATAACCTAGATGTAGTTATATCATTCTCTTTGAATGCGAATGAACATTTTCAGCGCGCCGAAGGCGCGCAGGGACGATATGGGATTTCAATCCTTTGCGACCCGAATAACTTTATTTGCTTGACGACTTTATTTATTTCCTTATGAATACTGAAGCCGCAGTTTGTTGGTTGTTTTAGAAAAAAGAAACCCAAACAGTCGCTGGTTTGGGAGCAGTCCCAGCATGTTATCCTTAACGGTTACAAAAATGAAAAAATCCACCGATATGTGTTTTTTGAAAGCTGGGAGTCATCCATCAATCTATAAGGGAGGGGGACAGTCCACATAAAAGGTTTAATCGCCCAAAGAAACTGTAAAAACAGTATATGATCGCCAAATCAAGAGCAATTAAATCAATCAAGCTTCAGTCGCACTGTTAAAACACTGTATGAGTATCTCATCAGAGGCCAGAACTTTGATGACTACTTCAGAAGAACTTTGTTAAAACGAACTTTTAAAGTTCAGTTGTTCCATCCAAGAAGAATTATATATCAATTCGGGTTTGCATGTCGGCAGTGGAGCACATATATTGTCATTCTGTTATTTAATGCAGTGCATTTTATACAATGGATTTTATATTTCATTATTCATTATGGATCGGTCTCGTGCTTAATATATTTCGACTTTAGGTTCGCCGTATATATTGTTCTTTAAAAAAAAATATTCTGGAAAAACTCCTAATATACAAAAAAAAAACCTCAACAAAATGAACTAAAAAAATATTTTTTAAAGTTATTTTTCAACTCCCACACTCCCAAAATTTTTACCAAAGGTGGGAACATTCGGCCTCAACTGAGGCCGGTAATCGGTGAAGTCGACCCACGTTGAAGTCGTGGGTCGAATGTTCCCTGAAGAATACCTGTGGCCGAATGTTCCCGAGGCGGAAAAGACCCGGACCCATCATACATTGCATAATCTTCAACATGGTGAAGGAGGCAATTACATGGCAGAAGCAGAAACCTGCAATAGTTGGAAGCTGTAGCGCAGAACCTTGGCAAACCTGCACAGATCGGATTTTCTGCGAAGTATCTCTTTTTCAGACGAACTGTCGAGAAAAAAATCTCGGCGAAATTGACTTTAAAGGTTGAGTCCAGTATTCCTTTTCAACAGTGCGGTTGTTCACTCCGATGAATAGAACACATGTAGCCTACCGGAGGAACGTGACCTAGCAACAAGTGACGCTTAATCAATGGCCGCTCTCTACTTTGACAGACGCATTGTGTTGCTGTGACAGTTGCAATTTGTAATTTCAGAGCAGAACGAGCAGTAACAAAGCGGTATATTCACTTCAAAACGATAACAAGAAAACATGTCATTTTTTGGTTTGACTCAATTAGGCTATCAAAACACAGTAAGAGAGAGTTCGGCGAGAGCGAAATCTGAAAGAAAACATCCACAGTGTCCACAGCTGGGTTTCACTGCACTTCCGCCTTTGGTGGATAAAAGTCCACCGAGTCGCTCGATTGTGCCAATAAATCAGACTTCCGGATACGGACCTGGTCCCGAAGGCTCATACGTGGAATTCACAAGAATGAGAAACAAGCATATCAGAAAACCAGCAGGTGAGACCTTCACTGAGGAGAAATACTTTATTTTCAATCTTGGAAGTTGGGTGGTTGTTAATTAATGGGGTCCGGGTCTTTTCGGCCTCGGGAACATTCGGCCCCAGGTATTTTTCCGGGAACATTCGGCCTCAGTCGAGGCCGAATGTTCCCACTTTTGAGGCCGAATGTTCCCACTTTTGGTAAAACATTTCTGAGTTTGGGAGTTGAAAAATAACTTTAAAAAATATTTTTTTAGTTCATTTTGTTGTGTTTTTTTGTATATTAGGTGTTTTTCCAGAATATATTTTTTTAAAAGAATAATATATATGACCTACCTTTATTCCTGAACTTAGACTGAAGTCGAAATATATTGAGCACGAGACCGATCCATAATGAATAATGAAATATAAAGTCCATTGTATAAAATCCACTGTATTGAATAACAGAATGACAATATGTGTGCTCCAATGCCGACATGCAAACCCGAAATGATATACTTCTTGGGTGTTGTTTGGCAGAACTCAGCTTTAAAAGTTTGTTTTTATAAGTTCTTCTAAAGTAGTGATCAAAGTTCTGGCCTCTGATGAGATACTCATACAGCATTTTTACAATACGACTGCAGCTTGATTGATTTAATCGCACTTGATTAGGCGACCATACATACTGTTTTTACAGTTTCTTTGAACACTTAAACCTTTTTATGTAGACTGTAACTATATCCCTCTTCCTTATAGGTTGATGGATGACTTCCAGCTTTAAAAAAAACTCTCGTGGATTCGTAAGCAAATAAAGTTATAAAGCAAATAAAGTTGCTCGGGTCTCAAGGGATTTAAATCCCACATCGTCCCTGTGCGCCTTCTGCGTGCTGAAACCTTTCATTTCATTAATTGCTTCAGAAACACATATCGGTGGATTTTTTCCTTTTTGTAACCGTTATGAATAACATGCTGGGGCTACTCCCAAACCAGCGACTATTAGGGTTTCTTTTTCTGTTTTTCTAAAACAACCATCAAACTGCGATTTCAGTATTCATAAGGAAATAAAATTATAAAGAAAAGTTATTCGGGTCGCGCAAGGGATTTAAATCCCACATCATCCCCGTGCGCCATCGGCGCGCTGAAACTTCATTTATTCGAGTCCAATATCAATCTTGCTCGTTTACTTGCTTGTCCAAAGGTATCCAAGAAGTTAGAGGAAGCATCGGAGAAATATAAAGAGAATGATATAACTACATTTCTCTTAGTCTCCCTTGATGAAAACGGAGGCCGAATGTTCCCAGGCCGAATGTTCCCGAGGCCGAAAAGACCCGCTCCCAATTAATGTACAGGGCTTGAAATTTAGATTTTTTTGCACTTGTCCCATGGGACAACCGGAAAGCATATGTTGGTTGTCCCAAACCAAATCAGGTTGTCCAAGGTGTTCCTTGGAAAAATTAGTTTTCGAATTTCTTTTACAGTAATAACAAACCAACTACTTGAATAATACACTTTTGTTTAAAGGCTTAAGCAATACTACAAATGAAGGTTTTCAAACGTTTATCTACTCAACCCACAATTTTTTTTGTGCGCTGTCAACAAACACTGAATGTGGACCAGTCATTTTTAGGTCATATTTTTACCTCCGTATCGGTAACAAACTATTCATATAAGACTACCTACATTTTTGAACTTACTGCACAGCAGATTCCTCGCGTCACCTTCTATTTAAATTCGCCCGTTAGTAATTCAATTTAAAGCCACCCTTCCGAAAAAAAACAAAAACAATTTTATTCCGCAAATGCACACATTGTTTTCATTGGAAACATGTTTACTTTAAAAGTAGAGACTATGCGCTTGCGCTATAATCTTGTCATCCGGCCCAGATATCTCGTAATTATGAAGAGCCAATGAGATTATGTGAATTATTTGGTGCATGAAAAAACGTGGATTTTACGTGATGATAAAAATAAACTGCTGAGAGGTGATTGTTTCAGTTATGCATTTTGAAGGCTTTCTTGTAAATAATTGTGTCAGTTTAATGATATTGGGACCTGTCTTTTGAAGCAAAAACTTGTTGAAACATGCAATTTTTGCACTCCCTGACATAAAATCTTGTTGTCCCAGGGACAAGGGCTGATTGACTGGCTGGTTGTC